>CAWUFW010006656.1:0-600000 GCA_963921515.1 Calotriton arnoldi
GTTACATTTGCATTTCATTGTGTCTATGTATTCCCTTCCCCTTTAATGCTATTACATCCTCACCCTGTACATTCTAGTTCTACTCAGAACTTTGGGTTGCTGCTAAGCACCGGGTCAGTTGCACTGTCCTGCTTGCTGGGCAGTTGTTATCTGTTGCTGTGCTGCACTCCTATCATTAAACCAGTCAAACTACCAGATCGCCTGCTTGATTTCTTACAAAGTGGCGACGAGAAGAGGAGAGGAACACCCCTACCAACATTGAATGCAGCACAGGCGTGGAGTGTTCCTGAAACCCGACAGCACCGTTTTACTGAACTCTGTAATCGCCGATGAGCATACGACGCTGCCTGAATGTGAAGAAGGCTGCTGCCGGAATTCCGATTTTAAGGAAGTGTTCCAGCCCTCCGAAACCTAATTACAGTGTTTTTACGGACTTCGGCGCGAATCTAAGCAGGAAGTATAGCGGAAAACGCTCGCGCTCACCGTATTCGAAAAACAACAGGCACCATGCTGGAGGAGCGAGCCAGGTGAGCTGCGATTGATCTGACGCGGGATTCCAGATCACCGTCGCAACGCTCTCCATCCACAATCAGGTGCAGGCACGTCGTCATATGCGTGTTTACGTAACACGCAACGTGACGGCCATTTTGTTGATGCTCGGTTCCCATAGCAACGCATTTACGGAAGAGAGAAGCGTCGTGTCAAGATTTCAATGCTTGGAAAGTATATTGTAGTAAGTGTTTTGTTTAACGGACGCATATCGATGCAGTCTTGCCACCAAATTCTGTAAAGAAACTTTAAGAAACAGCTTGGAGCGCTAAGAAGTGTTGAGGTACAACCTTCATGTTATATCTCATTTTTACTAGTTATTGCCAGTTCTTTCTCCCCATGTGCATTTCCTCAAGTGGCAATCATACATGTAATTTCACCATTCGCTGATGATTTATAACCCTGGCATTGTGGGGATAAAGATAAAAATTGCCAAACATTATTATTATTAATTTTTCTTCTCTATTTTTTTTGGTAAAAAAAAAAAAAGATTTACATTTTTTTTTTCCTTAAATATATGGTTGTTTCTACCTCTACTTCGTTATTTTCATACTGGATTCAAGGCCACATAGCCTCTCTAAAACAACTTTGTTACTTGGAATACCACCCTGTGTACGCTTCTTCCTCACAGCAGAACCATGCAGTTTGATCCCCTGACAAATTTCTGCAAAACAAAGGAGATCCCCCATTCCGTGGACACGATGGAAGGAAGAATTCATTAATTACATGAGGGCAATTGATGGGGAACGCATGGGAGCTGAAAGAAAAAAAGCATTTTCTTGCATTGTTTGGGATCGGAAGGCCAAGTGGTTTTTAGAGCTTTACCCCAAGTTCCACCCACTGAAGGCGAAGGTGAAGGTGCCAACGTATATAAGGAAGCATTACTTAGAATGGAAAAAGATTTAAACCTGTCACAAATATAGCTCTTAACAGATATAAATTTTATACAAGGATACAAAACGATGCGGAATCTTTTGATGAGTTTCTAACTGCGTTGAGATCCTTATCCTTGCACTGTAACTTTGGGGATATGTGCGATGAAATGCTGAGGGATCAAATAATTGTGCATGTCAAAAATAAGAAAACTCAGGAACGTCTATGGGAATTAGGAGATCCCAAGTTATCTGAGGCTATTTCCATTGCCAAAGCGTTGGAGCAATCCGAGAAATGGATGCTCACCGTCAAGAACACCAATGGAACCAAATCCGATTCTAGTGATGAAGTTTGTGCAATCAAACGAATGGAAACACAGAGAAATGACAACTTATCTGCTGGGTTGAGTTCCACTCGGCCTAGCAATTATGGGAATTTCAGAAAGTTCGACAGAAATGATAGATCTTTCATGTGTTACAAATGTGGTAGCAGGACACACATGGCCTCGTATGGAGGATGTCCTGCTATTAACAAAGAGTGTAGAAAGTGTGGCAGATTGGGACATTTTTCTTCTGTTTGTAGAGATTTTAGGAGATTTTCTTCCACTACACGTGGTAAAGTGTCTTGTATTTCGGAGAGAAATTCCACTGGGTGTAAGTGTGAATGTGGTGGATGCACTGACGACAACAAAGGTTTTATAGTTTACCTTTCTGAAGGAATTTCTAATGTGAATGATCCTGAATCTAATCGGTGCAAAAAGCGTCCTATGTGTGAAGTTGAGGTGGCTGGTGTAAATCTTGAACTAATGGCTGATTCAGGTTCTCCCTGGACTATTATTTCAAAGGATTATTTTGTCAGTAGATTGAATCAAGTTCTGGATCTGACCAAAATTTTACCATCCGACATCATTGCTGAGAGTTTTGATGGATCCAGAATTGATGTTATGGGTTATTTGGAGGTAGACCTGCGTTTAAAACTAGGTGTTCCGTTGTCAAATTGTATATTGCAGTCAAGGGAGTAAATGTGTTAGGATGGAAAGATCAATGGAAATTAGGGATCATGCTTAATCCCGTGCGAAGGAACCAGTGATTTTGGATGAGAGCTTATCTTTAGATAGTATTGCTGTTGTTACTTTTGAGGAGAAGGAGAGAATGATAAAAGAAGAATTTAAAGATGTATTTTCAGATGTTTTAGGTAAGATAAAAAATTATTCGCATAAAATTAAACTTAAAACTGGGGCAATTCCTGTGAAACAAAAATTGAGGGGTGTTCCCATTAACGTCAGAGAAGAACTTAAAAAATGTTGGATGATTTGGTATCCGAAGCTATCATTGAGCCAATTGACTCAGCTGAATGGGTTTCTCCCATTGTTTTGGTGAGGAAACCTGACAAGAATTTAAGAGTATGTGTTGACCTCAGAGCACTCAATGCGTGCATCATCGTAGACTGTCATCCCCTTCCCAACATTAATGAGGTTGTTTCAATGTTGGAAGGTGCCAAAGTGTTCTCCACACTGGATCTTAGGTCGGCATACCACCAAATTCCCTTACTGATGAATCTAAAAGTCTCACAGCTTTTATCACCCCGCAGGGATTATACCAATACACCAGGATGCCGTTTGGCTTGGCCTCTGCGGCATCGGTGTTTCAAAGAGTTATGTTCAACATATTCAGGGATGTTGATAAATATGTCAAATGTTTTCAGGACGATGTTTTAATTTTTTCCAGTACAGTAGAGGAACATGTGAAACATTTAAAAGATGTTTGTGAGAGGTTGAGGAGGAGTGGTTTGACCCTTAAATCCAGCAAATGTAAAATGTTCAAAACCTCTGTGGAATATCTGGATCACACCCTTTCTGGAGATGGTGTTGTGCCAAAGAAATCTAATGTCCTAGGTATCACTAATGCACCTTCTCCCACGAACAAAGAACAATTACTTTCATTTGCAGGCATGTGCGAATACTACAGTAAATTTGTTAATAATTTTGCATCCAAAATGGAGCCCCTTAGGAAACTCCTAAGACATAATAGCAGTTTTGAATGGAAACAAGAGCAACAGCAAGCGTTTGAGTCTATCAAAACTGACATCCTTAAAGCTCCCACACTTAAACCCTTTTGTATGAACAAGGAGTGTATCATTACTGTGGATGCCGGTTTATACGGCATTGGTGGTGTTTTGTCACAGAAGTGTGGTAAAGAAGAGTGGAATGTGTGCTTTGCTTCCCGCACTCTTAATGAGACAGAGCGTAGGTACGCAGTCATTGAAAAAGAACTGCTAGCCTGTGTGTGGGCGATTGAACATTTTAGAAATTACATTTGGGGTAGCAAATTCATTTTGAGGACGGACCACAAACCCTTAGTCAACATTCTTTCTCCGGGTGGTGGGTGGAACTCCACAGCTCGCATAGCTAGACTCACCTCTAGGTTGCAGGAGTATTGTTTTAAACCTGAGTTTGTTCCAGGTAAGAAAAATGTCATCGCCGATTTCATGTCTCGCCTCCCTGTCAGGTCACCAGTAATAATCTGTTTGAGGACTCCGACATTGTTACCACCATACAGGATGTGGTAATGGGGTCATTTGAAGGTATCACTGAGGAAGCTTGGAAACAATCAGAAGAACAAGATCTCACTTGGCAGGCTATAAAGAGTTTCATTTTAGAGGGTTGGCCGGACAGGAGAAATTTGGCAGAGGAATTTATGCCCATGTTTAAAGTATCTGATGAATTAGAGTTGGAAGGAGAGTTGATATATAAATGTGGAAAATGTGTGCCACCTTTTGGTATTCAAAAGGTTATTTTGGATTTAGCACACAAATCTCACCCTGGCATGTCTGCTATGAAACGCTTGGTCAGGAACTATTTTTGGTGGCCAGGTTTAGATCGAATGGTTGATCGCACGGTTAGAGAGTGTGAGGTTTGCATGGGTAGTGAGAAAATGATGAAACTCAATGTGCCCCCGTTGAAGAACTCAGATTGGCCGCTTGAGCCGTGGAAAAAAGTGGCGTTTGACATATCAGGTCCTTTCATGTGTCTACCCCATGATTCTCGCTATGCTTTCGTTCTGGTGGATTATCACTCAAAGTGGCCAGAAGTAAAATTTGCGTCCAGTTCCTCTACCAATATGGTTATAGAATTTTTCAAGGAAGTTTTTCTAGAGAGGGTTGTCCTTCACTTTTGGTGACTGACAATGGGGTGCAACTTACGTCTTCTGAAATGGAAAAGTTTTTGAAAGGTCAAAATATCATACATCGCACTGTGTCTATTTATGAACCCCACGAAAATGGTTTGGTTTGAGCGATTTAATAGGGTTTTGAAAGGGTTCGTATCTGAGGTAGTCAAGCTGGGAGGAAATTGGAGAAATTTGTTGAGAGAGAAACTTTGGTTATATCGTATTACACCACACTCCACTACAGAGGTCAGCCCTTTTCGCCTTCTTAAAGGGCGTGACCCTGCGTCAAAAATATGTCCCTGGTGGTTCAAAGATAAATGTAAAAATAAATCCTTTTCCAATGAGACGATAAGTGATGTGGCTCAAAGGGTGGAGACCAAACAGGCAAAAACCAAAGAATGGTATGATTGCAAATGGAATACCAAAAACCCCAGTTTGGAAGTTGGCGACTTAGTCAGAATTAAAAGACCTGGTTTTATCAGTAAATGTTCTGATAAATTTGGTAAGCCCATGAAAATTGTAAAAGTCTTTGACAACTCTGTCATCACCCAAGATGGCAAGTTGTGGAACATAAGACGCGTTGCCAAGTGTCCATGGGTTTCCAACAAGATCACACCTGAGGTACCCACGTTATCCAAAGATGCGGTGGCCTCTAGGGTCAAAGCTTCTTTCCGTTCAAGATGTCCTCCCAAGAGATTTTCTGATTACATTACTTAATCACACATGATGTATTCTTTGTTTCTTTCTTGTGAAAAAAGGAGGTATGTTACATTTGCATTTCATTGTGTCTATGTATTCCCTTCCCCTTTAATGCTATTACATCCTCACCCTGTACATTCTAGTTCTACTGAGAACTTTGGGTTGCTGCTAAGCACCGGGTCAGTTGCACTGTCCTGCTTGCTGGGCAGTTGTTATCTGTTGCTGTGCTGCACTCCTATCATTAAACCAGTCAAACTACCAGATCGCCTGCTTGATTTCTTACACATTGCCCTCATTGACTATCACTCCAAGTGGGTAGATGTAGAATTTTGTGACTCTCCCAATTCAAATTCTGTTATTAACTTTCTCAACAGAGTCTTTCTTGCCGAAGGACCTCCTAAAGTAATCGTCTCTGATAATGGGTCTCATTTTTGCTCAGATATTGTGGAAGAGTTCTTAGAAAAACATGATGTTAAACATTTGAAGGTTGCGCTTTATTCTCCCACTTCAAATGGCCTAATTGAGAGAATGAACCGTTTCATTAAAGAGGGAGTCCAGTCAGCTTTAGCATCCAATTTAGATGTTGAGTTATTCATTAACAAGAAAATATGGTCATATCTTCTTACTCCACACTCCACTACAGGCATTTCTCCTTTCAGGCTACTTGAAAAAGAAATCCCAATGGGAACATTTGTCCCAATTGGGTTATTTCTTTTAAAGGAACTAAGAACGCCTCTTGTGTAAGTTGCCAAGACAAATCTGTCATATATAAAAATGTATCGCAACAACAAGCAAAGCAAAGTAAACAATTTAATTCCTCACGCTCTTCAACCCCGCACCAGTTTGAAATTGGTGATTGGGTCCTGCTTAGGAATCCCAAAAGAGTCATGAAAGGGGCATCGAAATTCTCTTCTCCTATTCAGGTCCTCAAAGTCTCTAAAGGCTCTCTTTTTCTTAATGACAGGGGGTGGTGGAATAAAAGAGTTGTTGTTAAACTTTCTACTGATCAGGCTCACAAGATTAATACTTTTAAGCGTTTTGGTGACAATGATGATTGCTCTTATTTTCCTATAGGCACTCCATCAGATTTTTCATCTCACGATACATATTCACACATCAGTCCGGGGTCATCTATTCCAGATACCTCATCTTTGTCTGTCCAGTCAAATTCTGTGCCTACAGTTTCTTCTGAGAGTTCTTGTTCCTCTCACCAAACATTTTGTAAACCTACACGCAATTGCTCAGCACCTGCTAAGTTCAGAGACTATTATTTAATGTGATTTGTTTTTTAGTTGTTTTTCACATTGTATAAAAAAGGGAGATGATGTAGTGTTTACAATAGTCCTCTTTTGATGTTTACTGCTCTCAACAGCTGTTAGTCATTCTATGTATTAGTTAATGACATATGCGCGCGCTCATAATAACATGTTTATGTTCAAAGTTTGTACTGGACGCTCTCTGCCTTCTTGAAAGATGCAACTGCAGAATGCCATTCTGCGGTTGTACTTTCAAGGAAGCAGTCGAGCTCCCGTGATGTGCTGCATATGAATAAAGAAGTAATTTAAGTGATCGCGCTTGTTTCCTGCTTCGTAATTCTCCTCAATCAAGACGCGCATCATCAACTTTACAGGGGGGGGCAGTATGGGGTGCCCCAGGTTGTTGAGGGTGTAGTAGACGATGAGGAAAGGGGGTCCAGGGAGGCAGCTGTGGCGGCACTGGACATTGGAGAGTGGTTGGACAGGGCCCCCTGGGGGGTGAGGGACAAGTGGTCGGTGGAGGGGGGGTGGGCGCAAGGGCCCCCAGGGGGGGGCGGAGGGGGGTGCCTGGGGAGGGGTGGAGCCCTCCGGGTCCAGGCTGGGGGCGAGGCGGCCAGTTTACCTTTTAGAATGGAGCGAGGGGGAAGAGGAGGGGCCTGGGCAGAGGGGGGGGGGAGATCCCCGCCATCTCGGGTGTAAAGGGGACAGGAGGGGGGTGGGTCCGGCAACAAGGGGGACACTCAGCGGGGCCAGGCAGGGGAGGGATCAGAGTGGGGGGCACAGGGGGTTTCCTGAGGCACCTTTGGGGACCTCGGGGATGGGGGATATTGGCAGTGGTGCCCGGGTCGGGGGCAGATAGGGACAGATAGGGACACTAACCACGGCAAGCCGGACCTTCCATTTGCTTTGCAGGAGCAGTGAGCGCGGGGCACGCACATTGCGGGCGAGTCGCATGCGGCTCCTCGCTACCGGGAAGAAGTGAAGACAGGGTCCGGGGCGGCCAGCTGGAGCACGTCGTGGGACAATGGTGGCAAAGTCGAACAGAGGTCGGAAAGGGTCACGGCGGGGCGACAGCCCAGTGGGGCGGAGAGGCCCACTAGGGCGGCGGTGACTGCGGGCGGACGAACAGGGAATGCTGCAGCGGGCAGCATGGCGCACAAACTGGTAACAGAAAAGGTGGTACACGGTAACATGGTCACGTCTGGGCGACAGCCCGGAGGAGCGGACACGTCTGGGCGACAGCCCGGAGGAGCGGAGGGCCCCTCCAGGGCGGCAGTGACTGAGTACGGGCAGAAAAAGACAGGTTGTTGCAAGAGGCAAGGCACACGTGGGCAACCAGGATAGAAGAGGAGGGGGAGTGGGAGGGCATCCCATTAGATTATGAGGAGGATAGTTTAGAAGAGGGGGAGATAGTGGACAATGAAAGGGGGGGACCATTAATTTTGTGCCTAGTGTGTTACAGGAGACGGGACCGGATGCGGAGTGCACGGCTACATCTCGGATGACTCAACCCTCTGGGACACTGGTTAGGCGGTTGGATCCGGTGAGGACACCGACCTTGATGCCAGGTAAGAAAAGGGGGCAGGGCAGTGCGGCTAGCCCAAAACGGAGGGTTTCCACGGGGACGGATGACAGAGGGGATGAGGGGGACAGCGGGCTGAAATTATGCAAGGGAAGGTACGTGAGAGACACGAGGGGGGGTACAGAGGGGCAGAAGATGGAACAGAAGGCAGAGAAGGGTAGGTCAGGGGGGACGACGGACGACAAGGCACAGAAGGACTCGGAAGCAACAAAGGTGTCAGGGGACGACAAAGGCGAAGGGGGGTCTGGTCAGTTGACGGAGGGCAAAGAGAGTAAAGAGGTCAGATTGCCAAAACTGCCGTACATGGGGGTGACGAAACCATTGGGAGCACACCTCATGTTAGCCACAAAGGAGAAAATTTGGAAGGGCGAATATGTAGACATGTTGAAGCTGCTGCATAGGGAATTGCGATCCAAGGAAGGATCGAAAGAGGAGGAGCTAGAGTTATCCCGAAGACCTAGGGTACCCATGACAATAGAGAACTGGACGGCAGCCTTTTTAATTTTCGCAAGTGTGTACTGTGAGAAGTTCCCGGACAGGTCAGTGGCTTTGTTTAAGTACATGGATGTAGTTAGGAGGGCACATCTGACGTACGGGGGTTACGCATGGTCACACTATGACGAGGAGTTTCGGACCCGACTGGCATGGGACCCCGAAACAAACGGGGGGGAGATCGACTCAGATCTCTACCAGCAGACGATGGGGGCAGTAAAATTTGGGAAGACAGCGTACACGGCCAGTGGGTTGGCGTTAGTCTATCGCCCCTTTAAAAGCCGTCCCACCCGGGGGGGCGGGGGTTACACTCCAAAGCCCGCAGGGGGAGGTCCAGGGGCAAAGACGTATGAACTCTTTTGAGGCACTGGATGGGAATCTGTTTAAAGAAATTTTGTTCCCAATGAGCAGATGACCCTCCTAAAAAACTGTGTAGCCCTTTGCCCTCAACACAGGCAGGACCAATGGACCACCAATGGTCCGCCTGTGATCTATATATCAAATATGGACTGGTTCTTTGCAGGACATGTATAGGACATTGATAACTGTACTGGCGTTCACGTTAGCTTACATGTATAACATTTATGTGTATTTGTTGTAATGTTTAATCTGTTATGTTGTTAATTTTGTTATACTAAATAAGGTGTTCTCCATCTTATGACATCGATGAATGTTCTTAACTCACATTTGTAAAAACAAGTTACAAATGATGTGAAATAAATCACATGAACTTAGAATTGCTGCCTAGGTTCATATATGAGTAATTTGGAATAATCTGTCCGGTCACTGTTTTGTTGTACAATATTGGTGTGGTCCAGGCCGGATAGTGTTAGGACCCAAGCCTTTTCTGTTTTCCCTGGGATTATAACAAAGGCACTTGGGCCCGGGACTACTGCAGATTTCGGCACGAATGCTCGAAGTGCTCGGGAAAACACATATCTGGTGCAGAGCTTCGGGCCAGGGTACGCAGGACAGGGCCAGGCAGGGGGGCAGGGGATGCAGCATCAGAATGCCAATGGCGGACAGCAGGGGATGGGAGGCAGGGGAGGACGAGGGTCGCAGGGTTATATGGGCAAAGGCTCATACACCCATTAAGCTGGATTGCTTGGAGGCCTGACTCGCACATTACCCACAAAAACAGGACGCGCGAATTCTCAGTGCGGGTTTCAGAGAGGGCTTTAAATTGGGGTACGAAGGACCAAGGTTGGCAAGATGGGCGGAGAACCTGAAATCAGTGGCAGCTCACAAATCAGTCGTTTGGGAGAAATTGCAAAAAGAGGTACGGGAAGGGCGCATGGAGGGGCCATTTGTAGTTAGCCCGATAAAGGATTTGATTATTTCTCCGGTCGGGGTGGTCCCCAAAAAGGAGAGAGGCCAGTATTGTCTAATTCAGCACTTGTCATGGCCGCAAGGGGGGGTCAGTAAACGATTTCATTCCTGATGACTTGACGTCAGTGTCGTACTCTTCAGTGGATGTAGCCAGGGCATTAGTGGAAAGGGTAGGAAAAGGGGCCGAGATGGCAAAATGTGACATTAAGGCCGCCTTCGGGCTCTTGCTGGTACATCCGGAGGATTTCCAGTTACTGGGCATTCAAGTGGACGGAAACATCTTTGTGGATAAGGCTTTACCCATGGGGTGTTCAATATCATGTGCGCTGTTTGAGAAGTTCAGTTCATTCTTGCAGTGGGTTTTCGCTTGGAAAACGGGAAAAGACACGGTGACACACTACCTTGACGACTTCTTCTTGGTGGGCCGGCCTGGTTCGACGGACTGCCAGCAGCAGCTGGACAGTTTCCAGACGCTCATGGGGACACTGGGTGTCCCTTTGGCACTGGAGAAGACACAAGGTCCAAGCAAGGTGTTGTCATTTCTGGGGATTGAACTTGATTCGGTGGCTATGGAGGCCAGGTTGCCGGAGGATAAAAAACTGCACATGAGGTTGTTGATCGATGACATGCTGGCCAGAAACAAAGTGACAGTAAGGATGGTACAAGTGCTACTGGGGCATTTGAATTTCGCATGCCGGGTAGTGAGAGCGGGACGGACATTTTGCAGGAGACTGAGCAGGTCACTGGCAGGCCTCACGCTACCACAGCACCACATGCGTTTGTCGGCAGGGACAAAGGAAGACTTAAGAATGTGGTGCAGGTTCTTGGAGGAATTCAATGAGATACCCATGTCCGCGCCAGAAGAGTGGGAGTGGGATGCGCAGATATTCTCGGACGCCGCCGGAGCAGGCGGGTTCGGTTTGTATTGGCAGGGAAGATGGTGTGCGGAAGAGTGGCCGCCTCATTGGAAGAATGGAGGCAGGAGCATTGCTTTCCTTGAATTGTTTCCACTAGTAGTTGTGGTCACGCTGTGGGGGCGGAGGCTAGCGCACAAAAGGGTCACTTTCAGGGTAGACAACATGGCAGTGGTGCAGGTGGTCAACAGGCAGTCCGCAAGGAATGAGCAGGTCTTAAAGTTATTGCGAATATTCATGTTGAGTTGCTTAAAGTATGACATTCAGTTCAGAGCAAAGCACGTCCCGGGAGTAGACAATGACATTGCGGATGCTTTGTCTCGTTTGCAGTGGGAGAGGTTCCATGGGCTGGCCACGGAGGCAGAAACTCACAAGACGCCGGTGCCCGAAGGGATGTGGTCCGTAGGAGAAAAAGGATGCTGCAACTGGTGGTAGGATCGTTAGCGCTTTCCACGAGGATGGCCTACGGACTAGCGTGGCAGGAATTTCTGCAGGGAGGTGCGAAGAGGAGGCCTGGGACGTGGGCCAGGGAAGAGGACGTTGTTCAGTTTATCTTAACCTTGATTGAGAAGGGTTTGTCGAAAGTTACCATAGCGGCGAAGCTGACAGGGATATCTTTCATGGGCAAATTAGTGTGGGGCTATGCCCCAACGGCAGGCGAGCTGGGTAAGAGGTTGCTAGAGGGTTGGGCCAGGGAGACGGGTAGAGGACAGCGGGTTAGGTTATCAGTGAATAATGTGCTGTTGGGCAGAATGATAGAGGTGTTATCACATGTATGCTGCAGCCGGCAGGAAACGGTATTGTTTGCGGCGTTAATGTCTTGGCTATATTGCGGAGCATTCCGGGTTTCGGAGCTGTTGGGAAGGAATGGGGTTCCAGGGCTGCAATGGAAGGAAGTACAGGGATGCGAAAAAGGGAGTGATGCAGTCTCCATCTTCCTCAGGAGATCGAAGACAGATCAAAGTGGGACGGGGAAGTCAGTGGCGCTGTGGGCTAGAGAGGATCCCATGAACTGCCCGGTACGATGGGGGTGCTTTTTGCGGGGAGGAACAAGGAGGGAGGTGGGAGACGTTTTTTGCAGGACCTCGGGGCGGGAAGTCACGGCGGCACAGCTTCTATGGGTCATGAGGCGGGCGTTAAAAGTACTGGGGGAGGTGCCTGAGGCGTTTGGCACACATTCTTTCAGGATTGGGGTGACTTCTGATGCGGCGAACATGGGGTGGGGCTCAGATAAGTTGAAACAATTGGGACGTTGGTCATCAGACTGCTACAAACGCTATATTAAAGCAGGGAGGGGGGGTTTGGGGTGATGGTGGGAATGTGCTTTTTTTTTTTTTTCTCACGCATGTGTCTTTGCAGGTGCAGTAGCAGGGCCAGAGACAGAGGCGCTCGCAATCTGGATTGTTGGGCATTCGTTTGTGAAATGGGTGGAAAGACACGAACAGAAAAAAGGAAAAGGCGTAAATCTAGGATTGGACCCAGGGGTATTTAAAGTCAGTTGGCACGGAAAAGGGGGCATGCGTTGGCACAAGCTTTTTCCCCTTTTAAATAACTTACTGCGTCGACATGTTTGTCCAGATGTGCGGTTAATTCATTTGGGGGAGAATGATTTAGTGGTTTGCAAAGAGTTGTCTCTGTTGAAACAGATGAAAAGGGATTTGTGGGAGATCAAGAGGCAGTGGTCTGGGTGCTTTGTGGTGTGGAATGAGTTTATTCCCAGAAGGCATTGGAGGGGGGCCGAGAGGCCTGTTGACATTGATAAAGCCAGGAGGAAGGTAAACAGAGAGATGAGGGTGTTTTGCAGGGAGGCAGGTTTTGGCAGGGTAGAGCATCCAGAATTAAAGTATTCGGCGGCGGATTACCCAGAGCAAAAGTATTCGGCAAAACATTTTTTCAGGGATGATGGGGTGCATTTGTCTCGCTTTGGGATGGAGCTATATTTGGTTCAAATAAAGGAGGTTTTGGATTCTGCCCTGGATATTAGGCGTTATCCTACAAGGGGTCTAGAGGTTGGGGGGTCAGAAAAGTCATAAGGACCTTTTCTGAGTGGCGTCAGTTACCTATTTTTGGCAAGTTGTTACTGTTTCATTTTATGGTTGGGGACAAGTAGGTAATGAGATTAGGATAGGTTATACTTAGTAGATAGATTTGTAGACAGGTAGAGAAGAGGTTACAGGGTTTAAAGGGTTAACAGTTATTGATCAAGTAGATAGATCTTTAGCTAGGTTGAGATGAGGTTACAAGGTTTTAAAGGGGCGAAAGTTATATTGATCAAGTTGGGGTCTGTTAAATAAATTGCAATTGTGTTTGGGGAAACCTTAGGGGTGGGGGGAAGAGGCTACGTAGATGAAGTTTGTATAGTTAGCTATAGTTTTGTGAGGCAAAGGCCGAGGCTATGTTTCGTAAGGTGCACCTGTCTTCAATAAAGCAGCCTTTTTCACACATATGGTGAGTCAATTGTGGTTCGTTCCGTACACTGCGGCCCAAATAGCAACAGTTTAATACCCTCAAGCATGCGTGGCAGGTTCTTCTGCATGTGTGTTAGTCTCTGGTTCCAGGTGCAGGCTAAGCCCCATGTTTAACTGGTGATTATCGATGCAGCTGTAACAGAGAGGCAGATGTGATTTATGCTCCGTTCTTTACTGTGGCACCCCTTCTCCTGTGGGAGGCGACAAGGACAGTGTATGCTGAATGAGACTGGTGAGACAGCTCTGTGCTGCAACATGTCTTCAGTAGCGGTGGCCTTCCTGGCTGGCTGCAGACTGAAGTTGATGGATTCCGCCATTGTGGACTCCAGGCTGAGTAATCTGCAGAGGCAGACTTTTGGCAAGTTTAGCCTCCGGGCTGATCATGGATTTCCACTTTAGCACAGACCCAACCTCTCTCTCTGTCAGTATGGCAGCACCAGTGTTTTGAGCACTTGTGGAACTGCTGTGAATCACAATGATTCTCGCTCTCTCACGGTCTTAGTGTGGCTAACACGGGAACCACAAGGAAATACTAGAGGTCCCCTTCACAGCACAAGCAGGCAGGCATCTAGGCACTTCAGGTACACAATTAGCTTTCCAGCAGAAAATGTTCACTTCAGGTGATGTCCCCTTAGCTCTGGGAAATTGGCTGGCCTTTTTGCACAGCAGTTCTTAGAGACCTCTGTGGTGCATTCCATTCCTTGATATAGACAAACAAGGGACTGTAACCAGGAGGGGGGTTTGGATCCCACTTTTTTTTTCCTTCAAAGTTCTTTTTATTAGGCATCTTAACAATGCACAGGATGACTGCATTTCACATTAACAAAGAGAGAGCACCTTACCCCCTGGCTAGTGGTCCATCTAACAAGGTTACAGTTTCCGTAAATGAGGGGATCGGCTCAACATCTTCTGTACATGCCAGCTCATCTTTCCCTTCCAAGTTTTATTTATCAAACATTCCCACAACATGATACCCTCACGCCCCTCAACCCTCGACCCACCACCCTCCCTCCCCCAAAACAAAAGAACCGTAAGAGGGCGAATAATGGATAATATGAGCATTGGTCTCTAAGTCCAATATATGTGTCTAACTCCGTTCTGTGCCTTACCGGTGATTAGTTGGCCCTGCCTGGAGCTCCCACGTCTCTCATCTAAAACTGAAATAAATGCATGTCACGTAGTGAAGGTGGGCAAACTGCCAAGGGGAGGCCACTTGTCAGATAGGCAACGAGCGGCCCCCATTTATATTCAAAGTTTTTATAATCATCCCTAAAGATATCCGCCATCCTTTCCATGGTCAGTATCTTCCAGAGACTTGAATGCCATTGTGAAAGCACCGGCGCTGCCTTTTTTTTCCAGGCCGCTTCAATCGCTATCTTGGCTGTCCACAAACAGGCCCCCATAATGGCCCTATCCGCTTTGGATTGGTATTCTAGCTCTGGTCCTCTCAATCCTAACAGGTCACCCTCCTTGGTTGGAATAGGGTATCCAAGTATGTCCTTCATGTGTGATAGAATTCCCTCCCAAAATGGGCGTATCGTAGGACAGTCCCACCATATATGACAGAAATCTCCTAAGAGACCACACCGCCTCCAACACATATCTGACGTATCTGGGAAGATTTTTTTGAGTTTGGTTGGATATAAGTACCAATCAAAGAGAATCTTATAGTGTGCTTCCCTCAGATCCAGTGAGTGATTATCTTTAGCCACATCCCTCCACAATTGCTTCCATTCTACCTCTGAGATCTCTCTCCCTATCCAATGGTCCCATGTATGCATGTATCGGGGTCTCAGTGCATGTGTAGTGGAGAGAAGCAGGCTGTATAGAAAGGAAATCACTCCCCTCATTGAGCCCACCCTTTGTACGAATTTTTCTATTGGCTTCTTGCCTCGTGTTGCAGCCTCTCGCACTAGAGGTTGTAGCGCCCAGTGTTTAAGTTGAAGGTAATGAAAGTGTTCACTTGGCGGAATGTTAAAATCTCTCTGGCAGCTGTCAAATGTGAGAATGTCATGATTATGAAATGGGTCGGAGAGCATCAGGCACCCTCCCTCCTTCCAGACATCGAATGGCCCCTCATGCAACGCGAGGGGGAATTCCGGATTAAAATGGATCGGGGTGTAGGGCGAAGGAAATGAGGACCATTCCCGCCCTCTGGATACCTCATCCCATACTTTGAGTGTGGTGCGCTTGGGGGTGCTAATGTAAGCATTTGGTTGTCTATCTTACTTAGGCTTCCATATCACATCCTAGATTGTTCTTCCCACTATTGCCCTGTCCATGTGTAACCAATGCTTTTCGGATTCTCTCTTGGACCATTCTGTCAGGATTCTTAGCTGAGCAGCTTTAAAGTATAGCTCAAAATCAGGCAGCGCCAACTCTCCCTCGCTTCTTACGCATCGTTATGTGTGAAAGAGTAGCCGCGCTCAGCCATTTTGCCATATATAACGTATAACGAGGGAACGCTATCTGGACAGGAAACCCCTCTCCAAGTCTATTGGCAAGGCCTGGAACAAGTATAAAAGTTTGGGTAGGACAGTCATTTTTATGGCGTGAATGCGTCCCAACCACGATATAAAGAGAGGCTTCCAACGTTTGAGGTCTTGCTGAATTTGAAGCAAAAGTGGAGTATAGTTAGCTTTGAACAGGCCCTCCAGTCTGGGGGTTAAATGGACACCCAGGTAGTTTAATGTGTGCTTGGCCCATTGCAGCGAAGTATGCTCCCTCAACCTGATGGTTTCTTCCTCCGGGAGTGTGAGGTTCAGGATGAATGATTTCGACAAATTTACTTTAAATCCTGACACCTCTTCAAAGTCCCGCAGTACCCCGAACTTAGAAGGCCAGAGGTTCCATGCTCAGGGCGAAAAGTAGCGGTGATAGCGGGCAACCCTGCCTCGTCCCCTCTCTCCAGGGAAAACCGGGCCGAGCTAGTCCCGTTAACCTGGACTCTGGAGCACGTGTTCGCGTAATTGGCTCTGATCAAATCTATGAACGGCTTGCTGAACCCAAAATATTCTAGCGTGAGAAAGAGGAACGCCCAATCCACCCTGTCAAATGCTTTCTCCGCATCCAGACCCACCATCACTGCCGGTATCTTGAATTTGGAAACTTTCTCAATCAAATGGAGGGTCCTACGGTTATTGTTGTGGGTTTGTCTGCCCTTTATGAAGCTGGATTGATCATGGTGGATTAAGCTTGGTAACAGGTCCTCTAGTCTCGCCGCCAGAATGGAGGAGAATAATTTAGCGTCCAGGTTCAGGAGCGCTATAGGCCTATACGAGGCGCAATTTTCAGGATTTTCCCAGGCTTGTGAATTACCGAAATGACGGCCTCCGCCATTGATTGTGAGGCAGCCGAGCCTTTCGCCCTCACATTGAATAATTGTGTCAGCTGTGGGATGATGTCTGATGCAAATATCTTATAAAAGTGGGCCGGCAGGCCATCCAGCCCCGGAGACTTATTAGGTTTAAGTGCCGCGATCGCCTTTCCCACCTCCTCCCCTGTGATGGGGCATTTAGACTTTCATTCCAGGTCTGAGAGACCTGTGGAAGCTTAAGCGACTTAAGTAGCGGTGTTGTGCTGCTACATCGAGGTGATCTCTTGTATACAGCTCCTTGTAGAAGTCTCCAAATGCTTTTGCTTTGTCCGCCTTGGCGTGTGTTATGATTCCCCTTGAGTCAGCTATACCTCTGATGTATTCTTTCTCTCTTTTTTCCCGCAGTTGTCTAGCGAGATGGATACCTATCTTGTTTCCCTGCAGATAAGAAATATGGCGCAGCCGTAAAAGGGTATACTCTGCCCTATTAGAGTAGATCGCTTTCACTTTCCCCCTTAAGGAACTCAGTTTGCGTTGCAAAGGACGAGAGGGGTTCTTTTTATGTTCCTTCTCAGTAATCTCCAGTTCCGCCTCCAGAGCCTCCCTCTCCCTGGCTCTCTGCTTGTTTAAAGCGGAATTAAGTTCTATACATTTTCCCCTTATGACGGCTTTGAAAGCATCCCAATTATTCAGGGGAGAAGTATCCTGTGGTTGGTTTATACGAAAGAATTCTGTGATAGCCCCTTGCAGTTCATCCCACATTGTTTTGTCTCTCGTCAGGGAGATAGAGAAGTACCATCTTGGTGTCTTGGAAGCACCCCTCTCCCAGTTTAGACTAATCGTAACTAAGCTGTGATCTGATATAGAGATCGGAAGGATTTTGGCATCTTGGAGGGAACCCAATAGCCCTTGACTCATAAAAATATAATCCAATCTCGAATATGTGTGATGAACATGGGAGAAAAATGAATAGTCTTTGGTGTCGGAGTGGACTAGCCGCCATGCATTTAATAGTCCCAGAGAGTGTATGGAGTGTTTAACACACTTGGGAAAACTGCCTGTGGGTGCTCTATGTGGATGGGTGCTGTCTATGTCCGCGTGCCATGTGAGATTGAAGTCCCCCATCAATATTGTCGGACCTTCAGCAAATCCACCTAGCATAGTGAGTAGAGACGATAGGAACGCCTGCTGGCCCGTGTTGGGGGCGTATGCTGAGATGAACGTACACAACCTTCCCCTCATAATCCCCTTCACCATGACAATCCTCCCCTCCTTTTCTGATTTTATGGCTTCAGGTTGAAATTTCATAGAATTGTGGAACAGCAAAGCAACTCCCCTATGTTTCGTAGTAGCTGAGGACCTGTAAATTAATGCATAGCTTTTGTGGCATAGCCTGAGCTCCTCCTCCCGCTTTAGATGTGTTTCCTGTAGAGCCACCACCTCAAAAGAGTGATCCAAAAGATATTTCCAAACCTTATGGCGTTTGAGGGGTGAGTTCAAGCCCTTTCCATTCCAGGAAGCTATTGCGAACGGCATGATCCTAATTTATCCCCCACCCATATAAGCTGGACCTGAAGCCAGAAAATCACCTTCCCTCCAGACATTACCACTAAAGGAGTAAGCATTGCTTCTTCAGTTCTCCAAAGCGCTTTTTGAGCCAGTGACGATGTGTGACCATTGCCCCTAAGAGACCATACCTCGCCCCCACCTATGTCCTCCCCTCCCCAACAATTAACATAACTATGTAAACAAAACCTGCGCCAGGCAGCTCGAGCTCCCTCGGCCAAAGAGTCTCAGAAGATAGGGTTCGTGATGTAGGGCGTCCGGCCCAGGTCCAAAGCCTCAGCTGTCTCTCAAAAAGATTATCGATCGCCAAAGCATCTCATAGAACTGTAAAGTTCGAGAATAGGTGCTGGTAAGTTCTCCACATCGGTATATGACTTCTCGCTGTCCTCTGGTGGAGACCTCCTCTCCATAGAAGTTGTGAACCACTGTGGGCCCCGTTCACCGCATCCTTACCCCCAGGAGTTCCAGATCGCGTTGTCCTCTAATCCTTGGAGTGACGGCCCCTAGAGCTTACCTTCCACTGTGAAGACTTGCTGCTCTCATTCCCTCTGGAGGGCCCCCCAGAGTGGTCCACTGAGCTCGGGGGAGACCAACAAGCCTCAACCCCTCCTCTAGCTCCGTAACCTGCTTCATTTTATTGTTCAATTCAAAGGCCAGGCCGAAAGGGCAAGTCCACCTATATTTGATTTTGTCTGCTCTTAGCTTCGCGGTGAGGGGTCTGAACTGCTGCCGCCGTAGAAGGGTCGAGGGTGCCAGATCCTGATAGAGGCTGCAGCGAAAGCCCTGGAATGAAATCTCATCATTTTTCCGGGCAGCTTGCAGGATTGCCTCCTTTACTTTAAAGGAATGAAGTTTCACAAGGATGTCGCGGGTGCGGCGGCATTCTCCCGGCTGGGGCCCCACTCAATGCGCCCTCTCAATCTTGATCTTCGTCTGGCTCGACCCCAGGACTTCCGCGAAGAGACTTCGAGAAACGCTTACAGATCCGGCCCCTCCGCCCCCTCTTCAAGATCCTTAATCCTGATGTTGTCTCTTTGCGCTCTGTTTTCAATATCCTCGGTCTTCAGTAGCGCTGATTGTACCCGAGTGTGAAGGTCCTGCATTCTATCTTGGGTGACCATCCTTCTTTTATCCAGTTCTTGAGTTTGTGCTTCCACCTCTAGAAATGGCATGCCCACAGAGTCCAGGTCTTGTTGGAGCGTTGTCATCCGCTTCGAGAGGTCTGCTTTCAATTGGACCATGGAGGATTCGATATCTCCTTTAATCTCTGCGAGGAGCTCCGATTTGAATTCCCTAAGGGATGTCATCAGATCCTCCTTGGTAAGAGACATGGCCGTGGTGTCGTCGGCCCGATCCTGCGGCGGTTTCTTCTCGGAGGTAGTGAAATAACTGGAAACCTTAGCAGTGCCTTTTTTCGGTGGCATAGGTGCGGCCCCCTCACCCCTTTCCTCTGTAGATAGGGCTGGCCTCACCCCTTATTAGCGGAGACTCCCAGTCGCAGCTCCCTCCTGCACGGCTCTCCAATGTTCCTTGGGGACTCACTCTTCCCTCCACACGGAATACGCGTGTGCTCCTCACCAGCGCTGCAATATCAGGCAGACTCTTGACAATTGCACCTGATTGCCATCGCTCTATTATGTCGAGGGCAGTGATAACCTGACCTGCTGCTCGCCGTCTGGTAGCTCCTCTGGTCGCTCTTAGGGGCAGTTTCGGGATTGTTATCTTTGCTCCTGTATACTGCACTGAGTAGTAGCGGTGGGAGCCATTTTGAAGTCAGGCAAGTCGGGTCTGGGCGCCCCCGCTCCACATCTCCTGTCCCGGGTTCTCATTATTCGTTTAGGGGTCGTGATTTCTCCCCAGGCTGCCCCCACTACTTATGAGAGTAGCTCGTTTTGGTGTGCAAAACTCTCCTACCTTCAGAGTCCGCGAAGCACATGGCTGGTGAGTCCTCTAGCACAACAGTCCCGCAGCTCGCCCCACTGGTTCTCTCCGCCGCGCCTCGCTGCCCGCCTCAGCTACTCCGAATCCCCAGAGGAGCTCACCGCCGCAGGTTAGGAGAGTCGGCGAGGGCAGAGTTTGATATGATGGGGCGCCTCGGGCGCCGCCGCCATTTTGTCAGTTGCGCTGCTCCGCCGTACCTCCCGGTCGTAATCCACCAGAGCTCACTATTCCGGTGTCATTTGCCCCCTTCACAAGGCACCAGCTGCATCTCATTTTTTTTGTAAGCAAACTTTATTAGGCATTTAGAGGACATGTCACATTGTGCCATCACCGTACATTCTACTGAGCTAGTATCTAGGCATTTTCTCTTGGCGCATCTATACATGTTGTTTTAGCTACACTAGTGCCCAATCGTTTACATTTTGCTCCTGGCAGCTTCAGTATTAGGTATTTGCTAAGCACATGTCGAGAAATAACATAGTAAGTACTCCAACCCTCCTCCTTCCCACCCCCCCCAAAACTGTCCACCCCCCCAACCCCACCCTCCTCCCCCCCTGGCGTGTCTTGTATCATTGATCACCTACATCCTTCTCAGGGTCACCCTCTATCCACGGCTATCTAGTTCTCTCGGTCTCGATGTTCCTGTTAAGGCTTCCGTTGGGGTATACTTCCCTTTCGTCTCCCACCTCTGCTCATGGTGTATCCAGCCGCTGAGCTATCATCCACCCTTGGCTATGCCCGCTGCTCTTCCAAGATATCATTGAGCAGCTTTAACTGCATCGTTAAAGCTTCCCAGGCCCTTGCTGCTTCTAACGCCTTCTCACTTCCAGTATGCCTAGCAGTTTGTAAGCGAATCGTCCCGTCACAGCCCGCCCATTTCATAAATTCTCTGCGCCACCTGCCTGTATTAGGTCCTCCCCTTGCTTTCCAGTGGCTTGTAATGTCTCTCTTCGCTAACAACAAACACAGGTCTTGGAACTTGCTGGTTACTTTGTTCTTAGAGGTATGTAGAAATCTGTGTAAGAGACAGTAACCTGCCGTTAAAGCCACTTCTTTCTCAGTGATTTCCGCTAGTGTTTCCGTCACTTCCCTCCAGTAGTCTCCTATTTCTGGGCAACTCCAGAACATGTGCAGGAACTCCGCCCCCACCTCTCCACAATGGGGGCACGCTGCCGTATCCGTGTTGAAGTACTTATTAATGCGTCCTGGTGTAAGGTACGCTCTATGGAAGACATAAAAATTGACCAATTGGAATCAGGCGTTTCTAGTGACCTTACTGACTCTTTCTGTTACCTCCCCCATGCCTTATCCCCCATAGGTTCCCCTAAGTCCACTTCCCATTTCTGTTGTAGTTCAGTGAGTGGGAGGAGGGATGCACGACTCAGCCCCCTATACAGACAGGTGACCGCCTTAAACGTCCCGCCGCTGTTACCACATATTGGCAGCATTCATCTAATCCAGGTTCAGTTAGACCAGTCCACCAGTGCTTACGTATTTGAGCAGTTAAAGCCGCATGTAGTAGGAAATCGCCCCCCGGTATCCCGTTTTGCTCGCTGAAGTCATCAAATGGTAATAACATGCCGTCTGGATATAATTGCCCTATAGTGAGTACTCCAGCTTCTTCCCAGTCTCCTCCAATCCGCCTTGTGGGGCAGCGTCATACAATACATCAACGGTATCTCCGGCGCATAGGGGCGTCCCACTTTAGCTCTCTGCGACCTTCTGGTCCAGCATTTGCGGACCACATGCGCTTCCGCAGATAGTTTTCTCTCTGGCACAGGTAATCTCAACACTATCCTGGATAGAAGTTCTGAGGTAGGGCAACCATCCCCCTGCTGCGCTGTTCCCCGATGCTGGCTGGCCACCCATTTTGTTAGCCATTGTAGTTGGGCTGCAATGTAATAGTATTCAAAATCTTGTACTGCCATTCCCCCTTCCACCTTAGGCCTCATCAAGGTCGTCAGTGCTACTCTTCGCCTGCCCGCTCCCCACAAGAATTCCGTCATCATAGTCCGGAGCTGTTAAACCTGTCTGCTGGGATCCATATTGGTAGGACTCCGAAAACAAAGTAGTCTCGGGAGCGTCACCATCTTTAACAAAGGGACAAGGGAAGGGTGCCCCAAAATTCGAAATTGGCTTTCGTTCCCCGTATAATCCTTCCCACATTCCCTCCATTAGATCCACTCTATCATGGTAAATTTGTACCCCTAGGTACCGAATGCATCTCCCTTCCCATTCGATCCCCTCTATCGTCCGGGGTTTCTCCCGCGCCTGCTTAGTAGGGAACAAACTAGACTGTCTCCAATTCACTTTGACGCCCGACACCCTTTCCAGCGCTAGCAGCAGTCCTTTAGCCCCCTCTAGCTCTGCTTCCGTGTTTCTTAGAAACAGAATTAAATCATCTGCATATAGGGCTATATAGTGAGCACATCCCTCCACTTCCAACCTGCGGAACCAGCGTCCAGTTCTGGCTTTAGCGGCCAGCGGCTCCATAGCCATTGCGAATAATAGAGGCGACAGCGGGCACCCCTGTCGTGTTCCCCTTTCTACCCTGTATGCGTCTGAGATGATCTTCCCTGTTCAAACCCGGGCTGTAGAGTCCCTATATAATAGGGCTGTCCATGCTCCGAATTCCTGGCCTAATCCAAACGCCTGCATCACTCTGAATAAATACGGCCATTCGAGGCTATCGAACGCTTTTTCGATATCTATCGTCAAAATAGTCGCTTCCTCTTTGCAGTAGGAATCAGCTCCCAGCACCCGTAATAATCTCCTCACATTCGTGGCCGTATTCTGTGTCGGTATGAACCCCGCCTGGTCCCCATGTATGAGATTTGTCATATGCGGTAAGAGTCGTGTGGCCAGTATCCTGCTCAAGATCTTATAATCAAGATTAAGCATTGATAGCGGTCTATAAGCGGTCTGGTCGTGCGCCTCCTTTCCTGGCTTCAACAGCGGGACGATCAAGGCCTCCCTAGTGGTCCCAGGCAGCTTCCCCTCCCGTTTTGCTTGATTATATAACACTACCAGTCGGGGACCAACACATCTAAATATGTAGCATAGAATTCTATGGGAAACCCTTCGGTGCCTGGCGTTTTATTTCTGGCCATGGCCTTTACAGCACCCTGAACTTCATGTAGCTCTATCTCCCCCCCCCAAACCCTCCCAAGGCTTCTGCTTCTTCGTCACAGATTGTCGGCAAGTCGATACCTTCTAGGTATTCATCAAGGTCTGCAGCTGTAGGGAAGGCATTACTCTTATACAGTGCTGTATAATAGTCACAGAACTGCTGATTAATATCCTGCTGGCAATAACAGGTCCCACCTTGGTCATCCCTCAGCTCTAGAATAACTGACCCCCTCTTGACCGGATTGGCCAGCCAGGCCAATAGAGCCCCAGGCTTATCTCTCTCCGCATGCGCCCTTGTTATATAGTTCTTGTAGTCAAAACAGCACAGTCTCTCTACGTGCCCTGCCACCTCCTCTCTGGCTTCTATGATTTCCCTCTGCTTTTCCTCGTTCCCAGGCCTATCACGTTCAACCTGCCGCAACCGTTGCTCTGCATTTAATGTATCCCGCAGGAGGGTCCTCCTCACTCCTACCGCCTCAGAGATACATCGACCCCTCAGCACCACCTTGAACGCCTCCCACTCTATTGCGATATTGGAGGCTGTATCTGCATTCTCCGCAAAGTATTGCTCTATGGCTGTGCGGATCTCAGCCTGGAACACCTGGTCCTCCAGTGCCTCCGGTTTCAGGCGCCATGTGGGGATATTTGTCCTAATCCTGGCCCAGCTGAGTCCGACCAGCAATGGATTGTGATCCGACACCGTACGGGCCAGGTATTTGCTATTCTGCACATGTCCATGAACATCGGGAGAGCACAAAACCGCGTCGAGCCGAACATGCAAGTCATGCATAGGGGAGAAGAACGAATAGTCCCGCTCTCCGGGGTGTTGCGCTCTCCAAGAATCTATCAATCCCCACTGCTGCTGCCAGTCTCTTCTGGCCCTCGCTATTCTGTGAGCAGCTGAATCCTGGAGAGGGGGGTGAGACCTATCAAGCCCTACATCCTCAACACTATTATTGTCTCCCCCAAGAGAACCGAGCCCGTCAGAAAATGCGCTAGTGATCTAGAGAGGTCCATCAGAAATTAAGTTTGTTCTGTATTTGGGGCATAAATACTCCCAATCGTTGTATCCCTTCCATCCAGCTTACCCATTACTACCACATACCTCCCATTCGGATCCACTAATTCCCGGGTACACTGAAAGGGGATCCCCGCTCTCACCCAGATCAATACTCCCCTAGCAAACACGGAGAAATTCGTGTAAAATAATTGCCCCCTCCACCTATGTTTCAAAGCAGCCCCCTCTTTCGCGTTAATATGTGTCTCCTGCAATAATGCAATCTGTACTCTTCGTATCAGAAATGCGTGTATCCTGTGTCGCTTTATCATAGAGTGCATCCCCGGTACATTCCAGGAGATGCACTTAGAATCTACGTTGGATCCCATTGAGGAACTGTTGTCCTAGTCCTAGTAAAGTGTTTGCCCCAGACACGCCTGGTCCCCAATAAACAACCCCAAAATAACTGAACAACCCAACTCCCCTTCCCCAAAACAGGTAGAAGTGACCCCCCTCCCATCCAAACTTTCCGAACTATATTGGATATGTGGGTGTAGTGGCTGTCGCCCAGCCCCGGAAACCCCTCCGCCCGGATCCCCCCCCATGCAAGAATCGTTAGCCCCTTCTCGGCTCCCCAGTTGTATGTCTCTGAAAGTGCCTGTCGCTGCCCTCCTCCCTCCTATATTGCATGAAATGTGTCCCACAAAAGGATATAGTTCGCCAAAATTTGCAGCCCCACAGTTCTGGGTCGTCCAGATCAGCCCAATTTGTCCGCGGTATGGAGTGTCACCACCGGCATCTCTGTTTCCGATTCTTCCACCACACTCAGTAGGTCGCTCCTCGTTGACCTCGGACTGGACCCCGGTTGGCTGAGCTGCACCACCGCCTTGAGAACCTTGCTCCTCTCAACTTGAGCTTCTGTCGGGGTCGGTGCTCTCGATTACCCCCGGCTTGTTCCACCATCTCCTGCAGCGGACCTCGGCGAACTGCCGCCGGACCTCCTTCCCGGAATAGTTTCCAGCCAGACCCAGGCTTCTTGCGGCGTCATGAAGAACTGCACCCCCTTAGGCCAAACAACTCGCAGCTTGGCGGGGAACAACATTGCATATGGGAGCTGCATATGTCCTAGTTTCTTTTTCACTGCCAGGAATGTGGACCTTTGTCTCTGCACTTCCCTGGTGAAGTCCGGGAACACCATCACCCTGCTATTTCCAATTTGCAGGTCCTTCACTTGTCGAGCCTGCTTGAGTATATGGTCCCTGTCTCGAAAATGAAGCATGCGAGCAATGATTGGTCTCGGTGGTGCTCCTGGTCTGGGGAGTCTGGCCGGCACCCTATGCGCCCTTTCAATTGCATAGAACTGCGAGAGGCCCTCCGGTGTCACTTCTTTCTTGATCCAGTCCTCCAGGTATTGCACCATATCATCACCTTCCTCCTTCTCAGGCACCCCCACTATGCGCAGATTATTGCGGCGAGACCTCCCTTCACTAACTTCTGCGCGCATCTCCAAGACTTTAACTTTCGCCACCACCTCGGTGAGAGATTTCTTTAGGTCTGCTCTCTCTGGAGGTACGTCCGTGAGCACTTTCTCCGCGCTGTTAACCCTTTCCGCAAGCCGGCGGTGATCATCCTTTAGGAGACTGAGATCGGTGCCTATGGAGTCTATTTTAATTTCAAGTGCCTCTCGGGATGCCGTGATAGCTTCCATGATGTCTGCCAATGTCAGCTTAGAAGTTGCTGCATCCCTCTCCGAGTCTTGGGTATTATCTTCGTCATCTGTTGGGATGCACCCCCCACCCCCCGCTGTCACGGTGCTTTGTCCTTTTTTCTTGGTCACTTTCCCCATGGTGGTCATCCACCTGGGTGCTCCGGACGTAGATGATCGTGCTTTGTATATGACACTCCTCTTCTGTGGCACTGCACCTAGTACAAACTCTCACGCGCCACAACGATAGTTTAAAACCACGAGGTCCCCAAACTGTGAGATTTGCGGACCGCCCGCACAGACTCCCCTCACTCCTTCAGTCGCCACTGTATTTCGCGGTGAGGTTGCCACCTGGACTAGGGATTCCTCTCCCACAGGGTAACGTTACGCGAGGATCTCACAATCGATCAGCCATACCGGAGGCCCTTCCGTTAGCGCCCGGCTTCTCTGCACCACTCATTCATATAGCGGGTCGTGTATGCAGCCCCGAAGACCTTCTCCCACTACTAATATGGTCGTTGCCAATAGGGTGCGGCTGTCCCTGCAGGCCTCCAACAACCCCCTACAGCTCACGCATCTCACCTCGGGCGGGCAGGGAGTGTCCCTTCCACAGTCAGCGCGTATGTATCTGGCTTCTTGCCCGCACAAGCGTACATCCGCGGAAAGGTGCAGCCTCCCCAAAGCGCTCTCCTCCGTCCTCCTACTGCGGCTTATCGGCGCCACCCCCAGGTCACAGCGCAGGCCGGCAAGCCGTCACATAATACAGTCGGGGCCTCAGACGCCACCGTTTAATATCCAGACCTCTCCACTAGTGTAGGTCCATACCGATCCTTTTACCCGGGGGCATGGGCTCCTCTTGATGGGCCTACGCACACGGTCCTCGATATCGCAGTCTTCCCGTGGGTCAGACTCCCGATGCAAATCTAGGCAGACTGCTTGACAGGCCCAAGGAGTGCCCCCGTGTCCTGTAATCGTGCAGGGCCTCCGTCAATTATTGGGGGGGTTGCCAGCCGGGTATATCATTGTCTTCAGGGACACTCCGCCTCTGTCCCGCGAACGCGGGCACTCGTTGCCGCAGCCTGGAGCCGCCACACGCTGCACTTTTCACCTGGCCGCGGTGCAGTTCTGTCGATCCCAACGTCGAGGGGGGCCGCTAATCTCTGCTCCTGCTGCCGTTCTCCCCCACTGTGTAAACAGTCGCCTCTCTTCCTGTGACTTGGCAGCGTCTCGATCGCGAGTCACATCGCGGGCGCCATTTTGCACTCCGCCCCACTGGAACGTATCTGCCTCATCAGCCGCCGTTTCCGCCTGATCTCTTCAGCTCGTCCGGCCCATTTAGATCGGCTACCTCCCTGAGAGGGCAGCCGCTGATTTCTTCACTTTTCCGGGGGCTGGGGGCTCAGGATAATACCAAATACGGGAGACTGGGGCCGGAGCTCCGAAGCCTGCTCTCGTCTACATCAGCGTCAAGCGCACCAGCTTCATCTCATGCTTTCCCCACTCTCCACTTGTGTTTGGGATCGCTTGTGCCTTATAAAATCTCTGCAGACAGCCTGTGGGTGACGGAGCCGAGGTGAATCACGTCCACCCGGCCATCTTGCCTGGCCACGCCCCCCCCAAAGGATCCCACTTTTATGCATATTTTTCAGACTGGGCATGTGGAACCACTGTCTACAGCTTCAGAACCGGTTTGGATTTATTCTCTTTTAAATGTTGTCTAGAGGCTGCTCTTCAGACAAAGTCTTTGTGCAGAGGGATGGTTCTTATTTCAGGAGTAATCAACACCATGAAGTGTGAGATCTCTGGAAATAGCTATCATTAGCTTTCCTGAAGTAGTAATTAGGTACAGACAACTGGGTAGACCTTTCCTAGTCCTCGACTTGAACAATAGAAACTTCAGTCCCACCTCTACCATTCACCAAATGGCAGTGCTCCAGAAGAATTAACCAGCAGCCCTTTGCTAAGACAGCCCTCATTGAATTTCTAACATTAGCTGTCTCCATCCTCAATCACTGCAGTGTCTGTGTCTCCACACTCCAGCCACAGGAATGCAGGCAATACACTTCCACTGTCTGGGGAAGCTGTTTTCATCCTCCATCTTGTGCCATGATAAACCAGGGGCATCCAAAATGGATCCTGCTGCCCCTGTACATAACTTCATACAATACACAGATACAGTATCATATGTTACACACTCATTGCACATACACACAGTCGAAATACACATAGGATGTCAGCTCAAGGATCTGGGTTTCATATAACAGCTGAACTTTACATGAGTGGAGTAAGTAGGTTTGACTTTTTCTCTGACAAAGAGAAAAAGGACTGGTCACACTTTTGATTCACAAAATACTTTACACTTCCACCACCACTTTAGACATGGACAGTACTCTGATGCCCACTATGTGGGCACATGCTGTGGGCACCTCCAGGTCACTGAATGTATTCTGGACCTTTCACTACCAAGGGTAGGTCTAAGACTGTGTGCAGAAACTAGATTAGCCTGACCCAAGGGCCAAAATAAAAGTTAAGATACCAGTTTCACAAGCATTCAAACAGGTTTACCAATCAGAGGACACTTCCGTCCCAACCGTGAGAAAACGTCCCTTGCAATATATAAGGCTGCTGAGCAGCAGATATTGTGTGTGGGCCTAATGGGAGTGGATGGAGCTGCAGCGCTCACTATGACTGTGCCTAGAAAGCATGTTCAACCCACCAGCAGCTAGAGGAGGTAAAGCCGACAGACATGGCACCTGATCCGACTGGTGCTTCAGCAATGCACTTTTCTTCACATCTAGGATGAATAAATACAAGGCATGGAAGCAGCACCTCAATCAAAAGCTGCTTTTCTTTGCTCAAAAGTGGCATTCCAGACCTGATGGCTTAAGGCTCTCGCATAGAAGCACCTGCTTGTTCCTCGAGAATGATTTGCCCTGTTCCTAATCCTCTCACTTGTATCTCCAGAGAAGGCTATGCACATATATAGCAGAAAGTTGCTTCATCCTGTGCGCCAACCACTCAGTCATCCACCAAAGACAAACCTCAGGCCCAGTGCCATTTAGCAAAGTGGCACATAAATGTTATACATAAAACTCTTCCGGATGTAACCCAGCATAAGTAGGTAGCTGAGAACGCTTATACATAAGAGAATAATAGGGTGAACAAGAGGCAAAAATCGAAATCTTCCTTACTCGTTCTGTCTAATAATCATCTTTCCTCAATGTGGAGAACTTCTGTAGGTCTTTGCCAGACTCTCATGGGCACCCAATTCAATTCCAACATCACTACAACTTGAGGGCCCATATGGCAACAGCCAAGCAAAGCTATTGCCTCTACTATCAGACAGTGCTCCAATTCCAAACATACTGAACAAAGACTGGAACTCCGAAAGCAAGCTCAAAATTGGTTCTTTTACTTCATCTTCAACCATTATTAGATCGCGAAGAATGGATAACACATTTCAAAATTCCTCACATGACATGCGAGTTCCCCACTGAACAATATTCTTCCTAGGTAGTCTTTTCATATGAAACTACACTTATGTTGTAGATACTCATTTATCTATGAAACATGTTTTTTGTATAGAACTACTGTTTTCCAATGAACATTTTTGGAATAAAAGGCTTGGACACCAAGCCAAAGCATCCTTAACAGGTGACAATTCCCGGGCAAATGAGCTCACGAGGAAGACTGACTCGGAAGGCTGCTTTCTCTCCTCCTATCAGTCATGAACCACTGGAAAACTGCAGACCATGCCTCACCTATGGTTTAAACTCCACTCTTCTCATAATACAGTGTTCATTGGGTGTTTTAGTAAAGGCAGCAGCCCATACTTTATTGCCAGCTGTGATTTGTTCCACAGTGTAGTAAACGGGAAAGGAGGGAAGTCAACCTATCCTGAATAAAACACCCACCATTCAACTTTCACATAAATTGTAACTACATTTAGTCGCTGGACACATGGTGGGACGAGTATGCTCAGATGTGGGTCCCATGCACACTGTGCCACTGGAACCAAGCTATATTCGGTTGATGAGACTTCATAATGGCTAAACCGTTCCTGGGTTTGCTTGTGTTCCAGTTCAGGGAGGATCTGGCATGGCAATTAGGGCTGGACTGTTACCATTTGAACAGGTTGAGGGCTGATTTGCATATGGCTGGGTCTAAACTGAGGTGGCCTGGTGTACAAAACAATGGACTGGGATGCGGCCCGAGTAGTTACCAGTGGCTGAGATTAATTCAAGCATTCCATTCATCATTTTTTTGTATGTTTCGGTGTGACATCCTAAGTGGGGCTGGTATGCCCAGACGTGGGTCTCGTGCACACTGTCCCACTGGAACCAAGCTATATTCGGTTGATGAGACTTCATAATGGCTAAACCGTTCCTGGGTTTGCTTGTGTTCCAGTTCAGGGAGGATCTGGCATGGCAATTAGGGCTGGACTGTTACCATTTGAACAGGTTGAGGGCTGATTTGCATATGGCTGGGTCTAAACTGAGGTGGCCTGGTGTACAAAACAATGGACTGGGATGCGGCCCGAGTAGTTACCAGTGGCTGAGATTAATTCAAGCATTCCATTCATCATTTTTTTGTATGTTTCGGTGTGACATCCTAAGTGGGGCTGGTATGCCCAGACGTGGGTCTCGTGCACACTGTCCCACTGGAACCAAGCTATATTCGGTTGATGAGACTTCATAATGGCTAAACCGTTCCTGGGTTTGCTTGTGTTCCAGTTCAGGGAGGATCTGGCATGGCAATTAGGGCTGGACTGTTACCATTTGAACAGGTTGAGGGCTGATTTGCATATGGCTGGGTCTAAACTGAGGTGGCCTGGTGTACAAAACAATGGACTGGGATGCGGCCCGAGTAGTTACCAGTGGCTGAGATTAATTCAAGCATTCCATTCATCATTTTTTTGTATGTTTCGGTGTGACATCCTAAGTGGGGCTGGTATGCCCAGACGTGGGTCTCGTGCACACTGTCCTACTTGAACCAAGCTATATTCGGTTGATGAGACTTCATAATAGCTAAACCGTTCCTGGGTTTGCTTGTCTTCCAGTTCAGGGAATTATCTGGAATTTTGAGCTGGACTGTTCCAGTTGGAGCAGGGTCAAGACAGATTTGCTTATGGCTGGGTCCAAAGTGAAGTGGCAGGGTGTGCAAAATAACGATGGACTGGGATGCGGCCCGAGTTATTACCAATGGCTGAGATAAATTCAAGCATTCCATTTGTTACTTTTTTATGTGCTTCAATTTTCCCACCAGGTTCCCAGTTTTCAAAATGCTTCATACTATGGTCTCAGACTACCAGACAACCTATGTGTAGCTCCTAATTAGGCATGATGAAGTGAGATTTGGTTTGGGCAATAAGCACACAAAGTGCTCTTCTTTATAAATAGCCAAGGGAACACCCTCCCTGCCAAGTAATGGTTGGTGGGGCTACCAACTTTAATAGTTGGGTAAGGTTTTTTTTCTTTATCATTATAGAAGAGGTCTCTTCGTTGTTTCAACACCCTACTCTGCAAATCCTGTGAGGTCAACCCAGAACTCAACTATTTCCTATACAATTTGTGTGCTTGTGTATAAGAGCTCGGGTAACCCCCTGACTTGCAGAATGGCCCATTTGTACCATGTGCCTACTAAGAGAAAATTGATTCTGTCGGAGGACAGAGAGCAAGTGATAGTGACGGAGTGAAACCAGTGGTCTCAGACACACCTGAAGTGATGAACAAGAAGTACACCTGAGCTAGAAAACACACTGCATGGCAGACTTGCACTTCCGTGTACCACCAGAGTGGCTACAATGTCTCACAACATCCCCACCGGTGACATTTTCCCAATGGATGGAGTCTGAAGTCACAGGAGACCTACCAGGTTCATAACTTGAGTCTTTTTCTTGTTAATCCTTTTTAGTTTCTCCAAGGTCCTGTGCTATGGAACCCTGTAAAAAAGAGGGACCCCAAGCCAGTAGGACTCTATCTATTACCAACTACGGGGTGACCCTGTGTTCCTCAAAACCTGGGCAACTATATATATGCATGCGGCCCCCTCATGAGACTGGAGGATGCCCCTAGAAACTGTCCTTTCATATAGACATCAAGTGTTGTTTCTTCATTCACTGTTCCACAATACACCAAATTCTATTTATTTTTCTGTTACAGTTTGTGACCCTGTGCATTGCCACATTTTGATCGTCGCTCCATTGGTATACTTTTGTAGCCAGCTAGGAGGCCTAGACAGCTCCCTTGTATTGACCATCTTGGAAGTAGGGATTCACTACCCCTGTCTCTGCGTGCATGCTGACATGGAGATGTGATCTCTCCCTTAACTGTAAGTGGCCTATTATCGCAGAGCGTTTCAAACATCAGAGCAAAGTTGCAGAAGCTGCCCGCTTGTACTAGGTATTCACCAATGGTCCCTTGTGCCTAACTGTTGCACCATTAGGCTTTTTTTTGGGGGGGGGCATTGCTTATTCGAGTTTCTCTATTCCTTTTTCTTTATGTTTTTTGATTTAGCTCTTGATTGAGATGCGATTTTCGAAAAGAAACAATCAATTCACCTGCGCATATCTATGATGAGTTGCTTCCTTCCATATATACATCCTGAACATATGTTTTTCTATAGGAGGATTTAATTCAGTTTTTTTCCCTCTTGTTTGTCCTGTTGTGGTTCCTCCTAGGAGCTTGCCTGGAAGCTACCCACACCGGGCTTTTTGAAACAATAGTTGCCATCCAAGGGTTAAATTAATTTATTTGTCTACATCAGGGGTCTCCAACCTTTTCTGTAGTGAGAGCTACTTCTGGTCAGTGAAAAGCGTTGTGCGCTACTAAAGGCCAAGCAACGCAAGCATTTTTCAGAGAGACCCCCCCAGCTTCATTGACATTAAGCCTAATATCTTCAGAGCCCATCCATATCAATAAGCTTTGACTAACCATACTGTCAGCACATCCCCACTTTTCACTTGGTTTCATTATGGATTAATGATATGCTAGTGATAAATAAGTGAGCATACCTCTAAGCTCCTTTATCTTCACGGCAAAATAATAAACTGCAGTCCTCATTGAAAACTAGATTCACACATTTTTCTCGCAATGCTTAAGGGGCCTTTCCTGGCTAATGGGCTGCTAGGCCTCAGAGGCTGCCAGGCCCCAGGTCTGTGCTTAAGGGGCCGGTGTCCCTCTGTATCTCTGTGCCCAGGAGCGGTCCTTCTCATCCTCCCCCTCGGCCTCCCCAGACTCACAGGCCTCAGCTTACCCCACAGCCACCTTCAGGAAGCCCGGGCCTCTGTTCCAAATGTCATCACCAGCTCCTCGCTTCCAGCAGGGCACAGGATGGCTCTTTTTGTGCCCTGGCGCACGTGACAATAATCATTTAAAATACTGGACCAATGCAGCTGATACTTACAGCAGATTAGATAAATGATCCACCTCACCTATACAACTATCAGGGCAGGGGCTCACCACGGGTGTGGAGCTGGTCTGGCCAGCGCAGGGCTCCTTAAGCTTTACCTGGTGTTCCGATCAAATTAACTGGTGGCAGGCTGAACAAGGCACCTGCACCGGCTGCTCCGCACTGGCACTCTTGCACAGGATGAAAAGTGCGGTGCTAGAGTGTGAAAGGCAGGTGGCACAGACACAGAGATGCCAAGGAGAAACAATGTCATCCTCTCTTGCCCGCCCTGCCCCAGCTAAGCTAAGTTAAGCCAATCTGAGCAGCTGGTTTGGGTGAGGGTGGGCAACATCTCCTAAAAAAAAAAAAGCCAAAATATTTTAAGGCTGTTAATAGGCTACTAAATTGAGACGCTACCGGCGTGAGCTACTCAGGGGGTCTAGGTGATCTACCGGTAGCTTGCAATCGACAGGTTGGGGACCACTGGTCTACATAGTCACACTACTTCACTGTTTTGAGCAATGACGACTCAGTGAGTCCTTTCTAAATATATTTTTTCAGATTGTATGTTTCTAGTACACAGGAGATGCTGAATTTTTCTTCTTTTGACATCTGGGGAGTTCCATTGTTCCTCCCGATGAAGACCTCTCTTTGATGTATTATTGACACTTTCTTTGGCGAGTTGAAACATGGACTGAATCCTTTTTAGGTCGAGCCTAGAGCAGCGCATGCGCTGCTCTAGGAGATGACCTTTACAAATCGGTCTGCTCTTTTCAAGCACTCGTGCTTGTGGTGGCATCCACCTTGCGGGAGCGAGCAGCGGCACGCAGGGGCCATCTGTTTGTAATTAGCGTGGCCGCGCGCGCTTATTCTTCCACTGCCTGTCTCACCCTCGCTCTCCCTTGTTGGTGATTAATGTCCGATCAATGACACTAATGCACATATCTCCTGCATGACTTTCAAATCTTTTTTAACCATTTTTTTTACTTTTAAAGTGTCTTGTTAATTTTTCGCTGCAGTTCAATAACACTAATGCATGCAGTGGTAGTTTATATTTTAGTTCTGTTTCGCAGTATATTGTGCCCATCTATTGCATTCATTAAGCAGCTTTTGGTGGGGGTGCCAAGTTTACTCTCAGCCGGGGTGCTGTCTCGCCTATTTAAGTTCCTGACATCTCTTCTTAGAACATTAAGTACCAGAATAAAGATTTTATGTCATTAATATTTCAGAAGAAGCAAGTTCTGTGTAGCACATAATCGTCTCGTGTGTCTGGTGTGATTACTCCACACCTGAGTGTTCTGTGTGCATGAAGTTTTTTTGTGTGTATTGTAGATATGTAGGACTGTGTGTGGGCATGGTCTATGTGTGTGTGTGCCTATGTCTGCATGTGTTCATGTATTTGCCAATGACTGTGTGTGTTTTAGATTGTGGGTCCATTCTGTAACTCTTAAATTAGGTGTACGGGTGTATAGTTGTGTCCAGATCGGTGCGTGCCTGTGTAGTTGTCCCTGCTTGGGTCTGTGAGTGTTTTGGTGCTATGTCTGTGTTCATTTGTCGACCTTTGGGATGTTGGCACTGTGGCAGTACCGTACAGTCCCATATCCACAGACACACTGTCAGGGTCTGACCCTTGCGCCTGCCGAGTTTTGCATTAGGACGTCACCCCCAGGAACTACAAGTCCCAGAATGCCCATGTAGGAGGGGCTTCAGGGTACTTAAGGCAAGCACGCACGTTACACTACGTGCGTAATTCTAATTGCGAGACACAGAGGGTGTTTCTCGCGGCTTCGGCGTTTTTCGGCGGTCGGCTGTTTGCTTCGGATTCCCGCTGGGACCAGCAGGGTCAAGCAAGCCCTCGCCATCCAACTCGCGGTCGAGATTCTGACCGGAGTTCTCTTCCGGACTTGCACCATTACTAGCTTCAGCAGAGAAGAGAAGCTGGTGTGAGGCTTCAGGGTGTATAGGAGTCCCCTGATGCAACTCCAACGGCTGTTGGGGAAGTTGACTGCTCAGGATCGAGCATTCAAACTAAGAGGCTCCTTCTGCGCATCATCACCAGTAAGGTACTGTCGGCGAGCGCACTGATTATAATTTATTAGCTTGATGGCTCTCACCAGAGTTTGACTTTCAAGACTCCTAGAGATTTCGGCTTTGGTCATGTATATACTTTATAGGAACTAATGGAACTTTTCGTCTATGGATACTATGGAGGCTAACGTTACAGTCTTGCTGAACCTCTGAATTAAGGACATTGGGACTATTCCTTTTCTTTTTGCTTTCTTCACTTCGTTTCTTTTGGGCTTCTCCCTAGTTGTGTGGAGAATGGACATGCAGGGTATGTATGTATAGGGAGGTGGTTCTATGGAAACGATGGTGGTTTGAATGTAGCAATAATCTATGTGTTTTGCATTTTAGGAAATCCTCTTTCAGTCATGAGCTGTATCATTGCTGAGTATAGAGAGTGGATAGGAGCCCGATGCTGGTGAATTCGGCTTTTCAGGTACTACGCCCTTTAGTGAGACTGTTTGAGTGTAGGAGAAATGTTTAGCAGAAACTAATCTATGTGTTTTATGTTTACAGGTATCCCATTCCCTGCTGATCCTACCCTTTTCCCTTCCCTCACTTGATCGCCTCATTACTCTGTGCCTTTTGTGTAAGAGTGGGGGATGTCGAGAGGTGGACCCCTTTGAGCATCATCTGGATCCCGTGGAGTCCCCGGGGCCGTGACACACACCAGGTCCATGCTCTTAAACAGTGGGCTCCTTCTTCTCCAGTACGAATCATTTTGAAGCTACGACGAGACCCCAAATTATTGACGTGTGCTGTGCAAAAAATATAATGGACACACTCTCTTCATATAGTACACTAAAATGTAATTAGATAATTCCGCAAATATTTACCGGGCAATGCCTTAAATTAACACATAATAATAACACTAAAAATAATAATATTAGTATTCATATTTCCACTACTAACAATAATAGTGCTCTGTTGTGCAATTCCGTCACAAACGAAACAAAGGCGTTTCATTAAACTATGTTTTAATTTGACAGTTCCAAAAGTGATGGATGTGTTCCTTCTGATAAACATGTGCCCGGCTATTTAGCTAAGGTGCTAGATAATATACTGTACATGTGAGCATCCGCATATAGTGAGACACAGACCGGCCCTTTGTCCTCACATTGCCTGCTGAGTTTCCAGACAGCCCTGACATTGAAGGATGGCCTTCCCCCCACCTACTAATCCCCATCTCCACACACTTGTCTTTTGTTTACATTGAGCATTTACCTGAAGGCTGAACCTAGTCCACGCGCCTGCAATAATTTTTTCGGCTATCTTGCCATATCTAGTGTTATTGTTGCACAACGCTCATGAGAGTCACTTAATGAATTTTATTGTGTATACAGCTGTTAATTTGTGAAACAACTATCAATCTGTAGTTTTGGAAATTTTAGTGGCTGCCTGAGACCCTGCAATATCTGCAGTCTGTGTTGGACTCCGATATCTGTTATGTTTGAAAGGCCTCACAGTGACAGAGCTGCTGGAGAGGTGTTTATGTCCCAGTGGTGGCAGGCCTGTAAACTCGTACTCCATCTGCACTTGGTCCAATTTAAATCCTGTTAGGAGTTGGAGCGACAGATTTAACCATTTTAAATACTCCCACGCAGTTTTGTAGTTCAAAATGGCCTCTTCTGCACTGTGTCAAACCACGTGTACAGTGCTGAGAGTTCCTCTTTTACAGAAAATTTACTGAGGCCTTTCAGTGGTGTGTGGCCACAGCATAGCCTGTAAATAAGGTTACCAGAGCAGCACATGTAGTGAGGGTGATCCAATGGAGCTCAAACTCGCTATCTTGCTTGGAGTAATGAGAATGGTATAAAAATAGGTATAAGAAGCAAAAGCTGTAAATTATGTGGGTGTCCACTTCAAGATATAGTGTACATTCCACTTATATCTGTCCTGTTAAAACCAATGTTTAAGAGGAATTTTTTTTTTTTAAATAGTTGCTATTAGCATAATACGTGCACCCCAGGAGCTCGTGTTTTTACAGTTCTCTTCCTCAGGTGCTTCTCTCGCTCTGTACTCTAGATTGTTCTCTATGTGTTATCCTTGCTGAGTGTTGCGTTCTCCCTCCTACACCGGTTACTTCCTGCTCCACCCATTCCTCCATTGCACGCCTGCCTAAAAGTCCTGTTTTTCTAATGCTTATTTCTTTTATACTTAGCAAAAAAGCACTTTCAAAGTAATTATTTTTTCTTCAAATTTACAGATATAATTCGGATTAGGAAATTAAAAACTCATGTAATTTTGGAGGCTTATATGCGTGATGACATGCACAAACACGTTCTCACACATGCGTTCACATACAAAATAACACGGCCACCTCTTAGGTCCTTTTGTTCAGCTTTTGCCGTACACATGATCAGCATAATAGGGCATGAACAAAAGGCACTGAGAGAGGCAACAGGTCTTAAAGGCGAGACCTATTGGCTTTGCCAATGCTTGTTTTGCCTGGATCCTAACAGACAATTTGCTGGGACTACGATTGCTGTGAATGTATCATTAATTCCCCACTGAAGAGACTCTAATGACCAGGACCAGGTTCCAAAGACTGCAAAAATATTGTTACAGTATTCTGTATATACTTGTATTAAAAAAAAATTGTCCTTCCTATCTTTGTATCATACATCAGTTGACACACTGCATGAGCACTTTGGCACTAACCACGGAGCACCTGTTCTGCTAAAATTTACATTGTTGTGTTTTAATGTATGTTTCATTAATGTCATAAATTGGCTATTTGTTCTTTTTTCACTTCTGTGGTTTTGTGTATGAATTGTCCTATTTATGTATAGGTAAGTTATTCCGACATAACCGTTTTTAGTGTGATATTATTGTAGGATTTTTTTTTTTAAACCAGCCCGTAAGCGGTGCTGTTATACTGTAATAATCATTTTTTTAAAGTTTTTTTTTCCAGGCAGTGATTAAGGGGACCGTTGCTTGCTTCCCTCAAGGCCACCTGACATAATTCTCAAATTACCACCTCCTTTGAGACATTGGTAACACCTGCCGTCAGTGATGCATTTTATTGTGAATCTTAATTCAGAATGAGTCGTGGAACACATTTTGCAGTTCAGAAAGCCTTTCCCGATTCTCCAAATGGGTTTAATATATGGCAAAACACAGTTGTGCAGTTGCATACCCCATGATTTTGCAAATCGAGGGGTATGTGATCTCAAAATGGTTTCATGCAGCTAGCCCCAAATACAGTAAAACTCCATAACTATAGGCCCGATTTAGATTTCGGCGGACAGGTTACTTCATCACAACCGTGTCGGATATCCTGTCCGCCGAAATCTAAACCCCATAGAAAATATTGGCATTTAGATTTCGTTGGACTGGATATCCGAGTAACCCGTCTGTCGAAATCTAAATCAGGCCCTTAGAATTAGTTGCAAACTAGGCATCTATCAAAAATGGCAAAATCTTTATATGCATCACCAGACTACAAGTTCCCTAAATGGCAGACATAGTGTTTACAGAGCCTCCTTGGCTCTCCCAAGGATCAGAGTTAATTCTGTCAGACACGGTGGTCAACCAGCCACCCAACCTAAAGTGGCTGATCCACGGTCATATCTGGTGGTGTTAGTTACGTGAAAGACCACCATCCAAATCGTGTGAGAATTTTACTGAGTGGGGTTAATACTTCCTGGGAAACCTCCTGACACTCAGCATCTTATGAAGATCAAGCATATGGGCATTGACAATGTAACCACAATTGGGGGATAAAATTCCTGTGCCTGCACAAATAGTCCACTAGCACTGATAGCCACTGAGGGATATTCCACTAGAGCAGTCTTCTCCAACGAGGACCTTGTGAGCTACTGATAGCTCTCCAGCTACCATAAGTAGCTCTGCTGTGTCAACCCAACCTACTAAATTAGAAGCTGTTGCTTGGTTGAATTAATTCAAGCGTATATAAAATTAGGGTGTGTATTCAAGACGACAATGTGTATATACTCAGAATACATAAGCTGATTTTTGGAGGAAAATGTCAGATTTTCCATGATATATTTAAAGTTTATATTTGAATGATGACTCATGTGGCACTGGAAATACGTTTTACTAATATCATTAACTTGGTGCCACAAGCGGTATTAGAAAATGAAAAAAAACTTTTCACATTACTACAGGCAACCCTGCCTGATGCACTGACGTGATCACTGCTAGTTAAATTGCATGTGGTGGTAACTAATGTAATCTTGTATGATGATGTCACTATTACAACACTAATAATATTAGTAGCTCGGGATGATTTTCATTGAAGAGAAGTAGCTCTTATTACAGAAAAGGCTGGAGACCCCCGCACTAGAGAATTTCTCCAGAATGGAGTTCCTTCCGTGATGTATACAGTTATTTTGGCAAAGAAATCCCCTCCGCCCTGCCAGAGTAATTTTTACTCCTGCCTTGTTGGGGGGAGTGAGTCGGACGGTAAGGGGAAGGGGATGGGGATTTCTTGAAATTCGAGCACATTGGCAGCAGCAGTCTGCCAGCAAAACTCTAAATCAGCATGCTTATTAGCCTCCAGAGATGTGCACAACGTCTTCATCTGCTGAGCAACAGACAAACTCTGGCTCCACTTGTAGCGGCTACACTAGTGGAGACAACTGGCGAAAAAAGGAGAAAGTCATGGCACGAGCACAATGATGGTCAGATAACTAAAACCTTGTTTGAAGCATCTTTGGAGTGGACAGTAAAGTTTGATGTGTTCCTAATGAATGCCTGAATCACAAAGCTGATGCAAATGATGTAAGCAGTGACGCTACTAGAGGTTATCAAATGGATTTATTCATCCGAAGCAGAATTAGGTCAAAGAGCAAAAGTTAGCATAGGTGGTAAGGTCAAGAACGGTCACTAACTCCAATTGGCCCACACATATGAACATCCCAAAAGATTCCATATTCTGCATCAATGTTTTCATTCTCACAACTACATACAAATATTCCATCTCCCCACATACATATCTAGAACACCAGCAACTCAGCTGGTAAATATGAACACCACAAACCTTCCCTCCTAACACACGATGAAAGAATAGGAAGAACAGAGCACGATGTAGGGGAAGGAAAAAACAGGGAATATGACAAAATAGTGAAGAAAAACAAACTATTCAACTTACCCGGAAATATCTTTTCCTAGTATTTTGTCTTGCTTCATGAATGAACAAATGGAACACTCTCTAGGAGTACAGAAATGGTGATTTGATGAGATAACCTATTCAGAAGCCCCAAAGCTGGAGGAGTACTTTTATTTACAGATAGTAGCCGTGTACTAAGAAGTAGTCATAGCTTCATTGTGTATGGATTTTCTGCATTAGCTGCCCCATTGTCTGTATCTTTTCATTCCAAAGTCTTGGTTGTGCAATGAACTATGTCAATCTAGTGCATGGGTATCTCTCCTATCTACAGGCCTTTTTCAGAGAAGCGTCAGTGCTGTGATCTGCCCCAACCTGACCATCTCCTGTGTGGCTCTCTGGCAGTGCTGGTGTGTGCATATGTGAACCTCCGTGTCGGTCAAGGGGGCTGACGTGGACCCAGGGTACAAGGGCCACACTTACTCGCACTGGTTTTCTTCGTCGGGGATCTTCCGCCGACCCAAAGTTCAAGCCCACCGCCCAAAAAAATGAACAGCCGTCCCAAATCAGTGTTGCTGTTGCAACCATTGCAGAATGTAGTTTTAGTACCAAGTCATCAGAGGTGCTTCTTATGCTTGGGTAAACAATCCACTAAATGCAGTTAGTAGATTTTGTAGAGTAGAGCCATGTTGTCACAGGCACTTCCTTGTCAATTTTGCCTTTCGGGTGCGTCTCGAGTCACAGTCCACAGTGCAATATGGATTTGGCGTGGGAGATCACAAGTGCTAATACAAGTATAGCCTGAAGAAGCAGGTTACTTCGGACCCAGGCATACTGTAAGGGGGCCAGGGTAACAAGGCTTCACCACTCTGCCTTTCCGTCGTGGGTGTTATCTAATTTTATTGGATTTGTAAGGCTTTGGGCTGAAAAGATTTGTTGCTACTTTTCTGAAGGTGTGCCTGGAATTTTGCAGTGGAAATGTTCTATGCCAGGTAATATTGGCTGTCACCTTACTTTTATTTGACAGGCATCATAAAGGTGTACCTTAAGCACATTAGCAGGTTCATGCTTCTCTTGAGCTGTTCTTTGACCTGTTTCAGTCTTTGGTGTAGTATCTGGTGGATCACGCCCCATGCAAGTGAGGAAATCAGTTTGCCTCTGCACCCGCATCCTATTACTGACAGGGGGCAGAGGCAAACTGGCCCTTTGCAGGCGAACGGACAGTGCACCACAAAACGTTGACGCATTGTTAGTGTTCCACTGAGGGCAACCCTCTGGAGAGGAGAAAGGGGTCCAATGGATCCCCCCACACATCCCCCTATATGCAGGTGTATTCACTCACTGCGCCTGCAGCGGGGGACCTCTGCTGCTCTGTATAGTGTATGCAACTGCCGCCTACACTGTGAAACACACAGCAGCCTGTGAGCAGCTGCTCCATATTTCACTGAATGGGCTCCCCACAGGGCAAGGGCAAGTTTGTGGCTGCCCTGGGAACAGCGCATTCATCATAATAAGGTCCACTATCCCAGTCTGCATCAGGGGCACCTTTTGAAAAGTGCGTCGTGGTGCAAACAGAGACCCTATGTATAATATGAGCCTAAATGCATCTTCTTGGAGTCCTCAAAGACATTAGTGTCAATATACATTGATATGCAACTCTACATGAGAGTCTCTTCTGACATTAAATATGCGCCTATCACTCAGTAAGGACGTGACGCTGAGCACAGACTTAAAACTGAACTGGGCATAAATTGAATTCCTTCTCTTTTCAAATACCAACCGGAGGACAGAAAATCAAGAAGGCCATCTAACACAAAACTGGAAAGAATTTGACCTCAAATGCCAGATCACTCCGATTCACCGTAGAGACTAACTTCTGCTTCAAGGCACACTGCCAAATTAAACAGACAGCTTTGTATCCGTTTCCACTAAGGCAGAAGGTTAAACCCTATAATCCCAAAGTAGACTACAACACCACACCATACAAGCACTTCTTCTTTCTGGATAGTGGAACATGCATCGGGTCAGACTCCTTTACTGCTCATTAGTCCATCTAAAGGGCGCCAAAGACCTCAAAAGAATTGGAAGATACAAACATATCACACCCTTTCAATACCGATAAAAATAAGAAAACAAAGAGCCACAGAACTTACTTCACGATTCTGAAGATATACTATTACACCTCTCTACTAATTAGGATTGCGCCATCACACCTGCAGTCCAGAAATGACCTAAAAATCCTCCTCTTGAAGGAGCAATTCATTAACCACTGATAAGGACAATTCTGATGGGTACTTTTAACTGCATATTCCTCACCTTAACATGTCCCCAATGTGCCAGATTTGATCCAGAGATTTTGTAGCAGTACTCCTGCAAGTCATTAGGTGGTGCCATGCAACTCAGAAAAGACTCCATATGGCCCCCAAAGTGACGGAGTGGAGCCACATACATGCCCCACCCTTGTCCGCTGATGTCAGTTCCTTTCATTCTGCGCCTCCCACGATAGAGCTGTAGCTCCACTCAGACTTTGGTTCTCCGATGACTCCAAAACTTTTCCTCAGTGTGCTAGGGAAAGATGCCCCCATCGAAAAAGGCAGGATTCAAGTCGTGTCATGACTGCAGGAAGCAGATGTCAGTCACAGACCCGCACAAGGTGTGCCTTTGGTGCCTGGGCTCAAACACAACTCAAAGTCGAGTGATATTTACTCCCTCATGCACCCGAAGCAATTCGAGACTGGGAGGCAAAGTTAGGGGGTAGATGTCATCCTCGCCGCTAGATGCCCTTCCATAAAATCCATCTATATTGGGATAAGTTTGTAACCTGGTTTGGTGCCCGGGATACTGACCCCTTACAAGCAAATCTGTTGGACGTCCTTTTGTTTGTTTTATCCTTAGCCCAGCAATGCCTTGCAGTAGACAATGTAAAAGGTTGTCAGCCCTTTCGGTCTTTCTAATTTTGTCGGACCAACTGAGATTGTTCAAATTACCTATTGTGACTAGGTTTATTATAGGTTTATTAAAGGTTTGACGCATATGTTCCCGCTCAAACAGTTTACGATGCCACAGTGAAACCTAATTTGGTCTTGACATTCTTCATGTGTACACCTTTCAAGTCTATCAATAGCTCGCTGGGCCTCCTGACCTTGACGACTGTTTTCCTCATTGCAATTACGTCAGCTTGTCGTGTGAGTGAACTGCAGGCATTGTCAGTGCAACTGCCCACCATTGGTTGGAAGCTAAAAGGGCTTTAGGTTTTTACATAGATCGTACCAATGACCATCTAGTGGATGATCACATTTTGTGGGGATTTTCAGAGCAAAGTAGTGGAAGGCTGTACAGAAGAGGACCTTTTCAAGGACAGTCCTCTGCATTAAAATCTGCTATGCACTAGCCAAGAAGCAGGCCCCGGAAGGTCTGAGGGCCCATTCTACTAGTCCCATGTGGTACCACTTCATTGGCATGGAGGGTACATGTCCTTGATATATGCCGTATGGCAACATGAGTGTTGATGCGTACATTTATGATGCAATACTGCCTTGACAGCCAGGTCCAGTGGGAAAAACACTTGAACCACTCAGTTCTGCAAGACGTTTTGGTGTGAGTCACTCCACCCAAGTGTCTGCCAAGGGCTCTTTTGGAAGATCTACTGGTGTGTAGCTCACAATGTAGACTTTAGCCGATTTGTCACTGTTATTACAAGGATTGAACTGCCTCACCCACCTGTCAACCATTCTTCTAACACTGGCCACCACAAATATTTGCAAACTCTCCTTTTAGTACACTACATACCAAAGTGTCCTTCATGACCATGCTGAATGTCAGTAGTCCGAAACCAAAAGGTGGAACAATTTTGTCTCACCTATTAAGAATACCGCTTCCACATGCCCGTTCTCCTTGTACCTTCACAAAACATTTCAACCCACTTTTCTCTTTTCCATGCAACCTAGTGCGGTATAATGTCTAACTTCCTTAAAAGTGTGTTCAGTGTGCATAGCACGATTCCAGTCCTGCTCAGAAAAAAACTCCTTTCTACATCACAAATGGTTAAGGCTACCTCACATTCATACTTCTGTCTATCTCCAGCAGCCAGAGGCAAGCACAACTTTTTCAGCATACAGGTTATTTTTCCCAGAAGTATATTTAATTTCGTATTTGAAACCTTGGCGCATTGCAACTAACCTGGCTCATTGTCAGCGAAAGTTCTGTTCTCTCGTGGTGGCAGCATGTTCACCAGGGGTTTATGATCCACCTGAAGTGCAAACCTGTTTCCCCAGACGAATCTCCGGAGTGCTCTGCTGCCCAGGTACACACAAAAAGTTCTTTCAGTGACAGAAGGAGACAATCCAGTTAGCAGACAAATTTGGATCAAAAGTGATGCAGATGACACACAGTTGCTCTTCTCCTGGAGTAAGGGGAAAGAGGTGGATATCTCTTATGTAAAATCCTGTCTTATTTCAGTCTTTCAGTGGGTAACAAAAGCGCAACTGAAATGCAATGAGGACAAAACGGAAATTCTCCTCTTCGGGGAATTCCCCCCGCAGTTCTGGCTCTCCTTTTGGCCAGTAGATGCGCCCCCGCCGGATCCCCAAGGAGGGCCGGTAAAAAATTTGGGGATCTGGTTTGATGACAGGCTGTCATTGGGGCCCCAAATCAAAAGGCCGGTTGGAACTTGCTTCGGGATCACGAGATCTCTGAAGAAATTTCTGCCACTCCTCCATTCCATGCTAAGAAAACAGTCATTCAAGCACTCATGTCCCATATTGACTATGGCAATGCTTTGTATGCAGGCCTTCCAGAATATCTCCTGGACGAACTTCAGGTGATTCAGAATGCGGCTGCTCAGCTTCTGCTCAACCTTCCAAGGAGGGCGCGCACTAGGTTGCATCTTTGGCTGCCTATTAGGGAAAGAGTGAAGGTCAAGTCTTTGGTGCTGGTTCATGCCGCCCTTTACAGCAAAGGTCCTACCTACCTGAGTACCAGATTTAGCTTCTACAACCCATCCAGACAACTGCAAACTTCGAATAAATTCCTGGTATGCACTCCTAGGATTTGTAGACAGAGAGCTGGCGGCTTGCTGGAGGCAGTATCAGTAGCATGGAATCAGCTCCCCCTGGAACTATGCGTTGTAAGCGATCCATGGTTATTTAAAAAGAAACTGAAAACCAGTTTTTTTCAATAAAATGTGCGCATTCCCTTCCTAACCCGTCCAGCTGGTACTGCCCCAGGACACTCCCTGGAGTAGCTGTGCGCAATATAAGTGCTGAATCATATCTCATCACTATCATAATGGAGTTTTTCAGCTTAACGCAAGGCTCTAGAACTATGTGCTACGACCCATTCTCTCTGCCCTTACTGCTGATGTAGAATGGCACCCAAGCCACAATTTCTGGCAACAACTGCTACAATACAATGTTTACCCCCCACAAAAGAATTCAAGAAAGGTACATGCACTATATCTTCTTTTAGTGAGTTGAAATCATCTTTTTGCTGCACCCCCACACAAACGTAACATTCTTTTTTAGTAGCAACCTTAGAAAGTGTACTTTGTAGGAATAATCAGCAACAAACTTACCATAATATTACATGAGTCCGAAAAAGGGTATCAACTGGTCTTAGGACAGAGGTTCAGGAGCTTCAAGAATTGCTTTTACATTAATCAATCTAGATTTTATACTGTCTTTGACCCCAGATTCCCTCAGTGCCTTGTCAGAATTTCTCCCTTTGTCAATTAAGGAGTCTCTTAAGGAGCTTTTCAGGTGCAAATCAGGCTCCCCGGGAGATCCGTGTCCTGCACGGTTTTTTAGAATGCTGGCCCCTTGGTTAAATCCCATTTTAAATCAGATTTGGAACGCCTCCCTAAAATCTGGTATCTACCCTACTGTATGGAAACAAGCATTTCTGCTGCCTTTGCTAAAGAAACCTGAGGGCGACCCAGCTGAGCCTTGTAATTTTAGACCTATTTCATTGCTGCCAGCTCCGGCAAAAATTCTGGAGAAGGCAATTCAGAAGCAATTGGCTAAATTTCTAGAAACGAACGGCCAATCGGGTTTCAGAGCTGGGTACAGCACGGAGACCGCGCTTCTTGAAGTCACCGAATCTGTGCGAGACTCTGTGGACCGGGGCGCTTCGGCAATGTTGGTGTTGCTAGACCTGTCAACAGCATTCGACACGGTCGCACACCCGATTCTGCTCAGGAGACTGACTCAAGCAGGAGTGAGGGGAAAAGCTTTGTCCTGGCTGCAATAGTTTCTGGATAATCGCTTGCAGCAGGTGTTTCTGTGCCCTTTCCTCTCCTCTCTGAAATCGCTAGTATGCGGGGGGCCTCAGGGCTCTGCGCTGAGCCCTCTGCTGTTCAATATCTACCTTGCACCACTGGCTACTCTTGTTGAGTCTTGGGGCATGAAGGTGGTTTCCTATGCTGATGACACACAGCTGGTGTTCTCTTTTAAAGAACAATTGGCGGCGGCTTTTCATAACTTCAAGGACTGCCTGAAAAACATCTCGGTATGGATGTATGAGAATTACCTTAAACCTTAACGCAAAGAAGACGGAAGTCTTGTTCTTGAGTCAGGCATCACCTCCACCACCAAACCTCTGGTGGCCAACAGAGCTGAATCCACCACAGACTCCGGTGGAGTCAGCTAGAAACCTGGGATTCAGACTGGACAAAGACCTTTCCTTTAAGACGCAGAGGCGTCACGTTTCTTCCATGTGCTTTTGGAAACTAAGAGCCATTAGGAAATTCATATGCTTTCTACCGGAGGAAATCCGGAAGGTTACAGTTCATGCTTTGGTGACCTCACAGCTGGATTATGCTAATAGATTGTAAGTGGGGTTGCCTGCTTACCTTGTCCGCAGGCTTCAGATAATTCAGAATGCTGCGGCTAGACTGATTCAGAGGGTGCCCTTCCGACATATCTCCCCCCCACCTGAGACAGCTTCACTGGCTTCCGGTTACCAGGAGGATTGAGTTCAAGTCATTTATCTTGGCCTTTAGAGCCACCAGAGACTTGGGCCCTGGCTATCTCAGGCAAAGGTTGCAGATATATCCTCAGGAGCGGGCCCTGAGGTCCAACCACCTCAGAAAAGTGAGGAACACGCAAGAATCTGACACCCGGCAAGGTGGCAGATCCTTTACAGTAAAAACAACGAAATTGTGGAATGCTCTGACGGCCCATATTCGCCTGACTGAAACTGAACCGGAATTCAGAAAAGCGTTAAAAACCTGGCAATTCACCCAGTCATAGGGGTCGGCTTGAATCCCCTCGCTAGTCTGCTACTAGCGCCGGGACACCTCTTCTGAGGTAGCCACGCGCTCTAGAAATGTCATCATCATTATCATATTATTTCATTAAAAAAAAAAAAAAAGATGCAGTGCTTAAAGGCCTTGTACTTCCCCAGAAAGTTACTAAGCACACTGCTGAACTTCTCTCTCAATCTTTACACATAAATGTTCTTGTCAGTGGGGACTTTAACATTCCCTGAATCAATAATCTACACTGGAAGATCAGCCCTAGATTCCTATTTGATCACCTTTTATCCTGGTATGGCCATCCTGAAATTGGATCCCCCTTATCTGCCACATACATTTTCCCATACATTATATGACATTTAAAGTTCATGTCCCCTCAAAAGTAAACATGGATGTTGATTTTTTCGCCTATCTATCCTTCTGGGGTAATATCATTAGGCAACAATTTCCTAGAGCGCCAAAAACTCCAGACAAGTGATGCACCAAAATGGTAAACCACGCACGAGTCCACCATGGCGTGAACCTCTTCCCCATCAATTAGGATGTTATATGTTGGTAACCCATTACATCTCTTTTTCGTCCCTAAACTCAAAAGACAATTTTAGGATTTAGATCTGGGTTGTCTATGTCCTCCGTTTTTTCTTCTCTGCATACCCTACTGATATGTACTTTATGCCTACACTTGCTACAAAACCTATTTATAGCTGGGGACATTTCTGAGTTTCCAAGGTGGCTATAGCTGTCACACCTGTACCACATGACAGTATTCTTCCTCTCTGGAAATGAAACTGTTTGATGTTACTTTCTAGCCTTATCTTCGCAATCTTTGTGGCCAACAGCAATATATTTCAATATTACGTGCCCCTCCGATTTCCTCTATTAATATTTTGATTGCTCTATACTTTTTGGTAAGTAAATACCATATTTAAGAGTGATATTTGTCAAAGACTAGAAACATTCCTAAACTTTTTTGCTATTAGTTTCCATGGCCCCTGAGGTATTGCTTGCAATTAATATTCTCAAAATCACATCTGGACACTAATGTTCTTAAAACAGCTATGTAGTCTTTGAGTTATTCACCTAACTCTTGCATGCTCCAATAGAATTTGAACTATTGCATCACAGTATGGACTTTCCTACAACACTGGATTAGAAGTTGGTTGTTAGGATATTGAAACACATTCAAATTTATATCCAAGGCTGGTAACAGTTTAAATTCCCTATTTCCCTCACTCCAGTGGCGACCGGCATGGCTTGACAGGAAGCACAGCAGCCCCCACTGACCAATCACAACGCTGCAATGCAGTGTTATTGGTAAGCACCCAGGCTCCCCTGACCAATCACAACGCTGCAATGCAGCTTTGTGATTGGTTTTTAATGGTCCTGGTTTGACACTCAACAAGGGAATGGGGGCCTGGGCATGTTCATACCCACCACTGCCTCACTCCCCAAGGATAGTTTGCTTAAGGGTGTGCATTTCATCCCCTTCTGACATTTCAACATTGGCGAGAAACATATCTTTCCATACAATACACTCTAGTGGTGGTTCTCCAGCAAAAGAAAGTAAACAAGCATTTGCAATGCAATAGGTCTCGCATTTGCAAGAGTTTAAGCTATTGGCATTGTAAATGACAATGCCTTTTACTTATCTGTTTTGCTAATTAACACATAAATAAAAGGGATTGTCATTTACAATGCCAATAGCTCAAACCCTTGTAAATGCGAGACCTATTCAAAGAAGCGGCTGCCATTGTCCCGGGCTGTCGGAAAGTTAAAGTGCACGTGGCGCGCTGAATGTTGCAGGAAAGCATGTCGTGCCTGCAATAGGAGAAACTCATTAAAGAAAATAGTGCTTACAGACTAAAAAAGACGTACCGTGTAACAACCGAAGTAAAAGGGAAAGTCCTCATTGGAGGTTACAAATGAAGACAAGGCGGTACTAAGGAGAGACTAACAAGCCTATTAACGAATTAGAAGCTAGCATTTAGGAAGGGCAATGACACAAGCCAATGACAAATATGGGCAGGGAGTAGGCGGGGCTTCAATTCTATACATCAATACAGCATGCCGCAGAGCAGTGCATGCGCTGCCCAGGCTCGACCTAAAAATGGTTGCATTAGGTTACAAAACATTTTAAAAAATGAGACTAAGTTAATGTAACAAAATCCCAAAATAAAAAGCTAAAACAACTAAAGTGGTCATTTATGTTTTGCTGGGCCTACTTGGGGAAAATATCATGAATTTATGCCGCATTCAAATACAGGAGTACACCCTTCAGTGGATGGATTAGGTAATGGTTTATATAGCGAACTATAATAATAAAAGTGGTCTAAGTCGTCTCATTGGAGAATGGTATAACATTGTATGAAATAAGGAAGATTGAAAAATGTGGCACTGCTCCTTATGTAAGCAATGCAAACAGTTAATTTGTGAGGTTACTATTTTTCTGACCTTGTTGAGTCTATTCATATATCCACCTGGTGCCAGGTAGGTAAGAGCCACAATCGAAGTAACTACTACAGTACCTGTTCCACTTTCCACTGCTTGAGTCGATGGGAAAAAGAAAATAAGGACCAATAGGACTTCCCTTGCAGAGTTCACTTATAACAGACGCTCTTAGGGGAGTGGCTTGATGCCGGACAAGATGGCCGTGTCCCGCTGAAGCTCCAAGGGTTGGCACACAGTGCGGCGGTAAAGAGGTGGTTTCCCTTACTGAAAACACCTCTTCTCTCAATATAGGAGCCTCTAAAAATGGGGCTCTGCCGTTTTCTAGGTTGGTGAGTGAGGGGTCTTTTTTTAAATAAAAGGAGAACTTTTCCCCTTTTGTGCACCTTTTTATACCGCGTGGACATCTTTGTATCCTCAGGGTATACTCCTTCATTTGTTTGATATATATACTGAAAAGGGGACCAGGAGTATTCCCTTCAACACCCTTTCTCTCTTCTTTGTTGATTGATAGCTCTGCCGTTTTCACCAACATCAAAGCTTGGGGGAACATGAAAGATTTGTATTAATGAAGCGCTTCTGGACCTCACATGAGGCTGCAATTTTGTGAATGAGAGACGTGAAAGAGACGTGCTGCAAACAGGCACATTTTCAACAGGGCATAATTCTGCCTTATTCAAATGGCCACAGCATGCACCCTAACAGATGGAGGCCACTTCTGCACTCTTTTTTAAAGACATTTATTTTGTTTTTCTCTCTTTCTTTTTGCCTTTAATTATAAGACTTTGCTTTACCAAGCTGTGAGGTGTTATTTATATACTCTCCTGGTGCACTCCTTCTTCCCTCAGCTGACTGATTCTGTAAGTGCTCCTGACTTCCTGTATGCACACTATATAGGTGCATGCATGCTTTATAATGTATTCGTTCCACTTTTGAATCCAGTGTGTGGGCAGCACTCAAGAATCTCAAACATTCCCTCAAACCTACTGCGGGCAGATTCTTCAAGCGCTCTCCTGTGTTTTTTATCTCACCTCACAGTGAAGGATTCGTCATCACATTAAAGCTCTGCTTCCCCTTCTACCTCAGCTGCACCCATCGTTTCTTCGCAATCTAATCCTGCAAAACAACAGTTAAAAGACTTCAGAAGGACCCTCCTTCCCCCACAAAATCTCCTCCCAATGCCTCATTAGACTTACTACTGGAGGAAATCAAGGCCCAACAGCCTTTTATAGAGGAAACTAATGCCAGGTTGCAGAACCTCAGTGATAGATGGTCTCATATGGAAGAGTGACTATCTAGCGCAGAGCTACAAATTTCCAGCCTCAACAAAACTTCTTACAAAGTGAATTTTCTTTAGGAGCAGGTAGTCACCTTGCGCAAACAGGTTGGGGACTGGGAAAATCGCAACAGACGAAACAACCTTCGAATTTCTGGTCTACCTGAAGGCACAGAAAGGGCAAGTCCTCTTTCATTCTTCAAAACCTTTTTACCTCAGATATTGAAGCTACTTGAGGGCCCGCCACTCAACATCCAGCGGACACATAGATTAGGACATCCATCTAAGGTTCCGACCACTTCTAAAAAAACCTAGAGGAGTCATTCTGTATTTTTTGGAGTACACCGAATTAATGTAGTTCATCCTGGCTGCCAGGCAAGTTAAGCTTATCTCCTGGTCTGGTCATGATTTATTTTTTCCCCCAGGATTACACCAAAAGCAATGCGCATCGATGAAGGGATTTCTTGAACATGCGGCCGACGCTTCGCTCTCACAAAGCACATTTTGGGCTCTTCTACCCTTGCCTTTTTAAAGTCACATATAACAACAAGACGACAACTTATGAGGGCCCATCTCGTTTACAAGCTTTCCTTGCAACATGCAGAGTGGAAAATATGGAAATCACCACGCCAGCTCATTCGTCAAAATGATTCTTATGGGTTTTTGTTTTCTCTTATTGTATTCTTATTTGTTCCATATCAGAAACTGATAGACTATACAGGATTTTTATGTTGCAGTTACTGCTTTCTCATTTGTCTTTATAATAAAGCATTGTTGAACGATTTTGCACAATATTTAACTTCCCTTAACGTTAATTTTATTGCAGGTGTACTTTCTTGTTGTCTCATGTTCCCGTCTCCCGTTTAATGTTACACTGCTCTTCGTGCACCTTCTTCCCCTCTGAGGCTTGGATGTCCTGTCTTTTTCCCGTGTACTCCCCCCGTCCTCATCAAAGTATTTGTAGGGATGTTGTCCTTTTTTGTCATCCTTTTTGTTCTATCTGTTTGTTTTCCGAGTCACCGTACTTTATTTCTTTCCTTTTTTCTAATTTCTTTGACTCTATTTTCTGCTTCACTATTTCTTTCTTACATTGTACTGGACTTATTGCTGTGCCACACTCTTTTTGTAATGCTGTTTTTTCTACTGTTCACTGACACAATATTGATGTAAAAAATATCAATGTAAAAAATATAGATAACAAAAATATCAACTCCTATACTTAAACAGGTAAGTAAAAAAATATTGACTAAAAAAATAAATAAATAAATCTATGTAAAAAATATAAATCTATAAAATATCGACTTTCATATAAATATAAAATATATATTAAATATATTAAATATAATTTTAACAAAATAAACTAAATTTAATATACATTTTAACAAAATATAACAAATAAACTTAATAAAGAAATAAACACAAACATAATTTATACATATATATTTACTTTAAAACAATTAATAAACTATTATTTTTAATTTATGTTAAAAGATTAAAATAATATAAAAAATATAAAAATAATGATTTAAAATATAAAAAAAACAAAAATCTATAATAAATTAAAACATTAAATTACTAAAAAATATTTAAACTTAAATTTCACAATACAATCAGTGCAACAGTAGGGAAAGTGTTGGATAGTGGATGGGTAAAAATTACTATTCCCACTCCAGTGAGAGCAACAGTAGGGAAAGTGTTGGATAGCGGAGGGGAAAAAATTACTATTCCCACTCCAAGGAGTGCAACAGTAGGGAAAATGTTGGATAGCAGAGGGGTAAAAATTAATATTCCCACTCCAAGGAGTGCAACAGTAGGGAAAATGTTGAATAGCGGAGGGGTAAAAATTACTATTCCAACTCCAGTGAGTGCAACAATAGGGAAAGTGTTGGCTAGCAAAGGGGTAAAATTTACTATTCCCACTCCAGTGAGAGCAACAGTAGGGAAAGTGTTAGATAGCGGAGGGGCAAAAATTATTATTCCCAATCCAAAGAGTGCAACAGTAGAGAAAGTGTTGGATAGCGAAGGGGTCAAAATTACTATTCTCACTCCACTGAATGCAACAGTAGGATAAGTGTTGGATAGCGGAGGGGTAAAAAATGTTATTCCCACTCCGGTGAGTGCAACAGTAGAGAAAGTGTTGGGTAGCGGACGGGGAAAAATTACTATTCCCACTCCGGTGAGTGCAACAGTAGGGAAAGTGCTGGATAGCGGAGAAGTAAAAATTACTATTCCCACTCAAGTGAGTGCAACATTAGGGAAAGTGTTGGATAGCGGAGAGACAAAAATTACTATTCACACTCAAACAGTTAAAACAAAAATAAAAAATATTAAATTTAAAAAAAATCATAAAAATAAAGAATATTTAAAAAATAAAAAAACAAATACATTAAATATATTAAAAGAAAACATATTATAATATTTATTACATATAACAAAAACCTACAAATAATATATAAAATAATAAATACATTTATAAAAAATTATTCTTTTAAACTACAAAATATTTACAAACAAAAAAATTAATTAATACATAAATGTATTTATTTTATTTCCTACACTATAGCACCACACCGATAAGAAAACACTTCAACATTTTTAATAAAATTTACTTCCAAAATTAGCATAATTAATAAACAATTAAAAAAATATTATTAATAAGAAATCTAATAAACATTAATTGACTACACACACTTTAACACTATAATATCCACAACACACCTAAATTAAACTATAAAATAATAAAACACAATTAAAACTTATTTTTAAATTAAAAACGATTACTATTAACAACTAATAATAAAGTAATTAAAGTGTATTTAATACCCACCCTTTACCCCTTTAAAAGTAAAAACACAAAAAAATAAATTATCCAAAATAAATATCAAATAATTAACATTAATTAACAACTATATATTAATGAATTAAATACAAATTACTTCCCACCATTTACTCCTATAAACACCACAACTCTCACCCTTGACCCTGCTAGGTAGGTCGCTCCCCCTCTGCACAGCACCGCCTGTGTGTCCCTGCCCCAGCTGCCGCTGCTGAGGAAGATCGAGGCCCTCCTCCACCCGCAGGCTACCACCTGCGCCTCATCCCTGGTGGCCAGTGGTAGGCCGTAGGTTTGTATCTCTTCTGTTCTTTTGTAGTGCCTTTTGTCACTTTGGTGTCTGTGACTGCTGTTGTCTGTTTTTTTCCCCCTGTGTCTATATTTGTTCTGTGCTCGTTTTTCCTTCTGTTTCCCTCGCTGTCCCTTGATTCTGTGCCCGGTTTTTCCTTCTGTTTCCCTCGCTGTCCCTTGTTTCTGTGCCCGTTTTTCCTTCTGTTTCCCTCGCTGTCCCCGTGATTCTGTGCCCGGTTTTCCTTCTGTTTCCCTCGCTGTCCCCTTGATTCTGTGCCCGGTTTTCCTTCTGGTTCCCTCGCTGTCCCCTTGATTCTGTGCCCGATTTTCCTTCTGTTCCCTCGCTGTCCCCGTTTTTGCCCTCTGTTCCTTGTTGCCCCGTAATCCCCGTGCCCTTTTGCCTTCTGTTCCCTTCGTCCCACCGCTCCCGTTCCCGCCGCTGCATCCCCTGCGGCCCCGCCCCCCTGACTGACCATTCGCTGCCCCTGCCTCCCGCCTCCCAGCTGCTCCTCCCTCCCTCCTCCCCATATATGGCGGCCGAAGGCGCGCCTAAGGCAAGCCCGTCTGCGCCCGTCCGCGCCTGGACCGCGCCCAGTGCCAGAACCCCTGGTCCTCGCGCCCCCCGCGCCAGCCACGACCGCCGCCGATACGATGCCACCACACTCCACGCTCTCAACCCCGGACAGACACACACCTGCTTCAAGGCCGCCCCGAAACGCACTCATGGTCCCTTCACCTGCCGGAACTGCAGCTACACCAGCCTCAGAGCCGCCGAAGCGCCCGCCAAGAAGGACCTCAACCACCTCCGATGCATCCTACTGAACACCCGCTCCGCACGCAAACACGCCGTCGAGCTCTGGGACCTGCTCGACACATCACCGGACGTCGCCTTCCTGACAGAGACCTGGATGAATGACTCCTCCGCACCCGACATCGCCATAGCCATCCCAGACGGCTATAAGATCACCCGCAGAGACCGCACCAACGGAGTAGGAGGAGGAATCGCCATCGTCCACAAGAACACCATCAGGGTCTCGACCAGCACCGACGACATTCTCTGCACCGCCGAACACATGCACTTCCAGATCCACACGGACCCCAACACCACCCTTAGAGGCACCCTCGTCTACAGACCCCCTGGACCCCGACCCCAGTTCAGCGACTCCATCGCCGACTTCATCAGCACGCACGCCCTGACCTCCACCGACTACATCCTCCTCGGAGACCTGAACTTTCACTTGGAGAACAACAACGACAGCAACGCCACCACCCTGATCGACAACCTCGCCAACCTCGGACTGAGACAGCTCGTCACAACGCCGACCCATTCCGCCGGCCACACGCTCGACCCCGTCTTCTCCTCAAGCTCCCACGTCTCCTTCAGCCACACCACCGAACTCCTCTGGACCGACCACCGCTGCATCCACTTCACCTTCCAGAAACTCACCACACACCACCGCACCCAACAGATCCCACGCCGCTGCTGGAGCAAAGTCACGAAGACCAACTACAGGCAAACCTCGCTCTCAGCCCACCCACCGACCCCTCCAACACCGACGAAGCTGCCCGCAACCTCAGACGATGGATAGACGACTGCGCCAACACCCTCGCCCCGCTGAAAAACCCACCTACAGAGACACCAGCAAAAGAGCCAGCTGGTTCACCCCGAACTCCTGGCATCCAAGCGTACCTGCCGGAAACTAGAGAAGAAATGGCACAGTGAAAAGACACCGGACAACCACGCAGCCCACAAAGACGCCATCCGCAACCACCATCACCTCATCAGGTCCGCCAAGAGGATCTCCTTCAAAGACCGCCTCGACAACAACGCACACAACAGCAAGGAGCTCTTCAACATCGTGAAGGAACTCTCCAACCCCAGCTCCAACACCAACGACATCCCGCCGTCGCAAGCCCTGTGTGATTCCCTCGCCACCTTCTTCCACCGCAAGATCGCCGACATCCACGACAGCTTCAACACCCAGACAGCCCCAACAGACACCGACACACCAGACCCGCCGCACACCATCGACCACGACCCCTTGCCAGCCTGGGCCAACGTGAACATCGATGACACCATCAAGACCATGAGCACAATCCACTCCGGCTCCCCGTCAGACCCTTTCCCGCACCACATCTTCAACAAAGCCAGCAGCTCCATCGCACCCCACCTGCGCAACGTCATCAATCTCTCCTTCGAGACCTCGACCTTCCCAGAGAGCTGGAAACACGCCGAGATCAACGCCCTACTCAAAAAACCCAAGGTGGAACTGAGAGACCTCAAGAACTTCCGGCCCATCTCCCTGCTTCCGTTCCCAGCCAAGGTCATCGAGAAGATCGTCAACAGACAGCTAACCCGATACCTCGAAGAAAACAGCATCCTGGACCCAACCCAGTCAGGGTTCCGCAGCAACCACAGCACCGAGACTGCCCTCATCGCCGCCACCGACGACATCAGGACCCTGCTGGACAACGGTGAGACCGCAGCCCTCATCCTGCTGGACCTCTCCGCCGCCTCCACGACACAGGGATCCGAGACAAGGCCCTGGAATGGACCACCTCCTTCCTCTCCGGCAGAACCCAGAGAGTCCGCCTCCCCCCATTCCGATCCGAAGCCTCCGAGATCATCTGCGGCGTACCCCAGGGATCATCCCTCAGCCCGACACTGTTCAACATCTACATGGCCCCGCTCGCACGCATCGCCAGACAACACGACCTCAACATAATCTCCTACGCCGACGACACTCAACTGATCCTCTCCCTCACCAAGGACCCCCTCGCCGCCAAATCCAACCTCCACGAAGGAATGAAGGCCGTCGCCGATTGGATGAAGAGCAGCCGACTAAAGCTGAACACGGACAAGACGGAGGTCCTCATCCTCGGCTCCAACCCTTCAGCCTGGGACGACTCCTGGTGGCCAACGACACTGGGGGCAGCCCCGACACCCACCGATCACGCACGCAACCTGGGAGTCATCTTCGACTCAACGCTCTCCATGGCCAAGCAAGTCAACGCAGTCTCCTCCTCCTGCTTCAACACCCTCCGCATGCTCCGCAAGATCTACAGGTGGATCCCGACAGATACAAGAAGAACAGTCACCCAGGCCCTCGTCAGTAGCAGACTCGACTATGGAAACGCCCTCTACGCGGGAGCCCCGGCCAAGCTCATCAAGCGACTGCAACGCATTCAAAACGCCTCTGCACGCCTGATCCTCGACGTACCATGCCACAGCCACATCACCCCCACCTGAGAAACCTGCACTGGCTCCCCGTCGACAGGAGAATCTCCTTCAAACTCCTCATCCACGCACACAAGGCACTCCACAAGACCGGCCCAGCCTACCTCAACAGACGACTCTTCTTCTACGTCCCCAACCGATAGCTCCGCTCCGCCGACCTCTCCTCGCCACCGTCCCTCGCATTCGAAGAACAACCACCGGCGGCAGATCCTTCTCCCACCTCGCCGCCAAGACCTGGAACACCCTTCCACTCAGCCTACGACAGACCCAAGACCTGCTGACCTTCAGGAGGCTACTCAAGACCTGGCTGTTCGACCAGTAGCGGCACCCCCTTTTTCCCCAGCGCCTTGAGACCCTCGCGGGTAAGTAGTGCGCTCTACAAATGCTGTGATTGATTGATTGACCTAAAATTAAATACACAATTACCACAATTAATTACCAATTAATTGAAATTAATTAACATCAAATTATTACTTCATCAATTAAAAATAAATTATTCCCACCCTTTACACCTATAACCACCACAACACACACCTAAAATTAATTACACAATTACCATAATTAATTACCAATTAATTAATTAAAATTAACAATCAATTAATTAATAAATTAAAAATAAATTACTTCCCACCCTTTACACCTATAATCACCACAACACACATCTAAAATTAATTACACAATTACCATAATTAATTACCAATTGATTAAAATTAATTAACCAATTATTAATTAATTAATAATTAAATTACTTCCCACCCTATTCCCCTATAAACCCACAACCCGCTACGGAACTAAAAACGCAAAAATTCAAATTGTTTTTTTTTTAATAACTACAAAAAACTTAACACATATTAAAAATACAAACAATTCTTATACAAAAAAACATCACATACATATAAAATATATACTAAAATACATAACATTAATAAAAAAACGATATTTTTGATTACTATAATTTTTCAAATGATATTAAACACTTCGATATTTTTAAAATCGATATTACTTACATTAAGTAGATATTCTTGACCACAATATTCTTGCTGTCGATATTTCTGAACCACGATATTAATGACTCGATATTTGTGCAACTCGATATTCTGTCTCTGCACCTTTTTCTACCACTTGTCAGACTCTTATTCTCAATATCTCTTTCAAATGTACGTCTGATTTTATTCTCCATTTCACTTCTAAATGGTTTTAACATTGGTATCTTGAAACGTCAGGGGTTTGAACTCCACTATCAAAAGACAGAGTCTTAACACACTTGTCAAAACTTAATACCCACATTACTTTCTTGCAAGAATTACATCTCACAGGGAATGAATCTATGAAACAACGTAAAGGATGGGTGGGTATAGTGTTCTTCTTGCCGGACAATTGTATAATAAATTGAGTTATGATTCTTTGTCACAAATCTTAACATGTTCAACTGATGTCTCAGGAAACAGATGCAGAGGGGAGATGGCTAATACTCAAACTTGAACGTTCTGATTGTTCTTTTTAATGTTTATGGTCCCAACGTCCTGATAGCCAGTTTTGTGGCAATATATGTCTCAGAATCTCCTACAACACCCCGATGATAACCCTAGTTTTAGCCGGTGATTGTAATAACTTTGATGATCCCTTGTTGGACAGGCATTCATCATCTCACTACATCCCAAACAAATCACAAAAAACATTTGTTCATGCTATTCAACAATGTCATTTGACATATGCTTGCCGATTATGCAACCCCACACTAAGGGGGTATACATATTTCTCTCCGGTACACCACACACAATCTTGGACAGACCATCTTTTCATTTCACATTCTCTCAATCTTTACACGCAGCAGATACTGGTTCCATTCTAATCTCCGGTCTCTGTTTATCTAGAGCTTCTACCTAAACACTCAAAAGGTGGAGGTTTAATAACTCGTTGTTGTTAGACACCACTTTTACTTCTTTCTTTCATGAATACTTTAATTTTAATCATACAGAGAATGCCCCTTTTCACATTATATGGGATGCTTTTAAGGCCTCTGCTTGTGATTTTATCATAAATTTTGTATCTAAGAAACAGAAACTTTCTCAGGCCCAATCTAAACAAATCTTTCAGGAGATCAAGGGCCTCAAAACACTCATATTACACCTCGTGTACACAACCCTCATTACAACAACTCATCGATGCTAAGCTACATTTCAACAAAATCTCCACTGAAAACGCAGGCATTAAAGAACCCAATGATGTGTAGTCTGTAAATGACCATTTTTATTTACTTGATCAGACCTAGATGTTTCTCTGTCCTTACTGTAGGATGTCATTATTCCTAATAGGACAATTAAGTAGAAGAGGTTGAAATATGGAAAAAGTACCATCAATTGTAGGTTATAAGGATGCTGCTAATCAACAAGGAGGTGGCTGTCACCGGCACTCATTTTTGGGGGACTGGGGCTTATTTTTATATCATCAGACTTAGAATCAGAGCAAGAGAAAGAAAGGCAGAAAGGAGAGACTGAAGGAAGAAAAGAAAGATGCAAAGATAGGAAACAGAGATGAAAAAGAACCTGCAAGAATGAGGTAGACACATGAAGTGTATGGTGGTGGAAAAAAGAGGCATAAGGTGGAATCAAAAATAGCTAACCGTGATATATGGTAGCCCAGGCATTCAGTGGCACTGGCAGTGGGCTCTTAAGAAAAACCTTGGGCCCTTGCAATTATGTTTAGCCTCATTCGCACTGCGAGAAATATTCCTCGTTGACAGTGCATATATTGCGTCCGACGGCAATTCTGCTGCTATTTGGGAGTTACATACAGCATGAGGCAAATGCTGCAGGGTGATGAACACGGGTTCAGTGATTTATAATGAGCTACGTACATGTGCGTGAGTCAGTAAATGAGTTGACGATTAATGAAGAGGTAGGTATTTCTGTATGTGTCAGAAAATTGTGATGATCAGCCAGCGCAATCATATATGACCTTGTGCAAATGTGCGCTGCTTTCCCCAGTAAAGCCTGCCAATGCATGCAGGAGTCATAAGAAGAAGAACAAGCATTTGAAATGCAATAGGTCTCGCATTTACGCGACTTTGAGCTATTGGCATTGTAAATGACAATGCCTTTTATTTATGTTTTGTTTTTTAAAACATAAATAAAAGCCATTGTCATTTACAATGCCAATAGCTTAAACTCACTTAAATGCGAGACCTATTGCATTGCAAATACTTGGTTCCTATTTATTTACACGCTGAAAGCAGCCGCCCGCCATTTCCTTTAGTTTTCATTACTTTTGTTACAATCTTGGCGTGGGTGCCACAATTGCATCAAAAGTAAAGAAATAGAAAAGCACTTTTTTTTCGATTTCTTACTTTTGATGCAATCGTGGCACCCGCGCCGGTGCCGAGATTGTAAAAAAAAGTAATGAAAACGAAAGGAAATGATGGGCGGCCGAACAGTGGTGGGGCGGGCAAACACGGCAGAAAGCGGGCATAGCGTGGTGAATGTAGCAAAGCACGTCGTGCCTGCAAGTAAGAAACTCAATAAAGAAAAGAGGGCTCACTGACTAAAATAAAGCATCCTGTGTAACAGCCGAAGTAAAGGGGCCAGTCGTCATGGTAGGTTACTAATTAAGACAGGGCGGTACTGAGGCGGGACTAACAAGCCTATTAACCAATCAGAAGCCTTCATTTACGAAGGACAAAGACACAAGCCAATGGCAAACATGGGCGGAGAGTGGGCGGAGCTTCTACTCCGTACTCCACTACAACAAGTCTCGCAGAGCAGTGCATGTGCACTGACTCTAGGCTCGACCTAAAAAAAATACAGGCCTATATGTTTCATCCTTTTCCCGGGGAATGGGGACATCTGTTTAGGAAGCATCGGCAAGGTTATTTGCTACTGAAAATAATTAGTTGTCACCCGAATACCTATATCCTGGAAAAAAACTGCCAATCCATTTTTATATTGAACTGATGGCATGATGGGCTGCCCCAAATACCTGTTATGCATCTAACATACATGAGAATCATACATTCCATGGGAAAGAGTTCTTGCAGGCACAATAATCTCTCACTGGACTCAGGGTACAGGCTCGGGTGAAGGAAATACAAGGCAGAGTTAGAGTTAAGAGGCCGGTGCTAGTTTCCACAAGAAGCACACATCATTTAAAACAGTACAATAAAACATGGAAATATAATTCTGGGGTTACCAGCTGTCTTGTCAAAACGTGCCTATTTCTTTTTTACAATTGGGTAAATGTGTTTTAGGGTAACATTATACTAGAAATAATCCCATTTAGCAGTTTAATGGCAAATCTGTGTTTTCATTAGGGTATGGAAATGGCATTCCCTGATGTAATACCATATTAATATAGGTTAGCCATATTACGTGGCTTTGATCAAACTTCTACCACTGTTACCTGCAACCATCATCAGTGCCCCCATAAGAAGCTGCGTAACATTACTTAATTGATTATATTACTCTGGTAAATGTACTGTAATTGTATGTAATAATTTCTTAAAGTTGTATCTTGCGATAAGGCTTCCTCTGGAAGTTTTCACCTTCACAACCAATTCACAGTAATTTTTTTCTAAGTTCAAAATCAACTGATCTGCCTCAATTTTTTATCATCATAGCATTAAGGCTTACTTCTTAAACGTAGAAGGTGGGAACCTTGCAAGGACAAACATGATGAATCATTTCTATATAAAGTGTCCAGTACCGACATTGCTGAGTACTGGGCAGGCATATCTTTGAGAATGGCCCATAAATGAAATACTGGCTGCTAAGCTCCTCAAGTGCCCCATTCCAATTGTTAATGCTAAGAAGTACATACAGAAACAATTCTCAGCTAGGCAGAGCCATTGAATGCAGGCTTGTATCAGAAATTACTCCTTTTAACCTTGCAACCCCTTCTAATGTACTGTCCTTCATAAAGGAGAACAGCCCTGGGTTGCTTACATGTGCGTCTGGAACAATGCTTAATTTGAGCCAGTGATTGCAGGTGGGGCCCACTGGCACTCATTTTTGGGGAGCAGCACTTATTTTTCCTCAACAGGCTTTGATTTTGTGCAAGAGAGTGAAAAACAAAAAAGGGGGAATGAATAAGTAAGAAAAAGACGGTAAACACGGTGACAAAGATAGAATGCACTGATGAAAAAGAACCTGCAAGAATAAAATAGACAGAGAGTGAGTGGTGGTAGATAAAAGAGGTTATGAGTTCAAATCAAGACTACGCAGCCTTGGTATATATCACCCCAACCTTCGATGGCACCTACCGCAGGGCTCTGAGCAAATCTTTGGGTCCCAGCACTTATTCTTTTAAAAGATAAGCCCTGATCTGGTGTGCTGCTGAAAGACATGACCCTGCAGCCCCTACTGCTGTGTACACTGATGTAGTTGCAGAAAGGACTGGTTAAAGAAGTTATGAAGCCTGGCATACCCACTGCGTAGAAAATGAGTCACAAAGGCCACATCTGGGGAGCTTGGGTCACTCCTCTTCCAAGCCAGGAATCTGCAACACTGTATTTTACTTGAAACTGTTTACGTTGTCCACAGAAAGATAAGTTGCAAGCAAAACAGACAATGGTCTTGAGCAATGTTTCATTCTTCTGGGTGTTACACGTATCCTGGTGACTTGTGTAGCACTCCTTGTGAGGGAAGGCACCCCATACACGACGATTCAAATAGGGCACAATCAAAAGGCAGATTTGGTACAACGTGGAGAGGTTTTTCCTAGTTGCCAGATGCAGCTAGATGCAGAGGAGGTTAAAATGGATTTCAAGAAAATTTCTCTGAAAGCCAAAATACTCCAAGCTGAAACTGTCCCTAGATGTAAAGATCTCTGGTCCATTATACCGGACTTAACACAACTGGCCATCATGAGTGTGCCATGATGGATCATTGTCCTGAGAGCAGCTATATGTGAAACCCACTAACTTGTATGGATAAACCGACTACTGCACTCAGTAAGTAGTGCTGCACTCTGGACTCCACCACTTTTACCACAATCACCGGGTTTAAAAGTGTTCGATATACACTAATCGTTTTCTGAACAGACTGCTGTTATTTTCATATGGTGTAGACCAGTGGTTTTTAACCTTTTGACTTCTGTGGAACCTCAATTAACCATTACTGGAACCCGGGGAGCCCAAAATGCATCATTATTGGAATCATTATCAAGGCAGTCCTGGTCACAGGGTTGACTTCCCTCTCAGTGCTGGTAGAAGTCCAGTCGGAACTGGGTTACTAGTCGCCTGGTATCGTGGTCAAAGCCAAATCCTTCCCTGGATAATAACTCGACTTCTGGGCAACCAAGTTGTACTACGATGACTCTCCTGGGCTCAGCAAGCTCAGGTGCAAATTTGACCGCTGGATTCTGTTCTCTGGTGCTGCACGGCAGCTACTGGCGGCGATCTGACAATTCTGGGCTACCAACTTGTCCGAGCAGGCTTCTCAGCTGTTGTGGCCCTGTGCTGTGAACAGGAGGTCAGCCAACTGCTCCTTGGAGTCTCTGCTTTGGCTGGATTCTGGAGATGACTTGTCCGCGAGCAGGACACAGCAGGTACTATCTCTATCCTTTGCTAGCCACCAGGTTCAGCAGGTGCAGACTCTCTTTGCCAGTTTCACGGTGCAGCAGGGCAGTCCTTCTTCGGTTCTTTTCCCAGTTCAGACGAGATCTGAACTGGATGGGTGCCCTATTTATGCTTAGAAAATGTCCTCAGAGTGGGATGCGGTTGGTAGCCAATGGGCTACCATGTTTCCTCCCATCTGATGAACACTTCCTGGGAAGGCTGGCATCTGGCTATCCCAGGATGCACCATTCTGCCCACTCCCAACATGCCAGAACCCCACTCTTGGCGTCCATGGCTCCCTAGCCCAAGCCAGAGAAGTGGTTACCAAGGGGGCTAAACTTCGCTGGAATCCCTGTTTGACAACTGGATTCCCCTTCCCTGTCCCCAGTGCCAGGCTGCCAGTCTAAACAATAGAGCAGCATCTCTGTCAAGTGTTTCCCAGTTGCCCTTCAAAGGCGGCTTCTCCTTTGAAGCTTGCCTTTTGGGTCAACATTTTTGTGGCTTCCTGCACATGAGTGTTGCACCTCTCTCTTGAACAGGCCCCCATTGTCTCCTGTCCTAGGAGTTGTTAGCACGTCTCCCCAGGAGGGCAGAAAGCTGTCTGCAGGACAGACCCCGTGTACAACATTAAATAGGCACTGGAAATCTTGGGTAACTTTAATTGGCAACTTCAAAAGTTGCAATTTGCCCACGAGTGACATAAATTTGAACTATTAAACAGATTTAATGCACTGATTCATTTGATACCGTCCAGTACTAACTTTAGTAGTCCCATTCAAAAGTTAGCAAGGCTGAGATGTCAGCTTGTAACTCTCAACTTGACAATGGGGCTTCTAGCCTTTCCACAGTAAAAATTACAATTTCCGCTCTTTAACATACAGCACCTTCCCTTAGTGCTCGTTAGGCCTACCTTAGGGGGTGATTTATATAAATTAAAAAGGTGGTTTGGGCTTTGCCATTCCCTTAAATGGCAAAGTCAAGTTAGTAGTTTTAACTGCCCTTCCAGTCTGCAGTGGCAGACTGGGAGCCATGCTATACTTGTCGTACTCGTGGTGGCACAACTAGTGCTGCAGTCCACGAGAGACACCTCAACTTACAGGCCCTAGGTAACACTGACATCATATACCAGGCACATACAAGTTGGGCTATGCCAATTGGAGACAAGCCAATTAGACATGCACCATTTTAAGGGTCAGAGCACATGCATCGAGTCCTGTTTAGCAGGGCTCAGGGCATTTCAGAGCCATTACACGAGTACCTAGTAGTCAAAATGGGAGCAGAAAGTTGGGGTAATCCTGCAAAAAGCCGGTTTCCTTATAGTCTACGAATATGTTGTCTACCGATGGTACACGAATTTCCACAACTGGGATGTGCCTTACATTTGTCTACCTCCAAATGTCTTGTGCCAGCCATTAGTGGAGGTAGGATATTGTGCCCCTTGCTTGCTAAGATCAAACATTGCAGCTGTGTTGTCTTTCTTTTAAAACTTGAACGTTGTTCTTGTAAATCTGACCCTAGGCCTAGAAAGATGTCTCCGCTAGAAATATTGTTCTGAGTTCTAGATACTTTATGTGTTTCAGTGCCTTTTGCGAGGTTCATTGCCCCCTTATCTTCAGTTGTCCCATGAGTACACTCAATCCTGCTTGGGGTGCATCTGTTATGATGCTTTGTGTGGCTGGTGTCTTGAAAAATCTTCCTACTCTCTTTGTTTTTGTCTACCATTTCGGTTCTGTGAATCAAATGAATACATAATACCATCACGCCCAACAGTTTCATTACAGCACTCACTGAAATTTGGTGAAGGAGATTTGGTAAAGCAGAATCTGTTACTGCAGTGCTTACACTCTTCTTAGTACTGGGTAGGTAACTGCTCTCTTTGTGTCTAATTTCCGACCCCACAAGATTATTTTCTTTTTTTGATAAAAGGGAGGATTCTTCCACTTCACCGTGAACACCAAGTAATACAGTACAATCACAGCTGATTGGGCTTAATTAGCATTGATGAATTGAGTTTGCCTTTACCAGCCAGTTAGCCAAGCAAGGGGAAACATGTGTAGTCTGGTGTCTCAAGTGAGCAGGTAACACTGCCAGCATCTTGATAAAGGACCCATTGGAGCAGACTTTATGCAAAACGATTAAACCTTGAACTGATAAGGAACCCCAGTCATCATGAAGAGGATGTATTTCTAGTGTTCTGTGTTCATCGGGATACAAATAATAGGCATCTTTGAGATCTATTGTCACCAAGTAGCTGTTATCCTCCTATAAAGACACCACTTCATGAAGGATTGTCATGTGGAACATTTGTGTTTTAATAAATCAGTTTACAAATCTCAGGTCCACGAAAGGTCACAAAGTCTAAACTCTTTTTGGAATCAGAAGGTAGACCGAATATATTCCTGTGTCTATTTCTGTAGAGGGAATCTTTCTACAGCATTCCTTTACAATAGTTCTTGGACCCCTTGTTCAAGGACTTGAACTTGGTCTTTTTTTGCACTTTTGAGTCTTTGATTTTGCTGTTGGTGGTTTTCATACAAACTCTGTACAAGAACCATGTTTAATTAGATTTAGCACCCATATGCCTCTTATTGGTGTTGAGGTAGTCCACTGCTTTGCCCCCTACCGGTGTTAGAGGTTGATGGGTCTGAGTGAGGAAGTCATTTTGCTTGTGGCAGACGCTCTAGAGGCCTGTCTTCTGGGTTTACCTCTTTCTCCAAAAGCGTTTTATGCCTCTTAGGGTTGCTGCTAAGTCTAAAATTAAATTCCCTTCAGGATTCCTCAATAGCATACCACAATGTTCACACACAACATTCAGTCAAAACAACCGATCATCAAAAGATTGTAGCAGTAGCCAAAAAACCAATATGGAAATGTTTATTTAGTCAATCTATGCAATGAAGTTAAAAACAATTTTACATTTTTTTTTTAAAAAGCACCACACTCAATGTTAAAATTACAAGTTCATCAAGAATTTCGAATTACTGGACAAAGTATAAGACAACATACATGGAAAAGTTACAATGCAAATCAGTTTATACGATGACAAAACCAACAGTCATAAGTGGTTCAACGTTTACTGATATTGTTCTCTTATTCTATCCGAAAGAACCCTTGTGGTTAAATAATTTATAAAGACCAAGAAGTGACGCGTTTCGGTGGTATAAACAGGTCCAACCACCTTCTTCAGGCTTAACAGAGAAGTGTTTCCCAGCACTTTTTTGTCACAGTCTGGGTATGCAGTCTATCTAGCGGGGATTGAGTTCCTCCAGATATTTTTCATATCTTCACCAGAGTAGAAAACAACAAGAAGATGGAAGAAGAATGTCACCAATCTTCCCAGTATGTGACAATAAATATGTGTCACCGAATGATGTAGCTCTTCCCTTAATTTTGTAGATCCTGGTGGTTGTATGGTCCACAGAGTAAAGCCAAATAATGGCAGAAATTTGCCAAGAATTTTTTCCTTAATTAGTGCTCACAGGCACCTTATACAATCTGGATGGTCCGCTTAATTTAAAAGGTAGGTTCGTTCCTAATGTTGCGCTACTGCTTCAATTGTAGTCACTCACAAAGATTCTGGAACCGGAGTGCCGGGACTAAAAAATCTCAGTTCAGGATGAAGGAAAACGGAGCACGTACGGAGATTTGAAGCAGTAGCGCAACATTAGGAACGCATTGGATTCAGTAGGTGGAGGTGTCGAGATAGTTGGTAAGTTCTTCATTCAAGGCTTTCTCCAAGACCTCAGCAGGCAAAGGTAAGCGTGATATTGGGTGGTAATTTTTGGTCATAGTATGGTCATAGTAGGGTCTAAAGATGATTTCTTCAGTATCGGAAGGACCGATTTCTTCTTCCAATCCGCTGGATAGTGGCCTTCCCGTATAATCATGTTTAGTAGCCGAATCAGATGTGTTGCTGCCACTTCGGGAGCCAATTTTAGGACAAAAGGTGGGCAGGGATCTAAGGAGGAACCTGATTTGATGATCTCCATAAGTCTCATCACTTTCTCCACTGATAGGGGTGGAAAGCTATTAAAGTTTTTTGAGGGGGACTTAGCTTCCCTTAAAGCATGTGATACCGGCCATGAGACCATTGGAGGGATCTGTGCTACACTTGCACCAGTTGATGCTGAAAATTGTTTAGAGACGCAGTTGACTTTCTCTTGAAAGAAGACTGCCAAGTCATGGCAAAATGTTTAATCCGGGATAAAGCTACTACCATGATCACAGTTGGATAATTTAACCACTGTTTTAAACAGCTCTGATGAGTTCTTTGCTGCCCTGATTTTATTAGAAAAGTATTGAGTTTTTACTGACAATGCGAGTTCTTTATAATCTTTGCACAAGAGGATATATTGGTTTTTCTCCTCTAGGTTTTACTCTTTCCTCCAGGTTCGTTCAGCTGCTCTACATTTTTGTTTCAGTTTCCTCAACTCCGGGGTATACCATGGGCCTGAGGGATAATTCCTAAAGCACTTTACAGATTTTGCTGGTGCTTGTGGTTTTAGCGCAGAATCAATCCAGCCCGTAAAGTTGGAGGTGGCTGAGTCTACGTCTGTCGTAAAATTGCGACTTGGGACGCTGAAGGCGGTTGAAAGCTGCATTGCCCCGCTTTTTGCCAAGACCGAACCATGATGCCTTAACTTTCCGCCAAGACCGAATCATGATGCCTTATATTTCTTATCTAAGCATGGTGTCACTGACTTTGAGGTAGATGATTTAGAGAATATAACTCTACTATGCGGTAGAATGCTTGGTACCATAGGAAGCTATTGATGTTTTTCTATGCTAAAGGCTTAGGGCTTTAGACCAGAAACCTGAACCTGGGCTTTCTGATGAGAAAGGTCTTGTTCTATCTCCATGTGGACAGCCAATGCATCAGCTACTCTTTTAACTACACCTGGATATGTAGAAATGATGCATCAGTGGGTCTACGTTTTCCATTTGCTTTGCATATTCTTACTCTTCTCTTGGTCTTTTGATGCCAAACACCCCTGGGGTTTTATATGCAACAACTGCCTTCTCCAAAGACCTTTTTAATGAGGTTAGCTGTCTTCGTGTTTAAAGCCCTCTTTTTCATCTAACCATCAGTGACATTGGAAAACTTTTTATGTCCAGCCTGTTTATCCTGCAGGGTTGAGGTCCTATCTTTCCCGGTTTGTGCTTGATCATCCTCTGAAGTCGAGCTGATGCCTTTCAGCAACTCCCTCAAGGTGGTATTGTCTTTAGACCCAGTAGGATGGGATACATCAACAGTTTCAGCGACTAATGCTTTCTTCAGTATTGTTTGTCTTTATGTGACCCTTCATGTTCGCTTGAAGATCTTGGCAGTTTTGTTACAGACTTGAATATTTTGCCTTTTGATGGTTCTTAAAGCCTTATGTTGTGGGGCACTTTAGACTTAAGGTCCAGTATCTTTTTGTGAGTTGATCCATGTGCCTTGACACTGTAAAACAAAACTTCTTTAAGGTCTATATCAGAGTGGGGCTCCCCGTCAACCATGTCTGAGGTGCTATCTCCTTCTCCTCCTCTGAAAACAATTTCCTCCAAAGAAACCCTAAACTGTAGCTGGCACTGGGGATTTACGGGAAACATCATAGTGAGTGATACTGACTGCACTTTGGTCAATGCCCACTAGGAATAAATCTGCAAATAAAACACTCCAGGACCCAACTACTACATAGCTAAGTAATGCACAGCATGTGACCCTAGAAGAGATTTCCGCTGCAGACATTTTAAGACCCAATGGTAGTGGAGGTCCTTTAACAGGGTATGCACAATAAATACGTTAATATCAGTACTTTAAGTATAGCAGTGTTGTCAAGGAAACTGTTTAATCTGAGGAATTACTATTTGCACTCCAATAAAAATTTACGAATTGAGCAAACAGTAGAAATATACTTTTCCAACCAATGCTCAGAAAAACAGAGGCATTTACCCTTGTATATATTCATTGTAGAATCATAATCGTCTAATACAAAACTGTAAGTAGCTCAATAGCATAGGCCAATTGTCAACCTCAGCCTGAATAGGAAAGCACTAAAAGCCTGATTGGTTCCATTGAACCTCAGGGTGTTAACCACCTAAGACTTCTCACTCAACTGCCTAAACCTAACTTCTAGAATACTTGAAGAGGCCATGTGAGGTATCCCCTGAAGTCTATAACACCTTAATATGTTGTAGACAAAAAGAAAATCCCACTAGGTGAGAGAAACACAAAGACTGGACTGACTGACATTTTCTCTATAATGAGAGCTAAATTGTTGTTCTCTTATCTTCTCACTTTCTATGCTTGTAGTGCTTCATTGTTTTCTTTCTGTCCAAGAACTCTCTCCTTAAAACAATGGACTGCATTTGGGTTTACTCCCACTAGTTTAGAACCACTGAACCAGGAAACTTTCAAAACTGAAATTAATTTCGGGTCCAGGCAACTATATACTTCCAGTACTGCACCACGTTGGCCACTGTAAGGATGTCCGATTATACGTGTCCATAAGACTATCTAAATGCAACACTAGAGTAAGTATGCATTATTTTACCATTCCAAGTGTGTATTCCATGCTGGAATTTGCAGATCCAAAAGAAGTATGTGCATGGCAGTTTTCATTTCTGTAGCCTGCGTTCATATGCTATCATCAAAAATGGTTTATTGCGGGGGCGTGGTCTAGCAGTGCATGGAGTAGGACGTGCTCCGGAGGGTTTCCGTGCCGCCGCTGCCTTTCAAAGCTAATATGGCACCGAGGCATCAGAGAGCCCTCTCAGAAGGCATATTGGGCACCGGAAGGGCTAGCGAGTAGGTTGGTCGTGTGTCTCGCTTGCACGGGCTCGTTGGTCGACAATAACACTCGGGGAGAGTGAAAGTTGCGGCGGAAGCCGCAATCTTGAACCGCACGGAGAAGCCCTGGGACAGAGAAAGTTCGAGTGGTCCTCCCCTCAAAAACTGCGGGCTGCTCCGACAAGGGGCGTGCTGAGGATGGGCACAACTGCAGAGGAGTCGCTGAGGGGGACGTGGTGACCTGAAGTTGCCCCTCAGCTGCGCAGACTACGCGATGTTCTGCCTGGGGTGGACCCGGAGGCTGCCATTTCGGAAGGCCCGACAAATCGGTCAGTAAATGAGCTGTTGCGTAGCCCAAACACGCAGAAACAGCGGATTGCATGAGGCGGACCCTTAGCTAAAAAGTGACCGATCGCAGCGGCCCGAGTGGCGTAGGCGAGAGGAGGAGAGACACACGCCTGCAGTAAGTGAGGCTCGATCCCTGGCAGAGCCGTCATTGGAGGCCGCCATCTTGGGAGACGCAGATATGGAGCCAAAGGGATCGCATATAGAGACCTATTTGCCCTAATACGGCGGGCCACCGCACCACGACAGAACCTCGGAAGAAAGATAGCGATTCAATGCAGCAAACGGCGACGACTAAGTAGATACCTGGCATTTCGACATTCCGCAGAGCGGTTTTCCATGTGCCCCCGGGGCCCCAGGTCGTCAGCGAACACAGAGGCCGCAATACCTGTGTGTACAGCAGAGCAGAAAGGTGACAAGGGCCAGAAGAAGCTGTGCTGCCTTAGGAGTTGAGCTTTGTGGCAATAGGGCAACTGTTGAGAGGGGAACTGAGAGGAACGGCGCCTTTGACTAGGGGAAAGACAGCGAAGTAGCGTCCAGATATGTAGACCCTCTTTGGATGACGTTGAGTCCTGGGGGACCCCCCCCTTGCACTTACACGGGAGTGGGCAATGGTGTGACGTGGGACCAAAGGCTAAAGGGAGCCACATCTATTGAGACACCCAACAATACGTCCACGGAGGCCCTGCTGGGAGTCGGTGGATCCGCAAAGGAGTCACATTGTATGGGACGGCGTGGAGAGGTAGGAGACTCAAGACTTGTAAGTTAATAGGCCTTGATCTGGCTCACAGCGCAAACACGCAGACTCACCCATACTTCGCTAAGAGGGTATTGACAGAAGAGTTGGGAGTGTATGTCCTCTCCTCCCAGTACTGACTCTACATAGCACTCCAACTACACTCCCGGTGAACTCGAAGACCCCATATCGCTAATGACACCGGGCCTGACCAAGATGTCCACATAGGAACAGCACTTAAGTCGCGCAGACAAGCATTGGGGGCCCCTTACCAGCAATATCGAATGGGACAGCGGTCCCCCCCTTACTGAACTACTGCACCGCCCTTGATCATGGTTGCAACCCTGCCAGGAAGAGACTATACTGGATGTGAAGGCAGTGACTGTTGCCTCAGAAACTCTGCAACTGCAGTGGACTCTGTACTACACAATAGAACATCTATACCACCTTAAATCACCTGCATTATCCAGCTGGAAGCGCGACCCGGCTGACCTCTAAGGGGATACCACGCATTGACTATGCCACGTTCCAAGGCAGGTAAAGACACCACTACAAGTGTCACTAAAGACAACCCTGTGACATCACTGTGGCAAAGGGCTCTTCCCCCAATCCTTACTCCCATGGCATCCTCCTCAGAAGGGGCAACAGAGCCGCTCACCCAGGCCTTCATGAACAATTTCCTCCACGAAATTAAAACAGAAATTGGCTCCCTTAAAACTGAATTCACATCATGCCTTAAAGAGCTGAAGAAAGATATCACTGACATTGGTGAGAGAGTTGATGATCTTGAAAGAACAATAGACAATCACATGGAGGACCAGAAAACTCTATGGAAACGAGTCTCTGCTCTTGAGGAACAACACATTGAACTCCAGATAAAGCAGGAGGAGTTGGAAAATAGAAGTCGAAGGAACAACCTCCGAATTAGAGGCATTCCTAAGGGGACAGAAGGTTCAGACATCATGGCTTTCATACTAGAGTTGCTCCACGACATCAGAGGAGATGATGACACATCCCCACTGGCTCTAAACAGGGCCCATCGAGTAGCTGCTCCACCTGGCCGCCCTGAGCTGGTAGCAGATATCCTCACCAGAGTTCACTTTTTCACAGAAAAAGAAGCGATACTACAGGCTTCACAAAATAAAACTGAACTGACATACAAGGGTCATACAATTAAACTTTTCCAAGATATCTCTCCAGTGACACTCCGAAGGCGTGGAGACTTTAAGCCAATAACAAATAAACTCAGTGAACTGGACATTAAATACCAATGGGGACATCCCTTTGCCCTAATCTTCGTCTGGGAGGGCAGACGCCGGGTTTTGCGCTCTCTTCAGGAAGCTAAGCAACTCCTGCAACTCCCTACGTCCCTCAGGGCAGCCAGCCCCTCCTCTCTGCCACCAGCGAACAGGGAACCTTTGCGCCCTTAATGGGCTAAAGTCCTTTGAATACGACGGGGGACCAGAAACAGAGAACGATCCTCCGCCCAGGCTAAACAGGATATTATTCAACATCTCCAAACCATGGCGAGTGAGAAGTCGCCCACGCCCACCTCTGCAGCCTCATCTCGCTGGGCCTAACGCGCATAGACCAAACCTGAAGTAACTATCCAAAAGATGCTGAGACACATTATACAATGAAGATTCACTCCACCTGCCCGGACTAGGCCAGGCAGTGGGACAGGTGGAACCCCGACCAGAGACGTATCCTTTTTTTTAGACCAGCGCTCACCGATCCTATTCCTGAGAGAGTGACATCTCTGGAATGGACCGTGCATTGGCACTGTGTTCATTCTTGGACTGGAATGGAACTTGTTGGCCCGGTCGGCCGCTCAATGTTATTGATCCTTTTCTTCTTTCTATCCTTTCCCCCCCTCAATCCAAAGAAGGATGGGAGGGACACTGTATCTTAAGGCGGCAGACACACAAGTCGCGACTACCAGGGATGTGGACCATATAGCTGTATTTCCCCCCCCGGGCATGGGCATTACACCTATTGATATTACTATTGATAGAGCCCTCGAGTGGAATGGATATCAATCCAGGATTAGCACCCATATAACCCAGTGCAGTATCACTAGAAAACACGTGCTCCACCAACAATGACTACGTTCCCCATTTAAAGATGATCTCCCTTAATGTAAAGGGCCTTAACTCACCCAATAAACGACATCAGATTTGGCGCTATATCTTACATCAAGGCCCAGATATCATCTTCTAACAGGAGACACATCTCCTACAATCCGACACTCACCCTATGGCCCATCCCAACTACCCAATTCAATACTGGCACACCTCTACAACAAAGACAGCTGGAGTCGCAATACTCTGCAAGTTAGGAATCGTCCGAAGTAAAACACGAGTAATAAGATGCAAGGAGGGCAGATATATAATAAAATTGATATTCAACTGGGGGCGCGCATGCTTACTCTTCTCCTCGGGCCCCGGTTCATCTTCCCCCCTTGCTTGAAGTAGTCCCCGCGCAGGCCCACGTTGCGGCCCCAGAGCAGCACCTGGCGGTAACGGTAGTCCCTATGCAGGAGCAGCAGGGAGGAGCGCAGTGCGGTGCGCTGCTCGAGGCTCAGGACATTCCCGCACCCCGACACCAGCTCCAGGGACGCGTGCAGGCTCTCCGCCTCCATCCTCGGCTCTTTGGCGTCCGGAGCTGCCGCCGTCACCAGGGGCAACCGGCGCCATGGCAACCGCCCCAAGCACCACTTGTGTCTTGTCGGTGATTCCCGTCCCAAGATGGCCGCTGTCAAATGTCAGTAGAAGCTGTGGTTCCCCCTCGCGCTCATCGTTTCAAAATGTCTGTTATAGCGCTGTTTACGGATCTCGCCATCCTGTATAGGGAAACATTTGACAAACCGAAGGACGCATCAGAGCATAACCGACGAACGCTGTGCTCGGCCCGGGTTTTAGCCTGGGACATCTACATACATGCCAACAAAACCGAGTCTCGTTCCTAAAATTGCCTCTGCTTCAATATATGCCAATGGGGAAAATACATTTGCATGATTTTTTTCAAAATCTCCCTCTTTACATTTTAAAATGTTGGCATGTACTCATCTATCAATCAATCAATCTTCATTTGTAAAGCGCGACACTGTCACCCCTAGGGGAATCTGGGCGCTGTCCTTTGTCTCCTATGTATGGCGGCGGCGCCCGGGAAGCCCGTTGGTATCTGCTGTGGTGGCCGCCGTTTTCCCCTGACCGGCGATGCGGATCTCCCTTGCTGAGTGATTACGGCGGAGGTGAGCAGAGAAGAGAAATTGGGAATTCCGGGAGAGCAAGAGGCGGATTGACTTCGCGGCTGTTGGTGCCCGCGCGAAGCCTCGTGACCACTGCCAGCAGGACTCTCGGTTCACCAGTACGAGCGGCCCCCTTGCTACGCAGAGGTCAGCCTGGGGGGCAAAACGCGCCTAATCAAAGCGTAGGGGCCTGGGGGGCTGAGATGTGTAGCGGAGGCGACCTGATAAGATCTGCCTGATCTCAACATGGCGCCCAGGCGAGACTTGCCTGACCTTGACATGGCGCCCTTTGCTCTTAAGAGAAGCAGCATGCAGGAATGAATGCTTACTGCCCCGCTGGAAGTCTTCCTTTAGGAGTGCTCTGAGAGGCTGGCTAACGGCGAGCGGGAGCCTTGATATCTTCACCAGTAACAGTTTCGGCCCACTCCAACTAGTGTCCTTCTCCCTGTAAGCAAAGGGCTATCTCCATCACGGGAGAATTAATGATCCCCGGCCGCGCCTGACTCCAACATGGCACCCATGCTGCTGTAGCTACAGGAGGGACAGTGGGGGCCCACTCCAACTGATGATCTACCTCCTTCACCACCAGGGAAGCTCCTGATTGCCCATTAACCCAATCCTGGGAACTGGCTGGTCTCCAACAAGGGGCATGAGCATCACTCTGCGCTCGACCCCAAAATGGCTGCCACTGATCCCATCTAGTTCAAGGGGAAGTCTCGTGGCTGAGGCTGTGGGCCACTCACATGTATCTGGACTCTTGATTTTCGGTCACCTCCTGATCATCTCTCTAACTCCGGCGGAGCCCGAACCGCATGGCCGAATCCCGGTGGAGCTGCACCGACAGCTATAGGGGAGACTGGCTCTGGCGCACCGCTTTGGCCGTCACCTACCCAGCCGGACCTCGGACATATGTCTCGTCTTTTCTCTGCTGCTGTCTCCTTCCAATTGGTCTCCCAGCTCCCCCTGTTCTTTTTGAATCTTGATACTCGTCCGGCGGAGCCCGAACCGCATGACCGATTCCCGGTGGAGCTGCACCGACAGCTATAGGGGAGATTGGCCCTGGCACACCGCTTTGGCCGTCACCTACCCAGCCGGACTTCGGACATATGTCTCGCCTTTTTCTCCGCCGCTGTCTCCTTCCAATGGACTCCCAGCTCCCCCTGTTCTTTTTGAATCTTGAAACTCGTCCGGCGGAGCCCGAACCGCATGGCCGATTCCCGGTGGAGCTGCACCGACAGCTATAGGGGAGATTGGCCCTGGCACACCGCTTTGGCCGTCACCTACCCAGCCGGACTTCGGACATTTGTCTCGCCTTTTCCCCGCCGCTGTCTCCTTCCAATTGGTCTCCCAGCTCCCCTGTTCTTTTTGAATCTTGAAACTCATCCGGCGGAGCCCGAACCGCATGGCCGATTCCCGGTGGAGCTGCACCGACAGCTATAGGGGAGATTGGCCCTGGCACACCGCTTTGGCCGTCACCTACCCAGCCGGACTTCGGACATATGTCTCGCCTTTTTCTCCGCCGCTGTCTCCTTCCAATGGACTCCCAGCTCCCCCTGTTCTTTTTGAATCCTGACACTCATCTTGCCAATAACTCCTGTATTGAATTTGTAATTTTTCTGTAATTAATGTGAAATTTCTGTAACTGGTAACACGCTGTTTCCTTATGTAAAGCACTCTGATACCTCCGGGTCTAGCTAGCGCTATATAAAACTCTAAATAAATAAATAATGTGTATGCACCTAATCACGCACAGGACCTCTTTCTTGGGGATCTATTAAGAGAACAGGTGATGTGTGAGGACCACCAACTCCTCTTTGGGGGCGACCTAAACTTGGTGTGGGACACAGAATTAGATCGTAGCACTAATTCATTTCAGGGAACTGGGGCCATGTCTGCAACACTGAAGCGAGCAATCACAGACCTAGGGCTTACAGGTGTCTGGCGCTACTACTCCCCGGATCTACGGGATTACTCTTACTACTCACATGTGCATCGCTCCTATTACCGCATAGACTACTTGTTCCTCTCCCATGCACTAGTGCAGGATGTAATCTCTGCCTCCATGTTGGATATTTCTGTCTCAGATCATGCGCACGTGGAACTATTGTTGCAAAAACAAACTCACTCCCCACGACATAATTCTCGCTGGCGCCTTCCCCCGCATATCCTGCGCGACCCAGTAGATGTAGAAGAGATCAGGAAGGAAATTCCAGCGTATTTTATATCCAATGACCTTCCTGAAATACCATATCCAGTAGTATGCAACGCTTTTAAAGCAACCATTAGAGGAGTAATCACCTCCAAAGCGATAGCCCTTAGCCGAGAAGCTTGACTGGTAGAGCCCAAATTGGCCAGGACATTAAAACTTTGGAGAAGTTAGACCTTCGACGCCCTCACAATCCAATAAACGACGCCTGGCCATACTCCGAGGCCAACTCAGAACACATAGAACGAATAGGGCGGAATGCGCATTGCTGGCGTTAAAACAAAAATATTATGATAGGGGAGATAAAGTGGGCTCAATCCTGGCACGTCGATTAAGACAAAGGGCAGCAAAGGCACATATTGCTAAAATCAAAACTGCGGCGAACACGTGGGCCACAACTGAAAGGGACAAACTGGCAGCCTTCCACACATACTTCTCTGTTCTCTATGCTCAAGGGACTCCGCATTTGAACACGACACATGCAATACTTGCTAACTGCACATGGACCCCTTTAGACAAACAACACACACAGCTTCTCGAGGAACCAATCACGCTAGATGAGCTCAGGAGGGCACTGAAGGACTTGCCGATAGGAAAAACACCAGGCCCGGATGGTCTGCCAGTACACTTCTACCGCATGTTCCTTCCACAAATCCATGATCACTTACTACGCCTATTTAACTCATTCACAGACATCACAGGCCCGACGGTCACTATGGTATGGCATAAATAGCACTTATCCCTAAACCAGGTAAGGTCCACACTTTATGCTCCTCCTATCGCCCCATTGCGCTTCTCAACACAGATCTCAAGATATACACAAAAATACTAGCCAATCGCTTAGACCCATACCTTCCGGGACTTATTGACCCGGATCAAGTTGGGTTTATAAGGCACCGTCAGGGAACAGACAATGTGCGGCAGATAGCTCACTTGGTAGAAAAGGCGCACCACTGGAACATCCTTGCCTGCTTGTTATCGTTAGATGTGGAGAAAGCCTTTGACTAGGTAAATTGGGAATTCTAGAAGGCTGTTTTACAGAAGATTTGGCTTGGATCCATGATGATCTCCAGGATAATGGCGTCGTACGCATTCCCCCAAGCTCAGGTCAGGGTCAATGGACAGCTTACGCACCCGATACGCATACATAGAGGCACCAGACAAGGCTGCCCACTCTCTCCCCTACTTTTTGCTCTTGTAATAGAACCACTGGCTATAGCCATAAGACAATCAGGGGATATTAGTGGCATTTCTTTTGAAAGAGTAGAACGTAAAATAGCCCTATTTGCAGACAACTTATTACTTACCCTATCGAAGCTACATACTTCACTACCGGCCCTTATTACGCTGCTAAAAACATTCGAAGAAGCTTCGGGCCTCAAAATCAATCCCACTAAATCCTGGGAGTTGAATCGCACCATCCCCTCTGAGGAGATCCTGGAGCTCCAATCCCTTACCCCCTTCCAATGGGCTACCCACTCAATACGATATCTTGGACTTAATTTAACCTCCACAATACCTACATGGACACAGGCAAATTGGTCGGAGTATAAGAAAGCCATCTTTGAGGACCTCCGTACGTGGAAATCTTTACCGATATCATGGCTAGGGCGTCTTAATGCAGTCAAAATGTCTGTTTTGCCAAAACTACTATATCTATTTCAAACACTACCCACACCAATACCACAGCCTCACATTCTACACCTACAACGATACCTAACCACTTTCATATGGGGGGGAAAACGACCACGCTTCCCTAACAAACTCCTTATGCTACCCCGAGATAGAGGTGGATTAGCGTGCCCCGACATCCTAGAATACTATTGGGCATCACATTTACGCTACATTTCTGAATGGGTGGTTCGCTAGAGCGAAAAACATTGGCTGCAAATGGATAGGGCGCTAGCCTGCAGACTCCTATGGGACTTAGCGTGGGTTCCGCGGGGATCTCGGCCACGTAGTGCCTATATAGCCACACCCACAAAAACGGTATTGGAAATCTAGGATAAGATTGCAACTTCCAGGGGTCTAACTTCTTTTCCATCCCCTAATACCCCACTGGCACGCAATCCACACTTTCCACCAGCACCGCATTCCTTCCCAACATGGGCAGAGCGGGAATGCCGAACAATCCGGGACCTCTTTGAGGGTGATTAATTTAAAACCTTCGACCAGTGTAAAAAGGAATTCCATCTACTGGAGGAAGTAAGGTTACAATACTACCAGATCCGATACTGGCTACACACACCATTGAACATAGAGGGGGCGACCCGGCCCTTCACCCCATTCGAGACACTGGTTCGCTCATAGGACGGGTCCCGGAGCCTGATCTCGGGTACCTACCAAGTACTGCAGCACTCTACTCCAATTTAACCCCACACATATCAGACGTACTGGCAATCAGTCAGCACGGATGAGATCACTCCTAAGCAATGGGAACAACTTTGGCGGGATATACCGAAAACCTTCAGAAGCATACCACAGCGGGAGACAGCATATATACTTATGACAAAATGGTATTACACCCCCCTCCCCCACACCCCCAACGGCTGCACAAAATGTTTCTCAATACCCTGCCCATCTGCTGGCGCTGTCAGAACACGATTGGAGACTTTCTGCACATATGGTGGCACTGTCCGTTACTGACCACCTATTGGAAAGAAGTCCTCAGTCATATTAAAGATGTAATTGGTTATCCCATTCCATCAACACCAATAGTGAGTATTCTGGGAATTAGGCCTCCAACCCTCCTTGCTATGACTCATGCAGACTGGTGTATGATATCCCATATGCTTGGAGCAGCTTAACAAATAATAGCGGCATATTGGAAAAAAACAGACACACCGCCTATTGCACTATGGTTCAGTCGCCTCTGGCATCCTATGACGATGGAACTTCTCACGACTCGGTTAGTCAACAACACAACTAGGTTTACAAACACATGGCAACCTCTGTTGGATTATTTTTCCAAATTAGAATACATCTGCTTTACTCCACCAAAATTTCGAGCCCTGCAACTCTTTGAAGACACCCTCTCGCCTCAGCATACCGATATACTACAAGAGACAGGTCAGACGACCTCCCCAAGGAGCCCATTACATAGTCCCTAGCCTGCCCAACATAGGCAGTCCCTCCCTCCCCCTTCTCTTTCTCCCATCTACAGGATTCCCCTCCTATCTGACGTTCAGTTTCTGATTTCTTATTGTTAAACTCAGGACCGTGATTATATGTTGAATGCCAAATAGAACTAAGTATATTGCACCGAATATAAGTAATTTGATTTTGAATGTAGAACCAGAAACCGGCTTGATGTACCTGTACACAACCAGTGCTGTAAGAGACTGAATTGTCTTTGTTTAACTGTCTTTCGTTTGTTTTCCAGTTACTAAAATAAAAAGAATTTATACAAAAAAAAAATGGTTCATTGCTTTCAGTGGCAGATAGTATTACACAGCAAACCTGGTCAAATCCTATTACTCCAACGTGCACCTAACTCCTCCCAAGAACCCATCACTACCTTATCTGCAAACAAGGCTAAACATTTTCGAGAGAGGTGCAGGTGCTGTCAGGTTACAAAATTGTTTTAATGTTTCTCCATGAATCCTAAGTTTACCCTGTAAGCATCTGTTTGTAGTGTGTATTGCTGTAGATTCACATGCTCTGCATACTCCTGCCAACTAGTGTTGGGCTCGGATGTTTACAAGTTGTTTTTCTTTGAAGCAGTCTTTCGAGTCACGAGGTATAGGGTGACTCCTCACTTAGGGCTTGATTATTATGTTGATGGGAAGGGAACTTCATTACGGCGGTGATGGAGTTTCCTCCCTGCCAACACTGCGGTCCGTCCGCCCACCTGATTTAATGTTGGACGGACCTTAAATTTGCCCATTGTGGAGAGTACTCAGTGTACGCCATGGCCAAGCTTCTCTGATGGCCCTGGGAAGTAAGACCCGTCGGTGAAATGGCTTCATGTCCGCCCATCCAATTTAGATGAGTGGACATGTAGCCATTGTTTACTGTTCCTTACCGACATGCACAACCTGGTAACGGAGAGTAGAATTGATAAAATGCTCTCCCCACCATGGGAAAAAATTCCATGGTGGGGGGAGCATTATATTTTCTCTTTTACACAAAGAAAATCCCATTTGGGATTTTCTTTTTGTAAACAAATAACAAATACTCTGTGCCACACGGCTGCATCCTGCTGGCGCAGCCTGAGCACAGAGTAAATGCACTAACAGGAATCGCCATTTATAAATTAGGTGGGTGGTCCCTCCATCATTGGGACGGAGTCATTTACTCCATCCACATAGAGGAATGATGGGCAGCCCGTCTAGATGTAAATCAGGCCCTTACTTTGCAATACTCTATGTCACATTGTTTTTCGCACAGTGGGTTAGAGCAGTATGTAGTGGTGAGTAAATGCAGCATGGTGCACATGAGAATTGCAAAAGAAAAATAGTTAATAAGGGAAGAGATCTGTGATAAGAGTGTCACTTTTGACATCTATGGTACGTAGGGTTCTCCGTGCTACCGAGTCTGGTTGAGGGAAGATAACAGGCAGCCCTATGGTTTGGTTGAGATGAAAAGGAGAAACCACCTTAGGGAGGAACTTATGGTTAGTTTGGAGTACTACCTTATTTTTGTGAACTTGAATGAAGGATTCTAGGAGTGTGAGGGCCTGTAACTCCTAATACGCTTAGGAGAGGTTATGGCCACAAGAAAGGCTATGTTCCAGGAAATGTACTGGAGAAGGCAAGAGTGTACGGGCTCAAAGGGAGGTCCCATTAGTCTGATAAGGACTATGTTAAGATCCCATGCTGGAGGGATGACTGTTTTAAGGCCATCCATGAATGCTTTAACTGGTATGCAGAACAGGGAGGATTGTTCCCTATTTTTCATGTATGCAGCCATGGACATTAAATGTAGCCATACTGAAATGTAGGCCAAGCCTAACTTTTGGAGATGAAGCAAGTAGAATGTGATATCCTGGACTGCAGATTTTGCAGGTGCCTAGGTGTTTGGAGATGAAGTAATTGACACATTTCTTCCATTTTGCTGAATAGAAGGCTTGTGTGGAATGCTTGCAAGACTCTAATAAGATGTACAAGCCTTCCTGTGGAAGACGCAGATAGCTAAACTTTAGGACCTCAGGTACCAAATTGCTAGATTGAGCTGCTTGGGGTCAGGATGCCTGAACTGACCTTGGCTCCTGGTGTGAAGGTCCAGCCTGCTAGGGAGCTTCTTGTGGTGACTTATTGACATCTCGAGGAGTCTAGAGTACCAGGGCTGTCTGTCACAGGAAAGGCCTACATGGATGAGAGCCTGAGATGTTTGCCGCATCTTCAGAGGAAAGAAGTGGGAGAGGCGGAAAAGCGGAAACAAATATCCCTGACCTGTTCATCCATAGTGCATTGCTCCTGGACGGTCAGTGTGGGCATTTTCGGGGGTGAAAGTACTGAAGGACTCGCAGGTGGAGTTCCCACAAATAGGCTTGTTGATGCGTCCTCCTGAGCAGGCTGGCACGGTTGTTATCTACCCACGAAAGATATTTCACCATCAGGTGGATGTGGTGGTGAAGCAACCAATGCCAAGTGGTCTGTACCAGGAGGGAGAGAGGCAGGAAGTGAATGCGGCCCTGTTTCTGTAGGTAATACATAGCAGTCATGTTGTATGTCCTGATGAGGACTACTTTGCCCTGAATTAGAGGAAGGAAGGCTATGAGGACGAGGAGTATGGCTAGGAGCTCAAAATAGTTGATGGGGTCCCTTTGGTGATGAGAGGCCCATACACCTTCGTCTGTGGCATGGCTAGGAATCCAGCGACTTCCCCCCGCAGGCATGGTAATGGTGACTTGTGGAATGGGGTCTAAAAAGGCCTGCTCTGCAACAGATTTGTGCTGTTCCAACATTGCAGAGAGCGATGTGCACTCGCCTTTATCAACACTAGATCCTCTATTTGACCCATCCGCTTGTGACCATTGGACTGAAAGAAACTGTTGCACGGGGGTATGTGAATCTAGGCGTGGGGTACTATAGCGATGCATGAGGCCATCATGCTTACAGGCTCATGAAAGTTCTTACTGTGAGGTGACAATTTGGCTGAAAAAGAAGTATGAGTGGCTGAAAAGCTAAGAGGGGTAGGCTCTGCCTGAGACAAAGTTCAGTCTTGCTCCGAAAAAAGGCTGGATCTTTAGAGGTGGGACTTGGTAGTATATATTGTAAACCAAGGCTGTGGAGGAGTGAAATGGTAGCCTGGATATGTGCTACGCACTGGCGCTTGCCTGAGCTCTTGATCAGCCAATTGTCTAGGTAGGGGGAAGACATGGATGCCTCCCCCTCCTTAGCTTTCTGGTGACTACTGCCAGGCACTTGGTAAAGATCCTTGGGGCAGTGGTGATGCAGAATGGAAGTGCTTTGAACTGATAGTGATTGCCACTTACCATGAAGTGTAGATAGAGCTGCTGGGCAGGATGAATGGGGATGAATGGGGATGAATGGGGATATTAAAATAGGCATCCTTAAGGTCTAACTCAACCAAGAGGTCTCCTTGTTGAAGCAGAGAGATGACACCCTGCAGACTTAGCCTACAGACTTGTTCGGAGGGGTCTGAGTTTCACGGTGGGCCTGATGGAGCCATCCTTCTTGGTGATGAGTAAGTAGGAATAAACCTCTTTGCCCTGCTGATGGGGGGCACAGCACTTGTTTTACGACCCCTTTTTGAAGGAGCGCTTGGATCTCTTCCTCCAGAAGGTTGAGATGTTCCCTGCTGAGAGTATGTTTGTGGGGTGGGATGTTGGGAGGGGGTGTCAGAAGTTCTAGGCAGCAGCAGTGGCAAAGACCCACTTCTTTGATGGTATTTAATGCCAAAGAGAAGGGAAATCTAGGTATTCTGCCCACAAAAGGTGTTGTGTGATCGGGGGGACATGGTGAGTCAGTGTTTAGAGGTGGAGGCCCCTTTGCCAAAATCTTCCTTGCCCCTGCTGTTGCCCCTGTAAGCACCCCTGGTGTAACCTGTCTGTGTCTGCTGATGACAGGACTATTGCTGCCTCTGGTAGGAGGGGGAGCATCTAGGGAGGGGGTCTTGGAACCGGCCCTATACTGGTGTCTCCGAAAGGAGCCCAAAGGGATGAGGTCTGAAGGACATCCATATCTTTAGCGGTGTCAGTCTCCTTCTTAACCTTTTCAAGCATCTGGCCAACCTGCGGACAAATGGGGATGCTCTCCATCGAAAGGCAGGTTGAGCAGACACTGACTTTGGGTTTACAGCCCTGAATTGGGTGCTACGCTTGGAGTCTGATAAGAGGGCTGGTGTTGACCCCTTGAGAAGCAATGGTTGCAGCATCTAGAGTCTTTCCTTCTGCCACTAACTACTTGCCCTTCTTCCTGAATTCTTCAGGAAGATGCTTCACTAACTCCAGCATTTTGTCCCATTGCACCCATCATATTGTGAGAGGAGGCCTACAGAGTTAGCAATCCTCCAGTGGTGGTGGCTTGTACTGCTACCCTTTTCCCAGCAGCATCCAGCTTCTTGCTTTCCTTCTCCGGCAAGGAGCATCGCACATGGCCTCAGCATTAGCACACTTGCACGTGGTATGTCCTCAAGAGTATCGGGAAGGACCTGACTCCTGATATAGGCTGGGTAGTTTAGGGGAGGGCTTAAAATGTCTCCCCTAAGAAGTCATCCCCCTCATGGAAGGCATGCAGGTCCACCTTGTGGGAGATCTCAGCCTTTGAATCACCTCGTAATACGCTTTGGGGTTGGAGTCCCTTATTGGATAGTGATCCAGATCAGGATCTCCTGGGAGACTGATATCACAGTCATCCCACGGGTCATCGGTGGGCAACGGATCGAATGGTGCATCACAAAGGTCTGTGGGCTAGAAGGGGCTACCTTCCCTGTGAGAAGAGTTTGGAGAGCCCTCTGGGGAATATGAAGGTGGTGATAAAGGAGGTGGTGCTGGAGGAGGAAGAGGTGGTGGTGGTAGAGAAGAAGAATGAGGATGAAGAGGCGAAGGAGGTACATGTGTTGAAGACTGGTATACTCTTATACTTGTCTTATGCTTGGGAGCTGGGGGAGGCTCCAAAGCAAGCTCTTCCTCGAAGGTCAGCTTTCTCCTCCAGGACAAAGTCTCTGAGGGCTTGGGATTCAGTTTTGTGGACATCTTCCCTGTCTGGGGATGGATGAAGAGACATTTCGGCCTCACATCTAGCTCCATCGGAAGCCACTGGAGGATGGGTTGCTCGGAGTCATAGGAGGATGCCATTGAAGTGCGCCTTGATGCCGATGAGGTCTTCAACACTGATGGAGTCTTTGGACTCAAAGGGGTTTTTGACACCAATGGTGTTTTCGGCACTGAAGGTGGCTTCAAAGCTGGGTCTGGTCTTTGACCTTGAAGGGCTGTGAAGTATTTTTTGACTCGACGGCAGAGATGGGGTCGGTGCTGGTGTATGGGAGCACAGTAGTCTCAGAGGTCTCTCCTCCTTCTTAGAGAGGCAGGGTGATGGCTTGGGCGACGTGGAACAGCATCACAACTTTCAAGAAGAAGGATGCTTGTGTCTACAGAACCAGCTTGTCTGAAAGAAGATGACGTAAGGCAGGTTAATCCACAGAGCTTGAAGCTCACTCACTCACCGAAGCGATGGTAACGGGGAACACTATCTGGAGGGTGAGGAGCCGCAAAGGACAGATGTGAAGTGGCTCAAATGAGTGCACATCAAATATGTGAGGACCAAGTTAAGGTTCCATTGTGGCATGAGAAAAGAGGAGGGAAACAAGTGTTGCAGGCTTTACAAACAAGGCATTACAACAAGTGATTTAAACAAAGACAGCTGGTCTAGCAAGCGTAAAAAGGCTGAAAGAGGCGAAAGGCACCCTTTAACTGAGGCCAAAGCAAAGCCTTGCCAAATGGGAGACAAAACAAACAGAACATTGGATAATCTCGTCTGAAAGGGGTGAATCTGGCGTGCACCGAATCAAACCACAAATCTGTCCCAGCGACAAGGGTATACAGTTTTTGTCGAGGGACATCTGGCTGCCAGGATATCAATCACCCCCGGAGGAAGGTCAAAGGTGTTCAGCTCAGATCTGTGACTGGGGGTGAGTGTCTGAAAAGTTTCAGCACTCCCTCCATCATCTCCTTGTGTTAGCTTTGTTTGCCCTAAGTTGGCAGGGTATGCCCAGACGTGGGTCCCTTGCTCACTTTGCCACTGGATTCAAGCTAGCCAGGTTGATGAGGGCTGTTAGCCCGAAACCGTTCCCAGGATGCTTGTTTCCGGTCCAGGGAAGACATGGCTTGGCAGTTCGGGCTGGACTGTTCCCATGAGGCACAGGGTCAAGACTGATTTGCATATAGCTGTGTCTGAACTGGGGTGGCGAAGTGAGCTAAAGAACGATGATGGATTCAACCCAGATCTGTGACTGGGGGTGAGTGTGTGAAAAGGTTCAGCACTCCGTCCATCATCTCCTTGTGTTTGTTTTGTTAGGACAGGTCAGAAATCGTTGGGACATCTGGGAGGACATGAGCCACAAAATCCCAAAGAGCGTGGGAATAGCGGCCCAGCAGGCAACTGACATTCACGGACCTGAAGGCCAAACCGGTGGAAGAAAAATACCCTCTTTCCAAAGGTCTCCACTTGTTTGGACTCCCTGTTGGGGGCGGGGGGGAGAGAGGAGTCGGAAAGATATCCGTGTTCGTCCAACTGGTAGAATCTTGCACCACCAAGCTTTCATGGGAAGGGCACACAGACAAAATTGCAGGTCTCACCATTTGGCAATTGACTGTGCGGCCAGAGCAAGGTTTGGTCCGGGCCCCTCAGTATCTTTAAGTGCCTCATTCAAGGGAAAAGAGGGGCTCAGTAGATGTTTGCCCCAGCTGCAGCACTTCCATCAAGACATTAGTTTAAATCTCTAAAGTGGGGTGCTGCCCTATGCATGACCACTTGGTGAGATGCACTCTCCTCAGTGGCTGGGCCTGGGGTGAGAGAAGACCCCAACTCAGGGTAAGTGTCAAGGCCACTGGCTTCTTGAAGGTCATCATACCAATTTTCTTTGTGGTACGGTTGCCCTATCTCATCACCCACATCATAATCATTGTTCAAATCCATACCAAATAATGAATGCAACGTATGTGTTCGCCCATGTGGAGGTAATAAATCAAGTGATGGAGGTTGACCTTCGACAGAAATCAAGTGCGGCCTCAGTCGGGGTTGTAGCGGTGCCGATACAGAGTCAGGGAGCACAATGGGTACCTTGTCCTCTGGCATTGATGGAGTTGGCTTTGGTGTCGAGGGTTCAAAAAATGGTGTGGAACGTGGCTCAGAAGGTGCAGTCGTGCAGGATCCAAGGAGGACTAGGCCCAGTGGGGGATTCAGAGGATCCAACTGGTGCTGAGAGCAAAGCCGCTAGTGGTATCCCAGATGAAGGGTTTCTCGGTGCCTTGGGGCCCGTAGGAGCGCCAGAGGGAGTTGTTAAGGTTCAGAAGCATGACCTTATGGAACTCTTCGATGCATTGGTGTCGCAGAGGCCCCAGAAACTTGGGTTGTACCAGGACAAGTTGTGGAATGGGCTCAGAGGTCAACCAGCTTTGGGAGCGATATCAAGAGGCTTGGTGAGGCCCTTGTGCCTTCTCAGGGGAATGTGAGTGGTGGGAAAGGGCTGAGTCCTGCTTGGATTTTTCATGTGTTTTTTCTTCGATTTACTCAAAGACTTGGAACATGACAAAGACCTCGGGAATGACTCCTGCGACTTTTGGACCGGGACTGATCCTTCAACTTTAACTGGTCTCGCTGGGAAGTATTACGGTGCTGGGGGATAAAGAATTTCACCTAGTGGTCGCGTATGGCTATCAGGTTCATTCACGCACAATCACTGCAATGCCTTAGAGTCATGGCTTGAACGTAGGCATCACAGGCAAACCTGATGAGGATCTGTTACAGACATTTGTTTGCAACAGTCCTTAACGGACTTGAAACCTGTTGTTTTGGGAGGTGACATTTCCCTTGCACACAGAAACATTTTGAGGTAAAGTATCTCAAAGAGACGAGAGGTAGCTTCAGATATAGGTCTGATGGCGTGGAAAGATTAGAACTGATGTCAATGTGGGAGTGGGGCCTATGTAGGCTGCACATGTCAACAGGTCCGGAGCAGAATGACGTCACTGCAACAGCCACACAGCACCGCCTACTGGTATGCAGAGGTACTGCTGAAAAAGCTTCCATATCCAATCTGATGCCTGGGGAATTTTCAAAAGATGAGGACTCTGCGGGTAGAAGTCTCTATCAGAAGGCTTTGCTTTAGTTGATGGGCTCGATGCCAGACACCTTAGAGGGCAGTGTTGTGTCCCAGGCCTTTTTGAAGGCCTGGTGTGTGTTTTAGTGCTGACCATACCCACAGTCCTGGATGTGAGTGAGAGGCACACAGGCCCGAAGAGGGCCTGAGAGCCTGATGGTCAGTCTCCGGGAAGAAGATGCAGAGGAAAGCAGACAAGAAAGGCTGTTTTCCCCCCCGTATCTGAGCTGAACTGACCGGTTGGGCCCAAACAAGAGAGTGAGGAACGCAGTGAACCCCGAGCCCCAGTAATACTCATCAGAACCTGATGGCGGAAAAAAATCTAACATGTAGTTCGGTGCCCATGCCCATTGCCAACTAAGGGAGGATTCACCATATACCTCATGACTCGAAAGACTTCATTGAAGAAAAAAACAACTTGTAAATGTACGATCTCAACACTAGAAGGCAGGAGTATTCAGAGCATGTGTACACATGATACAAACATAACTTTACCTTCCATTCTTCAGACTATAGCTTACTCTAACTTGCTTTTGTGTCTTTGTTTTGTGACTAATACCTAATATTTAACAGAGACAAAATGGTGACAAGCTACTGTGTAGGTGTGGCCACTCTGAAATAGAGCTATTTGTTTAGTTGGTGTTGATGAGAGAGGTTGGTGGGGTAGGACTGATTTTTCAAGGATAGATCTAACTTCTAAGACCAAGGTCCTCCATGGCAACTCTCATTTGAAAATCGGCAGTAATGTCTGCTATTTCTTCTACAATAAAATACAAGTCATAATTGTTGTATCAATTTTATTGAAACAGATATGACCTGTACAGTACATAATCAATGTCATACATACCATAGATGTGCAGTGCTGTTGTTGTAGCAGCAGCCTGACCACAAACATTACTGATGGTGTTAAGGACTGCAGACATTTTTCTCTCCGCAATAAGGAATCCACAGCCACAATTTGGAACTGCTGCTTGGGGTGTTGTAGGGATCGTATTATCACATTTAATCATTAAGAGGGATACACAGGACAGTTAATTTGTAATCTGATAATCTTTTTAAGTATTCAGTGAAAACAAGCCTGATGCAGCAAATATATGCAGGCAACAAAAGAATGGCTAGACTCAACATCAAGTGACTCCCTGTAGGAAACACACCACTTCAATCTAGAAAGACGCTTACAGGGATGTTTTGAAGGCAAAATATAGGATGGGCAAAATCCCCTTTGACATGCACCATAGCATGGTGTGATAAAAAGGCAGCAATAGTGGCAACAGATAAGTACAGTAATTTATCTGCTCAGCAGAAATAGGAGTTCAACATTACACCAGTTTCTACTGCATCCACTTGTGGCACATGGGTATTTTTTTTATATTTGACAATTATAGGCCAGAATCCCAAAAAATAATGCATGTTTACATTACTTTATTCAATTTTTGACATTCACAAAATCATCTAGGAGTATTCCTCTCTAACTAAAAAAAGTTTTGATTTTCAAGGTGCATTTGTTGGAAGATAATTTGTGGTTGCATTTTTTCTGCAGGTCGACAGTGTACATGGTTATAAACATAAAGAAACAATGGTGGCTGTGCACATAGATAGTAGCACATTAATATCACTGCAATGTTGTTGATGAGAACAAAGGAAAACATTTCTTTTCGTGGTGCGTTTTCAGTAATGGACCCGGTCACCTGGGGTGGTTTGGCCGGAACACAGGAATCCTGGTTGGCAATATTCAATAAGAAAACCGAAGCACACACGTACAGTCCATGGTTGAAGTATCCAATTGATTTAATAATCTTCTGGTTTCAGAATTTGTAGTGTTAAAGATGCTTTCTTCTCTGCACAGACATGTGGTGGTTCAGTAGCACAGACATGTGGTGGTTCAGTAGAAGTACATTCTTCATTACAGATAGGCAGCCGACACGTTTTTCGGCCGAAGACTTCCTCAAGGCCCCAGGCATAGACTTCAGGATGGCGAGTTCTGACTACCAGACTTATCAAAGTCCTGCGCTGCACACAACCTTCCCGCATGACGCTGATTTGGGTATTACTATTTAATTTAACGACTGAGTGAAACTCTTCTTGATTTTGCTGAAATTGACGCTTTACTGGCCTAATATTATCTCAACTATACAGCCTTGAGGAAGTCTTTGGAAGAAACACGTCGGCTGCCTATCTGTAATGAAGAATGTATTTCTATTGAACCACCAGATGTCTGTGCAGAGAAGAAAGCATATTTAACACTACAAATTCTGAAACAAGATCATTATATCGAATGTATACTTCAACCATGGACTGTATGTGTGTGCTTCGGTTTTCTTATTGAGTGCACATGGTTATTGAAAATATGCATTTTAACTTTGTTTAGCACCATTTTCCTTGCAACATATCTTCAGCACACTGCGCACACTCCACACTCTATATGCACATTTATCCGAGCCTGTTTCCTATTTATTTTCATTGCCAGAAATGCCTATATTATAATTTCTTTTATACACTTAAGGCTGCAGAATATAAGGTCATCTGGTGGATTTTCAACAGTTGTAATTTCCATCTATAGCCAAAGCGGTCTGCAAATCTTGAATGTAAGAATGAGACTCTGCCATTTTTGCCTCAAAAGAAATTTTACACATCTAGATGAAATGTGGGTAAGCAAGAAGTTCTGTGGAAATAGGCTCTAAATACTGAGCAGACAATTGCAAGAGAAACACTACTGCATTATTAAAAAGCAGCAGTTTATCAGATATGCAAAAACCCACATATTATCAAGTGAACCAAGTAAAAACAATTCCTATCTGGTATTTCCTATGAATCTAATGGAGAGAATATTACTTAATATTCCATCATTTTTATTAACTATTAGAACCCATCACAACCAACAGCAATTCATACTACATAAACATTACCACAAGTTAGCACCAAAAATACAGAGCCCACACTGAATCGGAAATTAGAAACCCCATGAACACAGGTTCAGAAACCAAAATGCACTACAACACATTTTTCCCAAAGAAATTCCCACGTCTCCGACCTCCTCCACCGGTTACACTGGCTGCTAATGGCACAGAGAATTTACTTAAAGCTCTCTGTATTATCCATAGGATCTTTTTGGGCCTTAGCCCTGGGATTTTGAACGCTATGTGCTCTCCTTATGTACCCACCCGCGCCTTGCGCTCAGCGGTTCTGCATCTGGCCCGAGTGCCTCGGGTACGCAGGGTCAGAGCGGTTGGCCGCTCGTTCAAGGCACTGGTGCCTGCCCTTTGGAACACTCTACCTCTTTCTATCCGTAGCATCTCTGATCAATGGATTTTTAGAAGGACTGTGAAGACTTGGCTATTCTCCAATCACTAAGCTGCCTCTGCCTCCCACTATACTAGACAGTTAGCACTGGGACGCCCCGTTGCTGGGGCAGCCATGTGCTTTATAAATATTTTAACATAACATAACAAAGAGTAGTCTACCTCAATCAATCCAGCCTCTTTCGTAATCAACAACAGGAAAACTGGAGGAAAAAGAGCAGAGATGACTGAGGAGAGGTAACGATGGGGATGTATCTCATGAGAAAGGAAAACCATGAGAAAAAGAGGGTGCTGGAAACTCAGGAGGCATCTAAACAGGGTAAATACAAGTTCAAATGCAAATATTAAACAAAATATATCATTAATGATTCCACATCCAAAATAGTATCAGTGACCCAATGAAGGTCTCAAGTGGAACACGCCACAAGTCACATGTTTGTCATCAGGTCCTTCATTCTGCACTCATATGTGTTGAGGCACTACTAACATCCTTAAAAAATGACTGGGGCACTTCCACTTGTGTAAAAAGAAAGGCTTTACTGTCCTTAATGATCCTAAGTCGGCACAGGATACCAAATTGAAGCTGATATGCCCAAGCCCTTCAACTCCTGCCTCACCACTTGAAACTCTCTAGTTTTAATTTGTGGGAAAAGATCTGGGAAATTCAGAATCTGTTTGCCCTCGAGCTGCAAATCCTGCTTTAAAAATGTCTGCCTTTTTAAAAATGGGATCTCACAAGTCAGGGTCTTGAAGCAAGATTATTGCCATGACTACCACCAAGCATTATTGAGAAACTACCTTTCTTTAAGAATGCTAGAAAGCCCTCTTCATCAATTTTTTGCCGGAGTACCCAGGGGAGTGAGCAAGCACTTCTATGAGATCCTTATGCGGATAAGTTACCATAGTTTCTCCAGAGTCTCTGCCCTGATATCAAGGGATAACACTACTTTGGACTGGATTGGATGGCCCTTCCATGTGGCTCACTTAACCAAACCGCAGCATTGAGCCCTGTTACCGTTTGGCCTAACTCCGTCATTCAGGCTTCCACCAGGGCAGAGGCCTTCTCCACTGTATCTGGTTTTTCAGTACTGAATCAAGAGCTTATCATGCTTTTCTGTCCTCCTGCCTAGTCATCAATTGAGTAACTTGTGCCTTCTTCTCCATCGGCTTTTACTTCCTCTGCTGTTGCAGCTGGAAAAAGTCATGGTTATCTCTCCCTGAGTACTTTAGTGACATTATGTAAGTCCAGGAATGCCACTCTGTCAAATTACATCTGGATCACACTTGAATAAGCTTTATCTGGCAGCTACTCAAAAGGTGTGCCTCCTGACACACTCCCACCCCAGATGTTGATCAGCCACGATCACTACACTTCAGCCCGGGTTCAGCAGGCATCTCTTGCTTAAAAGCGTCCACCCTGGTGATCGCTTCGAAAGGGCACTCTGCCAGGGCAAACAGTGGTAGGCATGGGCTGCTGGAAAATTGCTACTCAGTCACGGTCACTTTATATCCCATGCAGTATCAAGGGGAGATGCACCTAGCACCACATTTTTCATTGCCAAAGGGCAATCTAAGCCCAGTTCACTGCTTGAGGCCTGGAGTGGTGCACGTAGCCAGCAAGAAAGTGCTCATTGCCGGTGATTGCCAAGGTTATTATTTAATAGGTCTGACGCAACTACTAACCACTCTCCCTAGCTGTTAATAATTGAGGCATTCGGAGTCAATACTTTCTTGTCCTCATCTCGCCATGCCTGAAGGCACAAACAGGTTTTTGTAAACACCATGTAAACAGAATTCTTTGCGTTGCACCATTATTTTGTCAGGGATAAAAACTACATTGCACAAATGAAAGATTCTATGTGAAGCTGGCTTGATACTGAGTATACTACATGTTCCTCTAGGCTTGACACTTCACTGTCTTCCATCAAATCCTTTAAATACCTATCAACTGTATACTTAATCTCCATGCAGCATTAAATGGATTACACAAAAGTTCTGCACTACGCACTCCTATGAATATAATGATAAATTGTGCATATGAACGAAACATTTTTAAATAGTTTATGTATATATAATTAGAAGCGACATTTGGATAAAAAAGCATGACTTTTCAGGGGGTGTGTTAAGCACTGCATACTATCATGCAAAGGGATTAAAAAAAAGACAGTTGACTATATTATGCACAGATGTACAATTTCTTAAACAAAAATGTACCTATTACATACCTCATTTTATATTCCTGATATCACATGGCAAAAGAGGTAGCAAAGTTTACAGAAGGGTCCAAGGTGCCGTTTCAAAATAACTTACAAGCAGTCCTGATTCATGTCTGGGAAAGTAAACAGGTTAATTTCATAACCACCTATATGCCCCAGTCACAGGTGCTGGAAGTCACAGACCTGAGCCACTGGTGCACTGTACAGGGCTTAGCTTCAAGTCTTTCAGGAAATGTCCTTCTTGAATGTGGCTTCATCTCAGAGGCTATTTCCAGGTTGTGATTCCTGACCTTCCAGAATCTTTTGCTCTGCTTCCTTTTAGCCCAATTGACTGTCCTGAACGACTTCTTATATCACGCTCTGATGCCTCACTCTGGGCCAACTCTTCATCATACCTAAAAGAAGTTAGTATTTGATAGTGTTATAGCCATTGGACATCACAAAAATTATAAATATAAATTGAGAAGAAATAATGAAAACATAGTTTATGTGGACAGCATTAATTTTACAAACTATTTTACCCTGATTTTAAAGCAATGAATACACAAACTTATTAACTGAAAAGCTTATATAGAGCCCCAGCATTTCTAAACACACAGTTTTAGTGGTGGCCTCAAACCATCAGTTTCAGGGCACAAGGAGAGAAGTAAGGTGGGATGGACACAGGTAACACAACAGCGGGTTAACATGCAGGTGAAGCATAACAACATAGCAAAGGTTCAGTCCTGTATAGGAAGAGTATTGACTCAGGAGCTGGGAATGCCTTGACGATGATGACAGTCTTATGCGTCTGGATGGCTGTAAAAGTAGATGTTCGGTACTGGATCAGGTAGCATACTTTGCACTTTTATTGAAAGCAAGCAAAACAAGAATCGTGGACTAGAAAAGTTGAATGTTAAATGTTTCAAGGAGTGTTAATTAAATCTAGTAAGATACCTGTTAACATTTGACCTTATCAGTAGAATACTTTTATAACAAGAGGAACGGTGCAGTAATCCGAAATCCTCTGCCAATTTAACAGACATGATAGGAGACATGATAAGTAGGAGTCAAGGGTTTGGACAAGGGTGGAACTTTTATAATCTTGATCTTTAGACTGAGAAAAGTGTGACCTTTTTATCAGTCTAGTTGCTTGCTTACTATGAACAGCATGCATAACTGGAGAGTGCCTCTGAAAAGGTGTCACCTTAGGAACTCCAAAAGACACACAAATGATGGACGGAATGCGGAACGAATCAAACATTCACCCCCAATCAAGAGATCTGGGTTGAATTCATTGTTCTTTTGCTCACCATGCCACTCCAGTTTAGACCCAGCCAAATGCAAATCAATCTTGACCCTGCTCCTCATGGGAACAGTCCAGCCCGAACCGCCAAGCCAGGTCCTCCCTGGACCAGAAACAAGCATCCTGAGAGCGGTTTCGGGGTATCACCCCTCATCAGCCAGGCTCACTTGAATCCAGTGGCACAGTGAGCTCGGGACACACCTCTGGGCATAAACGGCGCACTTAGGACGAGAAAGCAAAAGACACACAAATGATGGACGGAATGTGGAACAAATCAAACATTCACCTCCAGCCAAGAGATCTGGGATGGCATGGTGGCATGAAGATTGGATTTTCAAAATTATTTTTATTTTGAAAAGACAAATAGATATGCTAGAATCTACCATATTGCTTTGTCTTTTTTGCTCCTAATGCATACTTAGGCTATAATGTCTTCGGTTTAAACCTAGAATACCTGATAAAACCCCACCGAAAGGGAAATAGCCCTCCCCAGTGTAAACCTATAAACACTGGAAAAAGACTTGCAACCACAAACTAAATGCCATTCAAAGAAAGGAAAAGGAGAGTGAGTCATTTTTATTTCTTCCTGAAGGGGTTAATACAATGTAACTTTGTTATACAAGGTAGCAGCAAGAAAGAGTGGGTTAACATTATTCTGCTTGAGTTTTGTTGTTTAGGAATGTCACTAAAATATTGTCTCTTCTTTTGCATTTTTTTTTGTTTTGCAGTCTTTGGTCTAAGATGCAGGATTTAGGAGCATTTTATAGCTCTTATTTGATTATTTTATAAACTGTAGAGAATCAGGAAATATAAAAATCATATTTGATATTTTGGCTATGCTTGATACTTTCACCGATAGTTAAAATGGCTGGTTTCATAAGAATCTTTCCCAATATATACCATCACATTTACCCACAGACAGAGAATGGATGAAACCCTCTGATACATCAACCCCCTTTTCTAGCGAGTCAGTATTGATAGTAGGTGAATTGCTAAACCAACCAGGCTTTAAACATTCAATGCAAGGTGTAGTGACATGTATGTGTGAAAAGAGTTCTGTCACCAAGCATTTGGGATAGTGGTGAAAACAGGACACCAGACGTTTGGAAAACATGTAACAGTGTCACTTAGAATGCTGCTGCAAAAGTTTTTACCAAGTTCAACAAAGATTGGAGTGATATTGTTTGTATTTGCAGTGATTCAGCTACATATATGAAAAATGTGTGTGATGACCTGTCAAAATCGATACCTGAGCTGAAGTGCTTCCCTGTAAGATATCCTTGCCACTTGCTAGATGGTATGCTGAAAGCATCTTTATTGACTTTGTAGTCCATTCTGGTGCACTGTTTTGTTATGTGCGGGAACTAAAAAGCAAATATTTCTCATTTTGTGCTTTGTGTGGCATCAAAGAAACAGTCATCCCAACTGTGTCATTTAGCCGGTGGTTCTCAGTCTTGGAGGCCGTGAATGCTATATTATCCATGTGGCGACCGTTTACAGAATTTGTGCTTAGTGATGATGTCAAAGGCAAGAAATGTGAGGATCTTCAGTCGCATATTGATAGTGATGTGAAAAAGTACACTCTACTGCATTCTTAGATTTTTACAGAAAAACATGACTGCTGTAGTGGACATAATCAAAAAACTAGAGTCTGAAAACACCCTTTTCTACCAAGTGTTCAGTGTAATGGGTATAGATGTGAACCATCTCCTTGAGAGTAGGCTGGGAGACAAATTTAGTGACTTTGTCACTGCAATATGTTCCATGTTAGAATGCTTTGCCATTTGGTAAGCAAAGTAATGTTGAGGAGCAATTCAGGAAATGTTATTTTACAATGCATGAGAAATGGCTTGCAATGATGCGTAGAAATGTCCCATCAACAACCATGGCATTTGAAGTCAATGAAGCCTCACTTTGTTACTCTGCACAAGTTCTAGATCCCTTCCGTAAAGGGGAATTTTCTCCAGGTTTTGAAAAGTACTGCTTCATTTTTGACTGCTTCATTTTGACCACTTCATTAACTCTGAGGGCATATGCGCCCAGTTCAACGCATATGTTACAGAACCTGCCCCAGAGAATCGCAATCTTCAGGTGCACCAGTATTGGCATGGAAAGCTATGTCAGTAGCCAGAGTTAGCAAATTGTGTACTAAATGTTTTGGCATTGCCTGTCTCAAGTGCCAATGTTGAGAGTGCCTTTACACAGATAACATTTTACATGGGAAGGAAAGACAGAGCGCGCATGACCAAAGACTCACTGAAGAAGTTTTGTGTGGTGTACTAAAATAATTTTGATTTGTAATAAAATCAAAACGTTCCATAAACACCGGAAAACACTGTCTCTGTTGTTTTTATGGCGCGAAAAATTGGAACCACTGTTTTTTAAGGTATTGAAATCACTGGAAAACACTGAAAAAGCCCCACCAGAATTTACAAAAATAAAAACTGAAAACCTGAAAGCCTATGCATACTCTTTTTTATCAGATGCAGTGCTTCAATTGAAGCCACTAATCATCTATACTAGATACTGTTTACTGTACTTGCACTGCTCGTACAAATGAAGAGGACACCAAATTATTTGTTAGCCTCCAATTTCAAATTCCTTCACATTTACAGAGCCTTTTCAAATTTTTCCATATATGTTATATATATTTATTTGCACTTGATTAATCTGCTATTTTTGATTTTCTAAACAGCCGTGGATTCCCCGAGTAGGAGTGGCAGACCACAGGTTAAGAAATGTTGCCCTAAAATGTATTATTGCTGAGTTGTTTATAATAATCACAATTATTCAAATACACAATTTGAAGACTAATAGTGCATAATAAATAAATGTATAGTGTAAAATACCAACCACCGAGTGTGTGTACTGATTTCAGGGTGTGGGGTGGGGGTATGTAGATGCCACCTGCAGATGAGATTCTCTGACAGGTTTGTCTGACTCCAAACACTCCTGCCTACCCAACATACCTCAGTTGGAGAGGAGTGAGAGATACCTCCAAGTTTTTCTCTTCTTCAAAAAGGTCAGTTTCCTTTTGGGGATTAGTAAATCCATCAGGTGTGACTCTAATAATTTGGTGGGAAGATGACAACCTGGTACCAAGAAAAGACTGGCAACTGGTCCCTCAGTGAATTCAATAGTAGATTATTTTTATATTCTACATGCAGAGGTCAACAGTCACCTGACACAAAACAATAAGAATGACAAAACTTGCAACTTACTGAAATTAGAAGAGTAGCCTGTTTTTTCATTTAATAAATAATGTAATGTAATATGTTATGCTATGGTATGCTATGCTTTGTTATGTTATAGGAACTTATAAAGTGCTCTGTTGCCCAGGGAAAGGCATCCTGGCGCTATGAATACAGCACTCAGAGGGACCGAGGCAAGAAAAAGATGAAGTAAATATCCACGTCTTTAGCTCCTAATTAAATTGCAAAATATTGGGTTCCTTATGGAGAACCAGAGGCAACTCATTCCATTTCTTCGAAACAAGAGAAGAGAAAGCTCGACCTCCTCATCTACTCTGATGTACACAAGGAATGAAAAGAAGACAAGCAGAGGAAGATAACAGAGGCCTGGCCGAGTGATGGAATTGAATTTTGTCAGCAAAACATTTAGGACCATTCCCATAAAGGTAGACACATGGGCCGACCTGGGAAGTCGCTTCCAAGGGGCCAATATCATTTTGGATGTTTTTCTGCCCCCCTGGGGGCAGATCGGCCCGTTTTGTTTTGCTCTTTTTGCTGAAATCTCCACTAGGCACCAGGGATTATTTTTTTACTGCATGGAAGTGACCCCTTGGGCAAGGGTCGCTTCCAAGGGGGCAATAATATTTTGGATGTTTTTCTGCCCCCCCTGGGGGCAGATTGGGCCATTTGTTTGGCCTTTCTGCCCCCGGAGGGGGGGGGGCAGAAATCCCCACTAGGCACCAGGGATTATGTGTTTATTGCATGGAAGCGACCCCTTGGGCAAGGGTTGCTTCCAAAGGGGCATTTAAATTTTGGATGTTTTTCTGCTCCCCCCTGGGGGCAGATCGGCCCATTTTTTGAAAACCCCACTAGGCACCAGGGATTTTGTTTTTTGTTGTATGAAAGCGACCCAAGGCTTTCATACATCAAAAAACAAAATCCCTGGTCGCTTCCAAGGGCGTCAAATGAACTGGATGATTTTCTGCCCCCCCCCCCCCCGGGGGCAGATCGACCCATATTTTTGGCCTTTCTGCCCCCAGGGGAGGTAGAAACCCCTTTAGGCACCAGGGATTTATTTTTTATTGCAGATGGAAGCGACCCCTTGGCCACGGGTTGCTTCCAAGGGGCTTAAGTTATGTATTTTCTGCCTCACCATGGGGACAGATCTGCCCGTTTTTTTGGCGGGAGGGGGGCAGAAAACCCTACTAGGCACCAGGGATCTATTTCTTTTGCAAGGGGCAAATTTCTGCCTGCTGTTTTCTGCCCCACCTGGGGACAGATCGGCCTGGCAGAAAACCCCACCAGATCCATTGGGCAAGATCACCCCAATTTTTCTCGTCCCTATTTGAAGGCCCATCTGGGAGATTGACCATTTAAGTAGCGACATGGCGTGATATAATGTTAATTGTTTTATTTCTTCTGAATTGCAATTGTAACGTATTATTTTTCCTTTTTATTCTAGTTCAAGGCTTTTGCTCTTTAGACTGATGTTCCAGGTTGTGGTTTCGTCACTGGTGGTTCTGCAGTTTGTGTAGTTGCATGTGTTTGGTAAGAAAATGTTTTTTGTACTATTTACTCTAAATGAGTTTCATTTCCCTGCATGAATGTCTTTTTGTAAATGGTGTAATAATAGCTGAATGTTTAGCTTCTGTTTTATTGAGTGTGAAAAACTTTTTGCATTTGGGTTTGATGTATATTTTGTTGTCTTGTGAGTAATTGGTTTTGTTTTTTTCTTTCTAGTGGGATATCGTTGGTTTTTGCTGTGTCTCTGCAGAGTAGGTGCTGGTGAGTGTAGCTGTCTCTTGCAAGTGAATCGTATAGTTTTTGAGTATATAGATCTTTGTGATAAAGGCACACATTTTTTTTACTTACTTATTTTGCACAGTGTTGGTTGTTGTTGACTTGTTTGTGCAGTCTCCTTTCTTAGTAAGGATTATGGCTTGCCGCAGGATTACTGCTCAGCAGGTTGTTGGTATGCTTTTTGAGTCTTCCTCTGACCATGGTTCAGAGACTGACTCTGCATCTAAGGCAGAGGAGGAGTGGAAGATTCAGGCAGTGAGTTTTCTGTCCACAAGGAATCATCGGATGATGAAGCTACTCTCAGTGCGGATGAAGCTACTCTTAGTGCGGATGAAGTGCCTGTTTTAGAGGAGGACATTGATGTGCCGATAGTGCAGCAAGAGGCATCTGGGCTGCAGCCTGGGGCTGCAAGGCTTCCCGTTGGAAGTGCTGACCTCTGGGTTGCCCCAGGCATGGTGCAGCCGGCATTGCCAGACTTTACTGGTGTTCTAGGGTATAGAGTGAATACTGAAAACGTTTTGCCGATGAATGTTTTTCAGTTGTTTATGGACGATGTATTTTTGGCAGAGATTGTTGAGCAGACTAATTTGTATGCTGAACAGTATTTGAGAGACAACAGTGCCAGCCTTAGACCTCACTCTAGAGCTACCCGGTGGACTCCCACAAATCTGGATGAGTTGAAGAAGTTCTTGGGGTTAACTTTTTTGATGGGTTTGCTAAGGAAGCCATCAATGTCTTCATATTGGTCTACTAGTCCCTTGATGGCAACGGCTATATTTCCGGCAGTCATGAGTCGTGATAGGTATTTGCTTCTGCTTCGGATGCTGCATTTTGTCGATAATGGTTTAGCGTTACCACGAGATCAACCTGATTGTGACCGTCTTTTTAAGATTCGGCCTGTCATTGATCACTTTGTAGATCGGTTTTCTGAGATCTATGCTCCAGGGAAAGAAATAGCAGTGGATGAGTCTTTGGTCTTGTTCAAGGGCCGCTTGGTTTTTAGGCAATACATTCCTAGTAAGAGGGCACGCTATGGAATTAAGATGTATATGCTGTGTGACAGTAGGACTGGATATGTCTCTAATTTCAGGGTGTACACCGGTAGGGATTCCAAGATTGACCCCCCTGGTTGTCCGTCCACTTTTGGAGTGACTGAGAAAATTGTGTGGGAACTTGGTAGAGGACTTTTTAACAAAAGTCACCATTTATATGTAGATAACTTCTACACTGGTGTGCAGTTGTTCAGGGAATTGGCAAAAGTGGACACTGTTGCTTGTGGCACAATCCGCTCTAACTGTAAAGGTTTCCCAAAAGAACTTGTTTGTCAAAAGCTTGTGCGGGGACAGTGCAGTGCGTTGCGTACCGAGGAACTTCTAGCTGTGAAGTTTTCAGACAGGAGAGATGTCTACATGCTGACTACCATCCATGATGAAAGCACTTCACCTGTGACTGTTTGGGGTCAGGTTGCTGAAGCGCGCAAACCTGTGTGCATTTTAGACTATAATAGGCACATGGGTGGTGTTGATAGAGTAGATCAGAGGTTGGAACCTTACACTGCTCTTCGTAAGGCTTACATTTGGTATAAGAAGCTGGCTATCCATCTTTTCCACTTGGCAACCTTTAATGCTTTTGTTGTATTCAAGGATTGTTGTCCTGAGTCAAAGATGACTTTTGCTAGGTTTCAGGAGTCTGCAATAGGCAGCCTTGTTGTAGTGGAACAGGCACGTGTTCCTAGAGTTGGAGTGGTGGAGGATGTGGCTAGATTGAAAGATCGCCACTTTCCTGATCACATTCCTCCCACGCCCTCAAAAGACTTTGTGGTAATTATCACAGGAGAAGAACGAGTTTTGATGAGTTTATTCAGGTAAAATAGCTACACGGTAGACAGCACTTCTCAACCAGCTTTCCATTAACCTCCAACCACCCTACTGTCAATTCAAACAATACAATCCTAATGGAATGCTGAATGCAACTAAGCAACTGTAGAACTAGTGAAGAGCTGACATAGGAGAAGAGAACACTCATCTCCTAGCTCAACCCCACGCTATACTAGAATACTACATATCCTCCTTTCTCAATATAATTAAAAAAACAAAAGAACAAAAACAATAAAAAAAACATCAAAGATATAAGGAAAACCATAAAGCACGAACGGTACCTGTAGGAGCAAAACATCAGTTCACAAACGGTACCTACTAGGGATAACTCTTGATCTGGAGCTTCTTCTAATAACAATGTTAGGAGAAATAACAGCACCACGATTACCCAAACAATCAGAATTCTCTCGGTTACAGTTTTTGACTCTTACAATTTTCCCCACATTCCACCATTTTCCACCTTCAACCTGAACAGCATTTCTCCCTACCTTTACTACAGAAACAGGTGCACCAAATTTGCTTTCTCCCTTCTTAACATGTACAGGAGACTTGATACGCACAAAATCTACAACAGCCACGGGAACAGTCTTGACAGCTTTTTTTTGATCAAACCAACATTTTTGTTTGGATTGAGAAATCGAAACATTTTCTCTAGCAATATCCATGAGAGATTCCACATTGGATATTGACTTAAACCATTTGTTCATCCAACCAGGTTTGAAACTGGTATTAGCTCTTCTTCCCCTTAATAACTCAAACGGAGAAATCTTGGTTGTGGAATGAGGAGTTGTCCTGTAAAACCATAACATGCTGTCTAAGGATTTCACAACATCATAGTTTCCAGCCTTAGCCCATTTGATGCACTCTCCCACAACACGGTTCATAAGTTCTACAAGACCATTGGTCTGAGGGTGATAAAGAGAACTTTTCAAGTGCTTTATATTACAAGACAATAAAAAGATTTGAATTCAGCACTCAAGAATTGTGTCCCATTGTCAGAAACCAAAATCTCAGGAAAACCCTCTCTTATACAAACTTCCTTGAAAAAAAGAAACAAGATTAGCAGAAGAGGGATCTCTGACTAATTTGATCTCAAGCCATTTGGAGCTATAATAAATAAGAACAAAAATAAAACGACATCCACCAGGCAAAGAGTCAAAAGGACCCATGATATCCAGACCAACTTTGACCCATGGTCCTGAGGGACATTCAATTGGAATAAGAGGTGGAGTAGCAACCTTCAGACTCTTGTCTGCAGACTTACATACAACACACGTCTCAACAACTTCACAAATTTCAGCATCCATAGAAGGCCACCAAAAATATTCACGAATGCGCCGTCTGGTAAGGGACACACCTAAATGACCCTCATGAACTCTGGAGATGATAACTCTTCTAATACTCTGCGGAGGGATACGTTTATCAGAACGTAACAAAACACCATTCTCTAACGATATTTCTGCCTCGACTTTCCAGCAAGGCTGAAGAAGAGAGGAAAGCAAGAGAGGAAAGCACTCTCTCTCTGGGCCAACCACTCTTAACAAAATTACAGACTTGCTGCAAGACTTCATCATCCTCTAGAGCTTTCATCAAGTTTTCTTCAGAACAAGGATCAAACTCCTTTAAATCAAGAGCAGCCACAAAACAGTCTTCAGAATCCTCCTCACAATATTCTTGGAAATCATAACCTTCTTCTACGTTTTTAAGTGGAAAACGTGATAAGAAATCGGCTCTAAGATTCCTTCCACCAGAAATATGAACAATATCAAACTGATACTGCATTAGACGAGAAACCATTCTCACTAATCTAGGAGTACAGCACTTATTGGTACCCGAACCCAAGATGTTGACCAGTGGCTTGTGGTCAGTTCTTAATAGAAAACGCCTACCCCAAACATATGGGTGAAACTTTTCCACAGCCCAGAGACAAGCTAAAAGCTCCTTTTCGATGACAGAATATTGCAACTCTGCATCCCTAAGAACTCTCGAAGCGAAAGCAACAGTATTTTCATCATTGTGTAAATTTTGTGTCAACACAGCTCCCAATCCCACTTGACTGGCATCAACAGTTATGCACAAAGGATACTCAGGATCAAAAGGCTTAAGAGCTTTGCTCTTACTCAAACATTCCTTAACACTCAGAACAGCAGACTCACATTCATCTGACCATTCAAATTTCACACCCTTCCTGAGAAGGTTGCTTATGGGGCGTACCATGGTGGCAAAGTTTGGTATAAATTTAGAATAATATTCAAAAAGACCAAGTAGGGATTTCACTCCAGACTTGTCAACAGGCGTAGAGGCTTGAAGAATGGCATCCAAAAGACCGTTTCTAGGTTTAATCACTTCTTCAGAAATAAAATGCCTTAATATTCAATTTCCTTGCTCAAAAACTTACATTTCTCAGATTTGACCACAACCCCATGTTTGTGAAAAATGTCCAACACTTTGCACAAAATTATCTCATGCGACTGAACATCTTTAGAATGAATTAGCACATCATCCTGAAAAACTAACACACCTTCAATCCCACCCAATAAATTTTGCATAACTCGCTGAAAAACTGAGGCAGCTGATGCTAAACCGAAGGGCACACGTTTATATTGAAATGTCCCTAAGGGAGAAACAAAAGCTGTCAAAGGACGTGAATCGGGGTGTAACTCAATCTGATGGTAAGCGCTGGCTAGATCTAATTTGGAGAAAAACTTGGAACCTCTAACACTTGCAAACAGATCACAAATCTTGGGTAATGGATGTGAATCCACCCAAATTTCCTTATTGGAGAGGTGTGGTGCAGCAGCCAGGGCAGCTGACTTCGGAGCACAGGGTTCACGGTTCGATCCCCGGCTCCGGCGGCAGCTCAGCTCAGCACCATGTGACTCTGGGCAATAGCTCACTTAATTTCCACTCCGGCCCCCAGCGCCTTGAGACCCGTAAGGGTGAGTAGCTGCGCTATATAAAAACGGACTTACTTACATTCAAAGACCTTAAGTCAACACAGACGCGCAACTTCCCACACCTCTTTCGAGCTACGACCAAAGGTGGCAGCCATAAAGACGACTCGGTAGGCTCGATAATACCTTGCGCACACAAAGACTTCAACTCTTTATCCAAATCATCTCTCACACTAAACGGGACTCCTCTCAATTTATGTTTAATGGGTAAAGCACCATCCTTCACAATGATTTTGTGCTTGAATCCACGTATCTTTCCTAGACCAACACCAAAAACAGAAGGAAACCTTTCTTTCCACTTGAATTGGGAATCATCATCAGAAACTACTAACACTTGTTCCTTGGAACCTGGTCTAAGCACCATGCCGAACAATCCTGGATGATACCAACCTAAGATGTTTAGACCTTTGAGGGCAACATAAACCTTCCCTTTTATCTTCCTTCCATTGAAAACTAACACATCCTCTAAGTAACCAAGAAGTTCAATCTTCCTCCCTTCATAGGAAACAGGAGAACGATCAGGTGGCTCTAATGTGCTGTCACCCCATGTTTCTTTGAAAAGTTTGTGAGTGATCATAGTGATTCTGGCACCAGAATAAACAAGAAGATTAAGAGATTTACCTCCCACAACAATCTCAACAATAGGATCAACACAACTGGATGGATCACCCTCTACAGGTTGAGAATCATCAGACAACACACAAATATCTGTGACAACTGAAACTATTTCTGAATCAGATTCTTGATCTGACTCGACCACGCATGCCACAGTTTTCTTTTGACTTTTTCTTTTTAGGCATACCTTGGCAAAGTGTCCCATTTTTTTAACAATAATTACATACAACATTTGCCCAAGGACATCTTCCTCCCTTTTGGTGCGGAGGGTTACCACAACGAAGACACATAGGTTTAGTGCTGGTATAATCAAATGAATTTCTACTCTTTACATTGGTTGTAGTAGAATTACGAAAATCTCTTTGTTTACCTTTACTATTTCCAATAACAACATTAACAGATTCAAGAGTTTTGTCTTCCAACTCCTTTAAGGAGACTTGTGAGATTTCAATACTTTCGCAATTTTAATAGTCTCTTCTAAAGAGGGGTTCCCTAAGGATAACAATTTTTGACGAATTTGCTTGTCTTTACAATGACAAACAAATTGATCTCTGATCAATTGATCAGTAAAAGTTTCAAACTGACAAAAGGAAGCTAATCTGTGCAAGACAGAAATATAAGTATCCACATCTTCACCATCACCTTGATATCTCTTGAAAAATGTATGCCTCAAAACCATGAGACTTGGTTGTTTATCAAACCAGGTCCTAAGTTTGGTAATAGTATCTTGATATTCATCTATGTTATCCCCAGGTTGATGTGTTATCTCGGGTAAATGTTTAAAAACGGACCTTCCTTCAAAACCCAATGAGTGCAGCAGAAGACTTTTTTTGGGATCAGCACTGAATCTTGAAGCTCCGATGGCACCTAAATAAGTTTCAAATGCGTCAAACCATATTTCCCATCTGACAGGAGGTTCACCAGGACTATCCAGAAATGATGGTGGAGGAGCAACAGATTGCATAGTACACATTGTAGGGATAAGGAAATATAGAAAACAGTGAGAAAAAGAAGAAGAAAGTGCAGACTATGGAAGAAAAAAAATGAGTAGATGTCTAGATTGTAAAATAAAAAAAAACAAGATTTGCTTGTAAGATAAATACAATTACAAAAGACAAAAAAGGTGTGCGAATCACCGTGTTGAAATGTAATACTAGCAGGTATAACTGCAATGACAAATGATCCGCAAGAAAGTAATTAAAAAAAAAAAAAAAAAAAAAAAAGACAAGGTGTGCGAATCACCATGTGTAATAACAGCATTAAATGGTGTGCAGGTCACTGCAGAAAATGAACGATCCGCAATAGAACAAAACAAGGTGTGCAAATCACTGTACAATATAAGCTTATGGTGGTGTGCGGATCACCGCAGACTAAGCTGAACAAAAACGATGCATCGTTGAGCGAGGAGTCTCCAAAGAAAGGCTTTGGTATCCAACAACAACGTTGCTAGGCAAGAAGCGTAGACAACGTCACAAAGAGGCGAGTTGCTCGGCAACTAGGAAAACCTTCGGACATGAAGACAAGGAAGACTGACGTGTGGTAGAACGCAGAGATCAGGCAAGGTCAGGCAACGTTGGGCTAGTACGCACGGCCATAGAGGAAGTCAGGCAGGATCAGGCAACGTTGGGCCTAGTACGCACGACCATACAAGAAGTCAGGCAACGTCAGGCATAATACATAGCAGGCAGACAGTTGGATAGACACGAAGATCAGGCAAAGTTTCAAACGTGGTGCCTGTTGTGTGAAATGAGAAAAAAAAAACTTGCGCTGAAATCCAAACATAGATACTGACGCGCAGGTTGGGCGGGAGACGGCACAGTCCCTCGTTGCACCGAGGCGATGAAATTGACAAGCGGTCAGCACAGAAGTTACTGAAGAAGAAGGAGACCAACTTGATACACGAAGGAGGACATGAAACAGAAGCAGAAAACTGGCTTACCCTTGTAGAAGATAGGGTTTGAAATGCTTGACACGAAGAAATCAACGTTGAATTGAAGGTTGAATTGATGTTGTTGCAAGCAAAGGTTCCATATGTAGCCGTGTAGCCAACTCATCGCCAAACTTTTGTGGTAATTATCACAGAAGAAGAACGAGTTTTGATGAGTTTATTCAGGTAAAATAGCTACACGGTAGACAGCACTTCTCAACCAGCTTTCCATTAACCTCCAACCGCCCTACTGTCAATTCAAACAATACAATCCTAATGGAGTGCTGAATGCAACTAAGCAACTATAGAACTAGTGAAGTGCTGACATAGGAGAAGAGAACACTCATCTCCTAGCTCAACCCCACGCGATACTAGAATACTACAGACTTTCCTAGTAGGAGATGTAGAGTCTGTTGGCGAAGAGGTACGCGGAAGGAGACTCGAATGTACTGCCCCGAGTGTCCTTCTAACCCTGCGCTGTGTGTGCCTGCTTGTTTTATAATGTACCACACGCATAATTTTTTTTAGGAGCATCCATGAGTGGTAAAGTGAACTGCCTGGTCTGTATTGTTTTATATTTTTTTTCAGTTTCAAGGTTGGCATTTGTGCAATGTATTTAGTTTCAGATTTTGTGTTAGTAGATTTGTATCTATTTACAATTTGTTTGTGTTTTCTTTTTTGTATAAAAAAACCCTAAATGTGATGGTGTGTGTAGGCTGGCGCTTGGCTGGCGGTGTGCGTGGACTGGCGCTCGGCTGGCAGTGTGAATGGACTGGCGCTCGGCTGCCAGTGGGTGTAGGCTGGTGCTTGGCTGTTGGTGTGCGTGGACTGGCGCTTGGCTGGCGGTGTGTGTGGACTGGCGCTCGGCTCGGTGTGCGTGGACTGGCGTTCGGCTGGCGGTGTGCGTGGACTGGCACTTGGCTGGCGGTGTGCGTGGACTGGCGCTTGGCTGGCGGTGTGTGAGTAGTGACTTACTGCTGGTCACTACACACTGCTAGCCAAACGCCAGTCCACGCAATCCCTCAGCTGGTGTGGTTGCTGTGTCAGGCATGTGGGCGTGTGAAAGTGATGGGCCCTTGAATGGCGCTGTCTGCTGGTGTGAGTGTTGTAATGTGATGGGCCTGCGGCTGGCGGAGTGAATGTTTTTGTATGTGTCACACGTATGAAAGGTGTATGAATGGCCTGTAAAGAGGTTGGTGCCTTGTCGTGGCTTTACAGCTCATGAGCTGAATCAATGGTTCAGTTTCTCGTCCTTTCAATTATTAACAGTGCATTTCATTTTTGTGAAATCTCTTGTTAATACAATTGTATATACTGAACCATCACTCACCCTCGTGCCAAATCCAACCGGTATGTATGTGTGCTTGAGGAATAGATGGTTGTGCAGTAATATTTGTCTTTTCTGTCTTTCTCAAGCAGGGTGTACCTTGTCCCTTTTTGTGAATGTTGTAATGTGTTGGTTCCGTGCCTGGTGGTGTGAGTGGTCTTGTGTGTATCACGTACGAAAGGTGTGTGAATGGCCTGTAAAGCGGTTGGGGTCTTGACGCAGCTTTACAGCTCACGTGCTGTGAGTCACTGGTTCAGTTTTTTTTCCTTTCAATTATTGACAGTGCATTTCATTTTTGTGAAATCTCTTGTTAATAAAATTTTATATACTGAACCATCACTCGTCCTCGTGCCAAATCCAACCAGTATGTGTGTGTGCTTGAGGAATAGATGGTTGTGCAGTAATAATTGTCTCTCTGCTAAGGTGTACATTCCATCTAAGAAAAACCTACCAACTGTAGATATTGTCGTAAACTAAACACCCATGGGAGTACATGGTGATGTCTCTCTTGTGGATCCCAACAAGTTATCTTACCCACAAGGTCCTGCAAACCTCAAAATGTGACTGTCACATTTTCCTTGCATTACTGTGCCAAAGGTTTCACGCTTCAGATAGAAACAACAAATTTCCTACCACCCAGCATTTCCCGAAGTATCCCGATAGAAATGGTACCTCACTTGTGTGGGTGGGCCAAGTGCCCGCGGCAGGGAAGGGCCCAAAACGTATTGTGGAGACATCAAAATTACCTATTTTGAAAGGACCTGGTTTTGCAAGTGGGGGTCACCTGAGTTTTTGGCCCCGGGCTTGGCGGCCATCTGGGTAAACCTACCAAACCCACACATTTCTGAAAAGTAGACATCCTGGGAGTCCAATGAGGTATGGCTTGCGTGGATCCTCCAACATTCCCCTACCCAGAATCCCCTGCAAACCTCAAATTTTGCTGAAAACCCCCAATTTTATTTCAAATTTCGGTGTGGGAAAGTTGTAGGATCACGGGGCTGACACAAATTCCCTCCCGCCCAGCGTTCCCCCAGGTCTCCCGATAAAAATGGTACCTCACTTGTGTGGGTTGGCATAGTGGCTGCGACAGGAAATGGCCCAAATCGTACTGTGGAGACTTCAAAATTACCCATCACAAAACTACCTGGTTTTGCGGGGGGGGCACCTGGTTTTTTGGCCCCGGGCTCGCGGCCATCTAGGGAAACCTACCAAACCCACACATTTCTGAAAACTAGAAACCCTGGGGAGTCCAATGAGGTATGGCTTGCGTGGATCCCCCAACGTTTCCCTACCCAGAATCCCCTGCAAACCTCAAATTTGGATGAAAAAAAAATCACTTTTTCCATACATTTTTGCATGGGATCACCGTGCCGGCACAAATGTCCTACCACCTAGCGTTCCCCTTGGTCCCCCGAGTACAATGATACCTCACTTGTGTACCATTTTTATCGGGAGACCTGGGGGAACGCTGGGTGGGAGGAAATTTGTGTCAGCCCGCTGATCCTACAAACTTCCCACACAGATATTTGAGAAAAATTGATTTTTTCAGCAAAATTTGAGTTTTGCAGGGGATTCTGGGTAGGGAAACGTTGAGGGATCCGCGCAAGCCATACCTCATTGGACTCCCCAGGGTGTCTAGTTTTCAGAAATGTGTGGGTTTGGTAGGTTTCCCTAATTGTCCGCCGAGCCCAGGGCCAAAAACTCATGGGACCCCCCTTGCAAAAGCAGATAGTTTTGTGACAGGTAATTTTGAAGTCTCCACAGTACGATTTGGGCCATTTCCTGTTGCAGCCACTATGCCTCCCCACACAAGTGAGGTACCATTTTTATCGGGAGACCTGGGGGAACGCTGGGTGGGAGGAAATTTGTGTCAGCCCGGTGATCCTACAACTTTCCCACACAGAAATTTGAAAAATAATTGATTTTTTCAGCAAAATTTGAAGTTTGCAGGGGATTCTGGGTAGGGAAATGTTGGGGGATCCACGCAAGCCATACCTCATTGGACTCCCCAGGGTGTCTAGTTTTCAGAAATGTGTGGGTTTGGTAGGTTTCTCTAGATGGCCGCCGAGCCCGGGGCCAAAAACTCATGGGACCCCCCCCTTGCAAAACCAGGTTGTTTTTGTGATAGGTAATTTTGATGTCTCCTCAATACATTTTGGGCCCTTGCCTGTTGCGGGTACTTGACCCACCAACACAAGTGAGGTACCATTTTTCTCAGAAGACTTTGGGGAATGCGGGGTGGGTGGAATTTTATGGATCCACACAGATTCCAGAACTTTCCACCACAGAAATGTGAGGAAAATGTGTTTTTTTGGGACAAATTTTGAGGTTTGCAAGGGATTCTGGGTAACAGAACCTGGTGAGAGCCAGACAAGTCACCCCATCCTGGATTCCCCTGGGTGTCTAGTTTTTAAAAATGTATAGGTTTGCTAGGTTTCCCTAGGTGCCGGCAGAGCTAGGGTTCAAAATCTACAGCTAGGCACTTTGCAAAAAAAGGGTCTGTTTTCACTGTGAAAATGTGGTGTGTCCACGTTGTGTTTTGGGCCGTTTCCTGTCGCGGGCACTAGGCCTACCCACACAAGTGAGGTACGATTTTTCTCGGAAGACTTTGGGGAGTGCGGGGTGGGTGGAATTTTGTGGAACCACGCACATTACAGAACTTTCCACCACAGAAATGTGAGGAGAATGTGTTTTTTTTTAAAACAAATTTTGAGATTCGCAAGGGATTCTGTGTAACAGAACCTGGTGAGAGCCAGACAAGTCACTGCATCCTGGATTCCCCTGGGTGTCTAGTTTTCAAAAATGTATAGGTTTGCTAGGTTTCCCTAGGTGCCGGCAGAGCTAGGGTTCAAAATCTACAGCTAGGCACTTTGCAAAAAAAGGGTCCGTTTCACTGTGAAAATGTGGTGTGTCCACGTTGCGTTTTGGGCCGTTTCCTGTCGGGGGCACTAGGCCTACCCACACAAGTGAGGTACCATTTTTGTCTGAAAACTTTGGGGAATGCGGGGTGGGTGGAATTTTGTGGATCCATGCAGGTTCCAGAACTTTACACCACAGAAATGTGAGGAAAATGTGGTTTTTTGGACAAATTTTGAGGTTTGCAAGGGATTCTGGGTAACAGAACCTGGTGAGAGCCAGACAAGTCACCCTATCCTGGATTCCCCTGGATGTCTAGTTTTCAAAAATGTATAGGTTTGCTAGGTTTCCCTAGGTGCCGGCAGAGCTAGGGTTCAAAATCTACAGCTAGGCACTATGCAAAAAAAGGTCCTTTTTCACTGTGAAAATGTGGTGTGTCCATGTTGCGTTTTGGGACGTTTCTTGTCGCAGGCACTACACCTACCCACACAAGTGAGGTACCATTTTTATCGGGAGACTTAGGGGAACACAAAGTTGTAGAGCAACTGCTATTACCTATTGACTTTCAATGCATTTCTGCCTTCCAAATGTAAGACAATGTGTAAAAAAGAAGTCACTTTGAAAAACAAGCATTGGAAATGCAATAGGTCTCGCATTTGCTTAAGTTAGAGCTATTGGCGTTGTAAATGGCGTTGTAAATGACTATGTCTTTTATCCATGTGTTATGGAGTGTATGTGGTGTGTAGTGAAGTTCCCAGTTTCAGATTTACTTGTAGAGTTGTGCAGTGTTTGAAATAATAGTTCTTTTTGCAGAGTTCTTTATTGGTTTATTGGCACGGTGATCCCACGCAAAAATGTATGGAAAAAGTGATTTTTTTCTGCTAAATTTGAGGTTTTCAGGGGATTCTGGATAGGGAAATGTTTGGGGATCCACGCAAGCCATACCTCATTGGACTCCCCAGGGTGTCTAGTTTTCAGAAATGTGTGGGTTTGGCAGGTTTCCCTAGATGGCCGCCGAGCCCGGGGCCAAAAACTCATGGGACCCCCCTTGCAAAAGCAGATAGTTTTGTGATAGGTAATTTTGAAGTCTCCACAGTACGATTTGGGCCATTTCCTGTTGCAGCCACTATGCCTCCCCACACAAGTGAGGTACCATTTTTATCGGGAGACCTGGGTGGGAGGGAGGAAATTTGTGTCAGCCCGGTGATCCTACAACTTTCCCACACAGAAATTTGAAAAATAATTGATTTTTTCAGCAAAATTTGAAGTTTGCAGGGGATTCTGGGTAGGGAAATTTTGAGGGATCCACGCAAGCCATACCTCATTGGACTCCCCAGGGTGTCTAGTTTTCAGAAATGTGTGGGTTTGGTAGGTTTCTCTAGATGGCCGCCGAGCCCGGGGCCAAAAACTCATGGGACCCCCCCCTTGCAAAACCAGGTTGTTTTTGTGATAGGTAATTTTGATGTCTCCTCAATACATTTTGGGCCCTTGCCTGTTGCGGGTACTTGACCCACCAACACAAGTGAGGTACCACTTTTCTCAGAAGACTTTGGGGAATGCGGGGTGGGTGGAATTTTATGGATCCACACAGATTCCAGAACTTTCCACCACAGAAATGTGAGGAAAATGTGGGTTTTTTGGACAAATTCTGGGTAACAGAACCTGGTGCGAGCCAGACAAGTCACCCCTTCCTGGATTCCCCTGGGTGTCTAGTTTTCAAAAATGTATAGGTTTGCTAGGTTTCCCTAGGTGCCGGCAGAGCTAGGGTTCAAAATCTACAGCTAGGCACTTTGCAAAAAAAGGGTCTGTTTTCACTGTGAAAATGTGGTGTGCCCAAGTTGCGTTTTGGGCCGTTTCCTGTCGCGGGCACTAGGCCTACCCACACAAGTGAGATACCACCATTTTTCTGGGAAGACTTTGGGGAATGCGGGGTGGGTGGAATGTTGTGGATCCACGCAGATTACAGAACTTTCCACCACAGAAATTAGAGGAAAATGTGTTTTTAAAAAAAAATTAATTTTGAGGTTCGCAAGGGATTCTGGTTAACAGAACCTGGTGAGAGCCAGACAAGCCATCCCATCCTGGATTTCCCTGGGTGTCTAGTTTTCAAAAATGTATAGGTTTGCTAGGTTTCCCTAGGTGCCGGCAGAGCTAGGGTTCAAAATCTACAGCTAGGCATTTTGCATAAAAAGGGTCTGTTTTCACTGTGAAAATGTGGTGTGTCCACGTTGTGTTTTGGGCCGTTACCTGTTGCGGGCACTAGGCATACCCACACAAGTGAGGTACCATTTTTCTCTGAAGACTTTGCGGAATGCGGGGTGGGTGGAATTTTGTGGATCCACTCATATTCAAGAACTTTCCACCACAGAAATGTGAGCAAAATGTGTTTTTGTTTGACAAATTTTGAGGTTTGCAAGGGATTCTGGGTAACAGAACCTGGTGAGAGCCAGACAAGTCACCCCATCCTGGATTCCCCTGGGTGTCTAGTTGTCAAAAATGTATAGGTTTGCTAGGTTTCCCTAGGTGCCGGCAGAGCTAGGGTTCAAAACCTACAGCTAGGCACTTTGCAAAAAAAGGGTCTGTTTTCACTGTGAAAATGTGGTGTGTCCACGTTGTGTTTTGGGCCGTTTCCTGTCGCGGGCACTACACCTACCCACACAAGTGAGGTACCATTTTTATCGGGAGACTTAGGGGAACACAAAATTGTAGAGCAACTGTTATTACCTATTGACTTTCAATTCATTTTTGCCTTCCAAATGTAAGACAATGTGTAAAAAAGAAGTCACTTTGAAAAACAAGCATTGGAAATGCAATAGGTCGCGCATTGGCTTAAGTTAGAGCTATTGGCGTTGTAAATGGCGTTGTAAATGACTATGTCTTTTATCCATGTGTTATGGAGTGTATGTGGTGTGTAGTGAAGTTCCCAGTTTCAGATTTACTTGTAGAGTTGTGCAGTGTTTGAAATAATAGTTCTTTTTGCAGAGTTCTTTATTGGTTCTTCCAACAAAAGTGTGTTACTGTCTCACTGCCCCAGACCGGCCTGCTGGTCTGCTGGCCTCAGGCTCCCAGCGATTCTCAGCTAATCTGTTTAATACTTGCTTACACTGCCAAGATGTGGCAGGATGTTTTTTTGAGCCCTTAACAAGTTTATTCTTATATGTAAAAAGTGGGTGTATACATAAACTCACTTGTGTAATGCTTTGCTTATTTTATTATTTACTTGTGTTGACCCTTGCCCGTCGGGTAAACCCCCTGCCTTTTATAAAAGAACTGTACCCCTAATAACCACTAGAGGGCGTTTTGAGTGCAGCCCTCACCAACAGGAATCAACCAGGACTGGTAGTCAAAACGACTCAATAGTTATTGCATTCTCACAAACATGGATGGCGTCGCTCAGCACTTCCAATAAATTCATCTTAGTTCACAAAATCTGGTATATCCACGTTTAGGGACAGCGGATTCAAATGTTTTTAGATACTATGTATGAATTTATGGAATATTGATGAGGCATGATTATTTCCCTTCAAATGCTCATAACATTCAATGTACACATTTTACCTCACATTTCCATGGCTCTTTACTGGTTTACACATGCCACGCTGTCATCGCATGCTCTGTATCTTAAGGCAGTCACGCGCAGTTCCAGTTTCGAGTTCAGTGTCTGAGATACTGGGGAAGAGGTTTGTTATCCGAGTACCAACTAAATCTTGAAACATAACATTACGGCGCTGGGGCCAGACCGCATTCCTGAGCGCCAAGGACAACTTTGACGGATTAATATGGGGAGGGGTGTAAACGGGAGGCATTAAAACAGGAGTTGCTATGGTCCAGCAGCCACCCGTCCCCACCACAGGCAAGGAATGCGTGGTTGCGGGGTCGAGGTGGGGGGTGGCTGGGTAGCGAGGCCACTCAGGAGAAGGAATTTTTTAGATAAGGAGAACAGGGCGGAGCCGGCTATAATCCACGGGGCGGTCCCTCACATCTGGTCGATACGGGGGGAGTTGTGCCGCCAGGCATAGCAGGGTGCGTCACCAGAAAGGGGGGGTTGGCGCCATTCCGACAGTGGACGGGGTCCTTGGTTTTGCAGACAATGTCGGTATACGATAACACAAAGTAGAGTGAAGTTCTAGGACAGGCACAGGGCCACAGCGTTGGTGCCCTCGGGCGGGTCGTATTCTGAAGGTTTTTCCACAGAGCACCAATTTCGCAGCGGCTTGGATCTCACCACTGGGTGTAGTGCTAAGCTTGTGGTGGAGGGCGAGCGCCGCCTCTGGGGCCACCCGGTCCAGGACGTCTCCATTGATGGAGTCCATGATCTTCATCGCACTGGGGGCGACAGGACCAGAAATCGGGGTGGACCTGCTTGGGCACTTTGTAGGTGGGGCTGGAGTGGCTCCCCTTTACTTTGTGCTTTGCCACAGACTAGGACAGCTTGTTGTCACTCTCCTCGTTCGCCACGGTGGTCTTCGTGGCACTGCAAGACAGGGGTGTAGATCAGCGGGAATTGCAGGGGACAGCTGCTCTGGAAAACGACCACCGGAGTCAATAAAATGCAAGTTGGCACGCCAGGGATAGACGGTGATGGGGGAGGAGGGTTGCACGGAATGGTTACGGTCGGGGGAATTGAGATGTGTATGGTGGGCGTTGTGAACGCGGGTCAGGTTGGGGCAAGTGCTGGTGGGTATCGGGGCGGCAATTTGGTCGACATTCGGAGAGGTTGGATGTTTTGCCTTGCCGGGCTTCGCCTACTAGCATTGGGTTATCTGTGAAGGCTACAGAGGGTGCAATGAGCTAGGTCAGTGGGAGATTGTTTTCCGGACTGCGGGAGGCTCGCTGTGGAGGTTGTGGATTGCAGGGGCGGGGGATTGGGAGCGCGTTGTTGTGAAGCAGGTGTTGGTGAGCGGTGTCGGGGTCCCTGGGGGAGGTGCGGGCCTTGTGGGCAAGGCGGTCGACTTTGGGGCACTGGGATGGGGTTCCGGTTTCGGTGTGGCTCCGCCGGGCACTGCAGGGAGCGCCACCCCGAGTGAGGGGGTTGGCGCAATTAAAATCAAGCATTGAAGACAAGGGAAACATAGGTTTCAGAAATTACACACATTTAGGGAACAGAACTCTAACACTATCTTATAACTGCTTCAAAGCGCCAGAAGCTGAGGCCGCCAGGCGCTTTCCCTTGCACCACTGCAGGTACGGGTATGTTTGCAGGAGTACTTCTCCACAACTGGGGAGAGACATGGGACTGGAGGGCTAGCGGCAGCGGAGAAGAGGATGGAGGTGCACCTCAGGGATCCAAGAGGCAAGATGAACGGTGGCTCACAAGCGGGCCTAGAAGCGCGCTTACATATTTATAGTTTTGTAAGATCCATTGTAGGCACGTTGTTATCGGCACATTAGGCAAATGATGACGAGATTATTATCCACTGGATTGTAAATAAATTGTGAGATACTGAGGGGGCCGAAAGTATTGAGCGAGGGCGGGTCAGGATAAAGGAGTGGGGCTGCATGGGCACCTTGGTCGGTGGCTTGGACTGGGTACTCAGGGCTGGGGTGGGAGCAGTAACAGTAGAGGGGGTTGGACGGGGGCAGCAGGATGGGAGATTGGGTCTGACCGGGCCAAGCCAGGGTCACCGCTCGTCCATCGGCTGCCGCAGAGCCTTGCACAGGCGGTTCTCCTGAAGGGCTGGGAGCCGCGGGGGCATGTGGCTGACCACTCAGTACACTGGGTGCTTACAGAGCAAGACTGCCCGAGGGGGACTGGGGCAGCCCGTGCCAGTGTGGGCGGAGGAGTCCCATGGCGGGGTGTGAATAGAAGGCATCTATTGGTCTCTTGCGAGCACAGGTCTGTCAGTAATAAAAACAAGTCGGGTCCTGGGACAATCCCCCCCCTGCCCCTGACCCCCCCCCCCCCAGGCCTGGCAAATGTTCCTCCGGCGGGCTCAAGCTCACGCCCAAGCAATCCGACTAACTAAACATCCGGGACGAACCGCGCCACACAGTTAGCGCGGTCTTGGATCACCTGGGGGGGGAGGGGCATCTAACCAAAAGACTGTGTAGGGAGGCGAGAGGAACTGCCCCAAATGGCCCGGAGGCGTGAGGACCTTCCCCAGAGGGCCCAGACTCACCGAAAAACCTCGACTCTGTCTCCGACCACGACGCGACGCAAAACCAGGAGACGACCTGCAGACGGCGTTGTCCGGCGCTCCAAATTAAAGTAAAAAAATAAATAAATAAACGAGTCTCCTACCACGACGCGACGCAAAACCAGGAGACGACCTGCAGACGGCGTTGTCCGGCGCTCCAAATTAAAGTAAAAAAATAAATAAATAAACGAGTCTCCTACCACGACGCGACGCAAAACCAGGAGACGACCTGCAAACGGCGTTGTCCGGCGCTCCGATCTAAAGTAAAAAATTAAATAAATAAACGGAGCGCGGTGTCCACATACAACTGAGAACATCGCGCTTCACAGCCGGAATGACAGAAAGAAAGTGCGCACCCACTAATTAAAGGAGACAGTATCACGCCGCAAGTAAAGGATCCAGTCCGGGTGGGCGGGGCCAAAAGTGGACAGGGCGGTAACAAGGAGGGACTAAAAAGCCTCCTTCACAATAGAAAGCCAGCGTTTAGCCTAAGCTATGACGCAAGCCAATGGGAAGAAGGGGCGGGGCTTCAAGTCCCCTTCGGAAAGCGTATTGATGACAAAAAGCCCTCGCAGAGTATATTGCTTTCAAACATATGTCATACTTAGTAGAAGTTACAGGTGAAAACGTTGGCACAAATGGCTGTTTTTTTTTTTAAACTCATTTTCAATTGTTTCTATTTTCAACTGTTAGTTTCTACACGAAAACCTTTAAGGATCTACACAAATGACCCCTTGCTGAATTCAAAATGTTGTCTATTTATCAGAAATGTATAGTTTTCCAGGATCCATCATTGCTTTCATACCCATTTTTACCATTAACTGGAAGGAGGTTGAAAGCACAAAAAATAGCAAAAATAGGCTATGTCCCAGAAAAATGCCAAAACTGTGTAAATAATTTTGATTTTCTGACAAAAGTCTGCTTGTCCCTGAAAGCTGGGAAGATGGTGATTTCAGCACCACAACCCCTTTGTTGATAACATTTGCAGGGGAAAAAAACCAGACGCTTTCATCTGTAGCCCTTTTTTCCCCATTTAAAAAAAAATGTAGCTGTATTTTGGCTAATTTCTGGGTCCCCTCCAGGGGAATCAACAAACCCTGGGTACCTTTAAAATCCCCATGATGTTTGAAGAAAAGGACGCAAATTTGGCGTGGATACCTTATGTGGTCAAAACGTTACAGGGGCCTAAGCGCGAACTACCCCAAATAGCCAAAAAAAGGCTTAGCACAGGGGGGAAAAGGCCTAGCAGCGAAGGGGTTAAGATGTTAGTTAAGATTGCCCAAGAGTATGAAATTAGAATAATTTACCATCTAGAGTGCTATAAGGTCCGCCATAGAGGCACTGAAACTAGACTTAATGGTGAGCAGTTTGTAAATTAGAGCACTGGTCAGAATAAATAAATACTTGGTTTGTAATTTAAAAATAATACAGTCAGCATCATCCAGAGAAGCTACATATCACGCCTAATCCCCTAAACGTTTTGTGGAGTGGCCAGGTTGGATCATAGAGAAACTGGGTGCTGGGCTATGGCCAGTGTGATATTAGGATTGGTAGCTGGTTGAAGCCACTTCTCAGAGAGAAACAGAGCATATGATTTAAGATTTTGTACAAAATCCCAGATGTAAAGATGATGTTTAGGTAGGGATCTTACATGTGTATAAAAGCACTTAAGGTAGGAGTGGAAAGCAGGGATATGGAATGAAGAATTGAATGGCAAATTATTTAACTTTGTAAGAGAAGAATTAAAGGAGGTTTATTTACATGGATAGCAAGTAAAGAAACCTAAAGGTACAGTTCTTACCAGTAAGATTGAGTTCCAAAAGGTATTGTGTAGAGTGCATGAGATGTTAAGGTGGTTGCTTTGAGAAAGAATCAAGTTCTGTGGCACAAGGCACAGACAGGCTTGCTTTTGGAGTTGGAGCCCATTAAATAAGGAACTATGCTGAAATAGCAGGTAAAACCAGGTGAGGAAACTAAAATAGTGTAGCCGCTACTCTAGCACCCAGCAGGCTGCCCTGCAAGTGCTAGTACTAGAAAACAACCAAACTAAATTAAAAGTGGGAAATACGAGCATAAACACTAAATTAGTAAACACATCAGTCAATATCCAGCAATCAAGGGTGAAGCCAGGCACCTCCAAACTACAAGGTAATGAAAGGACTGCAAATCCCAGCAGTCCGTGACCAAGAGGAGCCTGTACAAAGAACCTCTAGTGGCTCTGCAAGTTCCAGTCTCCAATACTCAGGAGTAATAATGAAATACTATCCGATAAAAGGCAAGTAATTCCCTGTGGCTATTAAAAGCTATGGGTTAAAAGCTTGCTTTTTCCCCCCTAATGGGACCAGAAGCCAGTAGCATTCCAACATCATCTTGTAGGACCTCAGTAGTTTGCTAGGGCATCCTGGATACGTTCTTGGTTACATGTCCATTGGTTGTCTATGTACGGTGTCAAATGCGGCCGACAGGTTGAACAGGATGAGTGCCTCTGTGCCTCCTCTGTCCATCATCAGGCAGATGTCATCGCTGGCAGCGATGAGGGTGGTCTCGGTGCTATAATTGTGCCTTAATCCGGATTGAAAGGGGTTCAGGAATTGGTTGTCATTGAGGTAGTTTTCCAGTCGTTTGTTGATGAGTTTTTCCAGGACTTTGGCTGGATAGGGAAGAAAGGAGATCGGTCTGTTTACCCGATTCTTCGGGTCTGCTGAGGGCTTCTTTAGAAGGGGTAGTGTGTTGTGTTTCCAGGTGTCCAGGAAGGTGGCTGCGGTGAAGGAGTTGTTGAGTATCAGGGTGCGAAGGAGATGGGGTGGAGTCCTTTGGTGAAGATGAAGTGTGGGCCTGGTCCGATGGTGGTCCCAAGTGGATGGAGCGCATGGAGGTGGCAGGTTCCAGTGAGGAGATGGTGGGTCAGGTCATTGTGGTTTTGAGAGTGTTAGTCTTGTCAAGTTGGAGGGTGGTGAGGGTGGATATGTCTGGTTCAAGAGTAAAGTTGTTGCATATGGTGCTGATTTTATTGCTAAAGCAGTGGAATAGCTAGGAGCAGAGGTTCTGGGATGGGGTGACATTTGTGCAGCTGCTGGCGGGGAAAGTTAAGTCCTTCACTATAGCGAAAATTTCTTTGGTGACACTGGAGGTGTTCTCAATTTGTTTAGTCAGCGCTGCTAAGTTACTCATGGTAGAACCAGAGGACTGCTTTGAAGGTGCTCCCGTCATTTTTGTCATGGGTGTGTTTCCACTGGTGGTGTAGTTGTTCCAATGTTGTTTGGATAGATGTAGTTCTTCTGTGTACCAGCTCGCTTGATGCCTGGTCCTAGGGTGGTGATGGTCTTCAGCAGAGCCATGAATTCTGTGCAGGAGGTGATCTAGGCTTTAAATTGGTGATGAATCAGGAGAGGTCATCTTGGTGTAGTGGGTAGTATGTTTGGAACTCTCTGGTCTGGGTTTCCTTGGGATCGTGTTTCAGTTGTGTCTGGTGGCTTTGGAGAGTGCGGTTCTGCGTAGGTGGGGGAGGAGCAGGTTGAAGCGGATTAGGGAGTATTTGGTCCAGGTGACAGTGTGGGCTTCTCAACTACAATGTCGGACAAGTTGGTAAAAAGAGGGTCGAGGAGATAGCCGACATTGTAGATGGGTCTGAGTGTGTGCAGGGCATTCGAGTGGAATGCTGGTGTTCAGGTTGTTGTGGTCTTCCAGGTGGAAATTGAGTTCGCCTAGGAGGATGAAGGAGGTTGAGTTGAGCACCAGTGGGGTGACGGAGTCAGACAAGGTGTTTCCAAATCTGGATCTTGGTCCAGGAGGTCCGTACAGTAGGGCCCCTCCCAAGGTGGTGTTGCTAGAGATGTGGAGCTTAAAGTCTAGGTATTCCAGGTGGTAACTGTTGTTCGCAAAGTGATGGGGCAGTGGATATTTTCTTTATAGATGATGGCTAGTCTTCCTTCGTGTTTGTAGGTTTTGTCTTGCCTTATGATCTCAAAGCCGTGGCATGGCCACTGTAATGTCAGAGGCCGAAGCTGGAGTGAGACAGGTATCAGGCAGGAAGCAAAGGTGTGGGCAGAGGTCGTGCAGGAGGCCTCAACTTTGTTGGTATGTCTGATGAGAGAGTGAGTGTTGAGGAGGCGGCAAGTCAGGGTGGGGGTGTGTCATGCAGGGTACAGTTGTGTGCGTGCAGTGAGAAGGAGGGGGCTGGGGGATGCAGGCTGGGAGACTGGCAGGAGAAGTGGAAAGCAGCTCAGGAGAACGCACCTCCAGTGCTGGTGGGGGAGGCTTGGGTGCAGTGCCTGGAGGATCGGCCGGTGGTCGGGACGCAGAGGTCTGTGGCTGAGTAGCGTCTAGGGCTGCGATTGGTGGGTGTAGGGTATGGGGTTCTACCGCTGGGGACAGGCAGGCAGGCTTATCTTTGCCGTGCCATCAGCACGCCTGCTGCATGTCTGTGCTGCGGCTGCCATTAACGTGGTCCGGGAAAGGGGAGGTGATTCAGGGGGTGAAGGATGGGGCTGGGATGGGCAGGACTGAGTGGGAAAGCACAGGAGCTGGAAAAGCAGCAGGTAGGTTGGGTAGGCCATAGCGGAGGTCAAGGGCCAGAAAGGGGGTGAAAAACAAAGATGGAGAGGGATACATGGTGCAGAGAAGAGCAGGTAAAAGGGAATGTGGAAATGCTGAAAAATAGTCAAGAGGTGCAGAAGTGAAGGTGAAAATAGAGGCAAAAGAAATGGTGAAAGAGAGGCTGCAAGGAGCACAAGAGGTGGTGCAAAAGAGAAAGAAAAAAGTGGCAAATAAATGCAAAAGAGATGGCGAAAAAGAGACAAAAAGAGGCAGGAAGAAGCTTAAGGCCATAAGGGGCAAGAAGATGCAGGAGAGGTGGTGGTGAAAAGAGGCAGAGGTGAGACAGAAAAGGCAGGTAGGTAGGAGTGTGAGGTAGTGAGGCAAAGTAGGTAAGGTGGGCCAGGAGGCACCTTCTTAATCTTAAGGTGGTGTTGTGCACATAATTTTAACTGTTCTATCCATTTACATACTCCTTGTAAAAAGGGTTATGAGTGTACACACTACACAGGTTGAATTGGCAGAGAGGTGTTTAAAGAGAAATGTATAGAAAGATATCCAAGAACTGTTGATAAACTTCATATAACACCTCCTCCTCCTCACAACATTTTAATGGTGTGGCCCATGGAAGGAGGGGGTTTGTTAAGTAGCTAACTAATTACACTACACCTTTGAGGTGCTCTTGGGAAAGTGGATCAGATGGAATGCAAAATGTACCAGTTGAGCCACATCAAGCTCGTTTAGCTAGGTAGGTTCACCATTAAACGGAAGAGTACCTACAGGAACAGTTAGAACATCAAAGGAGACTCTTGTGGTTATGGTTTGTCACAAAAAATATCAGTTTCTTAAGCTCTGGCTAAGTTCAGTTGCATTTACGATAAAACATATGCACACATACTCAAGCTTCAACCAGCTCACTAAACACCAACTTTTTGTTAAGTGATGGATTTACCAAATTAATAATCTAAAACCAGCGGCGGCCGCTGTGCAACAAAAGTGGTGAGGCAGCGTCGGAGGAAGCAAGCCCGGCACAGGGGGGAGAAAAATACAAGAAAAAAACCACTTACCTGCCGGCAGCTGCCTCGATGCTCTTCTGAACCTTTCTTATCGACTCCCGGTAGTCGATGCAAGGCTCCCAGTCCTCTACGCCAATTCAGACTCTGCTCTCATACTGGTAATACTATTTACCAGCATGAGAGCAGAGCTATGATTAGACTGAGTGGGCTGGTTAGACGCTCAGTTAGGGCCTGGGAGCCTGTGCTTGGTCTCCACCAGGCTCTACAGCACAGCTTGGGTGAAGAGATCTAAGTGTGATTGTCGGTTTGGCTGTCCTAAGACGGCCGACCAAACTAACATGCGCACTTGCAGCAGTGCCCACCACTCCTCCCCCTACTACTGTCCATCAGGAAGGCTCGGCCACGCCACTGAATCGACTCAGCAAGGAAAAATAAAATGATAATAACCTGTGTTATTATCAATTTATTTTTCATGTTTTCACTGATGAGAGAGCAGTGGGGCAATGGTCCTCTGCATAACAGAGCCTAAAACACTGTGCCTCGCAACAAGGCTAGAAATGAAAGGAAGGGAGAAGGATGCGAGACATAACATCAGAAAAAAATGGGTAGGGTTTCTTTTAAGGTTGCAACTTTTTTTCAAAATTGCAAGAGCAGCATTTTGTTGCTGGGTGTAGGACACAGTACATAAAAGAAGTCATCATAGTAACATTTTAATATGTGCTTTGAATAGCAGCTCCTTTACAATCTTTGTTACTCCAACAACTGGCTACTCCTTTACAGCCACTTAGCTAGTTCACCATGAGCTGGAAGTATAGCTTGTAAGAGCCTCCGACAGGCTATCATGTTCTCAGAAGGGAACCCCCAGCACTAAGAGTGTAAAACCTCCAAGGCTCACAGTAAAGAGTTAACCTAGACACAAATTCTGGGCTGGGCCAGCGCGTGAAATTTGGTAGCACTGGATAAAGCCTGAGAACGAATGAATAAAGAGCTAATAGTAAAAACAGCAAAATACTGGAACAAAAAGTGCTGAAAAAAACAAAAAACTAGGAAGCAATAGACTCTACAACTCTATGAAGCATGTCGCAAAACTGTCAGGAAGCCCCTCTTTTGGTGCCTTACCTCAAATAAAGGCCTGAGGACGTCCAGCTAACTACACAGGTGACAAGATGGAAACTAGTGCAAAGGGCATGCCAAAGGACCTGCACACACCAAATGCCTTGAAGCATGACAGTGTGTAATAAAAACAATCAAAATCATCATTCCCAACTTTATAATTTTTCAGTTGACCTAAATGGTGATTTAGGTACTCCGGTGCCAGACCGCAAATTGTCAGTACTCACGCCTCGCCAAACCTGCAATTCCCTGCCTCATTTACAGGTTGTGAAACTAGTAAATATCCTATGGCAAAGACTCAGCTGGGTTGTGTTAGAAGCCTATGACCAACACACCATCTGCCACAGGGCTAAAACTATACTAAAACATTGCAATGAACAATGTTGAATAATGTTGCTTAGCAGTATACCCAGGCAAACAAAAGGATCAGTAGCCCTCACGTGCAAAGAGCGCCATAAGGGCCATTTCTTTTTTCCAGAAACAAACTCCGACTTTGCATGTTTATTTCTGAAATACAAAAAATAAAGTAGGGACCAGCTGTAATGACATGGCATTACAGTTTTGACGAAAGTCTGGCCTAGTCAGCAAGAGTACTTTCATTTATTTATTTATATATTTATATAGCGCACTACTACCCTAAAGCGTCTAGACGGTTGGGATCTAAACATACGGACGCACCAAAGGTTTGGCTGAGGGCTCTGTGACTGGGAGTGAGGCTATTAAGTATATAGCCAGGTCTTTAGGCCTTTTCTGAAGGATAGCAGATCCGGTGAATTTTTTAACTTTATTGGTAGCTTGTTCCACCATCTAGTTGTGATGCTTATGAAGCTTTTTCCGCCCCATCTCTGGAGTCGGAAGTTCGGTACTTTCACCAGCTTCAGCGAAGCGGACCGAAGGGTATGAAAAGAAGTATACCATTGGAAGCGATCCGTCAAATAGACGGGGCCTAGATTATGTAGCGCCTTGAAGGCGATGCAGAGTGCCTTAAACTTGATTCGCTTCTCCATAGGTAAGCAGTGAAGAGTGTTGAGGGCATGTTTGGCTGATGAATATTTGGATATGCCAAAGAGCAACCGAGCTGCAGAGTTTTGGAGTACCTGCAGTTTCACCAGTACTGCCTTGTTTATCCCAACCAGAAGCCCGTTAGAATAATCAAGCTTAGACAAAACCAGTGCTGCCATCACAGTTTTCGGTAATTCTGGTGGTATAAACGGAAAGATTTTCCTCAGAATTTTCAGAGTGAAGAAGGTAGATGAGGTGAGCATCTTCACATGATGGGAGAAAGATAGAGTGGTGTCAAAAATGACCCCAAGATTTTTGGCCTTGGTGGCTGGAATGGGAAGAGTGCCCAGCTCCACCGGCCACCATTCTGTGGACCAGAAGGATGTAACTCTACCAAAAAAGTAAAACTTCTGTTTTGTTTGAATTTAATTTTGAGGCAGTTCTCCGCCATCCAACTGCTCACATGTCTCATGCACTCGTTAAAGTTGTGGGCCGTGTCGTGATTATTACTCGAGATAGAGACAATGATCTGAGTATCATCTGCGTATGACACCAGCTCAAAGCCGTGAGCTTTAATCAGTCTGGCCAGAGGAGTGACATATACATTAAATAGGGTAGGGCTCAGGGATGAACCCTGTGGCACCCCGCATGGGAGCCTGAAGCAGTGTGACTTGAGACCCTCTACTTCAACAAATTGTTCAAAATGATCCCTGTCAAACTGAGGGGCAATCTTTAAATTCAGGTGGTTCTCTGCCCGAAAGGAAGAGTTAGGGCACTTGCTGCATTGACGAGCAACAGATTGGGGTCTAAATGCCTCAGTTAGTCCTCATTCCTGCTTTGTGGAATACTTCAAGGCTCATCTCCGAGCCCAGCTCTGTTTAAACTAAGCCTCACACCTCTTGCAGACCTTATTTGACTTTTGGGTTCTCCATGATGTCTTAAGTGGATGACATTCAAATCATCATTCCTTTCAAAGATAATTTGGGTCTCCTTGAGGAAACATTCTGGTTCTGTATGTCAGGCTTCGCTTCATGTCTGAAGGAGAACTCTAAAGTTAAACAGTCACAAAATAGGGGTACAGGTGCTTCCTTGTTATGGTCTTCACATTTATTTCCAATCTGAATTTGGAGCATTCCCCACTCCTGTTCAGTCTGCCAAAAACTTGTGTTTTATATTTGATGGAAATTTGTATTTTGTAGGTCAAATAACAGAATTTCATCTCCTTGTTTTACAATATCTGGATGCCGTGAAATGTCATCCATCGTTTGCTTCTGAACTAGCACAAGACGGTGGTGCAAGCTTCTATTCTTGCTCGCATCGATGCTTGAATTTCCCTGCATTTGGGAAGGCCTAAGTATCTGATGGCAAAATTACAACTTATTAAAAATATGGCTGCTAGGTTAATATTGATGTTGGCTTCCTGATCTTCCATCTCACTTCGTTTGGAGACACTGCACTGGATGCTGTGATCAAAAGATTTGTTTTTAAGGCACTTTGTAAGTGGTATGCACCTTGCACAATAAAGGAACTCTTTTCCTACAGAGGTGCATTGTGCTCTATGTTCCTGAACACATTCTCTATTGTTACATGGTTTAGCTTGCTCAAGTGTTCATGAAGAAAGCATGTTATGTTAGCCAATCTTCTTCCTATCTAGTTGCTAAGTATTGGAATGACTCCCCTGTCACCATTCCAACAGAAGCATATTGCTTTTCCTTTCGGAACAGTTCAAGACCTAGCTTATTTTCCTTTCATGTTTTTTTTCTTACATCTCAAAGTGTGATTCTCAGCACCAGGGCATTCTGGTAGGATAGCAGAATGCTTTATAAGTATGTGTCATTCAGTCAGATGTCAGAGTCTTGCATCACAGTAAAGTTCCAATTGATAAGGACAGTTTGATACCAGGACATCCACCTAATACTATCAGGGTTTGTGTCTCCTTCCTGGTTCTTCTTTGCGCAAGGTGAAAGCAGTGAAAAGCATTTTCACTGTTGGTTTATGCAGGCAGAAGCACTGTATTGTGTCAGACTTGATTGGCTGCTCTCCCTTCCGCTGGTGTCCATTGGCTTCATGGTGTGGCAGACACCATTCTTCAGTAGTCTTGAACGCTCAAAACTACTCTTGTAACAACTCCATCAAACCTATGATGGAGGCCAACCTCGATTGAAGGGTACAAATAAAGGATGGACCTAGCTCTGCCCCATCAGTATCCAGATGATCATCCTCTGCTGGGTCCACTGACTGGCGGCCTGAGGCCTTGGGCACTTCCCCATCCCTGTTACATACGCATGGAACCCCAACAACATCTTTGACAACAAACTGGCATTTGACTCTCGTATTGACAAACTCACATCTACTTGTGCGTTCTTAATGAGGGTTATCAAGAAGACTATTCAAATAATAACAGAATACTGTAGGAAACATGTGGTCCACACGCTCTTTCAATGCTAGATTATGTCAGTGTAGGCCTGCCCAACTATACTTTGGCGAGAGGACAATGTATGTGCCACTCCAAGGTTGTAGAAGGCACGGACTGTTACTGCAGCGAAAGCCTTGAACACACTTCTCAGTTTACGCTCTAAAAGCTACGCTACCAAATTTTGGAAACCTTCCGAAAACACATCTCTTTTCATGTTAAAACCTTCTTCTAGAGCTACCACCAGTTGCGCCAGACCACCTTGTTTCCTGGCGATTTGCACGCTTTAGAAATATCACAATCACTCTTCTTCGCTAATGCAGGCTTGGAGCTCCTGTGCCTTTCACAGCAGTGCCAGTGTGATCTTTGGAAGTCAGAGTACATGTGAGACTTCATTCTTCTAGTGGTACAGTCCTGCAGAGCACTATTGCAGTACCACCTCAGGAGCAATGCAGGAAATGTGCGCCCCTCTGTCCCTTTTGTTGCTCACAAACACAAATGTTATTTCCTTTCCTTCTTTCTCTTATTCTACTTTTTGTTAGTTCCTCTTTAACTATTGTTTATGTCTTGTGACAATCTCCTGCTAAAAAACTGAAAAGCTTTAGTCAGTCATTCTGTGAAAAAGAGGTCCTTGGTATGCAAACCTCGCTAGGAAAACATACCATAACTGTGGCCTACCCTTCTATCTAAGGGTAACCAGAAATCGATGAGATTTAGTGGCTGGTGATCTAAGGAGTCAAAGTGCGGGCGTGAGGCAACAACATGGATAAGCTACCTAGTCTGGCTGAAGAATCAGGAAGCCACAATACAACTACAGGACAAGCCGTCTCTTGCGTCCTGCCTTTCCTGGTAAGGAGTGATTTGAAAAAGATGGACTGCCCCATTATTCCTCCTTGGTCTGACCCGAACTGTTTTTTAGGTCTCGCCTACGCAGCGCGCATGCGCTGCATAGGAGAGACCTTTAGCGATCGGCACAGCTTTGGGGGAAAAAACGTGCACGCGTTGCATTGCTTGCAATGGCAACGCGTGCACGTCTGGCGATTCCCTTGCGGGAGCGCGCGGCGCCATATGGCGGCGCCATATGGTCGCAATCATCGCCTTGCTGCACGCTCCCGCAAGGGAATCGCGCAGGCCCCCTCCCCCTGCTGCTGCGCGAGGCGCGCGCTTGTGCTGGTTACTTATAGCGCGAGGCGCCCGCGGCCCCGCGCTTGTTAGCCATTACTTTGAGACTTTGTCAATGGCTGATCGGTGCATTATTCTGTCTCCTCAGGAATGAGTACATTGGAATGCATGAGGACTAGCTGGCAGGGGCTATTTGGGAAATGCAGATGCCATCTGAAAAAAAGTTATTTCCTTTCCAAACAAAAGCAACACACCTATTAAATTATATGTGATTCTATTTTTTGTAGTAAACAGTCATGTTTCTATATTGATTTGTTTTGGAAGCCATTATGTTTCTTAAACCAATACACGTTTTGTTAATTTATTTGCACTTATACATGCTTGAAGAGTGGCTATTGTAATATTAACTGGTTGTATGTAATGCTGCTTTGCACGACATACACGTAAAATTGCTTTGTCTGGCCATGTTGAAAACTTCTTTCAAGCTAATGAGGTGCTCGATCCATTCTTCGTCTCTCACAAGGAGCTCTCCAAAATTAAATAGATTCCATTTCTGTCCTATTTCTATCTCCTCACTAGAGAAAACATGTTTTGTAGTGCGGTCCTCTTTCAGTCTCCATGACTGTGACAGGACAGCAAGCTGCCTGCTGTGAGAAGGCAGGGATCAAACTCAACAGTGGCGTCCCAAGATTAAAGAAGCAATAAGTAGATACTTGGAAAGTCATTTCTTGGTTTGTTTTGTTAGCAAAGGGGGCGGTGAAGAGCTGCACCAACACCACGGCCCCGGCAGAAAGCTGCCAAGGTTTCATTTTGCCCATAACTGCCACGTTGTCAATTTGCTTATGTGTGACATTTATATCATTTCAGTGTGTTTATGTGTGACAATCTCATGTGGATTTGTGACAAGCTATTGTAAACAGAACAAAGCAGTTATTTTCTTGGCAGTATCACCATCTGGGTCCGGGGACAAAGCTGTGGGGGAAGAAGGATCTTTCGCCCCCAGGTCATTGGGGGCACCAACAAACATTGTTGCACAGAGCGCCACCAGGGCTGTCCACTTCGCAGCAACACAAGTAACATTTTTTGTAACTTTTGATCCGTTTGACCTACAAACAATTTATTAGTTAAAATTGCCAGATTGTGTAGCAGATGTTGTGTTAAGTGTTAAATATAGCAGAGACATGATTATATAGAAAACATTTGCAAACTAGGATATTTTGCTATTAATGTTTGAACTGCTCTTGTGGGTAAAAGGAGAAGTGCTGATGACAGAAACTCCATGTCTCGGAGACAAATGGCTTGTACTTCCACTTTTAAGCGTATTTGGGACATTCTGTGATTGGAAACATATCCCACTTTGTGAATGTATTTTAATATCAATAACTCATATTAAACCTTAAATAATCATGTGTATCCATTGGTTGACTAAATAAGATATTAAGCTGTAACTGGTCAGTGAAATGCCAAACAAATACTAAAACAAGCATTGGCATAGCCAATAGGTCTCGCCTTTGGGACCTTATAAGTGTTTAGTTATCCAGCACAATATCCTTGGTGCAACAACATCAAGTGTTGCATGGCTAAACACTTATAAGGTCCCAAAGGCGAGACCTATTGGCTATGCCAATGCTTGTTTCTTAATGATCTCTTACCTTCCTGTGTCCAGGAAGTGCATAACCATGTTGCTAGGGGCCCCCAATCAGTAGCACTTGGCAGCTCAATGGCTTTGCAAGGGCTGGAGAGCAATGGGCAAGTCTTTCCTATTGCAGCCTCTTGATTGGATTGGGAAGTAATGAACTTTCCTATCAGATTCCGCGGCTGGAATAGCCTTCAGCTGCCCCTGCCATCTTCCACCAGCAGAAATATTATGTGGTGGAGGATCGAAACAGCCACCAGTTCATGATACAAGGTGCAGATTGCCACACATTCACAAATCAAAACATTAGGTTTTATAGGCACACACAAAGCATGCCTAAAGTGAAGTACCCTTTGTCACAAGTGGCTTACATTGCAAGCGTTCTTGTAATTCCTTGCTGACACTTCATTAGTTGGTAAATTATACACATTTCGCTTCTACACATGGAACAGTGTGATTTAAAAATGTCCTTCTGAATCTCCTGGACGAAACGGTAATAGCTGATTATGTTCTACACAATAACGGTAAACATGTGTACCTGAAGAAGGAGATACACAGATGCTTCAATAGCATCAAAAATGTGTGTGCAAAACTTACAAAATTTCATAATTTCCAAGAGCTTCTTTGGGTGGTGCTTTATTCCATTTGCAGTCTGGAATTTCCCCATTAGGTACTGCAATATTAAGTGTATCATTGATAAGGTTATACTTCAGTATCCGATCATTGGCTGTGCTAGATGTAAGAGATGGAGAGGCATTCACCTGAAATAAAAATAAAGAGTTTGAGACTGCATTTCATTTTACAGTTTCTAGACGATAGTTGACATAGCGACAACAAACAGCTTGCTATCTCGAGTTCAGCTTGAAATGTTTTTGGAGATACCACAAAGAGTGAAAATGTGTGAAAACAAAGAACTAAGATCCACCTCAGCTGAATTTAGACACCCCCACTGTACTGCATTAAAAACTGAAATGTAAATTATTAGCGCAGAAACCTGTCTCTACTGAAATTGCTAAACGTATTACTGTCATTTACAAAAAATGTAAGTTATCTTAGCTTCACTGAGGTTGTGGGTGGGTAGATGAGAGATTTTTTTTTTAAAGAAGCATTTCGGCATTTCACCAGTAAAAACAGTCACATGTACATAACTAGCATCTGCTCCAACTTTTATCACAATTTAATGTAACAATTTACAAGGAGCCCTCGGTCTTCGAGATGAGATCTTGCTTTGTTTAGAAAGACATCAAATTCAACGATCACTAACGGGGACAGACAAGTCGATAGCGGTACTGCACACTCTGGAGAAGCGTGCAGTGGAACATCGTAGGAGTGTTGTAGTATGAGAATCAGTACAACATGGCTAGGAGGAGCATTAAAAGTTTGTCATGTTATGCTGATTTGTAAAGCACACTATCACCCCGGACGATATACTGGTGCTGAGCAGGTGTGAGTCTAGCCAAAGCTAGGGTCTAGTGGGGCTACTCCGAAAAGTTAGGTATTCATCTTCTTGCGAAATTCAAGAAGTGAGGAGGAGGCTCTAATGTGCAGCAGCAGGTCATTCCATGCTTTAGGAATGAACTAGGAAAAGGCTTGAGTGGCCGATCTGGTTTTCCGTACGTGTGGGATGTGTGCAAGTAGTAGTCCGGACAAGCAGAGATGTCTGGAAGGTTTGTGAAAGCAGAGGAGATTGTTGAGGTATGCTAGGCCAGTTTTCTGTAGTGCCTTGAAAGTGTGAAGGAGGAGTTTGAAATGTGTATGTTTGTATATGGCGAGCCAGTGGAGCTTCTATAGGTGTGGTGTGATGCGAGTACATGTGGGAGGTTGAGAGTGATTCTGGCCGCTGAGCTCTGAATGATCTGCAGCCTTCCGATTCATTTTTTGATGATCCTGGCATAGAGGGTTTTCCCGTAGTCCAGCTTGCTTGTGACAAGGGTGTGCTTGACAGTTTTCAGGGTGCTGATTGGGAGCCATTTGAAAAATCTTCCTCAGCATCTTTAGGGTATGGAAACATGAGGTGTTGATGGCGTTGACTTGGGTGGTCATGTAGAGTTTGCTGTCAAAGACAATCCTGAGGTTCTTGGCATAAGTTGTAGGGGCGGGTGTCAGTCCTAGCTCTGCTGGGCACGAGATGGAGTCCCATGGAGAAGTGCTCTTCCCGAAGATCATGATTTCGGTTTTGTCTGTGTTCGGCTTCAGACAATTGGCCTTCATCCAGTGGGTGATTTCAGTCATGCAGGCATTGAACTTGACCCAGGTACTGGGCCTTTTGTCTGTGAGGGACAGAATGAGCTGCGTGTTGTCAGCTTAGGAGAGGATGTTAATGCTGTGAGAGCAAATGATGCTGGTAGAGGGATCATGTATGTATTGAGAGGGCTGAGGAAGTATCCTTGCAGAACTCCGCAGAGGAGGTCACGGGCGTCCGAGGTCTACGGTGCCAGGCTGACTGACTGGATCCTTCCAGTCAGGAAGGAGCAGATCCATCTGTACTTGGATTCCAATGTCAAGTAGGTGTTGGATTGGGTGTGAGTCCTTGTCATGTACAGCAGAGAAGTCTAGAACGAGGAGGGCTGCCATGGCACCTCCTTCCAGAGTAAGGATGATGTCATCAGTGGCGGCGATGAAGGCAGTTTGCGTGCTGAGGTTGGGTCTGAAACCAGGCTGAGTGGTATTGAGGTGTTGGTGGTCATTGAGGTATTCGGTGAGGCATCTGTTGTTGATTTTCTCTAAAACCTTGGCCGGTAATGGTAGCAAGGATACGGCCTGTAGTTAGTGAGTGTTGTAGGATCTGAGGAGGGTTTCATCTGCAATTGGAGGACATTTGCCTGTTTCCAAGCATCTGGGCATATCGCAGAAGAGGTGGAGACATTCAGATAGGGTGTGAGCTTTGCGCTGATGGTTCTAGTCCTCTGGAGTAGGCATGGTATGGGCAAAGGTCCGATGGGGCCCATGCCATGAGTGGATGGACTTTATGGTGGCGACTGTTTCTTATTGGCTGATGACGGGCCATGGTGTTAGCATTGATTCTCTGGATAAGATCAGGAGGCGTGTGGCATGGTCTATCGGGTCCAGTTGTGTGGTGAGTTTGCTGTAAACAGCAGTGGTTTTGTTGCTGAATAATTGAGAGAGATTGTTGCAGAGGTCCTGCAAGGGGGTGACTGAGTTCTGGTGAGGTGAAATCCTGCACAACGGTGAAGATTTCTCTGCTTCTGTTGGTTCAGGCATCGACGTGGCCCACAAGAGTGGCTATTTTGTAGTCCGGATCATTTAGTGGTAGATATCAGGGTGGATTTAAACATTCTCATTCTCAATTTGCGCTCCAGTTGTTTGCAGTGGTGTTTCATCTGTCTGAGTTCCTCCATTTACCAACTGGCCTGTGGTCTTGATCTTGTTGTATTGCAGTTTTGAGGGGCCCAGGGAGTCGGTGCAAGAGGTGATCCAATTGTTGACATTTTTCATGCCTTTTTGGGGAGGCTGTTGCTGTGTTCGGGTCTTTGGATGTTGAGAGCTGTGTTCGAGTCCTAGTTAGTGATGCAGTTCCAGTTTCGGCTGGCTTTTCTGGTAGTGGTGAGTGTGTGTTGGACTGGGACAGGCATGCTGAACTTGAAGAGGGCATGGTCTGTCCAGGAAACTGGTGTGGGTTCTTTAACACAGGTGCTGGGTTCCAGGAGATGTCCAGCTATGTGGGTAGGTCCCTTAACTCATTGGGTGAGGCCTAGGCCTCCAAGGTCTTCAATAAGTGCTTGTGAGGTTGGGTCGGTGTGACCTTCCATGTGGAAGTTCAGGTCTCAGAGTAGAATGTAATTGCTAGCATCAAGGATGAGAGGTACAACCAAGTCTGTGATGGTGTCGGTGAAGTTGGTGCCGGTCCCATTGCTCTGTAGACTAGAGTGCCACTTAGGGTGAAGTTGGCTGTGATGTAGAGCTATACTGACAGGTGTTCTATGTTAGAGGATGATGTATGTGTGGAAGTGGCGCAGCTGATGGTGTTCTTGTAGATGATGGTGATTTCGCCTGCAGGTTTGTGAAGTGTGTCTTGCATGGCGATCTTGTAGCCGGGGGATTGTTGTGGCGATATCAGATGCTGATGCAGGGTCCCAGATCTCTGTGGAGTGTCTGGTGAGAGAGCGGGTGTTGAGAAGCATGCATGCAAGTGTTGTGTGGGTGGTTGCAGGACTGTGAGTGTGAGACAGTGGGGTGTTGGGTTCTTTCAGTGTGGCTCTGGTGAGTGTTGGGTGTGGATAAGTGCATACAAACTTGCAGGAGAACACTACCTTGGTGTTTTGCGTTTTGGCGAGGCAGCAGCGCGTGGAGCGGCGGCAGGGGTTGAGGGCATAGTGGGTCGCAATGGGCTAGCGGCGGCAGGAGAACCAGCATCCCGTATGCTGGGAGCGCTCCTGGTGTGGACCGGCGCAGTCGGGCTTTTGTTTTGGCAAATGAGCAGCACATCCACGCTGCGTCTGCCATTAAAGAGAAAAGGCCCTCAAAGTAATCAATTAGTCTGGCATAAGGAGCCCAGAGCATGAACATCAATAACACTGGCTAACAGACTGCAAAAATGCATCCAAGTCTCCATCAGCCTCCACTATGCCTTTGTAAATGACAGCGAGGATGTGTCTAAGCAAATGGCTGGTGTCTTATGAGGGAGAGGAGATGAAAGAACTACATATGGGTCAACATAATGGTAATACACAGAACAGTGGTGCAAGTATTATTGCTAAACCCACCCTTTAATTTTGTTACTGTATTTTGAACAGTACTTTGATGCCACAAGTGTGTTACTGTCATAGACAATCAGAGAGAAAAGGTTTATCCTACAATCTAGAAATTCTGATATAAGGTCTGGCAGGGCTGTGTGCCAGAAACCCCTATAGTTGTTCCTAAAGGTAAAATGCATTGTGTTTTCTAACCTCCTAACCTACCTCATCCCGCCTCATAGCTATAATATAAACCTAACCCGATTTCTAACACAAATCACACAGCAACCTCATTGTCATCAACACAAGATCATAGCTATAGCCATGCCTCAGACATAGTGATTCTCATCATACACAGCACCCTTAACATTCTCTCCATCAAATATACAACTCTACACCCCCTCTTCGAAGACACCACTGATGGCTATACTTCCACAAACCAACCCGCTCCAAGAAATCAGGAGGAGGCCAAGTCTTTCTCCATATTTCCACACTCCGAGTCTTTCATCCATGCCGCCTCCTTCTGTCTCCTTCAAATGTCCTGTCAGTCAACTATCCATCCCTTCAACACTGCCCACTACCTTCTTTCTAAGCTCTCTAGGAGGCAACCAGGGCCGGACTGGCCGTAGCGGGCACCGGGCGTTTTCCCGGTGGGCCGCCAGGGAGGCGGGCCGGTTTTGGACCCCTGGGGGGCAGTTTTTGTTACCAGAGGCCAGTTTCGCAGCATAGCTGCAATATCGGCCACCTGTAACAAAAGCAGCAGGGGTGAGACGGGATTGGTGCTTCCAACTAGCACCAACCCCCCACCTCCCACAGGGGGCCGGTCGAGCTGTTTGCCAGGGCCGGTTTCAGTTCCCAGTCCAGCCGTGGAGGCAACCAAATCATCATTCCAGATTTCAGTAAAATCATGCCCACAGTTCCCATCAAAAATGTAAATATCAACTACCTCTAGACATCAACACTTCTTGAGAACTCCCCAACAACACTATGCATGACTACTGCATGAACATCATTGATTCTGCTCAGCAGGGAATGCGGCCATTCTTAAACAACTTACAATTCTAAACCCTGTGCAAACACGAGTTCGCAGAGGGATCATAATTTAATGACCCACTTGGAATTAAGGCCTGGGCCAAGTCACAGCAGCTCCCCATGCAATGTATAATTCTCTTCCTCTTGAATGCTGCGACTATCACATTTACTTTTCTTTCTCAGCATAAAAGCCCACTCCCAAAGGACAAAAAGCCCACTCACAAAGGACAACATAAAACAAAATGGTTACTTATCTGTATAAGACGTCTGCAGCTTAATACATTTTCTGGAATTAACATCCTGCCATGTAGTGGGACTGTCCAGAATAGTCTGTTGTAGTAGTTCTCCCTTTATGTTTTTTTCTTCTTGGGTGACGCCAACCATTTGGTGTCCTGCCATTCCCTTGTGATATCAGACACCAGCCCCCAAAGCCCTTCTGCATGGTTGCCATCTTCAGAGTCTTTTTTTCTCTGTCGCAACTCTTGTGCTTGTCGTGGCGTCCTCTTTTCTATACACATCGTGTAGTGAAAAAACATTCTTATTTCAATGGAGATGGGAGGGTCATGTGTGAATCCAGAAAGTTCTTCAAGCTGGATAACCACTTCTGCAAGTACGTAACCATTTCATTTTGGAGTGTGAATCATTTCTGGATTCACATGCTGTGCATTAATTATGTAGTAGTATTCTCCACTATTGGGAAACAGGGTTGAAAGCAGTATGCAATTGTGAACATATGTTTTCATAGTCCGTCACACCTGTGCCTCCTCGTTAGCTTGGAAATGCACACAACAATGTCCTGTGAAGGTGGGTACAAAAGACCATGAGACTGCCATACTAATGTCATTTAAGAGAACATTCGCTATAAATTGCAGCATTGCTCCTTTCTTTCTTGTCCAGTGCACTCTTGGTTTCTATCACAGTGCCACTCCCACTCTCTTGTAACATATCTGGATTGTTTGGACTATCTGTCTTTCAACAGTCCCCTTGGTGACTGGTGAGGCCTTGGTTACAGGTACAAAGGAGATGGAAAACGATTTTGCTTGTGTGCTGAGAGTTATACATGACTACCCTTATGACATTTACCGTATAAAGGCCTTTTCTGCTTTTCTTAGCTTTTGGAAAAAAGCTGGTAGCTGTATAACTTGGTTGACATGAAAATGTGAAATGACAATTGGCAGAAATTGTGGGATTGCACTCATTACCACTCTGTACTTGTATATCTGCAAGTAATGTTCTTGTGTTGTGTGTGATGGCAATCAGAAACGCAGTCTTAGGTTTTAAACACTTTAGTCCAGCCTTATGTATAGGCTCAAAAGGCGGCTTCATCAGCTGTGTGAACACTAGGTTTAAGTAACACAGAGGTGTGGGTACCGCCCTTTTTGCCCCAAATGAAAATTTCTTGATCACCGGTATGTTGAAGAACCTTCTTCCTATCATGCCCCTTGAATAAGCCACTATGGCAGACGTGCACTTAAGTGAGGCATATGAAAGGCCCTCATCTAGGAGCTGGGTGAAGTACTTAACAAGAGTAGCGTCCTGTGTCGCACTAGTGTACGAACCGGTTCATTTTGTGGTGCTGCCTTTTTGCATGGTAGGCCTCTTGGCTTCTCTTAGGACTACCATGGACCTCTGTGGAAGCCTCATATGTCCAAACTGTAGGTCCTCAGGAGTAATGCTGCTAAAATGAGGATTGTTGGTTCCAGATGAAATATCTGCCCCCTCTCGCATTTTTAACAAGTCTCATCACTTTGTCTTGTGCCATTTTTACCAGATCTGAGAACTAGGTCTGTCTGGCTCATTGGGGAGCAATCAGGATAAGTGCCATAGTTACTTGTCTTCACCTGTCCGGTGTTATCATTGGAATTGAGGGAAAAGTGTATGCAAATTTCCCTGAGCACTCAATCGACATGGCATTCCCCAGTAACTGATGGTGCGAGCACCTGGATGCAAAGTTTTGGTATTTTGCACTCTTCTGAGCTCAAAATTATCTCTATATGTGGGTTGCCCCATTTCTGAGAATTTCTCTATACTATTTGCTTACTTTAGTTTCCACTCATATGAGGCACTTGTCTGCTTAGCCTTTCCACCTCTCAGATTTAAATCCCTGTTAGGTGTACAACTGCTAGAGTTAATCTTCCCGGAATAGCCCATTCCATATGCCTAGGGCTAGCTGGTACTTTGTTCTCCTTTTGGGCAAAACACTGTGGTTGTGTTGTCTGTATTTGATACGTTCTTCTGTGAATCAGTGTCAAGAATGTCCATAGGGCTCTGATGTTCAGTTTTCTCATATGCATCCCCACCCTGTGCGGGATGTGTCTGTTACTGAGGGAGCTGGTTGTCTCAAAGGTCTGCCTACTGTGATGCGCTTTGTGTTCAACCACTGCATCTTCCTTTATACTTTCTCTGTGGCAAACAGTGGATCCTCCGAACTCCCGGTGGCTTGTGCCCACTGACGTTGTAACCACTCCTGGAGTGGCCTAATTAATAATCTTGAATATTAGGGGTATGCCATATGCCATCATGCCAATTAGTTTCCACACCGTCCACTCTTTCAGAGGTTGCTTCTTCTGGTAAAGGTGAGTTTGCTCTGTCAGAGCCAGGATTCCCTTGGTATCTGGGAATGTCTTTGCATTCAAAAACGTTTTCTTTCTCTCTGGTACTGGGGAAGATTTCTCCAGGTTCAGGAAAAACCCATGACTGTATTTATGTTCACCTGACACTCCTTGAAGGATTTTGCCTTTTCCAGCCAGTTGTCCAAATAAGGGTAAAAAAGGATCACCTGTCTTCTCAAGTGTGCCACAACTACAGTGATGCACTTTATGAAGATTTTGTCCCTTTTACCTTGTCCATGACAAATCTCATGAATTGTTTGTGCCTGGAACTCAGCATTACATGGAGGTAGGGCATCCTTGAGGTCTATCATTGCCATGTAGTTTCCTTTCTGCAGACGCAGGATGGCCACCTGGAGTGTGCCTATTTGGAGTTGTTGCATCTTTATGAACTTGTTCAAAGCACATAGAGCCAGAATCGGTTTGCGTTTCACGTCTGGCTTTGGCATTAGAAAATAGTCCCATTAGACCCCTTGATTTATTTCTTCCTTTGGTTCCTCTTGTGTTTTGCTTGGAATGTCCTTGACTTCTTGCCGTAGATGCAGACATCTCCTTGCTGCAAGTTCTGGCTTTTGGCCTTATGTTTGGAGGTTTTGGTAATAATTCTATACAATGACCATATTGAATTATATTTAGAATGTGTTTGTTGAAGATGACTGTCCTCCATTTCGGAAGGAATCATCCGATTTTGCCCCCTACTGGTTTTGTGGCAGGGGCGGTTCTGCTAGCAAGTCACTTGCTTGAGTGTCCCGACACCCACGGGTTAGTACAATTTCCTCTGGCTCTTCCTCGAAGTGGATCCTTTGGCATAGCGAGATATTGCCACTGAGATGGTGCACTTTGGGAGCTGGTTTGTGATGTGAAGCTGGCATATGGGGTCACAAGCTGTGATCTTCCTTTACGGGCAACCTTCTTTGTGCCCTCTCGCCTCAAAACAGCCACTTGAACAGCTGTTACTGTTTCACTTTTTCATCCTCTGTACTGAATCGTCCAAAGATTCTCGTCTGAGAAGGGCATGCTCACTATTGTTGTCTGCAATTCCTGCTTGACACCCTCAGCCATGCAAGCCTTCTTAGGGTGATGGCTGCACACATGTATCTGCTGACTGTATCCGTCACAATCAGTGCAGATTTCATGCAAGTATTGGATTTGGTCTTGCCATCCTGGCTAACCAGTCTTTGCCCTCTTTCTGTACTGCTCTGGGAGATGTTGCACTAAGTCCTCCATCTCTTCCCGTTGTTGGTGCCTGTACCTGCTGAGCAGCACATTCGAGCTGCCAATACGTCACTGTGTGGCAGCCGACCTCTCCATTGTATGCCCCATCTTTGCCATCTTGTTGGTTTCCCAGTCTGTGGCAGTGGGTTCATTGGCTCTTTTGCACGCTATGGTGATGATGATGGAATCTGCCCCCACTTTGTCCTTGATGCAAGCAAGGTCCTAGGAAGAATGTCTATACTTATTCTCCACCCTGGCTGTTATGCCTTGGTTGAGACTGGCTCCCTAAAGGCCTCTTGAACCCGTACCAGGACGCTGGGGATCATTAGAAGGAAATAATTTTCCCTTTGGGATGGCAGCAGTGTTTCTAGGAGGAAACTTGATTTTGCCTGTTCCTCCTCCAACTGCAGGTGTTTGCTGCCATTTTAATCAGGGCGTTGTACACTGTGAATTCATTGGGAGGTGAAGGTCTGAAAGGGTACGTGTCCACACCTTCTTCAAGGGAGTCAGTTTCTAAGTCCTGACACCCCTCCTCTGCTGATTCCAGTTCATGAAAGAGCCTTGACCAAGCTGACCTTCCTCAGCATCTTCTTCTCTGTAAAAGAAATCCTCTTCCTCCTCTTCTTGGACTCAGGCGCTGTTGGAGGCTCCAGCTCTGTGTGTTCTTCGTCCTTGTCCTTCTCCCTCTGAGGCTTCAGTGGAATGCGAAATCCCTTTGTGGGGAGGTGGTGTCCAAAGTCCTTCCTCATCAAGAGATCCATCACAGCCTCAAGCCTACTTTTTTCCTCTTGATGTTGAGAGCTCTTTGTTCGGCATCAAGGCCTTCCTCTTCGATGTCCCTTCTCTTTTGGATCGTTGTCTCCCATGCACTCTGCTTCCTCTTTCAAATTTGAGGATGGTTCAGAGAATTTGCCGCCAACAATGTCTTTTATCCCACTGATTTTTTTCTGCTTGTACTTGCCCTTGAACACCTGTGGTTTCAGTGTTAGAATAGTCTTGGATGACTTAGAGTTTGAATGCTTCGGCTCAGCCACACTGGGCCAATGTGCTGTAACTTGGTGCTTCTTTTCCATCTTACCCTTCCCCAATTCTCCTCAAAATCGGAGCCCTCAACTTGTGTCACCTCAGTTTCCTCAAAGTTCTCCTCGTTGCTCGATAGCCCATGGTCTCGAAGTTATGTTTTTTGCTGTGATTGTTGTATGGTGTAGAGAGTCGACCCCTAGTCTTCAGTGATAGGGAGGAGCACTGCACATGCAGCACAGTCCCTGAGCTGTGGTCCTTTGGCAGGCAAAGGTTGCAAACCTAATGGCTATTCTTCTGGGCAGCACTTTGGGCGGAATCTAAAGAGAGTATGCCCCTTCTCTGATGTTAATTCTCAGACCCCTGTGGTTGATGTCCGTCCGATGGAAAGCTTCCGAAAAATATTGAGCTTCCTTTGATGTTAACTTGATTCTGTTGAGGTTAGTCTTCAAACCTTCGGTTCCTTTCAGGTTTTTTCTGCTTTAGTTTGTGATACCCCTGCAAAACTTCTATTTTCCTCAAATGATCTCCGGCCTCTGCATTTCCAGACCAAATGGCGAAAAAACAAATCTGCAGATGGCGACCATGCAGTGGGGCTTCCCCAGTGTGTATCTGACGTCATATGGGGATGGACAGAACACCAAATAGTCGACCCTGCCCATTAATAAAAAGAGGACTACAAGAGACCATTTCAGACTAAACTACCAGATGGCGAGATGATACAGAGCATGTCAATTCAGAAAATATTCTCTTTGCAAAACTGCTGAAATTACTTCAGAAATATACCTCTCAGTATGCTCCAACAAAGACTGATCAGCACAAACTCTGATATTAGACCATGATAAACACACGGTTTCAACACATGCCACCAGGATGTGACACAAATGTCTTTGCCATTGGAGCTAAAAATACCTCAAACCCAAACCATTTGCACCATGGTACACACATCTTAACACAAACAAAAATGCATGCACTGGCTCAAATGTAAACACCCCACTGCAGTCACAGATGCATGCATAACCCAAAAATGAAACCTCACCTACGCTATCTCAGAATACCATCTACCAATGAGTCAGAGAGGTCAACTAGAAAAGACCGCTCTCTTCAAGATATCAAGCACAGCAACAATCCACTATATTTCACCACTATTCCGCCTTGAAACTCTTTCCAACCCCCAAACAGACAAAACTTCACCTTCATGACGAACTCCCTAAAAGCCACCACCCAAGATGAATCTCCGGGGTGTGAAAAATAATGTATTTTTCCATGACATTTCAAGAAATTCCATAAACATTTTTTCAAAATGGCACTTATAGAATGAAATATGGTATGCGAGTATCTAGCATGATTTTTTTCACACATGCACCTCACATAAAAAGGTCTTCTATGATACTGGTTTGAGAGCCAAATGGCTCTTGGTGAGATACAATTGTGCAGTTTTAAGAAATTTGGATAATTTTGCCTAAAGTGGAATTCGGATATTACTCAAATTCCATTGGACATAACCCAATAAAAACAAAAATAAATTAAATGATTATTGCATTCTTGAATCCCCCCCCCTTCACATGCAAACTTGTAGTACAATATGTATGATTCAAACTAGAAACTGAGTTGCTCAGAAATAGCTGAAGGACTCAAACTGTACCCTTTTAATACACGTACCTCAATGAGCCATGGTTTAAGCTTATCATCAATGATAATATCATATCCATAGCATTCAAAGCAGTGTTTGTCATTATTCATCACAGGCTGAAACAAAAGGAGAAACAACTGCGTTAGCTGAGAACGGTTCAGAAAACCTAGCATGTGGGAATGCACAAAGTAGATGCCCATTAGTGGTGGATGCATTAATATTAACCAACACCTTCCATTATAGGAAACTGTAGCATGTCTATTACGGTTCATTTTACTGCTGAAGCACGTACTGCTTTAAGTATTCTCATAAAGCATCAAGCAGATCTCTGTCAAGGTAGTAAAAAGCACTTAAAAATACTGGGCAAAAATACAGTACGTGCCGGTAAATGTGCACCTAGAGGGATTAATCAGCATGCACGGGGGAGGAGGGGCAGAATATACTCACCCTGACCCTTATTTTTCAAGTTATGCTCAATGCACTGTTTGGTAACGTTACCCACGCAAGAAATTTTGATTGTAACAAGCAGCCAATCGGAGTGCAATGATTAACGACCCATGAATCTGTAATGGATGATGGCAGAACAAATTCCAACATCCAATGGCATGCCTTTATTTTTTTCAATAGATTTAAGAATCATCTGCAGTGGATCTGTGCATTACCCATCAGGATATTCCTATATATTAGCCAGACACCTTTTTGAATTAGTAATTTCTCAAAAACTATGGAATGAATTTACATCAAATCAAAAGCACACTTAACTGAAATTCTAGTTTCATGCCAATATTCGTGTAAATGTGTTGAGAGGTCGTCTTTGCTGTTGTAGAGAGCAAAAATATCCTACGGCAATTAATCAAAAATGCTGATTTTTTGACCCACTTCTATATTTCTCTCCCCTTTAGATCTACATGAAAACTGACATGTTAAAACGTCGAAAGCTATTGCATTGAAAGGCGTCTTACAGATTCGTTAAACAGGAGGCATAGCTTTTTTTTAATAACTCTTTTTATTGTTTTTGTTAACAACAGATACAGCATGATACATAGTACCATATCTCAAGCAGTCACGCACTTCTCCCAGCACACAGGTACACATATCTCCTAGCTGCGACTAAGTATGGGTCTCTCGCTTCCAGCACCGGGTCATATATACGTTTTGTTTTTGCCCCTCTTTTTCTCTCCCCATATAAACACGTTCTACCCTTTCGCCCTGCTACCTCGATCCTTCGCTCCCCAAATGATCAGGTTTTGGTATCGCGGTCCAGTGTCTGGCCCTGCCCGCAGTCACCTCCCGCCTCCATTTCCTGAAATGCTCCAAGGTGTCAGTCAATGTGCCCAAGTCTTCTAGGGCCTTATCATGTCTGTGGCGCGAATGTGGGTTTCCTCAGCCAGCGCCCACTCCACTGTGTCGCGCCTCCAGAGATGCAGCGATGTCCTCTGTCTCCCAACCACCCCATGGCTTCCCCGCCTCTTAGCCAACACCAGAGCACGCTGTAAGGATTTCCAGTGCATTTTATTCCGCTTGGGTCTCTTGATTATGCCCAGTATCCAGTGCAATTCAAGTTGATTCCACCAGTTGACTCATCACCAAAGCAGGAGGCATAGTTCAAAACAAAGCACAGTTCACCTTTTGAATGGAAACTCAGATCTAATGCTAATTACAGTCACTATCACTAACTCTGTAACACATAAAATGCATTTTTGGGCCTGGCCTAGAGACTTTAGCTATCTCGCCAGCCTCATGTTCTCAGAAAAAATAAATACACAAACAAATTACACATAAATAGAGGGGCTTTGGGTAAGCCCCCTTAACCTCTTAGTCTGTCATTGTATTGTATTGTATTTGCATTTATATAGCGCTTACTACCCCCGACGAGGCGTCAAAGCGCTTTTTCGGCGAGTAGCACGCTACTCCGGAACCCATAAAGGATTATGTTGAATTAGTATAGTGAAATATGAAGGTGATTTAAGTGGTGGATAGGTTAGTCAATTATTTGGCTTCAGAAGGATAGCGGAAAGATAGAAGAGGGAAAAAAGGTGTGTATTTATATAGCGCTAGTTACCCCTGATGGGGTGTTGAATCGCTTTTTTTTTTTTTGGGGGCGAGTAGCACGCTACTCCGGAAACCCATAAAGGATTAGTGGTGAATTAGTATAGTGAAATATGAAAGTAATTTGAGTGGTGGATATTAGTCAGTTATTTGGAGTGAGAAGGGTAGCGGCGGGATAGAAGAGGGAAAAGAGGTTTGCATTTATATAGCGCTTGCTACCCCTGATGGGGTTTTGAAGCGCTTTTTTGGCGAGTAGCACGCTACTCCGGAACCCATAAGGATTAGTGTTGATTTAGTATAGTGAAATATGAAAGTAATTTGAGTGGTGGATAGGTTAGTCAGTTATTTGGATTGAGAAGGGTTGGGGAGGGATAGAAAAGGGAAAAAGGTTTGCATTTATATAGTGCTTGCTACCTCTGATGAGGTGTTGAAGCGCTTTTTTGGCAAGTAGCACGCTACTCTGGAACCCATAAAGGATTAGTGGTAAATTAGTATAGTGAAATATGAAATTTGAGAAGTGAACATGTTAGTCTGTTATTTTGATTGAAAAGGATAGTGGAGGGATGGAAGAGTGAAGGATTTAGACTTTTTTTTTTTTTTGGGGGTCATAGCAGTAGGAAGAGGCATATTGCATAGGATAATCGGCCAGCCCACATCAGCCGCTGGCTTTCTTGCACTCTAAGTGATGGCATTTTGCCTGATCACAAATGCCCGCCAAACTAAAACGAAGCCCACTTTGATACCACGGCTGGTGGTCTAATATTTTTACTTGCCAATGCTTTTTTCCATTTCCAATTCTTTTTCATGTTTTTAGTCATATCGTCAAAGCTAGTTGTCTCGGATTAGAAACCTACTGGCTCTGCAAATGTCTTTTCTGCATGATGTACAGCATCAAAGTAGAAGCTGTAAAGCATAAAGAAAAAACAATAAACAAATGAGCATGATGACGCAGCTGCTGGCCCGTGTAATTTTGTAGGTGTTTGCACGCATTAAACACACATGCGAGTCAGTGACTACAAATGACGCAATCCAGTGGCCGCGACATCGCGCTTTTTTAAATGTTAATGGGGGCTGTGGGGGAGAGAAGTATATGGGTGAGAGACAGCAATATTGTGTAGGGGTGGCTGGGAGGAGAATGATGAATGAACGTGAGTAGAGAGCAAAATGGAGGAGAGTGGGGGCACAGAAGGACTGGATAAACGAGAGCAACGTGGGGGTGGCTCAGAAGCATGAGGACAGATGAGAGCAACAGAGGGGCACAGAATCACACGGGCCAGAGACGGCAACATGAGCATGAGTGGAGAACAGAAGCACATGGGTGAGAAAGAACGACACGGAGCTTGGGGGGCAGAGATGCACATGAAGGAACCAACTGGAAAACATAGCACTCTCATGGAGTGCTTAAACAAAAAGAAAAAAGTAGTTTCCAAAACGTAAGCAATGGAAGGACAGAAGTACTTCAGCCATATTCCACGAAAGCGGAAAATAAAAGAAGAGTACGTAAAGATCACAGAAGCTAAGAAAGCAAATTAAAGTGACAATACAACCAACCAATGGAAAGCAATGTGCGGGCTCTAGGCCCACTGTAAGATAACAAAATGTCTCGTAGCAAACAGTGCATGCGCTGTCTTAGTAAGACTTAAAAATAAGCAAAATTGATTGGGCGAGTGAACTTTTTCTCCTGATGTTTACTTCAGGTCCTGGGTTTTAGAACCCAAGGCTGTGATTGGCTGGCTGCAAAATAATATGTTTTGTTGTGCCTGCCAATACAGGATGCAGGGATCTATCCACCCCGACAAAACAGCCAAAAGGGGCAGGGGGCTTCAGGAACTCCTTGATCAGCCCCAGGAACTACAAACCCAAAAAGAGAAAAAATCATTAAATAACAATTAGGGGGAGGCTAGGCTTTCTATTTATGGAAAGTTGGGTGCAGGACTTGGCTGAAGGCCAGGACCAGCTGCACACAAATGCTGTGCAGCGAGTGATGAGTACATAGTAAGTGAAGCGCAGAACATCATTAAAAAATACAGGAATTCCCTGAAAAAAAACACAAAGGTTTGTCATGATACAGACAACGTTAACCCAAACAAGGGCTGAAACTCGCTAGTTATTTATTTTTTAAAACTCTTTTTTTATTAAACTTTGCTCATCATACATTGAATACAGTATTCGAAGCAATCGGTCAGTGTACACTTTAAACAGAGCAAACAGGATCAAATACGTGACACGGACAGCCAGTAGTAACTGAGCCTTCACAACTTTCAGAAATCCCAAACCTCCACCGGTAACACACAGAAATGTCTGGTTCCTCCCCTTCTCTTCTCTTCCGATGGCCATCCCCTCATGCTCAATAACTTCGGTAAGTATGCCAGTTGCCCCACACCTTTTCCCATTTCTTAAGGCAGCCCCAGCTTTGGTAAACCACTTGCTACGCCCGTTGGCACCAATCCATGTCAGCCTCCCAGTCTTAAATTAAGGGGGGGTGGATCATCGCTGCGCTCCAAGCGCGTGCGCCATGTTACGCTTGACCACCCCTGCCGCAACAACCAGCCATATCTTCTGGTACCTTGGCCATGCCGCCTCACCTGTAATAATCAAGAGGAGCCATTTCGCACCTAAGGGAACTAACTAGGTCAAGCACCTGGGCAATGTTTCTCGGCCCAGTAGAGTTGAATTACCGGGCATCCAAAGAGGATGTGGAAAAAGGTGCCCTCGTGCCCACAGCCATAATGCAGATTCCCCTCTCCCTATCTTGTGGAGTTAGCACTCTAGAATAGTATGATCTATGCAAGATCATCATAGGGGACATGACACATCCATGCCTTGTGCCCTTCTACAGGGTGAATACTTGGGACACAACATTGTTTACTCACACTCTTGCTAGAGGGCCCTGATACCAGAGATTCACCCAGCCACGGGATTTGGGACCAAGGGCCAGCCTAGCAAGGGTTATGAAGATGTAGTTCCATTCAATACTACTGAATGCCATCCTGGCATCAAAGGACATAAGTCCCGCCTGCTCAGTGTGAGGCATAGTGGTCATGTGTAACACCCCGTACACGCGCCATAGGTTTAAGCGGGTCCCCCTCTGCGGCATAAAGCCCGATTGATCTGGATGGACCACTAATGTAATAACCCTCGACAGTCTGGTTGCCAGGGCTTTTGCCAGCACTTTAGCTCTACGTTTAATAAAAGATATGGGTCTATATGATTCACACTCAGCTGGTGATTTGTCTTTCTTGGGGATAACCATTATGGTAGCAGTCCTTTGATCCTCTGGTAAACCTCATGCGCTGCATGGAACATGGCCAGCACATGTTCTGGGATTTTATCTGTCATGCTTTCCTAAAGTTCTATTGGTAGGCTGTTTGGCCCCACCGCCTTTCCTGATTGGAGGTCCCGTATCGCCAAGGCTATTTCAGCTACCATCGAGTTTTCTTCCAGGGCACCCCTGTCATCATCAGAGAGTGTCAGGAGATCTATGTCCTGCAGAAATGCAGCAGAGTCCGCTGGACATAGTTGTTGTGGCGGTGAGGACACCTTCATAGTTTTGTTGCAAAGGTCTCTGGTATCGCGGCACTAGTCATCTGGGGCACACCATCACGGCCTAGGACTTCCAGTACCTAGTTGAGTCCACTGTCACTCTTGTCTAACCACGCTAGCAATTTAGTGGCTTTATCCCCCACGCCATACAACTGGCATTGAGCTGCCAGCGCTCAGGTGCGAGCCCTGTCCTCTGCAAGTCATGGTGCTCGAGACAGAGTTGGTGTTGAATGCCCTCAGTCCCCTCCTTTAAGAGCCTGGTCTCCAAGGACGCAATGTCACATTCGGGCACCTCATATTGGATTCTCCTCTCTTTTTTCTTTCCCCCTATCAGGGGCTTGTGCGTGCCCGCGAAGGACCATCTTGAAAGCCTTCCATAGGACACAGGCAGATTCTACTGTACCTTTATTTTCCTTAAAATATGGGGTGGCCCTCTCTCTGAGCTTATCTTTGGTTGCCTTATCTCGCAAGTGCCAGGTGTCAATTTTGGGAGCTAGTGTATTGTCTCGGGTCGGGCCACATAGCATCACCGGCACCAGCGAATGGTCGGAGATACCCAGTGCTTCGTTTAGACCATCTCTGAATTTGCCTGCATGTACGTTTTGGGTAAATATATGGTTGAGACAGGAGAAACTGCTGTGAGCCACCAAGAAATATGTGTACTACCTTTGCTGTGGGTTATGAGCGCGCCACAAATCTATCAATCCCATCACTTCTGTGAAAGACCTCAGTGGACCCAGCTTGTTCAGGGAGACAGCCTTGCACTCTTTGTCCACATTAGGGTTGGCCACAGCATTCCTGTCCCCCCCTAATATGAGGATCCCAGGCGGCATTTCCAACAGCAAGGCACTAACATCCGGAAATGTCGCCGCGTGCAGTCTTGGTGGTATATACAGAGAACAAATGTTCAGCGTACTGCTCTCCCAGTGTCCCAGTAGTGCCACATATCTACCAAGTGGATCGGATTATGTACTGTTGGGGATGAAAGGCACTATCTTTTTTATTAGTATACCCGTTCCCCTGGAGTCTCTGCTGTAGCCGGCATGCACCAGAAGGGTGTAGCCAAATCTATCTAGTGCCTTGTAGCTATTGACTCTGAGGTGGGTTTCCTGCAGCAGTACCAAATAGGGGGCATGCAGACGTAGACACTGGAGTACCATGGTACGTTTAATTCTGCTAACACAAGGAGATGATGGACGGAGCGCTGAAACTTTTCAGACACTCACCCCCAGTCACAGATCTGGGTTGAATCCATCATCGTTCTTTAGCTCACTTCGCCACCTCAGTTCAGACCCAGCTATATGCAAATCAGTCTTGACCCTGTGCCTCATGGGAACAGTCCAGCCCGAACTGTCAAGCCAGGTCTTCCCTGAACCGGAAACAAGCATCCTGGGACCGGTTTCGGGGTAACACCCCTCATCAGCCAGGCTAGCTTGAATCCAGTGGCAAAGTGAGCAAGGGACCCACGTCTGGGCATACCCTGCCAACTTAGGGCGAACAAAGCAAACACAAGGAGATGATGGACGGAGCGCAGGAACCTTTCAGACACTCACCCCCGTCACAGATCTGGGTTGAATCCATAATCGTTCTTTAGCTCACTTCGCCACCTAAGTTCAGACCCAGCTATATGCAAATCAGTCTTGACCCTGTGCATCATGGGAACAGTCCAGCCCGAACTGCCATGCCAGGTCTTTCCTCAACCCAGATCTGTGACTGGGGGTGAGTGTCTGAAAAGTTTCAGCGCTCCGTCCTTCGTCTCCTTGTGTTTGCTTTGTTTGCCCTAAGTTGGCAGGGTATGCCCAGACGTGGGTCCCTTGCTCACTTTGCCACTGGATTCAAGCTAGCCTGTCTGATGAGGGGTGTTACCCCGAAACCGGTCCCAGGATGCTTTTTTCCGGTTCAGGGAAGAATTGGCTTGGCAGTTCGGGCTGGACTGTTCCCATGAGGCACAGTGTCAAGACTGATTTGCATATAGCTGGGTCTGAACTGAGGTGGCGAAGTGAGCTAAAGAACGATGATGGATTCAACCCAGATCTGTGACTGGGGGAGAGTGTCTGAAAAGTTTCAGCGCTCCGTCCATTGTCTCCTTGTGTTTGCTACGTTTAATTCTGCTGCCAATCCAGTTGACATTCCATGTCAAAACACTTAAGGTTGGTTGCATCGGTGTCCCCATCCATGTGTGAGTCATATATGTGTCTGTTTACACTCCCGATGGGTGCCCAGCGATTGTCTTTTGTTCCCCTGCATCTTGCCCTCTTGCCTGTACCCATCCAGTGTCACTGCATTTGAGCAACAGTGTAAACTGAACACAATTAAGATTAAACTAAAATAGTTGTTCCCAACAAGCAAATTCCTTCCCCCAATGCGGGCCCACCACCCCAACATGCAGACTGCCTGTCGCCCCAAAGGTATCGTCTACAACAGTGGGTAGGCTAGCACCGCCTCTATCAGCTGAATAAATGTGTAAGTGAAGCATTGCATCCCCTGGGGCTCTATGTGAGATCCATACCTCAGTATGACAAGCCCCCTCTGCTAGCCCCCCTCCCAACCCCAGCGCCGTTAGAGCCCTCCCTCCCCCAGTGGTAGTAATGGACCCATAGTTGCCGCCAGAGGCAGTCACAATTTCCTCTGTAAAGCCTCCTCTGGCAGGTCTCAGCACGCCGCCCATTGGACACAACATAGTTCACTAGCGATCTCCATCAAGGTCCTACTGCTTTCTTAACCTTCTCAAAGCTGCATCTCTGCAATTCCACCTGCCCAGGAAAAAGCCTATAGTGGCATTTTCGTACTTTAAGTCACCATATGAGCGGGCCGCTTGCAGGATTGTGTACTGGTCTCTATAGTTGAACAGCTTGGCATTGATTGTCTGCGGTAAGGTACAGGGCCTTGGTGGGGGTATCAGCGCTCTGTGTGCTCTTTCAATTGAAAAGAAGTTGGAGAGACGCTTAGGACGAAGGGTGTTCACTATGAGTTCTTCAAAGAAGAGATCGCGGCTGGGCCCCTCTGCCCCATTAGGGACCCCGACCACTCTAATGTTATTTAGCCACGCACTCCCCTCCTGATCTTCCAGCTTGGCTGCAATGGTGGCGTTTTATTTAGTTAGGCACTGTACTTCTCCTTCAAGTCTTTTGGTCGTTGACTGCAGCAAATTGATTTGCAATTTGGCTACTGTGACCTTTTCTGTGATCTTCTTAAAATCTGCTCTAAGAAGGGTGACATCTACTGTTACCGTGTCCAGCTTAGGCTCGATTGTGCCCTTGAGGTATGACTGTCATAATTTCGCACAGCGAGAGGTGAGACCCCACTCTCATATCACCCGCTGCATCTCCTCCCCCCCGCCCCCGGGGGCTGGTGTAATTACAGAGAATTTGTCTAGTTTGTTATCGTGCGTGGGTTTCTGCCCTCGATTCTTCACCATGCATTCGCCTCACACCTCTGCGACACCTGGCGGTACCATTTGCCAGGCCTCCATCACTGCAATCCTCTTGCTCGGCTAGCTTGTTCAAATAGGTACTGTAGAGCAGCTCCTGAAGACCCAACGGCCACTCCTAGGGTGCCAAGAATCACTTTAAATGCCTCCGCCCAATGGTGTCTCCCTGGGTCCCGGGTACCGACCGTGCTGCATTCCAATGACACTGTAACTACCTCTATGGAGTCTAGATTAGTGTGAGCACGCCTGCTTGTCTGTATGCCCTCTAGGGTGGGTCCCACCAGCCTTACTGCCTACTCTCCGCGGGGTCAGGGACTTTAAGCGCTCCCCATGCACTTCCAGGCCGTAGAGTCAATTGCTGGCCTGTAGCAGGGCGCCCTGCAGAAAGGTCACGTTAGGGTACCCCCCACAGTACTTCAGACGGTGGCACCCAGAATCAGGGCAGGTTGCAGCTATAAAGGCGCCCTTTAGCAGCAATACACTGGGGCTCCCACTTCGGGGAGGGAGGGGATAGGACGGGGAATCACATCTCCAGCCACCAGGGTTGGGTGGCAGCACCTTCGGCATTCGCGGGCCCCCTGGACTCGATCGACAGTTGATACCACAGCTCCGCTGCACCTTGTAGGGGGCCCGCAGTTCTCTTCCTCTTCGTCTTACTGGCTGCCGTCTCCTGGGTGCAACACCAGATCGCACAGAGCAGAGCCGCTTTTTAGGCTTCGCGGCTCCCATTGCAATCGCAGGCTTTTTACACTCTGGGGCCGCACCCAGGGCCCTGCTTGTTTCAATTCACTGCAGGATAGATCTTCGGGGGGGAGGGGGACGCCTCCAGGCGGCAGCATCAGGCAGTGGTAGGCCCACAGCCAGCACCTCGGCCGCGTCTCACCACTCATGTGCACTGCAGGTTCCAGCTATACCGCTTCGCCGCCTCCCGTTCCTCAGGCCCGCTCCGCATTGCTCCGGTGCAGCTCCCATTCACCTCCCGGTACGTGTCACAGTCTTGGGCCGGGGTCCTCTTAGCCACCTGGCCCACCTAGCCACCGGCCCAGGCGCCCCATCCAGAGGAGTCCACCCATCTCCAGCTAAGCAGTCCGCCCTCGGGCTCGCTATATGCTCGCCAGCACGCTCACCGCACTCCGGTGCCCTGGGGGGTGGGGGTGGGAGTGGAAGAAGAAAGAGAGGAGCAGCCCGGGTCGTCGTCACCACTTCGCTAGGCCTCCCCACTCCAGACCGCTGCAAGCTGGGCCCCACGCTTCATGGACTACGCACAATTGCTGGGATCACCAACTAGGCTGCAGCACATTGACTGGGTAGTCAGGGACGTCTGTCCTCACTTCTGTCCCCACAGAGTCAGGCAGGATCGGCTATTTGGACGGATGGCAGGGATTTTAATTTGGCGGTTGTGGAGCCCTCTTAGTGTACGGCCATCTTGGCTGGTGCTTAGCCACACCCACCTCTAAACTAAACTCAGCAGTTATGGTATGCAATACACAACATAACTCATGCGGCCTTCTGTGCTCAGTACACCATTTTGCCAATGGCATGTATGTAAAAAAGAACTGACAAACAATTCAGGTGAATATATATATATATACATACATAATACATACATATATATATACAATATATACATCTTTCCCAAACAAAAGCCCATCCACCTCAGCTCCTTCTTTGAAATTTCCACAGTGAACCGTTAAGAAGGGGCCAAGAAAAAAAAAGGGGGGTGTACAATTTCTCCAGGCAATTTCCATAGGCATTTTTGAACTGCGCTACAGACCAAACAGCTGAACGGAATTTACACCAAGTTTGGCAGAAAAGTCGATAATTAACTGGAAAGCGTGCTTTTAGTGATATGATGTAAAACTGTTCAGTTGTTTTGGATAAATCCCGGTTCAAAATGCATCTATATCTGGTCGGTTGGGTTCGCGGGACTATCGCAGGAGTCCAACAAGCACGCAACTTTAAATAATGGAGCAAACTGATTGGTCGAGAGGACCTCTTTTTCTGTCCTCCATCTCGCTCCCACGAGGCCCGCAGGAGTCTGTGCTCTGACTGGATGGCCACAACATGAGGGAATCGGAAAACCATAAAAAAGGGGGGGGGGGGACCAGTGTCGGGGGTTTGTTGGACATGGCCAAGCCCACGCTGCGCACGGCCAAAGGCCGTATGCATCGGGGAGTAGCTGCTGGGTGCAGGGCATGGCCGTGAGCAGTAGGGGATTGGGATAGTTACGTATGGTAATAAAATATTACTTTATGCTAAAAAAAGCCTAGAAATTCACTGGAAAAAAAACAACGTTTAGAGTGACGTTATAGTTAGGTATGGCAATAATATTTAACTTTGCATTAAAAAAAACCTCAGAAATTCACTAAATAAAACCAAAGGTTAAAGTGACGCTACAGGTAGGTGAAAATGTCAGTTTAAACATAATATTTTATATTGAAAAAACACTTGAAATTCACCATTTATAGTTATTTCAAGTAACTCGCGCCACCGCTTATACCCTCACATATTACATCACCCCGACATGTTCTATGACACCATTGATAACATCACTGATGACATCTGAAATGCCATCATTGATGACAACACAGTGCATGGCTGGGGCATGAATTATAGTCAATTGAAATAACTATAACTTGTGAATTTCAGTGTATTTTTAGTTTAAAATGTTATGTTTAAACTGACATTTTCAACCTAACTATAACATCACTTTAATCATTGTTTTTTTTAAGTGAACACACACACAGACACACACACACACACACACACACACTATGGCAGCGAAAATCAGTGTGGCCCATCAATGTGGTATTTTGCACAATTTCCAGAGCATTACCGCCGTACAGAGAAAATTAAATGAAAAAAGCACTGTTTTACTACCACATACACTGCATGAGACAATGACTTTGAACAAGGAAACATCTCTGGTAAAGTAGTTGGTGATGAGTTGGGTGTCATCAGCGTAAGGGATGACAGTGATGTCCTGTGCTCGGATGATGCCGGCCAGCGGTGTCATGCATATGTTGAAAAGGGGGGAGGGGGGGAGGTGCTGAGGGACGATTCCTATGGGACTCCAAATATCAGTTTCTTGGTCTCTGATGTGAAGGGTGGCAGCCTGACCCTTTGGGGTCCCCTTGTGAGGAAGGAACAGATCCATTTGAGAGCAGATCTTGTATGCCAATGTTGTGGAGTCTTCTGATGAGGTTGTTGTGGGAGACAGTGTCAAAGGCCGCAGAGAGGTCAAGCAGGATAATGGCCGCTGTTTCTCCTCGGTCCTGGATGATTTGCATGTCATCGGTGGCCGTGATGAGTGCTGTTTCAGTGCTGTGGTTCTTTCTGAATCCTGACTGTTGTCTAGAAGATGGTGAAGTTTGAGGTGGGTTGTGAGTTGCTTATTGATGGCCTTCTCAATCACTTTGGCTGGATAGGGGAGCAGGTAGAATGGCCAGAAGTTGCTCAGTTGATCCGGGTCGGCTGTGGACTCCTTGAGGAGGGCGTTGATTTCTGCAAGTTTCCATTCAACTGGGAAATTAGAGGACATGATGGACGTGTTGAAGATGTGGGTGAGGGTGGTGTTAATTGGTGATGCCCCCAGGTTGTAGATGTGGTGGGAGCATAGGTCTGTGGGGGCCCCTAAGTGGATGGTCCGCATGACTGCTGCAGTGTTGTTTCTGGTGGATGCACTCACCACTGCGTTGTTCCTCTAAAAAGATCTGAGCCAAAGAGCCAGCTCGCGGGGCCCGTGGGAGACTGCAACGCCACCCCACGAGGACCAAAATGCCCAAGATGAAGCATGACACCTTAACGGGTGTGTGAGGGCAACTCTCCAATTAGGAGGAATTCCCCTTTTTCCAACCTTCAACCACATAGGAAGATAGGCGTCTTTTCACCTATACTTCACGCTGCCGAATGGGCTAGCAATCACTCATAGGAACAGTTACCCTCCAGTGATTGACACGTCTTACCTTGGGAGCACGGGTACTGGACCTCCTTTCCTTTGCCTCCCTGTCCCTCTCTTTGTGTATCAGTGTAACACTCATGCCATGACGTAATCAACTTTATATTCAAATCATCAATGATAGAGGACCCCATAGTTTTTCTTAACCGTAAATCTTCAAAATGTATTACAAGCATATATGGTATTAACCAACGGGAGCAAAAGCAAGCAGTGAAATAAGTCTTAAAGGATGCAATGATCCTTGCCTCAGTGTCCTTACTAGAACTGAACCTTTTCTTCACGTTAACTAGGAAATGTTATATTCTATACTAAGACCGGAGGTGAGGATTAAGCATATTGAGACTTTGTTCACCACCAAAAACTCCACTCTCACAACTGGATTAAAATAAAGCTTCAAGATGTACTCCAAGGATGAGTCATCTGCTCTCTATGTCTTTCTAATTACCCACCTAATGAACAGGCCATCACCCCCCAAGCCGAATGAGCACCAAAAACAGAGATATCCACACTTACTTCTTGCATTACCCACCAATCCCACATAGCTATGGTAACAGAAGATGCCACCTCAAAACGTTTCCTGACAGAAATCAGCAACTGTTGCACCTCCAGGGGTGAAACTTCTCTGTCACCATTTCATAAGTACTGGTGCACTGGACGACACAAAATGTAGGGTCATACAGGAAAGCAGGATTCAAGAGTGTTCAAGTATTAAATGTGGCCCATTTTGTAATCTGAAACGTTCCCCATCCGAGGTAAAAAAATAATGCCAGAGTTCAAGAACCCAAAAATCTGAGACCCTACAACAGGACAACAAACACAAACTTCGTAGAGAGGTATACATTATCTAGCTATGAGATAAAAACATCCAACTTTGAGTCAACATTACAAAGCTTTAGGTGCATGGGCTCTGGTGGAAAGCACAATCCAAAAACCCCAAACCAATTGGCATGCCACTGGGTACTCACCCACTGTCACGTCGATAACTAAAAAAAAAGTCCTGCAGAAATCGCCAGTGTGAATGTGTTAACCATAATAAAGGAAAACCAGCCCTATCTTAACTCTGATAAGAAGTTTAGGGTATGGAGGTCTGCCCCTGGAGGATCCAAATCCCATGCTACATTCCAATGTGAAAAGAAAAGCTAGCAACAAAGTCTCAACCGGATTTAATGGAAATTAATATATATGTATGTACAAAACATTACAGAAAGAAAACAAGAAAGAGGGGAGACTCCAAGTAGTTTGTTGAATGTGCTCATGGCATCATATATTTAAAACACATTTTATACATGACAGTTATATCAGCACTGTTAGCATAAATGCAGAGGCAACCCAAAGGAACTTGGTGCACGTTGTGCTCGTGACAAAAAAGTGACGGCGCAAGTGACAAGTGAGGAACACAGCGATAAGCGCAAAGTGATAAAGTGATCTAGAATATATACAAAATAATTGGTTCAACACAATGATTTTAAGATAATTTAAGCAAGGTTTAGAACAATTCTGTGAACCAAAGATGAACGTGCGCCATAAATTGCACTGGAGATGATGATCCTGATTGACTAGGATCGAAACGCCGTCGACCGATTTTACCAGTGCAATTTATGGCGCACATTCATCTTTGGTTCACAGAATTGTTCTAAACCTTGCTTAAATTATCTTAAAATCATTGTGTTGAACCAATTATTTTGTATATATTCTAGATCACTTTATCAGTTTGCGCTTATCGCTGTGTTCCTCACTTGTCACTTGCACCGTCACTTTTTGTCACGAGCACAACGTGCACCAAGTTCCTTTGGGTTGCCTCTGCATTTATGCTAACAGTGCTGATATAACTGTCATGTATAAAATGTGTTTTAAATATATGATGCCATGAGCACATTCAACAAACTACTTGGAGTCTCCCCTGTTTCTTGTTTTCTTTCTGTAATGTTTTGTACATACATATATATTAATTTCCATTAAATCCGGTTGAGACTTTGTTGCTAGCTTTTCTGTACTCACCCAGATCTCAACCTGGTCTATGGGTTATACTCCTGTCGTGTTTTACTACATTCCAATGTGAGCATTGTTGTCAAGCCGATCGGTACCTTTTGATCTTACCTTCCGACAATGCTCACACAAGGAATACAGCAGCCTGGTTCAAAAGGACTGGGACCTTCCAGTGTCCCCTATAATCCTCCAGGCAATGAGATGAAATGAGCCATTCAGAATTAGTTGGCATGGGTGACCCAGAATGTCCATCCGGATAATCAGATAACGTGGAAGAGGGATTGGAAAATTCAAAGAAAGTTTCAGTAAACTTGGAAACCATAATTTTGGTCTCCAAACCCAAGACACCAAGAGTACATATGGCAATTGCCTCCAGACACCTAAACAACCACCCTGGCAATCATAGTGGATAATGGAAAGATAAAGTTCAACACCTTTGACCAGACTTGATGGAAGGCATCCACTGTCTGCGCTCCTAGATCAGGTCTTAAGCTGCAATAATGTGGAAGCTGGTAGGTCAGTCGTGATGCGAACAAATCCTTGCACGGACCCCACCAGTTCATCCGAGTCTGAAACACATTCTGGTCTTATTTCAGCTCACAGGCATCCTGAATGTGGCTGAAAATTCAATCTGCTAACACATTTTGGCAACCCAGTAGGTATTCTGCTATTACTGAGGTGTGTTTGTCTAAGTAGAAATGCCCTAAATTGATGACCAATTCTTCCAGCATCTTCGACAATGTACCTCCCAGGCGGTTGATGTAAATAACCACGTGATATTGTCCATCTTGATGGTAATGCCATAGGACACCCTGTTCTTGTACAGGCACTTGGCCGCAAAGGAGGCCAATGGCAATTCCAGGTAGCTGGTGTGGAGTTTTAATTCTTCTTCAGACTACCTTCCTCCAGAGATCAATTGTTCACATTGTGCTCTCCAGCCCAACCGATGAGCATCAATCACCAGATCCTGGGTGGCACCAAAAATAGCGTTCCGATTCCAGCCACGTTTTGTTCAGCCACCATTGAATATCTGACTGGGCATCTTCTGATAGGATCACCAATTTCAAATATGTCAAGCCCTGCTACAGGCAGGATGCTTTCTACCTCTGTAGGATTCTCTATTGCAGACGTCCCAGAAAAAAAGTCTAGATAGAGGATGAAAGAAGACCCATCAGGCCAATTATCTCACCAAAAGATGGTTCCTTAAGAGAGAAAATTCTCAGTTCCTTCTTGATGTTCACCACCTTCTTGGCCAGAAGTCACAGGATGAATGAGGTGATGTCTATCAAAAAGACAAGAAATGTTTGTGATAGAGTGCAGCATAACTCAGATGTTTCCTTGTTAATCACAAACCGAAACTTCATAAGAATATCTATTGTTGTGTTCAAGAGAGACTACAACCTCGTTCAGTAATGAGCCATTAACAGAATATTATGCAAAGAGATTAACAGTAGTCCTGCCCTGAACCTAAGAGATTTCAATACTGGCCTCAAAAGCATGTGAAGCACCTAAGTGCCACAGTGAGGTAGAAAGGCGGTGCTGCAGTTTGAAGACTTGACCCCTCCAAGAAAACTTGAAGAACCTGCATTGAAGTGTTTTTCAAATCTAATGGATCATTCAGTTCCCAATAAGGGTGGCTGCATTGTTATTAAGAAGGTGGGTGCCCTCCATTTTTAAATGCCAGAGAGGTCATTCATTAAACAGTTTCGATCATCTGGCTAGTGGCCTTTGTCCATCTTTACACCAGGAAGGCATTCTTGTTTTTCAGAGAAATGCAAGGAAGGAAGCCTCCCCTCCTGCTTCGGTAGCCTGTACAACTCTATGTAGAATCCCACCATTGTCTGGAGCAATGCACTCTTAGTTCCTGATGTAGGAAACTAATGTTCCTTCCAGTTTTCACAACAACAAAAAAATTAATATTCCTTATCCCTGTAACCTCCTAGAGCATTTGTGGCACCAATAAAACCTCCATGACATCTGTGACCTTGGCCTGGAGTCCTAAACAGGAAGAAGCCACAAGTTTATTTATTATCCTGCCAGTTTACTTTCCTGTTGTCCTGTCTGTTTTGGTAGACTTTATTAGTCAGGTGGCTGACCAAGAAGCTCCTACCACAATCAATCCTAGTCAAAATTTTGGATAAAAAAACCTTCATACAGGCACATCCCTCATCAAAGAACGTAAAAGTAGCGAAAAATGTTCCAAACTCCTTCAAGAACGGGTCGCCAAAGAGACAATCCCGAATGACTGGGCCAGTCTCCAGAGGTGACAGGTCCCCTAACCTGAATCAAGAGTGACCTACATCGTATAGTGGATTATGCAACATTTGTGTTTCCAGGAGGACAGAAGGTGAGTTGCACTCAACTTACAAAACATAAGGAGCAATTAGGTTTTCAGTTGCCTTGGCCTCCTCTATCATGCCCAGTAAAACAAGTCTTTGGTAAAGCTCTTTTGGTGGATACCCTTATCCAACTGCAGATTCCTCCTTTAGAATAACCTCCATGTGCCAAAATGGATTCAGATAACATTTCAGCAATACTCCAATGCACCAGTAGGTGGCAACGTGCAGCTCCGTGCTTTAAAAGAGGAGCTGTAGTTAAGCACCACCCCTTGAACACTGATGTCACTTTCTTGTGCTTTTATTTTCTGTGCCCTCAGACGTAGAGCGTAAAACAAAGGCTGTTGACAGAGTGCTGATCATTGTCCTTTTTTAAGATATTAAATTGAGGCCACTCTACAGAACTAGGAGGTGCGAGGGCCGCAAGTAATTTGTGGGTAGATAGAGTACCCACCAGAAAGAGCACTACCAATGGTAAGTAACTTGTTCTTTTGATGGATACTACTAACCACAAACTCCTCACCTTTAGAATAGATACCAGAGCAGTACTTCCCAAAGGTGGAGGGTCAGTGGAGTGGACTCGAACCAAAAACTCCTGTAGGACTGAGCAGGCGAAGTGTCCTCAACAGACTGGGCTGTCAAGGTATTAGTGCTTTGTGGATGTATGCATTGATGCCCATGTTGCAGCCTGGCAGATATCACGGCCGTCATAATGCCTCATAAGCCCTCAGGGAGCTGATTTGTTGCAAACGAGTAGCAGCTATTGATACAGAGCACTATCCACCATGACAGGCTTCTTTTTTGCATAACCTTCCCTTTCTTAGATCAATTGCTGCGGCTCAATCTCTATGCATGAAGGTGAAGTTGGTGAGCATGGTTAGGTCCGCGGAGGGTTTCTTGAGCAGGGAGGGGGGGACCTTGGTGTGTTTTCAGGCATCTGGGAAGATGGCTGAGCTTATGGAGACGTTTAGGATGGGTGTTAGCGATTTACTGATGGGTAGGAGTCCCTTGGTGAAGGAGTGGTGGGGTCAGGGATACGACGGGGCTCCAGAGTGGATTGTCTTCATGGTGGTGGCAGTTTCCTACATGGAGATGGCAGGCCACAAGGCTAGGGTCCGATTTTTGGGTGTGGTGGAAAGTTGAGCTGCGAGTGAGACTGGGTCTGGTTGCAAGTCACAGTTCAGTATATGGAGGTGGTCTTGTCACTGAAGTATTCCAAGAGTTTGTTGTAGAGGTCTTGTGAGAGGGTAATGTTGCAGGAGGTGGTAGCAGGCAAGGTGAAATATTTGATCATGGCGAATATTTCCTTGCTACTGTTGGTACCAGCGTCAATGTGATCTACCAGTGTTGTGCACTTGGGGCACCTGATCTGTTGGTGATAGCATCTCCGGGCAGAGCTGTAGGTGTCTCTGTCCTCCACCCGCCCTCCAGTCGCTTGCAGTGGTGTTTTGTCAGCCTGAGTTCCCATGTGCACCAGCTGGCTTGTGGTCGGCCTCTTACTATTGCGTTGCATTTAAGTGGGTCCAGGATGTCAGCACATGAGGTGATCCAGCTGTTAACGGTCTTCATGGATTCCGGCAAGCTGCTGGTGTGCTTGGGCTTGTGCTCTGGGAAGTTTTTCCATCTGCAGCGGGAAGGGCCGGTGGTGGAGGCATTAATATGCATCTAGTGCAAGAGCATCCAGGTACATGTGGTCAGACACCTAAAAATTAAAACCACTCTGTATGCTGCGACAACACAATTGAGTTTCATTGCTAGCAAAAGTATATATGCACGTCAAACCTTTAGTGTACTAGTTGAGTACTGCAGCTGCAATGAGGACTGATGAAACTACATCACCTCGGTACAGATTATAAAACAATAGCTTTGGAGGACTACCATTAGCTGGTTCTAGATATAAAAGTATTCTGGTAAATATTTTCAATCATATCTGTGTTCTTCTGAGGAAAAAAAGAATGCCTCTTATGTCTACGAATAGCTCCTAAAACATAGCGATACCAAAGGGGATGCTTGTTTCCGGTCCAGGGAAGACATGGCTTGGCAGTTCGGGCTGGACTGTTCCCATGAGGCACAGGGTCAGACTGATTTGCATATGGCCATGTCTGAACTGGGGTGGTGGAGTGAGCTAAAGAATGATGATGGATTAAACCCAGATCAGTTGACTGGGGGCGAGTGTTTGATTTGCTCAAGCGCTCCGTCCATCATCCCCTTTGGTATTGCTTTGTTCGCCCTAAGTTGGCAGGGTATGCCCATACGTGGGTCCCTTGCTCACTTTGCCACTGGATTCAAGCTAGCTTGGCTGATGACGGCTGAATAGCCAGAAACCGGTCCCAGGATGCTTGTTTCCGGTCCAGGGAAGACATGGCTTGGCAGTTCGGGCTGGACTGTTCCCATGAGGCACAGGGTCAGACTGATTTGCATATGGCATTTCTGAACTGGGGTGGTGGAGTGAGCTAAAGAATGATGATGGATTAAACCCAGATCAGTTGACTGGGGGTGAGTGTTTGATTTGCTCAAGCGCTCCGTCCATCATCCCCTTTGGTATCGCTTAGCTCCTAAAACATGGCACAAATGTTATAGACTAGGAGACTATACGTGCATAAACACACACATAAAAAGCTGAAAAAAACCTGCATTTATGATCTACCTAGAGTTAAGGTCCTGACAATTTTAAGGTGCCTCATTGAAATCATATTCTTGCATGGGTGAAGAAAATGTTTTCTCTGTGCTGGAAGAAAGTATCTTAATCAGACAGAAGTTGTTTTTAAGGCAGAAGGTGAACTCACTAAAGACTTACATCTACCCGAATTTATTCATGAGGATATAGATGAAATTGAGAATCAAGAAATACTCATAAAGCTTCTCCTCCAATTCCACATCCAATATCACAACAAACAAAAGGAGAGGAAAACTTAGATCCTCAACAAGCTAGTCTGTGGATACGAAAGAGGTGGGACGTGCCACACTGCAGTGGTCTAAGTTCAGATGAACTATTGGTCCTTAATGACCTCCTTCACAAAGTTAGATTTTATGACGGTATTAAATGCGGTAAGCAAACCATAATTGTTAGCCAACTGAGGAGACAGCAATTGAGTAAATGCCATTACTCATGGACAGCTATCTAAGGATGAGCTAGTGAGCAGGAGCCGCATGGATGGGTGTTGTGCATAAGATGTGCTGTGAAACTAATGGAAGGAAAATGTTACTTACCCTGCAAGCATCTGTTCCTAGCGTGTAGTGCTGTAGAGTTACAGGCCTGGCATACTCCTACCATCTAGTGTTGGGCTCACAATGTTTGCAAGTTCTTTTTCTTCAAAGAATTTCAAATCACAAGGTATAGAGTGACTCCCTTGCTGGCAATGCGCATGGGTACCAACTCCATGTTAGATAGTTTTTCACACAGTGGGTAAGAGTGGTATGTACTGGTAAGTGGACAGAGTAAGGTGCATATGCATTGCGAAAGGAGCTTAGTTAAGAAAAAGAAGAGATCTGTGATCAGAGCCACACGCTTCCGGGAAGGATGGTGGGTGCATGTAAATCTACAGCACTACATGCTATGAACAGATGCTTACAGGGCAAGTAACGTTTTGCTTTCGCAGCATGTGTTACTGTAGATACACATGCTCTGCATAGACTGTAAAGCAGTACCCGTCTACAAGTGGTAGCTAGTATGTGGATGATGCAGATGTCTGAAATAAGGTCCTTAACACCATCTGGCCAAGCAAAGCCTGTTGTCTGGCTATGTGGCTATGATATCCACACAATAGTGTTTAGTGAATGTGTGTGGGGTTGACCATGTAGCTGCTTTACATTAGTCAGCCAGGGGAATGTTTCCTAGGTAAGCCATAGCTGCATCCTTTTTTCGGGTAGTGTGCACCCTGGGTGTAACAGGGATGGCTCCTTTAGCCTTGCAATAGCAAGTTTGAATGGACCAGACTATCCATCTGGCCATACCGGCTTTGGATAAGGCTAGCCATTCTGGGTTTTCGTAAAATGTACAAAAAGTTGGTCTGCCTTGCGGAAAGTCTTCGTTCTGTCAATGTAATACACAAGAGCGCGTTTAACATCTAAAGTGTGGAGAGCTCTCTGCTATTGAGTCTGGTTGGGGAAAGAAGACAGATCTATTGTTTGGGTTATGGTCAAAAAGGGGAAAACAGCTTAGGCAGGAACTTTGGGTTAGTTCTGAGTACTACCCTGTCCTTATGAACCTAAATGAAAGGTTCCTTTAGTGCGAAGGCTTGCAACTCCCTCATGCGTCTAAGAAAAGTTATTGCAACACGGAAGGCCACTTTCCAGGATAGGTACTGGAGAGGGCATGAGTGTAAGGGCTCGAAAGGGAGCCTTATGAGTCTGATGAGGACAATATTAAGATTACACACCAGGAATGATGGATTCCTTTGGGGGAATTTTCACTTTTGAAGCCTTTGTGAAGGCTTTAACCACTGGTATGCGGAAAAGGGAGGAATGTTCCCCGTTTTGCATGTGAGTTGTTGAGGATGCTAGATGGAGCCATATGGAAGTGTAGGCTAGTCCTGACTTTTGCAGGTGGAGTAAGTAGCAGATGATATCCTGAAGTTAGCGCTTAAGGGGGTCCAAGAGTTTGGAAAAGCAGTAGTAGATAAATCTTTTCTACTTTGCCATATAACATGCACCAGTGGTTGGTCTGCGAGACTCTTGTAAGATGTCCATGCATTCTGGTGGGAGACATAAGTAACTGAACTCTAGGACCTCAGGTGCCAAATTGTTAGATTGAGCTGATTGTGGTCTGGATGTTTAATCTGACCTTAGTTCCTGGTACGAAAATTTGGCCAGTTGGGGAGCTTCTTGTGGAAACTGGTTGGCTTTTCGAAGAGTGCTGTGTGTCATGGCTGCCTGGCCCAGGTGGGGGCTGTGAGGACTAGATTCTGAGATGTCTCTTACATCTTTTGCACCACAAAAGAAAGGATCAGGAGAGGTGGAAAAGCGTAAACCAAGATCACTGCCTAGTTAATACATTGTTCGTTGCCCATGGACTGTGTATGTACCTGGATGTGAAGCTTGGGCACCAACACTGGAAGTAGCTGAGGTGGACTTGTGGGTGGAGTTCTCACTCATAGAATTATTGATCAATACTGTTGAGCAAGTCTGCAAGGTCGTTGTTCACCCCCATAAGGTGCTCCGTCACCAGGTGGATGCGGTGATGGTGTGCTCAATGTCAAGAGCTTATAGCAAAGACGAGCGACGGAGAATGTGTGCCATCCTGCTTTTGTAGGTCATACAAGGTATCATGTTGTCTATCCAGACTAGGGCCACCTTCCCCAGATAAGTGGAAGGAAGGTTTTGAGGGCAAGATGGATTGTTAAGAGCTCAAGGTAGTTGAGATTGGGTGGCCTGCTGATGTGGGGCCAGCCCATAATCCCCGTACTGTGGTCAGATTGAGATGTGCCCCCCAACCAGGCTTGAGAAGCATCCGTGGACTAGAGGGATGGAGTCTAGAATAGGGATGTCCTGCAACAGGTTGTTTCTGTTCCACCACTGCAGAGAGCGATGGCCTTTACCAACACTAGATCTGCCATTAGACCCTCAGCTTGTGACCATTGTTAATAGAGGAATTGTTGTAGCGGGCGTATGTGTAGCCGGGCTTGGGGCACTATGGCAATGCATTAGTCCATCATGTAGAGAAGGTGCATAAGGGTTCTGACAGTGAGGTAACGATTTGGCTGAAAAAGAGGTACGAGCTGCTGAAATGCCAAGACCCTTGGAGGGCGGGGGTAGGCCTTGCTGTGACTAAATTTAGTGTTGCTTCAATGAAAGGTTGCATCTGCAGGGGTTTAGGACACTGATGGGGAACCAGAGGCTGTGGAAGAGAGAGATGGTAGCCTGAGTGTACACTAGGCACCTCTGCTTGCTTGTGCTCTTGATCAACCAATCGTCTAGGCAGGGGAAGACGTGAATGCCTCCTCTCCTTAAGTTAGTGGAGACGACTGCCAAGACATTTGGAAAGTGGTAACAAATAGCAGTACTATGAACTGATAATGGTGGCCACTTAGCATATAGCGCAGGTAACGTCAGTGGGCGGGATGAATGGAGATGTGGAAGTAGGCATCCTTGAGGTCTAACGTAGTCATGTAGTTGCCTTGTTGAAGCAGAGGAATGACATCCTGTAACATTAGCATGTGGAAGTGTTCGGAAAGGATGTACCAGTCGAGTGGCCTAAGGTCTAGGATGTGCCTGAGGGAGTAGTCCTTCTTAGGGATGAGGAAGTAAAGAGACAAAACATCTTTGCTCTGATATTGGAGGGGTACTGGTTCTCAGGCCCATTTTTGAAGGAAAAGCATGGACCTCTTCCTCCAGAAGGCTGAGATGCTCTCTGCTAAGGGCGTGGCTGTGGGGTGGGATGTTGGAAGTGGGTGTGAGAATTTCTAGGCAGCAGCCCTGTTGAACCACTGCTAAGATCCACTGGTTGGATCTGAATTCTTGCACTGAGGAAGGAAATCCTGTAGTCTTCCCCAATTGGGTCTGTGTAGTCGGGCGGCAGGTGGAGGGAGTCAATGTTTGGAGGTGGATGCTCCCTTGCCGGAATCCTCTTTGCCTCTGCCCCTGTTATTATTGTCTATGTAAGCACCCCTCGTGTAGCCTTGTGGTGTGTACTGCTGGTAGTCTGTTGCTGCTGCCTCTGATAGGATAGGAGCCTTTAAGAGTTGAGGTCTGGAGGGGACCCATCGCTTTGGCGGTGTTGATATCTTTCTTTATTTTCTCCAGCATCTGGTCAACCTAAGGAGCAAATAGATGTTCACCATCGAAGGGCAAGTTAAGCAGATGCTGCTGGACTTCGGGTTTAAAACCCAAAATGCGGAGCCATGCCTGGCACCTGATCAGGGTGCTGATGTCGATGCCCCAAGCAGCTGTGTCTGCAGCGTCTAAGGCACACCAGTAAGTAGCATTGTAAATGGTCTTTCTGTATGCCACTAACTCCTTCCCCCTCTGATTGAACTCATCAGGTAGGTGTTTGACTCACTCCTACATTTCATTCCACCGTGCCCTGTCATATCTGGAAAGCAAGCCAAATGAGTTTGCAATTCTCCAGTAGGTGGTGATTACTACCACTAGCATCTTTCCTGTAGAGTCTCGTTTTTTGCCTCCTTTCCGGATGGGGGGAGTGACATCCTTGCTCTGAGAGTTTCCGTGCTTATGTGCAGTGTGGACTACTAGGGAATGTGGAGTTACCTGACCCCTAAAGTAGGGTGGGTCATTGGGGTAGGGCTAATATTTTTCTCTCCACCCTAGGTGCTACCACCCTGGTCTTGACTGGCTCTATAAAAAGGTGTCTGTGGCCAACTTCATTTGAGCAAAGGCAGAAATTGAAATGTCCTCTCTGATTTAGACAATGTCTTCACAAGGAAATTATCTTGGACGACATGCATATCCATTTTGTGGAAGGTCGTAGCCCTCCGTATTGCCTCATGATATGTGGTTGTGTCATCTGGAAGTGATGGCTTAACTGGATAATGATCCAGGTTGGGATCCCGTTGGGGAATCAGCATCGTTGTCGTCCCATGAGTCATCAGCGGGTACCGGAATAAATGGTGTGTCATGGGGCTCAACAGGGTGAAGCAGGCTGCCCTGTCCATATGAAGAGTGAGGGGAACCCTCTGGCGAATATGGAGGTGGTGAAGTGTGAGATGTCAGTGAAATGGGGGAGGACTAGGAGGAGGATTAGGCCAGTGTCTGTATTCTTGCGCTTGGGTACCAAGGGGGCTCGGAAGCAAGTTCTCCTTGTTGGTGGGCTCTCTTTTTCAAGGTAAAGTCTTTGTAGGCTTGGGAGGCGTTCTTGTAGAAATCTTGCTGGATTAGGGATGGATAAAGAGATGTTTTTGCCTCACATCGAGCTTCTTCTTAAGTCGTTCAAGGATCAGTTGCACCGAAACGGCTCATCCCTCCAGGGAAGGCGTTGTCCATGCCGATGGTTTGGGTGGGCCTTCACATCTGATGGTGTTATCGTGGTCAGGGAAACAGGCAAAGATTACACAGCTGGTGGTAATCGGTCTATGGAAACTTCGCGTTAAATTGAAGGCAGATTTGAAAGGGCATCTGTTCAGACACCATGTATACATTCTCCATCGGAAAGTTGTTGAAAAGGAGTTGCATGAGGCCCCGAAAAGGGCCAAGACCCTGGCAGTTCAGGAGTTGATGGCGGATCATTGTCCAAGAGTTTTTTTTCCGAAGGAAAGGTAGCAAAACATATTTCCAAAATAGACTGGTTGGGCCCAAATGGAAGCGTAAAGAACACATCGAACTCTGAGTACTGGCCATGCATGTCCAAACCTAATGGTGGAAAAAAATAATCTAACAGAGTTACGGCCCATGCGCATTTACAGCCAAAGGAATAGTCACTCTATGCAATGTGAATCTGAAGACTTCTTCGAGAAAAACAACTTGCAAATATCTGACCCCAATATTAGATGGCAGGCGTATGCAGAGCATATGTATCTACAACAACACATACTACAAACTCATAAATAACCCATAATCAAAAGCATACTGAATCACATCCGGGCAGACAATTCAGGCATGGTGACTGAAGACTTTCTTGTACAGATCGACGTCTAGGTTTTCTGAGGAAAAGAAAGGGCACACAATTGTATATCCCTACCAGAGTGGTAGAGTTTCTATTCTGTCAGTGTTGGAGACAACTAGAACTGGTTCTTGGCAGTACCCATTCCTCAGGGATTTTCACCCGCAGACATCTTAAAAAAGCATGCAACAATGCCCCTGCACATTTGAAAGTTCTGCAAACTCTACTAATATGGATGTACATTAATAGGCCATAAAAACACGAAGAAATTAGGGGTTTTGCTATGCCAACATTTCTTTATTAGATCTTGACATGATGTGTGCATTTTAATTTTGTAGTTATTTCTTTTTATCATTAAAACTCACCGCTACAGCCTTCAGTGACTGCACAGCTATCCAATGAATATCATCAAATAGTTTGTTAGTGACCTCCTTGCCACAAGTGCTCTCCAAATATAGGCGTAAATTACTCACTGTCCATTTTCCTCCATGGATGTGATTGTAATCATCCTGTGTGACATAAAATACATTTAATTGAAGGAACAGCTTAAAGGAAAGATATGCACAATGCACTGAAAGCTTCAGATGTCATTTACCGTATGATAAAGACAAGGAGCTGCATCGAGTGAGTGGGGGCAGAAGTAGAGCAAACATTTTTTTGGAAGGGCACTCATCTTTTAAAGAATCATTTTACTTCAGTTCAGGTGCAATTAGTCAAAAAATCCTCAGATTCACACTGTGATTGGAAACGCATTTCTTTTGTACATGCAAGCCTATTCTACATGCATATGCAGCAAAAAAAGGCCTTGGAATATACAAGAGCCACTTCCATTTGACTTAGAAATGAACACTGCCCACTATTGCAACACCCATGATTTTGGATTCAACAGAAAGCAGTTACCAGGATTCCTGAGCTAAAAGCAGCTCTCACCTGCTGCCCCTTTGGTAGATCAGTAGGGATCAGTGCCAAATTAACTTGTTACAGCACAGGGTACAGATCAATTACTTGTGGGGTGCAGAAATCTGGGCATCTGCTGTTGTCCGCTAATCACCTCTCAAGTTGTTGACTTGAAGAAAATGCTCTTTGTCCCATAGCTACACATTAGTTAGCAATTAGCTAAGCATCTATTCGCTCCCATTGGAATGTAGTAAGGTCACTAGACAATTGTTGAAAGAACAATGGGTAGAGCAAGGTACAAAGTGGCTTAAACTGAGCACTAACACTGCTCTGTGGAACCCCAGTCTGTTCTGTACCAGCGCAGCATTAGGTTGTGTGCACTCTAAGGCTACTGATTATAAGCAAGCGTGCAGAAGGACTCTGCTTCCATATACTATGGATTAGCCGGTGGAGGATAGGTGATACAACTTTGTCATATGAACTGAAAAAGCTATTAACTGGGACCCGAGAAACAGCAGTACTCACCCCATGCTTCTGAATAGCAACATTAGTCAGGTGCACAAACATGTTATCCAGCTCACTTGTGCTTGGTGTGTATTTCACTGTGCAAAAGCGGCAAAAGCCTAGTTTGTACCTTGAAAACATAAAAATAAACCACTAAATATTGCAGATACAGCTATCTTACCAAAATTAGGGGTGATTTAGCTTGTTGCGCACACTACAAGTACAAATCAGTACATATAACAAATTAAATATCATATAACAAATTGCATGTACATCAAATACAACTCACATCATAATATTATAAATCATAATATTATTATCATACAATACATCATTAGGTTTTATTCGAGAGACCCTTCCTTTATGAACAGTTAATATTTAGGAATTTACTTGCCCCAGGTTGGGCACGGCTGGCTGTTTTAATTTACATAATCATCTTATTATTTAGGAACTCTCAAATTACTGTTGCTTCTGCTTGCCTGCATTTTATTCCCACTTGCAATCGCTTGATCACTTCCATCAAGGCATCTTTCATTGTTACTTGCACTTCCCTCAAGAATCTCGTTTAAACACTGCCACTTTGTTTAGATTTCAGATGCCTGGGGCCTCAATTTTAACAGCATTAATGAACAACTTCTTTACTTTGATGGGTTTCGTAAACTTCGAACACTGACCTTTCACATCAAATCATTTCTTTCTTTCCTTCACTTTTATCAATTCTTTTTTCCTCCAACCCAACTGTTCTTCATCCACACTCAACACCCTCTCACTCCCTCATGAAGGAGAGACTTGGGGTTTGGGTTTCCTTCCTATGAACAGCTCAAAAGGTATATTCTGGGTGGTGGAGTGAGTCGATATACTTCCACTCTTCTCTTCACTTCATCTTCCACTCAGTACCATTGTTCTTTGCTATCGGTGTGTTTCTTTCAATACTCTGTTAAAGTGTTATCATACCACGGGCTTCTGGATGATATAAAGAGCATTTCTTATGTGTGATGCCATGTCTTCTTATGAAATCTTCCATTTCTCGAGACACTAATTGTACACCATTTTCTGTTAACAGGACACCTGGTGTGTCCTCTTTTCCAATGAGATTCTTTAAGAATGCCTTATTACAGGGCGGCTCAACTGTTTTGAATGACTGGTGATTTCAGGGATTTACAGACCCAGCCTACGCAGCAGAGGGTTGGGCAATGGGGACGCAGACGCTCCTTCACCTTTTGTATGGGGAGACGATCCCCCTGGGACTCGAGAGCCATGAGAGTGGCACTTGGCGCCTGGATGGACTCCAATGAGGCCATGGGCTGGAAGGACCGAATCACCCATGAGACCCCTCTTTGGGCTGGCAGGTGCTACACCAGGCGGCTGGTTTGCAGGGGTTTCGACGCTGGGACCTTATTGGTATCTCCCAATTGGGGGATGTGCTCAAGGGGAACTCACTGAAGACTTTTGTTGATCCTCAAGAGGTGTCTAAGCTCCATAAGCCTCAGTTTCACAGGTATATTCAGCTCCGCCATGCTCTTACACTGTAGTTGGCCCACCTAGAGGAGATTACAGGGTTTACTCCTCTAGAGGGCAAAATACTCCTGACACACATTGCAGATCAAAAGATCTTAACTACATACCGATCTCTAATCAATAATGCCCCGGACTCCTTTGGTCACTTCGGGAGACCTGGACCCAGGACTTGGGCTCCGTGGAAGATGAAGACTGGAGAGAGGTGCTGGCGTCTCCTAGGGAAACGGCCATTGCTTCCCAGTACCGCCTCATTCAGCTACCTTACCTGCATAGAGTGTACTATACAAGGGAGAGGCTCTAGAAGAGAGGGCTGATAGCGTCCGCAACATGCCTGGGATGCCAGATGGACCGTGGAGATTTTTTACATAGTCTGGAATTGCCCTATTCTGGCAGCCTTTTGGGGGGGAGTTTTTCACTGTTTGGAGGGGGTGCTGGAGCAGAAGCTGTCGCAAACCCTCCGATAAGTCCTGCTCCGCCTTTCTGATGACATGGACAGGAACAGATTTGTGCGAGCCCTGCTGTGGCTAGGCCTAGTCGTAGCCAAGCGGGATATTGTACAGCTGTGGAAAGATGCTACTGCTCCCTTGCTGGAGTGATGGAAGTGGGGTTTAGACCACTGCTTAGGACTGGAAAGCCCTATTTATATTGTGAGAGGTTGCCCTCTGAAATATTTTAAAATATGGGAGGGATGTGTGACCTATCGATGGATCCACCTGGAGCCATGCCTAAGTCGCAGATGTCGCTCGTGGAAGAGATAAGAGCTCACACTGCAAAAATGCATTTCGGGGAGGGGGCATTAGTGAAACACTATTTAAGGTGTTTCACCCTTGATGTGATATTCTCAGTGGGTATTCTTTTAGAGTTTTTGGTTCAACCACCCGACATTCTGAAGTAAATGTGGTCATTGCTGACCACAACGTATTAACTGTTGATTTACATGGTCCACATGTGTTTCTACATATTTGTAACTTCTGTCATTGGTGGTCAGATATTGTTGTATGGCTTTGTCTGTTTCAAAATCCCAATAAAAAGACTTCAAAAGAAAAAAAAAGAATCCCACAACATGTTTTGTTTCAATTCTGCTTGTGATTAACACTTCCCGCCATTAGGACCAACACCGACAACACTCCACCTCCTCTTTGTACAGGACCTAAATTATCAAACGCAACCTCTTCCCATGGATGCCTGGGCAACTTCCTGATTACTATAGGCTGGACACATGATTTCCTGCACTCTTCACTAGAAATTTCTTTACTTCTCCACCTGACCTTCAAAAGGTTAATAACATCTTTTAATGCAGTGTGTGGTTCAAGTCCTTTATTTTATTTTACCTCAGTATGAGCCCTCTCTCAATTCCACAAACCCTTATGTTTTTTTCTTCCTCCATGTTACCATCCACCTGACCATCTGACTCGTTGAGCACAAGTCACCACATGATTTCTCACACCAGGAACATACTCCAATTCAAAATTAAATTCTTGTAAAGCCACCACCCATTTAGTTATCGTACTAGACACAGCATCAATGCCTTTCTTCCTGAATATTTCTCCGAGAGGTTTGTGATCCTTTTAAATCCTAAAACACGACCCCTCAAAAATTTCCTTAGCTTCTTTACAGCCCAATAAATTCCCAAAGCCCCTCTCTCTATGACAGAATAAGGGATCTCTGGTCCTTTAAAACTCTGCAATGCAAACATTACAGTTCTCTCTGACACTCCCTTCCCTTGTACAGACACTCCCTCCCCTTGTATTATTGCATTGAAACCTTTGAGGTTGGCATCCAGGATAAGTGTAGATTTTCCCATAGGATCAAAACGTCTCAAATTAGGAGCTCTAGCAAGTCTCTCCTTGACCTTGCTAAATTTCTTTTGACATCCTTCATCCCACATAAATTCTGCACCTTTCTTCAACAGATTCCTCATTCTCTTACTCTTCTCTGTAAATCCATGCACAAACTTGTTATAATACTCAGCTTTGAAGTCAATGTTACTGTAGGGAATAATGAGTCTGGAGGCAAAAAAACAATAAGTAAATCAGGCTTATTCTAAAAGAGAAACTCCAGCCACACAGCACAAAACCTCCAGTTTTCTCTCTGTAACTGCCTTCACTCTTTCCCCCAGTTCAATACATAACATTTCAATTGGAACATATCATTGTGGATTCACTGTGTAATTAATGACTGCAGTAAGAAAACACCAACTATATACAAATAAGGCAGATACAACAAAGAGGACTATACCACATCAACTATTCATAGGAAATGCAACAATTCGTCTTTGGTCGTGGGAGAAGACAACCTTTGAAATCGTGTTTACCGAATCATCTTTCGGTCTAATGCCATCTGCTGATATTTCATATCTCAAATATTCAATCAAGGTCTTGCTGAATTCTCATTTCTCCCCTCTTCTTGTCAAATTAACATTATCAAGCTTTTTGAGTACTTTTCTTACCTTTCCAGCATGGTCATTAACATCACCACCAAAAATCAGCATATTGTCTTGATAGACTCTGACTCTATCTATGTTCAACACACTTTGCATGGCCTTCTGAAACACTGAGGCTGTCGATATTAAGCGAAATGGCATTCTCACAGACCTGAACGCTCGAGAGGGCATGATGAATGCTGAAAAATCCCTGGACTGGTCCTCAAGTTTGATTTGATGATACCCTGAGGGAAGATCTATAAAAGAAAACACTCTAGCTCCAATCAACAAGGACAACGTAACTGCAATAATGGGAATGGGGTATCCATCTGTAATCACGTTTGTGTTCAATTCTCGTAAATCAACACATAATCTAAGGTCCCCGTTGACCTTTTTGGCTTCCACCACAAGAGTCAACCACTCTGTTCTTCCACTTCCTCAATGACTCCTTTGCTTTTCAATCTTTCCAATTCAGTTTGCACCTCTTGTTGCACCGCTATAGAGAATCGCTACATCTTGCCATACTTAAGTTGAGCTCCCCCCACTAATCGTATCCTATGGACATAACCCTTCAAACATTAAAGCTCCTTTTTGAATACTGTGGGAAATTCATCACAAATCACCTGGTTGAAATAGTCACCTGCAAACTAACTCGCAATTGCTTGCGAACTTTCATTACCTTTTTAAAACATAAAACATAGATTAAAATGACATGAATCATAAAAACTGTGCATATTATGCAAATTCTGAAATAGTACTCGTTATCCTGACAATGCAAGGCAACACTACATATATTAGAACCTCGGGGCATGAAACGCAGCAGTTTGGTTACAGCATGCAAACGCATGAGTCACTATATCACCAGAGTATCATCATAAATACATGGGTCCCACAATATCAGATCATGGATCCTGGGACACCAGCACCCCAACTAAACTGTATGTGGTTATTAGCATCCCTGTGCCCTGCACAGAAACATCTGTGCACCTACTACCGGTAATATAGTAATTTTGCAAGTTATGCAGGTTCCCGTACGTGGCCATAAGCCAATATGATGCAATGCATACTGAGGGAATTAGGCAGTAGCCCACATGGCATACATAGAACTTTAAGTGTGAGTAATCCCCAAGTACCTCTATTGCAGAAGCAGAATAAAGCCGGACCGGGCCGGGCACGAAGGAGCACGGGCCAGCTCCACGGGATCCTGGTTTGCAACGACAAAAAGAAAAATCACATATGGAGATCTAAAGACCTACAATATGAAAGGTTAACCTGTGGTCCAAGGGAATCGGCAAGATCGTGACAAGAGGAAACCCTCTCGGTGCGCTTGACACTAAATAGGAGTAAAAGACCCTAGTTATGGGAGCATATGGGGCCACTATTCGGAGGAATGTGGGCGCTCTGAGGCTTAAGAGGAACTCCACAGTTCCAAAGTATCTGCAAAGTCTGACGGACAAACGTACAGCCGGGTCCCTCGCGACTGGTAAACCTCAGAGCCTCTGGGGTAGTTGTGGAACGACCTCCCTCCCCGGCCTTAAAGCTGTCAGCAAGGCACCACACTCCCCAAACAAGAAGGGCGGGTGCAGCTTCCTTTGTCAGGTCTGATCCTCCTCCGACTGGCGTTGCGGCTCCCTCAGCTGTGCGTTCGTCAGTGAGGATCAGGCTCTGGAAAAGAAGGGCCTGTGCGGTTCTTCTCGCCAGAATCAGCCTGGGCAGCCTCTCCTCCGGTTGGTGCTGTGGCTGATAATTGCCAACTAACACTGAACGCTCCAGCAGTGCGCCGCAGAGGCGGTTGTGTTGGGGGAGGAGTACTGCCGCACACAATGCCCAAAAACAGCTGAGCACAGGCTAGACTGGACAGAAATGCAGCGATTGACATACGCCTGCCCTAGGAGACAAAGAGCAATCCAAAGCGCTCCCCACACTCTGAGTTGAAGGTTACAGGGCAAGCCCCAGAGCAGAGACAAGTTGCAGAAATGGGATCCTTCAGGACCCTAGGCTTTCAAACGAACAGGGGAGGGGAGGAAGCAGTCAACCATCCCCTGAAAAACATTGGAGAACAATCAGGGAGCAGTAGGCAGGCCAGCACACACAGTCAGTTCGCAGAGTGGCAGTCCCTCCAGCAACCCAGCTGGCAGCAGGTGCGCACAACAAAGCAAGTAGTCCAAATGGTGGTTCCTCCTGGCAGCACAGCAAGCCTCTGGTGCAGTATGTAGAGCCAACAGCGTCTGGTTACAAGTCCCACGCAGTGTCTAAAAACAAGGGGTCAGAGCCCCTGTACTTATACTCCAAAATATCTTTGTTCAAGAGGGGACTTAAAAAAAACCTTAGACGTGCACAACACTCCCTTTCAGCTCAGCCCTGGCTCCAGGCATCAGTATGGGGAAATCAGCCCTTTGTGTGAGGGCAGGACACAGCCTATACAAATGTAAGTGTGTCTGCCTTCCTCTCTCCCAGCCCAGGAAGACTATCAGTATGCAGATGTAACCCTGCCACACCCAACCCTGCCCGTATGATGGGTGTCTGCAAAGTATGCACAAATTGTAGCTGTCAACCAGGCCCAGACGTGGATCGGAGACAGGATGCAAAGCACAAAGAGTCATAAGCACAGAGAAATGTCCACTTTCTAAAAGTGTTTTTCTAAAAAGTAATGTAAGATCCACCTACACCAGTAAGCAGGATTTATCTTTATCATTCTAAACATACCAAACATGGCAACACTACTCCTTTCAGATCAGGAATGACCCCTTAAACACATATAAGGGAATTTCCAATGCTAGCCTATGTGAGGAGTAGGCCTCACAGCAGTGAGAAACAAAATAGGCTGTATGTTACTACCAGGACATGCCACACAATAAAGGCACATGTCCTACCTTTTACTTACACAGCACCCTGCACATAGGGTACCTAGGGCCTACCTTAGGGGTGACTTATATGTAGTAAAAGGGAGTTTAAGGTTTGACAAGTAGTTTTAAATGCCAGGTCAAAGTGGAAGTAAACTGCACACGCAGGCCCAGCAGTGGCAGGCCTGAGACAGGTTTGAAATGCTACTTCTGTGGGCGGACAAGCAGTGCTGCAGGCCCACTAGTAGCATTTAATTTATAGGCCCTGGGTACACAGGATACCACTGTACAAGGGACTTAAAAGCAAATAAAATATGCGAAACAGGTGTAAACCAATCATACCATGTTTAAAGGAGAGAGCACATGCACTTTAGCACTGACCAGCAGTGGTAAAGTGCCCAGAGTCCTAAAGCTAACAAAAAGAGGGTCAGAAAAATAGGAGGAGGAAGGCAAAAGGTTTGGGGATAACCCTGCAAAAAGGGCCAGGTCCAACAACAGGTATTAGCAAACGTCTTCTTATACTACCCATGCAATCGCAAAATACAATTATATGGGATAGAGACAATGGAGCATATTCACAGTAGGGGCAAATACAACTATCCGCCCTAACCTGTTTGACCAACTTCCACTTAATAAAGGCCGGGACCTTCAGGGCCCATTTCCTAATGTCATCACTTTTTATATCACGCAAATATGGCTGAATATACCCACCATAGTCTGACTCCAATAGGTGTTGCAGGTTGTCTCTATTCCCCACATAATCTAGGTCATCCTTCCTGGAACTCTCTTTTATCAATTGTTTCACTATTTGTTTCTGCTGGGATACAGACATATTTTGTAGATCTGACCCTGATGGGATATCCAGAAAAACCTTGATAGCTTGGAGGCTGGCAACCCACTGGCCTGAATACTTCTCCTGCAGAGATGTTTTAATTATATGCCTCAGGAAGCCATCTGCCGGCCTCAAAAGACAAGGCCAATAATAAAGGGTCCTCTGCATGTATTTGAGTGTTACGTTAGTGAGGCCCAGCTCTAGCCTCAAGGCATTATTCACAGAGCCTCTTGGCAAGCCAAGCCATCTTTTCCATATATTCATTTCTGTGGTCTGCAGCCGATTTAAGTTATTTGCTGACATAACCTCACAACCATACAGTAATAAATTTATAATGTTCGCATTATAAGTCTCTCTTAAAACTTTGACAGACTTGAGATCCAACCTATGCAAAGCACCTGAAATAGCCTTGAAGCAAGCTTCCTGAGAATCTATATGGTCTTTAAATTCAGGTTATAGCTAAATAGAAGACCTAAGCATCTATATTCTTTTACCACCTCCACCTGATCATCACTTAGCCACCACAAGTGCCTGATAATTGGCACTCTTCCTTTCGAGAATACCATTACTTTAATTTTAGACAGATTTATTTGTAGATCATTGGCCTTACAATATTCTGAAAAAGCAACCAGTTACCCCTGAAGGCCCACCAGCGTAATGTCCAATTTCACAGTATCGTCAGCATAGGACATTGCTGAAATGACCTCTACTCCTAATTTTGGCAGGAAAGAACCAACATGGTTTAATACTGTAATTCCATAGCAATATAAATTTAGAACAGGAGCCAAGCCAAAATGCACCCCTGTCTAAGGCCATTAGGGTGACTATTTTTCTGGACAAGGCTCCATTGCCCCCTAGTTCAACCCTTGTCCATGAGCCCTCATGTAATTGAATTATCAGCTTTAATTAGCCAGATGGGATATTCCATTTATGCATTTTTTCCCAAAGTAATGCTCGATTTATTGTGTCAAACGCCATTGACAAATCTATATATGACACATAAAGGGGCTGTTTCCTTTTGAGTGCATATTCTTCAGCCAAAAGATTTCAGATTAAACAGCCATCGTTTGTTGAGTGCCCTTTACGAAAACCTATTTGAACCTTTGGGAGAACTCTGGCACTAATTACCCAGTCTTCCAGTTAGGCCAGCAGATGTTTCACATACATTTTACTAGGAATGTCTAACAGGGTGATCACACAATAGCTCGAGGACAAATGCCATCCCCTTTTATAATCAAAGGAACCCCAATGCTTCCTTTCCAGGCTTCTAGTAAGTTATGGCCACTTACTATCATTCCAAACACTGGAGTCAGAACCTGGGCCCACAATATAGAATTAAGTTTGATTATATCTGACGAAAGGCCATCAAGGCCTTGAGCCCTGGAGCTTTTCAAACTTTTTATCACAACCACAATACTACCTACTTAGGGGAGCAGATTACTCACCGCCAGCCCATTCCCCAGAGAACCAAAATGCGTACTCCCAATTTCTTCTCCGTTTTATCCTTTTACCTAATATAGCTCAGATATATACCTGACCCATGCTTCTTCAGGAACCAGCACTGCTTCTAGTTTGTTGGGCAGCCCAAGAACACTGCTGGCTGTGTTCCAAAACCCTTTATTCTTCCTGTTCGAAGGTAAACATTTGCCATTGTCCATACTCTTTTTTCTTCCACATTATTTGTCTTATTTCTTTCCTATAGTTCTTCCTGTGTTGTTTAATTAGACACTCCTATTAACCACATCTACTTTATGAGCCTCCCTTATGTTCTTATTTAATGCAAACTTTGCCCTCGCCTTGTAAGAACTATATAAGCACCTTTTCTTACCCTGCCACGGTTGGAACCCGCCATCTCCCCATCCCGAATAGAGACAATTAGATTTTCATAGTCCTTCAAGATAGACTGAGGCGTTTGATTAATCTAAGATTTCAAAAGCTCAACAATACCATTTATAGTTTGAATGACTATTCTGCCAACGCTCTCTTAAATATGTACCACTATACAGTAAAAGCAAGAGTGGTTTGTGGTTACTGCCTGCTAAATAACCCGTTATGTACCCCAATGTACCCCAATCCAGGCCCAGGTAGCTACACAACCTTTTACCTACATTTATCCTACCTTGCTCTTCATAACGGTTCTAGCACTGACCTTTTACCCAGTTATGTGCTGAATAAATGTTTCCTTGAAACTAGCCTCATTTATTATGCATGAGGATTCTAAGAATAGTCCCTGCACATGAAGTACATAACAGAATTAACATACTCTGTACAAAAGTCATGGTCATCTTCATCGTAGGGCGAAAGAACTACTTTGCATAGTTGCAGGTATTGATTTAGGCTCATTTACATAATCATATTCATAACATATCGATTGTGTAAGGTACCCCGAGGCTATCTTTATGGTATAAAAGAACCATACCAAGACTAGATAGGCAGAGGAGAAGCTTCAAGGCTGACACTAGATGCTGAGGTCCCGGCCTGCAGAAGCTCCAGCAAGCAGTGGTCTGAGGTCCCTTGCGGGGTGTCCAACTCGAGACCAAGACGGGGTCCTTCGTTCTCTCGCATCAGGTAATGGGGTTGGCTCTTTCCTAGGGGATTCTTGGCTTTACACCCACATACATGCTTGGTACACTTAGGTAGGGTTTGCATCGTAGGAGCATGCTTGATTACCATCATGTATCTATATGCCTGCATATATTCACTGTTTTAGCACTATGGTAGAATTCTACCTTTTATTTACTCTGTTGGTGCTTGTAATCTTATACATCTGTTTCTGTCTAATGTCAGCAAACATGTGTTATACTAGAATGACACTGGTTCAATAAATGCTTATTGATAACTTCCCCATCGTTTATTCTGTGTAAATCTCTGAGACTAAGTGAGTCATAGTTGCCAGAAACTATTCGCTCCTTGGTAAAGGTTAGCGGGCTTATGGTGGCACTGTGAGATAGCTGGTCTAAAGGCTATCATTTCCTTTGGGGGTGTCTGGAATCAGTCTGGACACCAATCCCTTAGTTTATGTTGTCTAAACGCGCAGATCGTATGTATTTTTAGGAACTACACCACATGGTGCCGCCAACGTTGGTTTGGTTCTTATTTAACGGTCAAATCTGAGTAGTTCAGTCATGCTTTCTCAGAGACCCCTACCCATATCTAACCACAGACGTCTGGAGTGGGAAGGGAAAATCTGCAGTAGCCGAGGTGGTACATCCTATGTATTGGCTGTAGGTTTGTTCAAGCTTGAAGGATTATAGTTCCCCACATGGTGCAAAACCTTATCTCCTTTTCTTAATACTTCCTGCCATAATGTCTAACCATGGGGACGCTGGTACCAGTGGTGCTAGTACAGAGGAAGCTGAGCAGGAAGGTGCTCTTAACATTTCAGAAAATTGCAGACATGCAATCACTATGAAATTAATAGATTATGGCCTTCCAGCAATGGATGGACATGTTACTTTTGTGAATGAGGCACACAAGGCATTCAGGACAGAGGTATTCTATTCATGGATCAGATTTCCACCTGCAGATGCACACACAAAGGTGTTTCATACTTACATTCCAGATGAGACTCCTGAAGAATACTCTCCATACGAGGACATAGAAGTCCTGTCAACTTAACAAGAACATATTAATTGGTTTAAAGGCGCCCTACCCCACACCACAGGAAATGTGAGACTCAGTCCGCAAAGCAGGGAAGGAGCGACCTGGCCGGTCCTAGCTGCTTACACACCGCATCCAGAAATTGATACACTGTCAGCAGCAGACTTACGTACACTTTACAAAGAGATAGTAAAACTGTACAGAAACCTTACACAATTCGTAATGCGAACACTTACAATTCAACCTACAAGGGTCAATCAAGCTTATCAACCGCAAGGGACCTCGACACAAATAGCCCACAAACGCTGAACGTGGTTAAGGGACGGATGCCCACTAGGCGTCAGCAGATGCCGTTCTGGATAGCACAGAAAATAGCACAGCTTGAGGCAGTGTTTCCCCACACAGGCCCACAGGAAAAACACAGAATACTAACAATTTGCTTGTCAATGGGAATAGCTCCCCCGACAGAGGATTGTACTACTTGGGGAACAGTTTCGCTGCCATTTATACCAGAACTCATGGTACCCCCTCAATAGCAGGAGTACGGGCAGAATCTGTCCTGGACTTGGGGATGAAATTGATAGACAATTTTGCCCAGGTATCAACAATTATGTTAGGTAACATAAAAGGGGAGGCAGCAGCGGTGACTTACGCCAACACCTGAGGGAAGTCACTCCTGCACAACAGGAGCGAGAACTACCTAAGATTATAGAAGAAGCCTATGCTTCGCTGGGTAGAGATAACGTGGGAGCTAGACCTGGGAAACCACAATTAACGACCAGATGGACCGTGGAGATTTTTTACATAGTCTGGAATTGCCCTATTCTGGCAGCCTTTTGGGGGGGAGTTTTTCACTGTTTGGAGGGGGTGCTGGAGCAGAAGCTGTCGCAAACCCTCCGATAAGTCCTGCTCCGCCTTTCTGATGACATGGACAGGAACAGATTTGTGCGAGCCCTGCTGTGGCTAGGCCTAGTCGTAGCCAAGCGGGATATTGTACAGCTGTGGAAAGATGCTACTGCTCCCTTGCTGGAGTGATGGAAGTGGGGTTTAGACCACTGCTTAGGACTGGAAAGCCCTATTTATATTGTGAGAGGTTGCCCTCTGAAATATTTTAAAATATGGGAGGGATGTGTGACCTATCGATGGATCCACCTGGAGCCATGCCTAAGTCGCAGATGTCGCTCGTGGAAGAGATAAGAGCTCACACTGCAAAAATGCATTTCGGGGAGGGGGCATTAGTGAAACACTATTTAAGGTGTTTCACCCTTGATGTGATATTCTCAGTGGGTATTCTTTTAGAGTTTTTGGTTCAACCACCCGACATTCTGAAGTAAATGTGGTCATTGCTGACCACAACGTATTAACTGTTGATTTACATGGTCCACATGTGTTTCTACATATTTGTAACTTCTGTCATTGGTGGTCAGATATTGTTGTATGGCTTTGTCTGTTTCAAAATCCCAATAAAAAGACTTCAAAAGAAAAAAAAAGAATCCCACAACATGTTTTGTTTCAATTCTGCTTGTGATTAACACTTCCCGCCATTAGGACCAACACCGACAACACTCCACCTCCTCTTTGTACAGGACCTAAATTATCAAACGCAACCTCTTCCCATGGATGCCTGGGCAACTTCCTGATTACTATAGGCTGGACACATGATTTCCTGCACTCTTCACTAGAAATTTCTTTACTTCTCCACCTGACCTTCAAAAGGTTAATAACATCTTTTAATGCAGTGTGTGGTTCAAGTCCTTTATTTTATTTTACCTCAGTATGAGCCCTCTCTCAATTCCACAAACCCTTATGTTTTTTCTTCCTCCATGTTACCATCCACCTGACCATCTGACTCGTTGAGCACAAGTCACCACATGATTTCTCACACCAGGAACATACTCCAATTCAAAATTAAATTCTTGTAAAGCCACCACCCATTTAGTTATCGTACTAGACACAGCATCAATGCCTTTCTTCCTGAATATTTCTCCGAGAGGTTTGTGATCCTTTTAAATCCTAAAACACGACCCCTCAAAAATTTCCTTAGCTTCTTTACAGCCCAATAAATTCCCAAAGCCCCTCTCTCTATGACAGAATAAGGGATCTCTGGTCCTTTAAAACTCTGCAATGCAAACATTACAGTTCTCTCTGACACTCCCTTCCCTTGTACAGACACTCCCTCCCCTTGTATTATTGCATTGAAACCTTTGAGGTTGGCATCCAGGATAAGTGTAGATTTTCCCATAGGATCAAAACGTCTCAAATTAGGAGCTCTAGCAAGTCTCTCCTTGACCTTGCTAAATTTCTTTTGACATCCTTCATCCCACATAAATTCTGCACCTTTCTTCAACAGATTCCTCATTCTCTTACTCTTCTCTGTAAATCCATGCACAAACTTGTTATAATACTCAGCTTTGAAGTCAATGTTACTGTAGGGAATAATGAGTCTGGAGGCAAAAAAACAATAAGTAAATCAGGCTTATTCTAAAAGAGAAACTCCAGCCACACAGCACAAAACCTCCAGTTTTCTCTCTGTAACTGCCTTCACTCTTTCCCCCAGTTCAATACATAACATTTCAATTGGAACATATCATTGTGGATTCACTGTGTAATTAATGACTGCAGTAAGAAAACACCAACTATATACAAATAAGGCAGATACAACAAAGAGGACTATACCACATCAACTATTCATAGGAAATGCAACAATTCGTCTTTGGTCGTAGGAGAAGACAACCTTTGAAATCGTGTTTACCGAATCATCTTTCGGTCTAATGCCATCTGCTGATATTTCATATCTCAAATATTCAATCAAGGTCTTGCTGAATTCTCATTTCTCCCCTCTTCTTGTCAAATTAACATTATCAAGCTTTTGAGTACTTTTCTTACCTTTCCAGCATGGTCATTAACATCACCACCAAAAATCAGCATATTGTCTTGATAGACTCTGACTCTATCTATGTTCAACACACTTTGCATGGCCTTCTGAAACACTGAGGCTGTCGATATTAAGCGAAATGGCATTCTCACAGACCTGAACGCTCGAGAGGGTATGATGAATGCTGAAAAATCCCTGGACTGGTCCTCAAGTTTGATTTGATGATACCCTGAGGGAAGATCTATAAAAGAAAACACTCTAGCTCCAATCAACAAGGACAACGTAACTGCAATAATGGGAATGGGGTATCCATCTGTAATCACGTTTGTGTTCAATTCTCGTAAATCAACACATAATCTAAGGTCCCCGTTGACCTTTTTGGCTTCCACCACAAGAGTCAACCACTCTGTTCTTCCACTTCCTCAATGACTCCTTTGCTTTTCAATCTTTCCAATTCAGTTTGCACCTCTTGTTGCACCGCTATAGAGAATCGCTACATCTTGCCATACTTAAGTTGAGCTCCCCACTAATCGTATCCTATGGACATAACCCTTCAAACATTAAAGCTCCTTTTTGAATACTGTGGGAAATTCATCACAAATCACCTGGTTGAAATAGTCACCTGCAAACTAACTCGCAATTGCTTGCGAACTTTCATTACCTTTTTAAAACATAAAACATAGATTAAAATGACATGAATCATAAAAACTGTGCATATTATGCAAATTCTGAAATAGTACTCGTTATCCTGACAATGCAAGGCAACACTACATATATTAGAACCTCGGGGCATGAAACGCAGCAGTTTGGTTACAGCATGCAAACGCATGAGTCACTATATCACCAGAGTATCATCATAAATACATGGGTCCCACAATATCAGATCATGGATCCTGGGACACCAGCACCCCAACTAAACTGTATGTGGTTATTAGCATCCCTGTGCCCTGCACAGAAACATCTGTGCACCTACTACCGGTAATATAGTAATTTTGCAAGTTATGCAGGTTCCCGTACGTGGCCATAAGCCAATATGATGCAATGCATACTGAGGGAATTAGGCAGTAGCCCACATGGCATACATAGAACTTTAAGTGTGAGTAATCCCCAAGTACCTCTATTGCAGAAGCAGAATAAAGCCGGACCGGGCCGGGCACGAAGGAGCACGGGCCAGCTCCACGGGATCCTGGTTTGCAACGACAAAAGAAAAATCACATATGGAGATCTAAAGACCTACAATATGAAAGGTTAACCTGTGGTCCAAGGGAATCGGCAAGATCGTGACAAGAGGAAACCCTCTCGGTGCGCTTGACACTAAATAGGAGTAAAAGACCCTAGTTATGGGAGCATATGGGGCCACTATTCGGAGGAATGTGGGCGCTCTGAGGCTTAAGAGGAACTCCACAGTTCCAAAGTATCTGCAAAGTCTGACGGACAAACGTACAGCCGGGTCCCTCGCGACTGGTAAACCTCAGAGCCTCTGGGGTAGTTGTGGAACGACCTCCCTCCCGGCCTTAAAGCTGTCAGCAAGGCACCACACTCCCCAAACAAGAAGGGCGGGTGCAGCTTCCTTTGTCAGGTCTGATCCTCCTCCGACTGGCGTTGCGGCTCCCTCAGCTGTGCGTTCGTCAGTGAGGATCAGGCTCTGGAAAAGAAGGGCCTGTGCGGTTCTTCTCGCCAGAATCAGCCTGGGCAGCCTCTCCTCCCGGTTGGTGCTGTGGCTGATAATTGCCAACTAACACTGAACGCTCCAGCAGTGCGCCGCAGAGGCGGTTGTGTTGGGGGAGGAGTACTGCCGCACACAATGCCCAAAAACAGCTGAGCACAGGCTAGACTGGACAGAAATGCAGCGATTGACATACGCCTGCCCTAGGAGACAAAGAGCAATCCAAAGCGCTCCCCACACTCTGAGTTGAAGGTTACAGGGCAAGCCCCAGAGCAGAGACAAGTTGCAGAAATGGGATCCTTCAGGACCCTAGGCTTTCAAACGAACAGGGGAGGGAGGAAGCAGTCAACCATCCCCTGAAAAACATTGGAGAACAATCAGGGAGCAGTAGGCAGGCCAGCACACACAGTCAGTTCGCAGAGTGGCAGTCCCTCCAGCAACCCAGCTGGCAGCAGGTGCGCACAACAAAGCAAGTAGTCCAAATGGTGGTTCCTCCTGGCAGCACAGCAAGCCTCTGGTGCAGTATGTAGAGCCAACAGCGTCTGGTTACAAGTCCCACGCAGTGTCTAAAAACAAGGGGTCAGAGCCCCTGTACTTATACTCCAAAATATCTTTGTTCAAGAGGGGACTTAAAAAAAAAACCTTAGACGTGCACAACACTCCCTTTCAGCTCAGCCCTGGCTCCAGGCATCAGTATGGGGGAAATCAGCCCTTTGTGTGAGGGCAGGACACAGCCTATACAAATGTAAGTGTGTCTGCCTTCCTCTCTCCCAGCCCAGGAAGACTATCAGTATGCAGATGTAACCCTGCCACACCCAACCCTGCCCGTATGATGGGTGTCTGCAAAGTATGCACAAATTGTAGCTGTCAACCAGGCCCAGACGTGGATCGGAGACAGGATGCAAAGCACAAAGAGTCATAAGCACAGAGAAATGTCCACTTTCTAAAAGTGTTTTTCTAAAAAGTAATGTAAGATCCACCTACACCAGTAAGCAGGATTTATCTTTATCATTCTAAACATACCAAACATGGCAACACTACTCCTTTCAGATCAGGAATGACCCCTTAAACACATATAAGGAATTTCCAATGCTAGCCTATGTGAGGAGTAGGCCTCACAGCAGTGAGAAACAAAATAGGCTGTATGTTACTACCAGGACATGCCACACAATAAAGGCACATGTCCTACCTTTTACTTACACAGCACCCTGCACATAGGGTACCTAGGGCCTACCTTAGGGGTGACTTATATGTAGTAAAAGGGGAGTTTAAGGTTTGACAAGTAGTTTTAAATGCCAGGTCAAAGTGGAAGTAAACTGCACACGCAGGCCCAGCAGTGGCAGGCCTGAGACAGGTTTGAAATGCTACTTCTGTGGGCGGACAAGCAGTGCTGCAGGCCCACTAGTAGCATTTAATTTATAGGCCCTGGGTACACAGGATACCACTGTACAAGGGACTTAAAAGCAAATAAAATATGCGAAACAGGTGTAAACCAATCATACCATGTTTAAAGGAGAGAGCACATGCACTTTAGCACTGACCAGCAGTGGTAAAGTGCCCAGAAGTCCTAAAGCTAACAAAAAGAGGGTCAGAAAAATAGGAGGAGGAAGGCAAAAGGTTTGGGGATAACCCTGCAAAAAGGGCCAGGTCCAACAACAGGTATTAGCAAACGTCTTCTTATACTACCCATGCAATCGCAAAATACAATTATATGGGATAGAGACAATGGAGCATATTCACAGTAGGGGCAAATACAACTATCCGCCCTAACCTGTTTGACCAACTTCCACTTAATAAAGGCCGGGACCTTCAGGGCCCATTTCCTAATGGGCACTTTTTATATCACGCAAATATGGCTGAATATACCCACCATAGTCTGACTCCAATAGGTGTTGCAGGTTGTCTCTATTCCCCACATAATCTAGGTCATCCTTCCTGGAACTCTCTTTTATCAATTGTTTCACTATTTGTTTCTGCTGGGATACAGACATATTTTGTAGATCTGACCCTGATGGGATATCCAGAAAAACCTTGATAGCTTGGAGGCTGGCAACCCACTGGCCTGAATACTTCTCCTGCAGAGATGTTTTAATTATATGCCTCAGGAAGCCATCTGCCGGCCTCAAAAGACAAGGCCAATAATAAAGGGTCCTCTGCATGTATTTGAGTGTTACGTTAGTGAGGCCCAGCTCTAGCCTCAAGGCATTATTCACAGAGCCTCTTGGCAAGCCAAGCCATCTTTTCCATATATTCATTTCTGTGGTCTGCAGCCGATTTAAGTTATTTGCTGACATAACCTCACAACCATACAGTAATAAATTTATAATGTTCGCATTATAAGTCTCTCTTAAAACTTTGACAGACTTGAGATCCAACCTATGCAAAGCACCTGAAATAGCCTTGAAGCAAGCTTCCTGAGAATCTATATGGTCTTTAAATTCAGGTTATAGCTAAATAGAAGACCTAAGCATCTATATTCTTTTACCACCTCCACCTGATCATCACTTAGCCACCACAAGTGCCTGATAATTGGCACTCTTCCTTTCGAGAATACCATTACTTTAATTTTAGACAGATTTATTTGTAGATCATTGGCCTTACAATATTCTGAAAAAGCAACCAGTTACCCCTGAAGGCCCACCAGCGTAATGTCCAATTTCACAGTATCGTCAGCATAGGACATTGCTGAAATGACCTCTACTCCTAATTTTGGCAGGAAAGAACCAACATGGTTTAATACTGTAATTCCATAGCAATATAAATTTAGAACAGGAGCCAAGCCAAAATGCACCCCTGTCTAAGGCCATTAGGGGTGACTATTTTTCTGGACAAGGCTCCATTGCCCCCTAGTTCAACCCTTGTCCATGAGCCCTCATGTAATTGAATTATCAGCTTTAATTAGCCAGATGGGATATTCCATTTATGCATTTTTTCCCAAAGTAATGCTCGATTTATTGTGTCAAACGCCATTGACAAATCTATATATGACACATAAAGGGGCTGTTTCCTTTTGAGTGCATATTCTTCAGCCAAAAGATTTCAGATTAAACAGCCATCGTTTGTTGAGTGCCCTTTACGAAAACCTATTTGAACCTTTGGGAGAACTCTGGCACTAATTACCCAGTCTTCCAGTTAGGCCAGCAGATGTTTCACATACATTTTACTAGGAATGTCTAACAGGGTGATCACACAATAGCTCGAGGACAAATGCCATCCCCCTTTTATAATCAAAGGAACCCCAATGCTTCCTTTCCAGGCTTCTAGTAAGTTATGGCCACTTACTATCATTCCAAACACTGGAGTCAGAACCTGGGCCCACAATATAGAATTAAGTTTGATTATATCTGACGAAAGGCCATCAAGGCCTTGAGCCCTGGAGCTTTTCAAACTTTTTATCACAACCACAATACTACCTACTTAGGGAGCAGATTACTCACCGCCAGCCCATTCCCCAGAGAACCAAAATGCGTACTCCCAATTTCTTCTCCGTTTTATCCTTTTACCTAATATAGCTCAGATATATACCTGACCCATGCTTCTTCAGGAACCAGCACTGCTTCTAGTTTGTTGGGCAGCCCAAGAACACTGCTGGCTGTGTTCCAAAAACCCTTTATTCTTCCTGTTCGAAGGTAAACATTTGCCATTGTCCATACTCTTTTTTCTTCCACATTATTTGTCTTATTTCTTTCCTATAGTTCTTCCTGTGTTGTTTAATTAGACACTCCCTATTAACCACATCTACTTTATGAGCCTCCCTTATGTTCTTATTTAATGCAAACTTTGCCCTCGCCTTGTAAGAACTATATAAGCACCTTTTCTTACCCTGCCACGGTTGGAACCCGCCATCTCCCCATCCCGAATAGAGACAATTAGATTTTCATAGTCCTTCAAGATAGACTGAGGCGTTTGATTAATCTAAGATTTCAAAAGCTCAACAATACCATTTATAGTTTGAATGACTATTCTGCCAACGCTCTCTTAAATATGTACCACTATACAGTAAAAGCAAGAGTGGTTTGTGGTTACTGCCTGCTAAATAACCCGTTATGTACCCCAATGTACCCCAATCCAGGCCCAGGTAGCTACACAGACCTTTTACCTACATTTATCCTACCTTGCTCTTCATAACGGTTCTAGCACTGACCTTTTACCCAGTTATGTGCTGAATAAATGTTTCCTTGAAACTAGCCTCATTTATTATGCATGAGGATTCTAAGAATAGTCCCTGCACATGAAGTACATAACAGAATTAACATACTCTGTACAAAAGTCATGGTCATCTTCATCCTAGGGCGAAAGAACTACTTTGCATAGTTGCAGGTATTGATTTAGGCTCATTTACATAATCATATTCATAACATATCGATTGTGTAAGGTACCCGAGGCTATCTTTATGGTATAAAAGAACCATACCAAGACTAGATAGGCAGAGGAGAAGCTTCAAGGCTGACACTAGATGCTGAGGTCCCGGCCTGCAGAAGCTCCAGCAAGCAGTGGTCTGAGGTCCCTTGCGGGGTGTCCAACTCGAGACCAAGACGGGGTCCTTCGTTCTCTCGCATCAGGTAATGGGGTTGGCTCTTTCCTAGGGATTCTTGGCTTTACACCCACATACATGCTTGGTACACTTAGGTAGGGTTTGCATCGTAGGAGCATGCTTGATTACCATCATGTATCTATATGCCTGCATATATTCACTGTTTTAGCACTATGGTAGAATTCTACCTTTTATTTACTCTGTTGGTGCTTGTAATCTTATACATCTGTTTCTGTCTAATGTCAGCAAACATGTGTTATACTAGAATGACACTGGTTCAATAAATGCTTATTGATAACTTCCCCATCGTTTATTCTGTGTAAATCTCTGAGACTAAGTGAGTCATAGTTGCCAGAAACTATTCGCTCCTTGGTAAAGGTTAGCGGGCTTATGGTGGCACTGTGAGATAGCTGGTCTAAAGGCTATCATTTCCTTTGGGGGTGTCTGGAATCAGTCTGGACACCAATCCCTTAGTTTATGTTGTCTAAACGCGCAGATCGTATGTATTTTTAGGAACTACACCACATGGTGCCGCCAACGTTGGTTTGGTTCTTATTTAACGGTCAAATCTGAGTAGTTCAGTCATGCTTTCTCAGAGACCCCTACCCATATCTAACCACAGACGTCTGGAGTGGGAAGGGAAAATCTGCAGTAGCCGAGGTGGTACATCCTATGTATTGGCTGTAGGTTTGTTCAAGCTTGAAGGATTATAGTTCCCCACATGGTGCAAAACCTTATCTCCTTTTCTTAATACTTCCTGCCATAATGTCTAACCATGGGGACGCTGGTACCAGTGGTGCTAGTACAGAGGAAGCTGAGCAGGAAGGTGCTCTTAACATTTCAGAAAATTGCAGACATGCAATCACTATGAAATTAATAGATTATGGCCTTCCAGCAATGGATGGACATGTTACTTTTGTGAATGAGGCACACAAGGCATTCAGGACAGAGGTATTCTATTCATGGATCAGATTTCCACCTGCAGATGCACACACAAAGGTGTTTCATACTTACATTCCAGATGAGACTCCTGAAGAATACTCTCCATACGAGGACATAGAAGTCCTGTCAACTTAACAAGAACATATTAATTGGTTTAAAGGCGCCCTACCCCACACCACAGGAAATGTGAGACTCAGTCCGCAAAGCAGGGAAGGAGCGACCTGGCCGGTCCTAGCTGCTTACACACCGCATCCAGAAATTGATACACTGTCAGCAGCAGACTTACGTACACTTTACAAAGAGATAGTAAAACTGTACAGAAACCTTACACAATTCGTAATGCGAACACTTACAATTCAACCTACAAGGGTCAATCAAGCTTATCAACCGCAAGGGACCTCGACACAAATAGCCCACAAACGCTGAACGTGGTTAAGGGACGGATGCCCACTAGGCGTCAGCAGATGCCGTTCTGGATAGCACAGAAAATAGCACAGCTTGAGGCAGTGTTTCCCACACAGGCCCACAGGAAAAACACAGAATACTAACAATTTGCTTGTCAATGGGAATAGCTCCCCGACAGAGGATTGTACTACTTGGGGAACAGTTTCGCTGCCATTTATACCAGAACTCATGGTACCCCCTCAATAGCAGGAGTACGGGCAGAATCTGTCCTGGACTTGGGGATGAAATTGATAGACAATTTTGCCCAGGTATCAACAATTATGTTAGGTAACATAAAAGGGGAGGCAGCAGCGGTGACTTACGCCAACACCTGAGGGAAGTCACTCCTGCACAACAGGAGCGAGAACTACCTAAGATTATAGAAGAAGCCTATGCTTCGCTGGGTAGAGATAACGTGGGAGCTAGACCTGGGAAACCACAATTAACGAGTAATTTCGAAAAGTATAAGTCGAAGCAAGCACCCGATTCTTCTAAAAAGAAATGGGATAACAAACAAACAAAAAATAATAAGCAGAATGCATCATGATCACAGGGTGGGTCTCCTCAACAGGAGCCCTCTGACAGAAAATACAACCTTAGAAACTGTGACAATATTAAAAAACCTGACAGGTATCAGGATATTGAGACACGTTCCTCTCGTTCCTTTCAGGGTTCATCAAAAAACTTGGAGAGGGAAGGACGGACAGAACACAGATCAGACAAGCGAGCCAAGCCAAGAGACACACATCGCACTTCATTATCAAACAAGAAGATAAACCCAAAAGTAAACCTCAAATTTAAAAAGAAAAAGGTAGCTGGCCTTAAAATAAGAAATGCCCAGGCTACTGAGGACTCTACTACTGAACGAGGAATGGGCTCTGACGATGCTAGACAGCGCAGCAGAAGTAACAATAGCTCACCAGAACCTGATGAAATTTCTGGTGACAGCAGCGTTGAATGAACATATCACGGTGGAGACACCTGATACCAGGGTAAGTGTCCCACATAGTTTACACGAAATAACGCTGCAAATGGAGGGGGACATACCCAGGAAAGTGAAAAGTCTCTTTTGGCACACCCGACATATGGATACGATATCCTTTTGGCTGAAAACCATTGTACACCTGAGTTCGTTATGTAGTGCACAAAGAGGGAAGATGTAAATTTACCGGTTTTCTACGACCTCGTTCCAGAGTCACTAAAACATTCATACTCGCAGGAGTAGGCGTGGGCATTACCACTAGATCCCGCACTTTACCCCAATCATGTAGGGTGGGATGCTGAGTCACCTCACCATGAAATCCCATTAAAAACTACTCCTACACCACAGAGGCAGTACCAAATAAAACATGACGCAAAGAAACAAGTCAGGGAGTTCTTAGATCAACTTAATTACCAAGGTGTGATTGAAAATTGCACCCCTTCCATGAATAATCCTTTATTTCCCGTAATAAAACCCGACAATTCATACCGTCTAGCTTTAGACTACAGACATTTGAACACATGCACAAAAACATTTGCAGTACAAAATGCACACAGTGCCGCATTAATGAATAACATTGTGCGGAATAAATACAAAACAACATTAGATATCTCAAATGGATTCTTCTGCCAAAATATAGCACATGGAAGTAGAAATTTGACAGCATTCTCGGCCCTAGGCTCTCAACGCCAATTCTGTAGACTGTCCCAAGGGTATAAGAATAGCCCCGGGTTGTTCTCAGCAAGAGTAACAGAGTTACTTCAAAATTGTGATGAGGAGGCGTTGTCCTACGTAGATGATATTTATTTGACGGACGATTCATTATTGGATAACTTGCACGGGGTGAACAACATAATCTTGGGGTTCGCCACTGTCGGCTACAAATTTAACTTTAAAAAATCAAAAATTGCCCACCTCAATGTCCTATTTTTGGGATATGAGTTATCAAGTGAAGGAAAATGCCTGGCAGCTAATATTTTAGAAAACTGTGCGCTACTCCAACCTCCGAAACCTCTGAAAGGTTTACAATCCATTTTAGGATTCCTAATTTTGGCAGAACATACATTTAGGATAACGCAGAAAAGTTCAAACCTTTTTACGAACTAATCAGACCTGATTTTTCAGTTCAACATTTGACACAGAAACACACAGAAATTCTCTGTTCCGTACAAGCTGACACAATGGTTTCTAAACATCTACACACATGTGTAAATACCACAAATTTGGTGAACCCTTGTAGTAGCGGGTCAATCAGGGTACACTTAGCTCACCTTCAATGAAGGCGAAACGGTACCCATTGCATACAAATCCCATTTGTACCCAAACGCTGAAATGCATTTGCATCCACAGAAAAGATACTGACAGCAGTACAGGCTGCTGTAGTGAAAGAAAGAGCACTAGCTCAGGGGAAACGCATAATTGTTGTGACTGCGGTACCAAGCTTAGAGGCTGTTACCAAAGCAAGCATTCCAAACGCGAAAGCATTGCATCCGAGATGGATACAATTAGCTAATTCTCTCACTGCAACAGATGTAGACTACAAATTTGGCACTACATTAAAAACACAAGCATTTCTGCAGTACGAACAAGAATATCCTCTCCCGAATGAAATAATGTCTCTAGATCAGTATGAATAAATCATTTACACTGACTGATGTGCCCAGCCTGCTGTAGGAAGTAAACAGCAATACAGCGCAGCATGTGTGATTGTGAAGGGATGTATGCAGAACGGCAAGTTCCGTCCTAGCAATACACAGACGCAGTAACACTTTTCGCCCTAAGTGGGATGGGTATGCCCAGACGTGGGTCCCTTGCTCACTGCGCCACTGGATTCAAGCTAGCCTGGCTGAAGAAGGGTGACATACCCTGAAACCGGTCCCAGGATGCTTGTTTCCAGTCCAGGGAGGACCTGGCCTGGCAGTTCGGTCTGGACTGTTCCCATGGGGCACAGGGTCAAGACTGATTTGCATATGGCTGGGTCCAAACTGGGGTGGCGTAGTGGGCAAAAGAACGATGGATTTAACCCAGATCTTTTGACTGGGGGAGAATGTTTGCATTGTCAGCATTCCGTCCATCATTTGTTTGCTGTAACACTTTTTTCGCCCTAAGTGGGATGGGTTTGCCCAGACGTGGGTCCCTTGCTCACTGCGCCACTGGATTCAAGCTAGCCTGGCTGAAGAAGGGTGACATACCCTGAAACCGGTCCCAGGATGCTTGTTTCCAGTCCAGGAGGACCTGGCCTGGCAGTTCGGTCTGGACTGTTCCCATGGGGCACAGGGTCAAGACTGATTTGCATATGGCTGGGTCCAAACTGGGGTGGCGTAGTGGGCAAAAGAACGATGGATTTAACCCAGATCTTTTGACTGGGGAGAATGTTTGCATTGTCAGCATTCCGTCCATCATTTGTTTGCTGTAACACTTTTCAGCCCTAAGTGGGATGGGTATGCCCAGACGTGGGTCCCTTGCTCACTGCGCCACTGGATTCAAGCTAGCCTGGCTGAAGAAGGGTGACATACCCTGAAACCGGTCCCAGGATGCTTGTTTCCAGTCCAGGGAAGACCTGGCCTGGCAGTTCGGTCTGGACTGTTCCCATGGGGCACAGGGTCAATACTGATTTGCATATGGCTGGGTCCAAACTGGGGTGGCGTAGTGGGCAAAAGAACGATGGATTTAACCCAGATCTTTTGACTGGGGGAGAATGTTTGCATTGTCAGCATTCCGTCCATCATTTGTTTGCTGTAACACTTTTCGCCCTAAGTGGGATGGGTATGCCCAGACGTGGGTCCCTTGCTCACTGCGCCACTGGATTCAAGCTAGCCTGGCTGAAGAAGGGTGACATACCCTGAAACCGGTCCCAGGATGCTTGTTTCCAGTCCAGGGAGGACCTGGCCTGGCAGTTCGGTCTGGACTGTTCCCATGGGGCACAGGGTCAAGACTGATTTGCATATGGCTGGGTCCAAACTGGGGTGGCGTAGTGGGCAAAAGAACGATGGATTTAACCCAGATCTTTTGACTGGGGGAGAATGTTTGCATTGTCAGCATTCCGTCCATCATTTGTTTGCTGTAACAGCAATACAGCGCAGCATGTGTAATTGTGAAGGGATGTATGCGGGACGGCAAGTTCCGTCCTAGCAATACACAGACGCAGTCTCTAGGAGATTGCACGGCACAGCTGGCAGAACTAAAAGCCCTGATACTGGCACTAAAAAAATACGGACTGGGAATACCCCACACTCATAGTGTGCGATTTGTTTTATTGTGTCCAGTCATATAATGAATTTCTTCACTATTGGGGCCAGAATGGTTTCAAGATTCCAAAGGTTGCACAATAAAGCACAAATTGCTCTGGGAACAGGTGGCAGAGCTGAAAAATGCTTGCCACGGGCTTATGTGATTCACACATTGAGTCATCTGCGTGTTGACGTGCACGTTGAAGGGAATTCACTGCCTGATGAAGCCGCCAAGGCGACAGTGTGAACTGCTGCAGTTGCTGCAATCACTCATTCTAGCACGAGGATAGACGGACAGATAATGATAGCTGCGAACGCTACGCGCAACAACAGCTCAGCCTTGCCAAAAGGTTTTCCACTGGAGTACACCTACAAGTTAGATGCGCAAAATATTCCGTATGCTCAAATTCCAGGAGTGGGGGATAGAGTAATACCAAACATGGATCGCAATTTGGATTAATTCTAGCTGCACACGTGGGTCTGTGTTCAGCACACGAAGGTATCGCTGCAACTGCTTCATTACTAAAGCAGCGTTATTGGTGGCCAGGTCCTACTAAACAGACCCAGGGTTATGTCCTTAAGTGAGATATCTGTCAGCAGATGAAGGGTTCCACCGTTGCATGTCCACCACAAACACCATTGCTAATATCAGACAGACCACTCGCATGTGTCTATTTGGACCACTGCGGCCCCATACAATCTGACGGGGCTTACAGGTACATACTGGTGGCAGTGGATTCATGCTCTAGATTCCTGTGTGTTTGGCCTCAGCACTCGGCTGATGCCCGAACTGTTATAAAGGATTTGAGAGTCTTCATAGAGACATACGCAATTGGCACATTACATTCGGACTGTGGCCCTGCATTTAGCTCACCGGCTTACAAAGACACCATGGGAAGTTTGGGTGTAGCATTGAGGTACTCCTCTCCATATCATCTCGAGGGAAATTCGATTGTGGAGAGGAAGAACAGGGACTTAAAGCAATCCTTAACGAATAAGGTTAACTTGATCATCCCCAATGTGCCAATATTATTGGTTGGTGATTTTAATGCAAAGATTACCCCTACAACCTCGAAGGATGAGTTACAGTTGGATAAAGAAAACGCTTTGGGGATTCCGTGCCAGCTTTTGCCTTGTCAGAGGGGGGGATGGGAATTATGGGAAATTTGATACACTGTCAGTTTGAATATGACTATCTTTAATGGTAGATGTGCAGGTGATCAGCCGGCTCAGTTCACTTTTGACAATGGGAGGGTGGCTACACTAATTGACTATGCTATAATTTCCTCCAAAGATTTTGGCATAGTAAATGACTTCGTAATAGGTGTGTCGTGTAATTCCTAAAAATACATAGGATCTGCGTGTTTAGACAACATAAACTAAGGGATTGGCGTCTAGACTGATTCCAGATACCCCCAAAGGTTATGTTAGCCTTTAGACCAGCTAGCTCACAGTGCCACCATAAGCCCCCTAACCTTTACCAAGGAGCGAATAGTTTCTGGCAACTATCGTACATGACTACCCTTGATCCTGCAGGGATTGTGGAAACAGTACAGTACTTTTCGCTCAGTCAGTCGTACTCACTTAGTCTCAGAGAGATACACAGAATAAATGATGGGGACGTTTTCAATAAGCATTTATTGAACTAGCGTCATTCTAGTGTAAAACTTGTTTGCTGCAACAACCATTAGATAAAAACAGATGTATAAGATTACAAGCACCAACAGAGTAATTAAATGGTAGAATTCTACCATGGTGCTAAAACAGTGAATATATGCAGGCATATAGGTACATGACGGTAATCAATCGTACTCCTATGATGCAAACCCTACCTTAGTGTACCAAGCATGTATGTGGGTGTAAAGACAAGAATCCCCTAGGAAAGAGCCAACCCCATTACCTGATGGAAGAGATGAAGGCCCCGTCTTGGTCTCAAGTTGGACACCCCGCAAGGGACGTCCGACCACTGCGTGCAGGAGCTTCTGCAGGCCGGGACGTCAGCGTCTAGTGTCAGCGTTGAAGCTTCTCCTCTGCCTATCTAGTCTTGGTATGGTTCTTTTATACCATAAAGATAGCCTTGGGGTGCCTTACACAATCTCTATATTGCGAGTATGATTATGTAAATGAGCCTAAATCAATACCTGCAATTATGCAAAGTAGTTCTTTCGCCCTAGGATGAAGATGACCATGACTTTTGTACAGAGTATGTTAATCCTGTTATGTACGTCATGTGCAGGGACTTTTCTAAGAATCCTCATGCATAATAAATGAGGCTAGTTTCAAGGAAACTGATCTACATTTATTCAACACATAACTGGGTAAAAGGTCAGTGCTAGAACAGTTATGCAGAGCAAGGAAGGACAAATGTACGTAAAAGGTTGTGTAGCTACCTAGGCCTAGATTGGGGTACATTGGGGTACATAACACCCACTCGTCATCCAAAGTTCGATAAGGTCAACTAATGCTAAAATATGCCTGTTGAAAAAGCATAAAAACATTGTAATAAAATCAGTGTCTAAAAACATCTAAAGTTTCACAAAATACGAGTATATCGAAAAAAAAACTAACCTATGGGGGGACTAGGATTCAACGAAAGTTCCTTGTAATCACCTTACTAGAAAAAAGACTCTTTTTCTAGAGACCCCTCACCCATCATGGTTTCCCCTAGGTGGCATGTTTCATCATTGGGGTTCCTCTCAATCCTCTACGGATTGAGGCGTGCTGCAACTTGTGAACTACGTAGGAGCACTTAGTTATGGACTATGTGAGGTGCAGTGATGTGGAGTGGAAGGAAGATAAGTCTTAAAAATACCCAACTAGTGAGCTACTATTTTATTCCCGCCCCTAGCTGGTATCGTTAAAATCAGGGGTTAATACCAGGGAGAAACCGGACCTTAATGAGTTTGGTTCCCCTAGTATTGCGTCTGTGTCAACATGTTTCGAGCTGTCCCCTACAAGTTCTTCATCAGGACTACACGGGGTCCAGCCCCGTGCGTACCACTCCTAATAAAAATCCTATAATGAGGATACAGTGAAGTGCACACCTAATGTGTATACACAAAATACATACGGTTACTTAATGATACTCCGTATCTGTAAAAGAGGAAGCAAAGAGATACATTAAAAACAACTGCTGCCCACCGGACAAGCCGGTAGGCCATATAGGCTTGTAAATACATGCAGCTCCTTACCTAGATCAATGCACCCGTATATAGTGGGTGCGCTTAGTGTCTATGTTGTGTGCTCATCTAGTGTGAAGTGAATGTGTCACACTCGATGCCAGTGAAAACACTCTCAATGAAAACTAGTGAGAAAAGACACCACGTGACAAACAACACGTAAAATACATGTAGCATATGATGAAACGTACTTCTATTTAGGCAATACTATTGCCTCATGGTCAACAACAGGGGTAGAGGGGCTTGTAGTCACACCCTAGAAATGGAGATAAGACACTTATTTAGCCGTTTTGTTCTAAAGATAAAAAGATAAAAACCGGAGGATGGCAATTCTTCACCCGAGTACAGCAAGGCCCCCTTCTCTTTGTACTTACTTCATCAAAGCACGCCTCTCGGTTCGTTATCTACTTCTGTCCCGGGAGACCGCATACTAATGCGTGTGTCTGCCGGGTGGCTATTTGAAGCAGTCGGCGTGGAAGTGCCTTGTCATCCTGCTGAACTACTAGACCGTGTACTATCAAACAAAATGGCCGCCCCCATTGGGCCAATGGCGGGGCCATCTTAGTAGTATACCGATCCTTTACTTTTCGTTTAAAACTGATTCTAGGCACAACCGTGGTGAGACGACGGGGGGAGGGGGTTCTTTTGTTTGTTAGTAAGTGGCCCCTTTATTAAGAATCATGCAGGTTATACCACTACACCGATGGTATTTAGGTGTGTGGTATATCTTTACAGAAGATGTTTTTCGGGGCTTGGTGAGATCCTGACAGGCTACTCCTAATGGATTAGCCAACAAAGAGCTCCCAAGGGATATTGTCATTTAATCCCTCTGTGTCTGTGAGGAGTTTATACACCCATCGCTGCTCCTTTTCCAATAGTCTATGTTCCAAATTATCAATGTGACCAAGGTGTTCTAAAACCACCCATTTCAGATCGTTAGGTGTATGTTTATGTTCCATGAAATGTGAGGACATTTTTGTGGTAATTCGGTGACACCTGATGTTACTGCGGTGTTCACATATCCTGATGCTTACTTTTCTTGTAGTCATATCTACATAATGTAGGTTGCATGGGCAGGTTATCATGTATACTACGTCTGTAGTGTTACAATTCGTTAGCTGACGTAGTTCCCAGCTCATCGTGTTATTGAATGACACTTTCTTAGTAACGGTGGTAAGGTGGCACACACTACAATTACCGCATGGGTAATGGCCTGTGGGTGGTGTACCTAAAACTGATTGATTCCTATCTCTGTTCGTTACTGATTTTGGGCGGGTATGCACCAAAATGTCTTTCAAATTCCTCCCCCTCTTGTGGGAGAACATTGGTTTTGGAATGTTGAGTTTTCCGCTGTTTAGAATGCGCCAGTGTTTTTTGACTATCTTGGTAACACGATCAGAGGCAATGTAAAAGGTTGTGATGCAGACAGGTCTTCTGTCTTTCCCGGTGTCCTGTTTTGAATGTGCCTCAAGTAGGGCATCCCTGTGGTTATTGGCTGCTCTCTTCTTTGCTTTTGATACCAGACCTGCTAGGTATTTTCTTGTTAGTAGTTTATCTGATAGCCTTTTGGCTTGTATTTTGAAGTCTCTGGTCTCAGTGCAATTCCTCCTCAGCCTGAGGAACTGGCCAAAAGGGAGATTCTCCTTTAAATGTCTTGGGTGGAAGCTATCGTAAAGGAGTAAACAGTTTTTGGCGGTGGGTTTTTCGTGTGTCGTTGTCTTCAGGTACCCTTCCACTGCATAGATATTGAGGTCAAGGAATACCAGCTGAGATCTGCTCATGGTGTGAGTGAATCTGAGAAAAATGTCTTGAAGATTCAGCCAGGCGATAAATTCATCCGCCCTGGACTCTTCGCCCTCCCAAACCAGCAGAATATCATCGATGTACCTTTCCCAAAGTGTGATGAGTTGGCGATATGGGTTGGTGTCTGTCAGGATTTTGTGCTTCTCAAGGTGGTGCACTTATAATCCGGCCACACTTGGGGCGAATGTGCTGCAAATACTGGTCACGTGTTGTTGACGGAACAAGGTGTTCTCAAAACGGAAAAAATTCTCTGTCAGGGCCCACTTGCAGCACACCAACACCAGATGTCTCGGTGTGTGGTAGGTCCAGTTCTCTTCATACAGGACCTCCTCAATGATGTCTTGGGTCTCCTTATGGGGTAGGCTGGTGTACAGGCTAAAGGCACGTAAAAAGGCTTAGGCGAATTTAAGGGGTTCCAATATGGATCCTATACCGAAAACAATGGGTCGTCCGGGCGGGTCCTCCAGTGACTTGTGTATCTTGGGTATGGTGTAGAAATAAGGGGTTATCGGGTGGGTGTTGATCAGGAAATCCCCTTCTTTCTCGGTAATCCAATCGTGCAAGATGGCCTCCTCCACCATTGGTGGTCAAAATTCGCTGATGCCTTTTTATGTCCTCTGATACAAGGAACAAACGCATACATACAGGACACAAAGGCGGTACTTTGTCTTCCTAAAGACTTGCAGTTCAACCCAGGAACTAGCATCCTCATAGGGTTGGATGTCGAAAGCCTGTATATCAGCCCACCACATAAGGAGACCCTAGACATCATTAAGGAGGTCCTGTATGAAGAGAACTGGACCTACCACACACCAAGACATCTGGTGTTGGAGTGCTGCAAGTGGGCCCTGACAGAGAATTTTTTCCGGTTTGAGAACACCTTGTTCCGTCAACAACACAGGACCAGTATGGGCAGCACATTCGCCCCAAGTGTGGCCGGATTATACGTGCACCACCTTGAGAAGCACAAAATCCTGACAGACACCAACCCATATCGCCAACACATCACTCTTTGGAAAAGGTACATCGATGATATTCTGCTGGTTTGGAGGGCGAAGAGTCCAGGGCGGATGAATTTATCACCTGGCTGAATCTTCAAGACATTTTTCTCAGATTCACTCACACCATGAGCAGATCTCAGCTGGTATTCCTTGATCTCAATATCTATGCAGTGAAAGGGTACCTGAAGACAACAACACACGAAAAACCCACCGCCAAAAACAGTTTACTCCTTTACGATAGCTTCCACCCAAGACATTTAAAGGAGAATCTCCCTTTTGGCCAGTTCCTCAGGCTGAGGAGGAATTGCACTGAGACCAGAGACTTCAAAATACAAGCCAAAAGGCTATCAGATAAACTACTAACAAGAAAATACCCAGCAGGTCTGGTATCAAAAGCAAAGAAGAGAGCAGCCAATAACCACAGGGATGCTCTACTTGAGACACATTCAAAACAGGACACCAGGAAAGACAGAAGACCTATCTGCATCACGACCTTTAACATTGCCTCTGATTGTGTTACCAAGATAGTAAAAAAACACTGGCGCATTCTAAACAGCGGAAAACTCAACATTCCAAAACCAATGTTCTCCCACAAGAGGGGGAGGAATTTGAAAGACATTTTGGTGCATACCTGCCCAAAAATCAGTAACGAACAGAGATAGGAATCAATCAGTTTTGGGTACACCACCCACAGGCCATTACCCATGCGGTAATTGTAGTGTGTGCCACCTTACCACCGTTACTAAGAAAGTGTCATTCAATAACACGATGAGCTGGGAACTACGTAAGCTAACGAATTGTAACACTACAGGCGTAGTATACATGATAACCTGCCCATGCAACCTACATTATGTAGGTATGACTACAAGAAAAGTAAGCATCAGGCTATGTGAACACCGCAGTAACATCAGGTGTCACCGAATTACCACAAAAATGTCCTCACATTTCATGGAACATAAACATACACCTAACGATCTGAAATGGGTGGTTTTAGAACACCTTAGTCACATTGATAATTTGGAACATAGACTATTGGGAAAGGAGCAGCGATGGGTGTATAAACTCCGCACAGACACAGAGGGATTAGATGACAATATCCCTTGGGGGCTCTTCGTTGGCTAATCCATTAGGAGTAGCCTGTCTGGATCTCACCAAGCCCCGAAAAACATCTTCTGTAAAGATATACCACACACCTAAATACCATCGGTGTAGTGGTATAACCTGCATGATTCTTTTTTTTCTTTTCTTTTTTTTAATAAACTCTTTTTATTGAGAAATTGGCATGTTAAACAGTAAGGACACAGCATTCTACATGCATGTAATGGCATACAGTGCAATAGAACATTAAAGACCTCTTCACCACAGTGCAGCATGAATGTATTCGGGAATGTCACATTATCCAATATTGTCAACCCCATCCCCCCGACCCCCCGGTGGCTCACATATCTCCCCCCGGAAAATATTCCAAGGCCCCCAAATTTGAGACCACTTCTTCGGGCATCCCCTGGAAACATAGATAGGTATCTCCGTCACCATACACCAATCCATGTCTCTGGCCCAGTCCGCAATGCTCGGTGATGTTGGAGCCTTCCACAATCGTGCGATATTCCGCTTGGCCACCATGAAGCCCAAAGTGACCCATATCCTCTCCTTGGCCGTAAGGTCAGTGGGGTCCCATATGTTTAACAAAATCAATTTGATGTTGCATTGTAACTGTTGCCCCAATACTTCCTCCATCATTAATACCACCCCCTCCCAGAATTTCTGAATCATCTCACATTCCCAAAGTGTATGGATGAAGGTGCCCTCCTGCCCACAATGCCGTGTACAGCCACTATCTTGGGTGTATCCCATATGAACCAACGAGGGACCAGACAAGTACGTCCTATGGAGGATTTTTAGCTGAACCAGTCGTAGTCTGGAGGAGATGGCAACTTCGCGGGGAGAAGCCACTGCGGCTCGCCACTCCTCGTCGTCCAAGCCTGCAACGTCGTGGTCCCATTTACCTCTTAGCCGTATTAGGGGATCGGTCATATTATTGATAAGTTTCTTGTATATGAGGGATATGGCCTTTTCTGGCAAATCGCCATCTAGAATCCTGTCCTCAAGAGGGGAGGATTCTGGGAGGTCCGTTCCCTTGGGGAGAGCCGAGAATAGTGCATGTCGAATTTGGAGATATCGGAACTGTTCAGAGCTGGCCATTTCAAACTCGCGACTAAGTTGGGAGAATGGTATGACATTCCCGGATTTCCAAAGGTCCCCAATTCTGGAAATACCAATGGTGTCCCATTTGTCGAACCCCAAGGAGCGCGATAGCCGACCCAGCTGGTCACAATGCCAGAGTGGCATAGCTTGAGTAAGTTTGCCCTCCCACCCCAGGCTTTTAGTAGCATCTTTCCATATTTGCACGGCGTGCTTGGTCGGGCCGGACAAAACATTTTCCTGAGACTTTGTATATAGTGCTCCCTCAAACCCACCCCAGGGGAGGAGCCATCGATCAATCCGAAATGCCGGGTCGTCGTGCCGCCTATAGGTGCATTGATTAATGGCAGCGAGCTGCGAGGCCCAGTAATATCTTTTCATGTCGGGGAGTCCAATGCCCCCGTCGAACCACCCCAGTGTGAGCTTATGTGTGGCGATGCGAGGTGGCTTACCTTCCCATAGCAAATCACGCACAGTGCCCTCTAGTTCTTTAAAGTACGACGCCGCGACCGGAAGGGGAGTGTTTTGCAACACGTACAGAAGACGGGGAGGGACATCATTTTGAATAGGGCAGCACGTCCCAGGAGAGTCAAGGGGAGAGATTTCCAGTGCTGGACATCAGATTTAAGGCGCGCTACTGGTGGCCGGAGGTTGGTGTCATAAAATCGTGTCAGATCTTTAGATACCCAGATTCCCAGATACTTGAAGCCTTCACCGGCCTCCGTCAGCTGGCAATTCCGGGGAAGTCGAGGTCTTTGCCCTTTAAGAACGTAAAGCACCGACTTGGACCAATTGATCCGGTAGCCTGCGAACCTACCAAAAATATGGAATATATCCATCACCACATTAAGAGACGCCGCCGGGGAGGCGAGATAAAGCAGGATGTCGTCCGCATAAAATGATATGCGGTCCTCCCACCCATTTGTCCATTTAAGGCCCCGAATGACGGGGCCCTGCCGGATCCACGCTGCGAGAGGTTCTAAGGCCAAGGCAAAGAGGAGTGGCGACAGAGGGCAACCTTGCCTGGTGCCCCTACCAAGAGAGAAGACAGGAGATTTCCGATTGTTTACGACCACTTGCGCCAACGGTTGACAATATAGAAGACGCACCCATTTAATTAATTCCGGACCAAATCCTAGCTTGTCAAGCACCGCGAACATGTAGGGCCATTCAATGGTGTCAAAGGCCGAAGCGGCGTCCAGAGATACCACCACGGCATCTTCACTGATCGTATCTGCCCTGCAAAGCACTGCGTGCAGTCGACGGAGGTTAAGAGACGTGTTTCTTGCCGGCATGAACCCGGACTGGTCCAGGTGTACCAAGTTGGGAAGAACTTGTAACAGACGAGTGGCAAGGACTTTTGCAAGGATCTTGGCCCCGCAGTTGAGGAGCGAGAAACCTGCATGATTCTTAATACAGGGGCCACTTACTAACAAACAAAAGAACCCCCTCCCCCCGTCGTCTCACCACGGTTGTGCCTAGAATCAGTTTTAAACGAAAAGTAAAGGCTCGGTATACTACTAAGGTGGCCCCGCCATTGGCCCAATGGGGGCGGCCATTTTGTTTGATAGTACACGGTCTAGTAGTTCAGCAGGATGACAAGGCACTTCCACGCCAACTGCTTCAAATAGCCACCCGGCAGACACACGCATTTGTATGCGGTCTCCAGGGACAGAAGTAGGTAACGAACCGAGAGGCGTGCTTTGATGAACTAAGTACAAGGAGAAGGGGGCTTTGCTGTACTAGCGTGAAGAATTGCCATTCTCCGGTTTTTATCTTTTTATCTTTAGAACAAAATGGCTAAATAAGTGTCTTAACTCCATTTCTAGGTTGTGAGTACAAGCCCCTCTACCCCTGTTGTTGACCATGAGGCAATAGTATTGCCTAAATAGAAGTACGTGTCATCATATGCTACATGTATTTTAACGTGTTGTTTGTCACGTGGTGTCTTTTCTCACTAGTTTTCATTGAGAGTGCTTTCACTGGCATCGAGTGTGACACATTCACTTCACACTAGATGAGCACACAACATAGACACTAAGCGCACCCACTATATACGGGTGCATTGATCTAGGTAAGGAGGTGCATGTTTTTACAAGCCTATATGGCCTGCCGGCTTGTCCGGTGGACAGCAGTTGTTTTTAATGCATCTCTTTGCTTCCTCTTTTACAGATACGGAGTATCATTAAATAACCGTATGTATTTTGTGTATACACATTAGGTGTGCACTTCACTGTATCCTCATTATAGGATTTATTAGGAGTGGTACGCACGGGGCTGGACCCCTTGTAGTCCTGATGATGAGCTTGTAGAGGACAGCTTGAAACATGTTGACACGGACGTAATACTAGGGGAACCAAACTCATTATGGTCAGGTTTCTCCCTGGTATTAACCCCTGATTTTAACGATACCAGCTAGGGGCGGGAATAAAATAGTAGCTCACTAGTTGGGTATTTTTAAGACTTATCTTCCTTCCACTGCACCTCACGTAGTCCATAACTAAGTGCTCCTACGTAGTTCGCAAGTTGCAGCACGCCTCAATCCGTAGAGGATTGAGAGGAACCCCAATGATAAAGCATGCCACCTAAGGGAAACCCTGGTGGGTGAGGGGTCTCTAGAAAAGAGTCTTTTTTCTAGTAAGGTGATTACAATGAACTTTCGTTGAATCCTGGTTCCCCCATAGGTTAGCTTTTTCGATATACTCGAATTTTGTGAAACTATATACAGTAAGGAGGGTAAACCTAGCCTTAACCTCTACCTTCCCCGATTTTTTGGTTGTAAAAACATCTAAAAACATGGTATATGTAAAAAATGATGTTATGAAAATTAAAAAAGCTCTACAAGTCCGCTAAATAGTCAATATACTGTTGGACCAACTGAGCACATCGAAAGCCATGGTTCTCAGTGAGAGCAGAAAAAATAAAACAAAGTAATGTTTTCGAATTCCAATTTGGCTTGTTTTGTAAAAAAAAGCCCGAATTGTTCCCATCACACTGAGAGCCAAATGTTTGTGTCCTGTGTGGGTGACACATCACTGTTGCTTGCATCCACAGATGACGGTCCCTGTAACACCTCTTGTATCAGGTCAATGGAGCAAAGGTGATCATCTTCAGTTCCCACAGCAGCTGCCGAGGGAACACTTGATACCTGTGAACCTGTTGTAGAGCTGTTGTCCGATCCGACAGAAGCTGAAGCATCCGGTGGGGGCTCTAAGAATGTTGTCATCAACATGGGAATACGCAGAGGACACTGTAACATGTGGGCCTTTAAGGGGTCCAGTAGTACGTCCATGTCCGGCGGCGCAACCGATGGAAGAGTCAGACATATATATGTCCAACACGCATTCGTATCCGCAGAATAGGCAGCGGAGCACAAGCAAGACGCAGTCAACCCAAACTGGTCTGAATGATAGGAACCAATGCTCGCTGACCTCACGAAGCCGAGGTGTGCCCAGATGGAGTACCATGCGTTCACAGCAACGTTGCACCAGGAGTGCCTTTTCCATCTCTTGAGGAATTGGGCTGTCCATTGCGTAGCAGGAAAAATAAAACTAGGATATCCACTACAAGTAGTAGGACCAGCGGAAGCCCTCCAAAAACGCTTCCTAATACAGAGTGTATAAATGCTGGAACAACTCAGATGATTGTCTGAAAGGTGCTTAATAGCCCAGAACCTATGCTTTTAAATAGGTGCACATCCCCCTCGTACCAGACATGTTAAAGATACAATGAACCATTTCCCCGAAATGGAGCGGAAAGTTCGTACTGACTAGCGCCTGTATCTCAGATGAAGACCTTGCAACCTGGAGATCAAAAGTTCTCGGGCTGAGTTCACGGCCCCATCCTTCTGCAAAAGCATGGCTTTTAGTCTGCTCAGAGAATCAAACCACATAAAGGAAACATTCAATGAAGGCCATAGCGTTGCCTCCCTAACTGTGTGGGTCAGTGGACACAATACTTGCATACAACAAGTAACCCTGGAACTTACTGTAACTAGATATGCGATGCCTGGTACCATCCCACAACAACCTTGATCATTCAGCGTCAAATAGCTCCCATTCAAAAGCAATTCGAACACCGGATGAATCACGGCAGCCGAGGAACCCTTCAAGTGACATAAGTTAGCAACCGAAGCATTACAGGCTCCGTGAAGCGAAATGTCTTTGGAAACTAAGGAACCACTTAAGACACTTTCACAGTTTGAACCACGGAGAAAAACTTCAGTGTCCCCATTTCTGCATCTATATCTGTACGGTAATTTCCAGTACTCTCGTATGTACCCGTCTCCCAGTGCTTCATACCTGCCTACCTGGTGACACTGTAGATAGTATTGAAATTGGAATGTCGTGACTGGCAGTGTAATATAGCCATGGATTAACCATTCTGTGGAAGGTGACTCAGCCATGGTGAAAGGTAATTGGTCCAATTTTTCAATATGCAGCATTGTATATTTTGCATCTCTTCGTGCCATTACCATCTGTCTTTCCGCTAGAGTACATGCGGAAAACAGAGTTATACTGTTGATGTAATGCCAGGGCACGTGGCCAGAACGCAATGATTGTAGCGTCCAGCTCAATAACAGAATGGATCGTAATTGCGATTGTCCATGTTGGAGAATAGACAAATCCTGTTCCATTATATCTATTGCAGAAGACACAATGTTGCCTAATGAATAAATTCTAGATGACAGTGTGGTCATACCATTGTCTACCACTGCCAAAGCCTTTTCTAGGTTAACCCTATCACTTTCACGTAGTCTCTCAGCAGCCTCCTGTTGAGAGATTTTCCATAGCTCGTTGTAAATGGCATACAAAAAGTGCTTGCGACGTGGCTTCTGGGGACCTAACAAAAAATCCCTAAGATCCATGTCTTCTGAGAGAAGAGAGAAGTGTTGGTTCACCTGGGATAGTGTTGCGGTCTTTAGCCACTCTAGGCATAACTTCCCAACACTGTATGATGTCACCACCCTGAGTGTTCTGAGTGTACATAGCGTTGGTCAGGCCTATGGATACTAAACCCTTCGGTAGTATCCCCGAATCGTGACTGACACCTATTTGTGTCGATAGGCCAAACCAACCATCCCTTCTAATTGGGGTCAGATGAATTGTACGAACCATTGTTGGGTCTGATGTGTTAAACTCTGAAAAATAAGCAAACTTCGTTGCAAATGTTGTTGAACTACCTTTCGGCAGTGTTGGGCAATGCTCCCATTGATGGTAAGTGAAAACATTACGTGGGAACTTGCTTTGTGCATGAAATGGTGAACATAGTGTTGGTAACAAAACATGGTGTCAAAATGAGATGTTCTATCATACAATTCATTTAAAAATGCAGCAGATTGTTCTAAATCAGACAGCATAATATTAACAGTTTCAAAGTCCCAATCATCAGAGAAAGTACTAGAGGTGATGATATCACTAAGAGAAATTTTAAATACGTGCTATTTTTAGAAAGTTCAGTAGGACCGTATACATCTTAGGAAACTCTGTCCCTAACTATTTGTTCGGAAACTGGAACTGCTGTAATGTTTACTAAGACAGGTCTCTCTGTTAACGGTGTGATGATGCATGCGGTTTCAGAACCAAGTTCACAGACAGTCACTATACCAATCCAGAGGACTAGGAACAGTAGACCAGTTGCAATCCAGAGCTGTATCCAGGGGGAAACAAAGTACGTTTTTTTCAGCCAAAGGTAGAAATCACGAATTCTTTTCTTGTGGGGAACAGGCGGAGGAGGTAACTCGGGTTCACTGAGATCCAAACGAGAAATTATCAAAATCAATGAAGTAGCCATACGGGGTTTGATCTATCTTAGGTAGCTCAGCAGGTTTTGTGGAACTGTCAGATGTCGACGTTTGAGACATTCACATCAATGTCGGTGTTAGGCCGAATTGAGATCTGTGTTTCATTTTTTTTTTTCTTTTCAAAGACCTTTATTGAGAAACTTGCACATCAAGTTACAAGGTAAGCAGGCGGGATACCGCAGATAAAGAGGAATGACCACATCTGTTACATACATCATAGGAACAATTGTACATTAGTAGCCCACAACAGTACACGGGAGGGAGTGACGGGAGATGGAGCAGGAAGGACATGGAGGAGCGCCCAGCAGAGGCAAAGTGCTGGCGGGAGAGGTCGCAGAGAACCAGCAGTGCGCAGAGGTGGGGAAGCAATCCTCTACGAGCCAACACTGGCGGCCGCTGCAGGCAATGAACCAGCAGGGAGTGCGGGAGAGGTCGCGGAGGGCGGAGCGCTCCGGCGTAGGAGGTATGAAACAAGGGGACCCCAGATGTCAAGCGGCCGGCAAGTTGCCGGCGTCAAATCCCAGAATTCGGATAAAAGCATCTGACAACGCGCAGCATCCTCAAGCCAAGCGCTGTCCTTGGGTGCGGGTCTCCGACCCCAATGCATGGCGACCCTGCGTCGTGCGAGAACGAGCAGCATAGCGGTAAGCCGGCGGGAGGCGTCAGGACAATGTTTCACATAGCCTAAGAGGCAGATCAGTGGGTCTGGCGTGACAGGCGTGGAGGTGATCTCAGTGATGGCGGTGCACACATCGCGCCAATATGCAGAAACCTTGGGGCACAGCCAGGCGAGATGAGAAAAGTCGGCAGCGGGGGCAGAGCATCGGAGACATCTATCGCTAGAGGCGAGGCCTATTCTATGCAGCTGAGCAGGGGAGCGGTACAGTCTATGCAGATATTTAAAATGTATGAGGCGCAGGCGGTAGTTAGGGGACAGACGTTTGGTCTGCTTGCAACAATACAGCCAGACCTCCTGAGAGAGATCAATGCCTAGGTCCTCGCTCCAAGCAGCGCGGGCGCGGTCAGCGGAAATCGGGGATGCCGCCAGCGTAAGGGCATAAAGTCTGGAGACCAGCTTGCGGGGGGAGGCGGAAGTGTATGCAAGGTCGAGGGCAGCCATCGAAGGAGGGGGCTGGGGAAACGTGGGGGGCAGGACGCTCTAAGTTGGCAATAGAGCAGAGTGTCCATGGGGCCGGACTCGGCTGGAAGAGAAAAGAAACTGCCGGCAGGGTAGAGATCCGATAACGTGGACAGCCCCAGGCAAGTCGCGCGTTTTGCCATCTTGGCCGTTTGTAGTGAAGGGAATACCGGGTTGTATGCAATGGGCATGGCATTGGCGGAGAGCAAGCTGGAGCCAGAGTATCTCCGAAGACCGTCCCAGGCCCAGCGCAGGGTCTCCACCGTGTCGATCTCTCCGCACGGGGGTTTTGCGGGGGCAAAGATAGCTGTCCGGAGTGGCGAGGGGGCCGCTAGATCAGCCTCCACCGCCACGTGAGGCTGAAAAGGCGTCGGATGTAACCAGAAGTGAAGGAAGCTGGCTTTGGCACTAAGGGCGTATAATTTGAAATCCGGGGCACCCAGCCCGCCGCACGATAATGGAAGTGTGAGAATATCATATGCAATTCTAGGCTGACGCCCAGCCCAGACAAGAGAGATAATGAGGGAGCGAAGTGTACGAAAAAAAATGAGCAGTGAGAGGGATGGGGATATTCAGGAACAGGTATAAAAACTTCGGGAGCACCACCATCTTGGCGATGGCTATGCGCCCCGCCAAGGACGGGGGCAAGCGCCGCCAGAGGGGGATCTTAGTTTCCAGCCAGTCAACCGCCCGGCCGAAATTTGCCCTCCAGAGTTCGTCCACGTTCCTGCTGAGCCAAACGCCCAGATATCTGGTGGGCCCCGATGCCCACACAAACGGATAGTCCGGAGTGAAGGGGACAGTGGCGTCCGTCAGAGGAAAGAGAATAGACTTACCCCAGTTAACCTAGATACCAGACAAGCCCCCGAAGCGCACCACCTCACGGACCATGGGCCGAGATTTTCTTGGGGGTTGCGGACAGAGTGTAATGTCGTCCGCGTACATGGAGACGACCAAGGCTCGGGCCGCAAAGCCAAGACCCCTCTGGGTGTGATGCTGCCGGAGCCTAGCGGCAAGGGGCTCCATAGCTACAGCGAAGAGCATGGGTGAGAGTGGGCACCCCTGCTTCGTGCCCCTAGAAACGGGGATGGGCTCCGAGATCTGACCATTGATCCGAAGGCGAGCTGTAGGGAGAGAATAGAGAAGGTGGACTTTGCGCAGAAATACCGGGCTGAAGCCTAAGCGAGGGAGAAGGTAAAAGAGGAAGGGCCACTCAAGAGTGTCAAAGGCTTTGGTAGCGTCTAAAAGGGCAGCCACGGCCGGAAGAGCGGGGTTGATTTGGTGGAGAACAGCGAATATAGTTTGGAGATTATGCGACGTGGCACGACCAGGGATGAAACCGGACTGGTCTGGGCGAGCTATCAGGGGCATGAGAGGTAGGAGGCGGGAGGCCAGCAACTTGGCGAAAATCTTATTGTCGGTGTTGATGAGAGATAACGGGCGGTAAGAGTCAAGGAGCTCGGGGGATTTGTCCGGTTTCAGGAGCAGTGCTAGCAGGGCCTCGCGAAGTGACGGAGGGAAGTGGCCGCACTCGAAGGAGTCATTATAGCAAGGTGCGGAACAAGAAGGGGCGCGAAGGCTTTGTAAAAGGACGCAGGTAAACCGTCGGAACCCGGAGCTTTATCGCCAGGCAGGCTATTAATGGCTGCCAGGATCTCCTCCTTAGAAAAGGGTTCGTTGAGGTACTCCCAATGGCTGTTACCCAGCCAGAGGAGCTCAAGAGTGTCGAAATATTGGTCAAGGAGGTCGCGCGAACGAACAATCCCAGCGGTGTAGAGTTGAGAATAAAAGGCGGTGAACCTGGTCACCACCTCATAAGGAGAGGTTGTTCGTTCCGGGCCCCCGTCCTGGAGCGCAGTGATATAAGAGGCGGCATGAGGCCGTCGTAGGAGATTGGCTAAAGTCTTACCCGGGCGATCCCCCTCACCAAAGCGACGCACCCTCGCCTCCCTACCCAGAAAGGAAAGTTCCCTATCGGCCTCATCATTAAAATCGGAAAGTTTACCCCGGAGTTGCGCAAGGATGTCGGGATTGGGGCTAAGAGAATGTAAAGAGTCAAGAGCCTTGATTTCTCCCTCCAAGCGTTCAAGGCAACCACGAATAGAGCGCAGGACACCAGCCTGCTTGGAGATACATTCGCCCCGAATCACCACCTTGAAACCTTACCAAAGTGTGGAAGGGGAGTCAACGGAGCCGGCGTTAAGATCAAAATAATTTGCAATTGCGGTTTGGATCTCGTCGCAAAACACCGAGTCGCGGAGCACATTGGGGGGCAGCCGCCAGGCAAACATGCACCACGGGGTGTGCTGGGGGAGCAAGCTAAGGCGGACGGGAGCGTGGTCAGAAAGGGTACGTGCCATGTGCTCTACAGAGGTGACCCACGCGAAAGCGTCCTGAGTGGTGATCCAGAGGTCCAGGCGGGACCAGCAGCCTAAAGAGCCCGTAACGCATGTGCCTTCGCGCGCTTCCGGGTGGGTGTGCCGCCACGCGTCAAGCAGGGAGTTGTCGGATAGTATGGAATGCAGGAGAGATGTAGCGCGCGGGTACAGAGCGCGGGCCCAGAGCGATCAAGGTTGGCTGAAGGTGTAATGTTGAAATCGCCCCCCCAAAGCTGCGCGGCAGGTCCCAGGGAAGAGATGTGTCGCCACACTTGCGCAAAGAATTCAGGGTTATCAGAGTTGGGGCCATAGATCGCTGCTAGGATCAGGGGTTGGGCCAGGAGAGTGCCAAGCAGGATGACGAAGCGCCACTCAGGATCCGCAATAACCTGGGATGTGTGCCAGGGAAGCCCTCTGCGTATGAGGATGGATACCCCGCGAGAGTAACAGGAGTAGACGGAGTGAATTTCGCCCCAATGTCTAGAGTGAAGCCTAGAGGCAGTAGCAGGTAATAGGGGGGTTTCCTGGAGGAAACAAATGTCAACCTTATGTCGGAAGAGGTGGGCATGTACTAGGCGGGATTTCCGATGGTCATTGAGACCGCGGACGTTCCAAGTGCAGAGCGTGGTGGCCGTCATATCGCTATGCCATGAAGGTGAGTGGCAGATGAGGACAGATGCGGAGTGGGAGCCAGATGTGATTGAGAAGGGATGTGCAGTGCAGAAGACAGTGTAGCAATTAACACGGTACAGAAAAAGTCATAGAACGAGACAAACAACAGGCCTCGGAAAGGAGGCAACATACCCAATGACTCTCCCCCACCCACACCAACCCCCCAATCAGGTTGAGAGACCATCCCCACCCACCCAGGGAAACCCCAACTAGGAAGGGGAAGAACAAAGTCAAAGATGGAGGGAATTATCCCGTGGAGGCATGGCTCTGCTCAGCGAACACCCCTGTCACTAGGACAGGGTGGCCAAGCCGCGGATGATCGCGGACAGTGAGTGAAGACATAGAAGGCCAACAGGGCGCCTCATATACCAGGGCACATCATAGGGACACGAACAAGATAACGGATAGTCCAGAGCAGGAGTCAATAGTTACTGCGTAAAGGCAGAAGGGAGTGTAGGACTGGCATATTAGGAGCAGTGGGTGCCTCTTCGACGAGGGTAAACCACCGGGCCCACATGCCGGGGAACAGGAGAGCGTCAGATGCGGGCGGGGGCAGGAATGGCTGCAAGAGCAGAGGGCGCTGCGGCCAGAACAGGCAACGCCGTGCCATGAGGCGCAAGCAACAGGCGTCCAGGAGAGAGGGCTACCATCAGTCATTGTCACTCAGATCGCCGTCGGCAGCAGTCTGGGAGCTGGAAGGCGTGGAACGCTGTGGTTTGTCCAGCTTTTTCGCGTAGGCCAGTGCCACCTTCGGCTCCGTGAAGATGTGCACTTGTGAGCCCTGTCTGACTCGCAGCTTGGCCGGGTACGCCAGGGAGATGTCATGTTTCTGCAGCAGTCGTTTGGCCGGGAGGAACTCACGACGGGCAGCCTGCACCGCCATCGTATAATCAGGGTAAAAGGATATAGAGTTCCCCTGATGGCGAATTTCACCCTTCTCCCTGGCTGCCCGCAGAACGGCATCCCGGTCCTGAAAGTTTAGTAATTTGGCGATGATAGGACGAGCAGGCAGGCCAGGAGCTGGCCGGGGCCCCAGAGAGCGATGGGCACGCTCAACGATGAAGACAGGGGAAAGAACCTCACCAAATAGGTCCCGGATAAGCTGCTACACAAAGTCCTCCATTTTGGAGATGTTGGAGGATTCGGGCACGCCCGTGATGCGGAGGTTACTTCTGCGGGAGCGCGCCTCCAAATCCTCATTCTTGTTCTTGATGAGCTCTAGAACCTTGTCCATTTGGAGAAGTTTATGGTGATCCCGAGTCGCGGCGTCTTCAACATCGGACACCCTCGCCTCCACGTGGGTCAGCTGTGCGTCGTGCGAGTCCACCCGGGCCTTGACCGTGTCCAGACGGGCGGATAATTGATCGAGCTGGGTGGCGATGCCAGTGACAGTGGCCTTCACATCTAGCAGGATGGCTTTAAGGTCGTCCTCTCGGGTCAGACCGGCTTCGGGCTGGGTTGCAGGCTCGCCAGTGTCCAGGGCCGCCCCATCCTGTCGTGTTTGCCTGCGTTGGTCGAAGGCCAGCTTAGGCTGCTTGGGGTCTACCTTCCCCATGGTCGGGCCGCCGCGTCCCAAAACCAAGCCCGCCACCCGCACCGGCGAGGAGCTAGAAGCGTAGGTGTGGCGTGAGAGGAGGCAGGAGCCAGCAAGAGGCGCTATGGCCGAGAATGAGCACCAGGGGATGTAGCAGTCACAAGGCCCAAGGGGAAGGCCGGAGCAGGAGAGGGGTTGGGCGATGAACTGGGCCGGCCAGGGGGAACAGCGTCCGACCAGAGTCCGGGACGATCATATAGGTCCGAGGAGGAGGAGGCGGGGTGCCAGGTCCTGCAGGCCGGGTCGTAGCTGGACAGACAGCAGCAGGCGCCTGCAGCACGTCGAGTGAAGGAGCCGAGCACGGCCGGAATCAGATGGGCCAGGGGAGGGAGAGGCGATCCCCAATCGCAGGCCGGTGTGAGTAGGGCCCCAGGAGACCAGCGCAGTTCCGGGCCCCAGAGCCACAGGCGTGCCCACTGATGAGTGGAAGGGCTAGGAGAGTAGGTGGGCGCCGCCACACGCAGCAGCAGGCAAGCAGGGCACCAAAGCAGGTCGGCCGGTCCAGACGGCTAGTGTGAGCCGATGCAGAGAGCGTGACGTGCAGGATGGCGGAGGCAGGCCCTTCAGCGCGCCGGAGCGAGGAAGGCCGCAACGAGGCCTAAACCAGCGCGGCCGCCAGAAGAGAGCACCCCGGCAGGCCCATGCGCGCAGAGGCGAAGGGCAACGGGGAAGCGCGGGGCCCCAAAGAAGCTGCGGGAGGCTAAGGGCACTTCAGGCGCCAGAGAGCGGGAGGAGAGGCCCGGGCCCCGCGACGCGCGCGCCCCCAACCCCGCCGCAGAACGCCCCCAGCAGCAGCGAGACCCACCCGTGAGAAGAGGCAGCAGGCAGTCGTCAGCAGGAGGTCCCGGTCCCGGCAGGCCGGCCGGCATCAGCAGTCCCCCATCTCCACCAGAGCCCGGCGCAGCCGCCAGCCACACACCACCAGGTAGGCGCGGCAGCTGCGCCCGGGACTGGAAATGGCGGCAGATCTAGGTGCGGCGTCGGGAGTCAGCTGGGGGACCGATCGCCGCCCCTGGAGGCAGGGAGTCGAGGCAGCGTGAAGCGGAGGGTCAGTTCACCCAGGTTCTGCAGGATCGTGGCGGATTGAACGGCTTGGCCGGCAGAGCCCACTCAAGGTGCGGCCATCTTGCAGCCGGGCCAAGCCACGCCCCTCTGTGTTTCATTTGTAGATTTAAGTTGTTCAATTTCAACAGGTACAAGTTGCATTCCGTGGTTGATAACTCCTTGACTTCGTGGAGTAGAATCTTCAAGCTTAATTAACCTTTCCATCTGAACTTCCTGTATGATAGCGAGAGGAGATCTGGTGCTACTCAGGAGCCCATGTGGCCTACTATTGAGTATCGGCCACAAAGGGTGGTTTGATCAGATCAGTTGAGACAAATCCTTTTACTTTCTTGCCGGCAAGGGGCGGAAGAAGTAATGTTCTTGTTCCTTCAACAGCCAGGACAGGTACAGGCGCTCTGTAAGATGGCCTAAATTGTTTTTTGGTCCTCAGTCTTTTTTCTTACCAGGTCCCCAATCTTCGGGACCCAGGCAGGTTTTGCCGGAACAGCTTTCACTTCTCCAGTGGCGAGGCGTTTTACGTGGACGTTGCTTTGTAATGCCTGGAACTCATTGAGTTCCTGTAAAACAGCCAAACGATCATTGATGTCAAATGGTTTTTCATCCGCCACTGTGCTGCCACAGTCGAGGTCAGGTCCCCACATTCTAATCCTGAACAGGACTTCGTATGGAGTACGGCCCCCTAGGGAACGTCTTGGCATATTGTTAAGTGCCCTCTGGCCCCCATATAGGTGAATGACACAACTTCCACCCGAGCCTAATACCCTAGCTATTATTGCTACCAGATCTTTAAACAGTTTTTCCTGCCTTTTTTTAAGGGGGGGGATACATCTTTATCAATACTAAATCTGTACCACCATTTTCCCCCTCTTTGTCATTCTTTTTTAATGACAAACCAGATACTGACATTGATAAAATAAAGTTAGTAAATTCCTTGAATACAATGTCCACATTGACTTTATATTTTACAGACATCATAACAGCAAAATCCCTTCGCAGGGCGATCAAATTGCCCCTCGACTGCTTTAACACTAAAAACTCTGTAATTACTCAGCACAACCTCCTCCAGTTCCCAATTTTCTCTCAGTGCAATAATCAAGACATTTTCATTGTTTAAAAACAGACAAAAGTGATTCAAAGTTCTTTTTCGATCCAGCGATATTCCAGGACAGAAAATGAACTCCAACGTCATCAGGATCTGCAGCGAGGTGGATGGGGAACATTGCGTCCAGCTCCAACTCCTCAGTGTATTGTGTTTTAAAAATGTGTTTGTGCGTTTTAAACGTCAGGGTCCCTTCCTTCAACTTACCATAAGTGGATCATCCCTCTTTGGGAAAGGGCTGAGAAACTTGTTTTTTGCCCCGTCTCAGTCCATGGTAAACCTGCAGGTTTTCAGTGAAGCCCGATCAGCGTTGGTCAGGAGCAGCCAGCATAGCGGAGCGGAGCAGGTCTATGGGCAGGCTGTGTATCACTATCTTTGCTTCAACCTCTCACAGGGACGCCTGCTGAGTCTAAAAGAGCAGTAAGAGAAAGCAGGCCGCATATGATTCCAGCAAGCAGATGGGGACGTGGGAGGAGAAACCCACAAGCACCCTCCAACCCTCCTATAACCAGAAAAAAGACAGCAGGTAAAAGGCAAATATCTTCAGTGGCAGAGGGCTTGGAGCAAAAGCTTTTGAACCTGTGAACACTAGATACGCACTAAGAATAAACGCATTTTGCAGATAACACGTCGGCCGCTGTGCTACGGGTGAAACCTGTTTTGATTCCCTCTTCCTCTAAAAAAAAAAAAAAAAATGAGAGTGAGGAGGAAATAAAACTGGTGGAAAGAAACCCCTCCTCTGAAGTTTCCTTTTCAGCTACCCCCAAATGGCCCCAAGTCGATTTGGGGAACAGGGCAACTCAAAAGAGATTGGGGGGAAAAGCGGCAAAACAATACAACGCGTCAAGATTACTGGCTCCTTACGGTCCTTCTTTAAAGTTCAGTCAATAAAGGAAGAGAATTACATTTTCCTACCCCCCCAGTCACATCAAATAGGTAGCTTGGGGTCTGGTACGCACAGTAGTAGTATCACTGATATTGGGACACAAGGTGGAACAGGGCGACACTGTAAACTAATGCTATAGAACAGGATCTCAGGGGTTCTCAGCTACAGAAATCGAGCCCCCAGGCAAGAGGACATGAAAGCCAGTTAGGTGTAGAAAAGCTGCTTGCAACCCTGATAGAAGAAATAAGAGAGATGTATGCGACATCACAAAAAAAACCAGGGGAAGACTTAGGAGGCATGTGAAGCCTTAGAAGCTCAAATTAACACTAATCAAAAGAGTGTCTGTGATGGTAGTCTTGCTGGAGAGGTTGAGGCCAATCATGAAGAAATATAGGCTTTAAAAATGGGGGGAAAAGGCTTTCGTGACAAAATTGAGTCACTAGAGAATAATACGAGAAGAAACAATGTTAGAGTATTGAATGTTCCAGAAGGTTTTAAGGGAGAGAACACCAAAGGCTTTATGATCAGCCTAATAAAGGATCTCATCCCCTGTATTGACCCTGCAGTTTTGGAGGAGGATATACAGAGGGTTCACTGAGCCCTGTTCAAAATAGGAGTAGCCAGGATAAAACCCAAGGAAAATCTTGATCAACTTTAAGTCTTACTCGCTTAAGAAAAAAATTCTGACCGAAGCTCTCAAAGCGGGCAGTTTCACCAAAGGGGAATGGACCTTCCGTATTAGATCTGGCATTTCCAGAGTTACGCAGGATAGACAGTGGGAGCTAGGAAAGTATATTCAGGAGTTTAGATCACTGGGAGCCACTGCCCAGATGCTTTTCCCTGCCACTTGAAAAATCATGTGGAACAATAAAATGCAAAGGAGAATGAAAGTTCAAATGGGTATCAATCCTCCAAGATTTACCCATTGGTTCCAGGGAGGGTTCCTCAGGGTAGGGAGGAGTGAGGGGGCGGGTCATCAGCCCATTAGGAGTTTTGTGCAATATTTAAGCAGTGGGTGTGGGAGCATGTGGGAAAAAAAAGAATTTAAGCCTCATTTGTAAAGGTAAAATATGAAGGTTTTTATTAGGTGCGAGTTAGTCCCCTCTTCTTAGGTTAACATGCCAGAGCAATCAAATTTGGTGTCTCTTAAGGTTCTAACTTGGAATGCTAATGGCCTTAGGGTAAACAATAGAAGGAGAAGAATTCTTGAATATTTGAGGCACTCAGATAGTGTTCATAATTCTCCAAGACACTAACCTATTAAAAGAAGAATGAGAAGATATTATAAAGAAACTGAAATGGGTAGACAATTACGTGTGTACCAATCAGTCATGTTGTGTTAAGGGGGTTGCTATCCTTATTAAGAAATCCACCAAGACCACTGTGGGGGATTTTAGTGCAGATCCAAGGGGGAGATGGTTGATCGTAAAGGTGAAAATACATAGTTCATGGTATGCTTGTGTGGGCTATTATGGGCCAAACATTGATGACCCTGTGCCCCTTCAAGCCCTGTATAATCAGCTTCCGGAGGTTAAACTTACCATAATATTGGGAGAGGATTTTAATATATTAATAGACCCTGTTTTAGATAAATCTACTACCAGAAATTTGGTTAGCTCCCACAAAATGAGAGCATTAGTGAAGCAATTAATGGAGGATCTGAGCCTAGTTGACATTTGGAGCCTGAGAGAAAATCGAGGACAAAGGTATACTTTTCCTAACAAAACGAATGGGCACTTTTCTCAAATTGATTTTTTCTAGTGGATATTAAAATAAGTCAAAAAAGTGGAACATCTATCGGAACATCTGTCTGACCATTCAGCAGTTAGCTTAGAACTTCTGCTAGATAAAACACCTGCTCCCCCCAGATGGTCTGTAAACGGAGTACTTTTTTTTAGACCCACAGGTAATCGATCTTAAACAAGATACAAAATAATTCTTTCAGATAAACAGAACTACAGCCCCCCTACATATTATTTGGGACACTTACAGAGCCTTTATTAGAGGAAAGCTAATTAGTCAAGCTGCAAATAAGTATAAGGAGACAAAAAACAAGATAAGGGATTTCGAATATACAATATAGAGGCTGTTGAGAGAGGCAGACAACACACACAATCTTCAAGACCAGGCAGTTGTAGAGGAAAGGATAAAGAGTGCAAGAACTGATCTCACACATTATTTAGAGGCAATAATTCAGAGTAAATGGGAAGCCAGTAAATTGGCCCATTACGAATATGGAGAGGGGTGTGGCAAGTTATTGGCCTGGAAAACACAGGTAGAACAGACAAGAAACATCATGAAAACCATTCAAATCGAAGAAACAGGTAAAACATGCCCTGAAGACTTGGGGATAGAACATTCTTTAAAACAATTCTTTCAAAAATTATACACAGAAGATCTAGTGGTGACTGAAGAGGAGATCAAGAATAACCTCAGTGAAATGGTGATTCAGACCCTACAAGCAGATTTAAAAGAAAAATTGAATTCAGAGATTAGCATTGAAGAGGTGTCAATAGAAAACAGGAAATTGAAGAGAGGTAAAGCAGCCAGCCCAGATGTTCTGCCAAATGAGCTATATACTGCCCTAAAAGACGAGCTGGTTCCCATTCTAACTGAATTGCTGAATGTGGCTTTCTCTGAAGGGCAAGCTTTGCTGTGTTCCTGGGATGAGGCCACTATTAGTATAATTAAGCCAAATAAAGACCCTAAGATATGCGAGTCATACAAGCCAATTTCCTTAATGAATAGTGACTATAAAATCTATTCACAAGTATTAACTAAGCGCTTGGAAAAGGCGATCTGAACATTAATTCACGAAGATCAAAAGGGATTTGTTTGGGGGGAGATAACTTCACCAATTGACACACGACTTGATTGGTGCAATAGACAACTGCTTTGACGGTACTCACTTTCGACTGTGCCAAAGTTTTTGATAGGTTGAGCTGGCCCATCCTACATTGCGTGATCCAACAGTATGGCTTGGGCGAGGTTTTCTCAAGAGAAGTCAGGTCTTTATATAAAAACCCAACCGCTAGGATATTGGTAAAAGGGAATCTTACCAAACAGATAAGTATTGGAAGAGGGACCTGTCAGGGGTGGCCACTGTCACATTTGCTTTTTAATCTATATATTAAGCCACTGGCAAACAAAATTAGGGCAAGTCAAAATATCATCCCCTTCAAGTGCAATGGGTGAGAGAAAACGTGGCCTTGTATGCCGATGACTTGATGGTGTACACAGGAGATATGGCAAGGTCCCTCCCAGTGGTTCTGAGTACCATGGAGGACATTGGGAAAGTTTCTGGTTACCTGGTTAATCAGCAAAAAACTGAAATTATGAAGTAGAACACTTGCTATAATAGTCCGCTTGTAAAGCAGGAAATGAGATATTTGGGAATTCAGGTGGTGGAAGACCTAGACAAAATGGCCCAGGTAAATTTTAATAAAACAATGACAGGAACTAGGAAGTTATTAAAGACATGGGGTTGTCTCCCATTCTCTTTCTTAGGAAGGCCTAATATCTTAAAAATGTCAATATTCCCAAAATTCATGTTTATATTTAATGTAATACCTTTAGAATTCAAGCCGGAGTGGTTTAAGAAATTACAGGGGAGTTAAGCAGCTTCATATGGTCATCTAAAGGGGTGAGAATTGCATGAAGGAAACTACGTAGGAAAAAAGAACATGGGACATTACAAGTCTAGTTTTTTATCAATATTGTCGGGCTTTCTAGATAAAGAACATAAGATCTCTACTTTTGGATAACTCCTCCTTCACCCAGCTCTTTAAAGCTATGACAAAAAGTTTGCCCATGCAGGGTGATTATCTCCTTTTTAAATTTGGACATCCAAAGTATTTCAAAAAGGTTAGGTTAAAGATGTTGGAGGCAGCCTGCAAGCTATGGTATCAAGTTAGGCAGACACTGGACATAGCATACTATAGTGACTCTGGACCAATATGAAACTCTCCAGGATTCTCTGAATGCCTTCAAGACAAGCTGGTGTGCCCTCTGATTGAGAGGGGCATGAATAAGTGGGGGTCAAATCATACAGGGCTATTCATTGGTCTCTTGGGAGTCCCTATCGGAAATTACAGAGGGTAATCTGTCCAAATTTCAGTATATCCAACCGGCAAGTTGGGCACAGGCTTAACTAAAGATGGGAAAGGAAACACTGAATGGGAGGAAAAGTTACAAGGAAGATTGCCCCAAAGAAAAGAAGTCTCAAAGTGGTATTGGATGCTAGTGCAAGCTCGGGAATACGTTTTCACCCTGCCAACCGAGACCTGGAAGAGGGACCTGCCGACGCTGGACACAACAACTTTCTGGCAGTTTTCAATGTCTACCAAATCCGCCCCCCTTAGGAAAAATCATCTGTTTACAGTGCACAGGGCATACTGGACACCGAAAAGGCTGTCGATGCTGGGAGGTCGAGAGGTGAAGAAGTGCGGTGTGGAAAAGTTGGCTGATGTTCGCATGTTCTGGCAGTGCCTCTTGATCCAGGTCTTTTGGCAAAAAGTGGGAAAGGTGCTCTCTGCAGTAATGGGACAGGAAGTTATGGTAAGCCTGGCACTGGTGATTTTTCGGGTCACAGATAGTGTGGGGTCACTTTTAAACCTTCACCAGAAGCAGATATCCTTAACTTTGGTGCTAATATTGTTGGCACGAAGGGAGATCTGTTTGAAATGGGTGAACCCTAACCATTCGGTTCTTTGGGATTGGCTAGCATCTACTCAGAAGGTGAATATTTTAGACCATAGCGGCCACTTAAAGAGATCGAAGTTCTAGGAGGCATGGGAACACTGGTATAACCCTCGGCAAAACAACATGTGAGCTTATTTGTCTTGCTAAAAGAAAATGCCCAATGATTATGCATCTAAGCAAGAACCTTTTAAGGGGAGATCGTTCCAGGGCCATTTAACAATTCCCCAATCTAATAAGGTTGCTTTTGAGTCTCCTGAGCCCGGTGGAGGAGAGTCACACCTTTTGTCTCCTCGTGGTGAGATGTGGGTTACTTCTGCCGCTGTTTCCTCTTGGCCAAGCTTCTTTTGTCTTTTTGCTGCACAAATTAGGACAAAAAAATAAAAAATCAGGATCTGCAGAATAGGGATCTTGAAATCGCCTTTTTTGAATTAATTGTTTCCACAATCCAGTTCCAATCGTTGTCATGCTTTTCTGAAAGTTCTTCTTGATTAGTAAAGATTTGCCTCCCCTTCTCTGATTTAACAATAACATTTTTATTCAGACCCAGCATCCTCATAGCCCCCTCAAACCACTAACGAGAGATCATGGTTGGGCTGTTTATATTGGACCCCATTGCGTTCCTCCAGACCTTTATCATAAGTTGGCAACTCCCTAGTAAATGCTGAACGTTGGGAGTATGAATCATAGATATCAAAGCCTGCCCGATGTAACTCATCAATTGAGTTCAAAACTTCATCTGCTATTATCATGCAATAAAAATCAAGCAATACATGTGGCCAGGAAGCAGCAATAGTATTGGCTTTGGGAAAAAAAACAGGGTAATATCTTTCGAGAATATTTTGGCCACCCTAGGGATTGATTTAAAAAGAGATAAAATGTATGACATATTTAAGACACATTCTGTATCAGGGTCAGCAAAAATGTCCACCAAATGAAGAACCCAATCAGCTACCTCATTTGGATTACCCCACCATTGATTGACCTCCGGCCTAATGATCTCGGCTTCAGCAGCTATAGGAAATAAAACCTTACCACACTGATAAATCCTAGCCCTTCTGCACAGGCTTATGGTCAGAGTCCCTTACCATGGGTCCATTATTCATTGTTAATTAGTCAGCACAGATTGCTGGTACTTGACCATGGGCAGGGTCACTGGAATTATGTGGCAGGAGAAGGCCAAACGATGTGGCAAGGTTGACCAAATTATGCGGCAAGAACATGCAAATTATGCGGGATAAGGCAGCATATTTTCTGATAGTATTACTTCACTATTTCGTCATTTTCACACTTGTTAACACTGTGTGGTGATAGGTTGCACCTCAGTTTAACACTCAAACATAGCCATAAGCAACAGAAAGGTGACCAGTCACCCTTTACAAAGGGCCTTCCACTGCGTTTTTAATAACTTTTGAACCGTTTGAGCCAAAAACAATTTTTTGGGGGGTAAAAACTGCAGATTATGCAGCAGCTGATGGATTATGTGGCAAATAAGGGAGATCCATAATTATACGAAAAATGCAGCGGCCGCATTACCGCTTAATTCCAGTGGCCCTGACCATGGTCAGGGTTGTCTGAGGAATGCTATCCAAATGCGTCCTCAGTGCAGAATTACTTTCCCCAGGAATATCCTGAGTTTTCTGGCATTCACCCCCCTTTTCTTCAGCAGATTTCTTTATTAAATGTCAGTCTGAGTTGCTATATCGTGCATCACAGGTGTAGGTGCACGTTAGGCCTTTGCACATCTCGGAGTCACTGCCATGGGAGCACTACTGATCACACTATCCAAAGTTTATTTCCTCAAAACATTGTCCTCCTCCCTTTTTTACCTCGATCTAATAAGAACTGTAATAACACCAAAATAGTATCAACATTGTGAACAGTGTCTCTCACAAGCTTAGACAGAAGTTGGACAACAGATTCCAATATTTTGTTTATTGTCGCCATCCAACTGGAATTAATAGCGACTTGCTCCCCTTGAGGACGGTTATTATTTTGAATTCCTGGAGGACTATCTATTCACGATTGAGAAATTGCAACCTGCCTTTCATTAAGTAACAAAGCGATTTCCTCCACCGTAGATGATAAATCGATTAGATATGGAAGAGAACGTCTACTTTAGTCCTCTCTTGGGTTCTGCTTTGTACCTTATCTTCATGAACTACACAGTGACTTGACGATTGATTTGTGTCCCACAGGCGCACATTATCTGAGAGCATGGAGCATAGCGACATATCCATTTTATCCTCCTCGCCCTCTTCTCTCTCCCGGGTCTCCAACATGGACTTATCACTGAGTTGAATAATGACAGATACTTAGCTGCCCCTGAGTCACCAGCCACTTGTTTCACCAACGGGACTCCCACCACAGATGGACATTCATTATTTACCTTCCAATCAGCAGTACTTATTGCCAAGTTAGAATAAAGGCAAAGAGAATCTAAGATTTTTTCTATAGCATCTTGGCCTAAGCCTTGCTCGTGCATATTATCCTTGTTATGCACAGGTTCCATGTCCGCATTGCAATGCACTTCAGCAGTCACCACCAGCTCATCCTTTTTCCACAGGGCAACACCTGTCAGCGAATTCCTGCTATGATCTGCAGAACTCTGGCCACTGAGGACCGCAGGGATAGGAGCAGCGCCTGACTGAATAGGTAAATGCTCCTCTTGTGGAACCTTTTTCAACCCAACTTCCCCCATAATCGGCTTGGGTGACTTGGCTCCAGCCCAAGAGCAGCAGTTTGCAGAAAGCCCCCCTTTCCTCAGCTTGAGTTGCAGGAATGTCCTAATTGAATAATTCAGAAACCTTATAATTTTACGGCTCCTAATTAGTTTCCTCTATCTTACAACTCGAGGTCTCAGAACTCGTAATGGGCTGACTGTGTTTTGATAGACTGCGACCCCACTGAGATGAGCACTGGAGAGGGTGTCCCTATGGTTTGCTATATGGCCTTTGTTTCCACATCGAAAACATATTCCTTGGAAGTCTAACTTCCTATTTTCCTTGTTCATATTCTCCTTCACCACCTGTACTCTTTCCTTTCTCAAACTGTCTTTATTAATTACTTCCACACACGCATTTGTTTTTAGCAATAATCAAAACCTCATCCAAAGTGGCACAGTTCTTTCTGCCACAACTCGTCTTTGATCTTCTCAATGTTGCAGCTCAATATGAATTGATCCCGTATTCTTTCTTGCATTATACCCAAGAACTTAAATGGGGGAAACAAACTTTTTTTAATCTGTCACATAACTCTCCATGGACTCTCCTCCTTTCTGCATTCTCCACCCAAGATGGTAGCCCTCTATCTAACATGGTGCTAATTTTGGGGAGGTAATGCGTATCTAATTTCCTAATGCATATTTCGTACTTGTTCAAATTCAAGGCATCATCTGGCATCAGTAAGAAGATCAAACAGTTCCAGGCCCTTTGAACTCAAGCAATGTAAAGGTAGTTTTGTCCTTCACTCCAAACTCAACGAGGACCCACACACTCTGGCATATCTTTCAAACAACTTCTTCCATGTTTGCCACTTTATATTTGGCTCTCTTGGCAACATAAAAAAAAAAACGTTGGAGCAGTGACATTCTGCATTTTGGCACAGTATTTGTATGATTTTCTTTTCTATACCAAAAAAAAAAATTCAACCATTGGCACTCAATTTTTTGCCTGAGTATCCACACAGAAACAAAGAGTTAATCAATACTTATGCTTTTAAATTTTTATTTCAGTGTTACTGCACCCGACTCCGCTTTTCCCTCTGCGGAATGCAGTTAAAAAGATGGAGATATATAGTTTGATAAGCTGACTCCATGTAAAATACAAATTAATGCTAGGATTCAGTTATTTTCGCTTTTCCTAGGTTAAGCTGATCACCTTTGCAAGTTACACATTTACATCGAAATGCAGTCTTTATAAATTGCTAATCTCCATGAAAACACACACGCGGACTCATCCGGCTGGCCAAATCGCACGCTGACATCACTGAAACGCACAGCACGTCCTTCAGCATAAGCACGTATGCCCAGAGGCGAAGCTTGGTCAGTAAGAGGGAGGGAGGGAGGAGGGGGGGGGGGGGTTCATATTTAACAACAATCAGACTGGCATATCTTGTTAACATATATTATCTGAGTAGGAGGATATAAGGGGGCAGTGGGAGGGGTGAGCAGTGAGGATTGTAAGTGGTACATAAAACAAGATATTTTTCACACAATATTTAAATTGACTGTTACTAATGGATGTCAGGAGACCGTGCATTGCAAATGCTGTATATAGTTGACCATTATACAATACAGGCCTTCTTAACTGAGGTTGGCCAAAATAGATACATTGTGTGCATATGTGTTTTATATTTAAATAGCGTTTTTAAATGGATTTATAAAGAACTTAACATACATTTGTGGGAGTTTCAAGCACTGAAGAAAAAAGAAAGGGTATTGGCTGAGAATTGGCAACAATGGCTCTTAAACGGTTAGCGAGGAAAATAACCAGTCATTTGTTGTTTTTGCAAATTCAAACAATTGTCCTCTAGCCTGAGACTGTCGGGGAGGGAGTTCCTGGATTTGGTACCCTTCGATCAGAAGGATCTGCCACCAAAGCTGTCAAAATGAAACTCTGGTATTCTCAGAGGAAAGTGTAAGCCAGAGTGCAAGGAGTGTGAAATAACAGATCATAGTCCAAGGGTAAAATTTGCATATGACCTTATGTATGCTGCATAGCACATTTGACATAACTCACTTTTGAACTTTTGGAAGCATGGGTAAGAACTGCACAAAGAAGTACCCATGATCAAACGTCTTGAAACTGAATAGGATGTGGACTGCAAAGTTCTGGAAACATTGAAGACAGTTTTCCATCTATGCACCCAGGTTCTAGAACAACATCCCAGTATCCAACAGGACTGCACAAACGCTACTCCGATTTAGGAAAGAGTTAAAGACCACTACATCACAGTGGATTAACTGTCCACAACCCAGCTACCTCTCCTACCACTCGTTGACTTGATTTTAGTCCTTGACCCTGTACAGAGCTCTGTTGCCTTTTGGCTAGGATTGTGCTATAGAAATACCATATACATACATACATATGATGAAAAAAGGTAGAGGTAGAATATTGAAGAGCAAGCTAAAAGGATGGAGCTAGTTTAGTGAATAATAGCATTGGTGAAGTTAAAGAGAATACCAAAATTCCTCATTGCTGAAAAAGACGCGATGCAGACACTCGTGCTTGGGTTTCCACAGTGGGCAGGAGTTATCTTAAACAAAAAGGTTACTTACCTTCGTTAATGATCTTTCACGTGGATACTCTCTCTCCCTGAAGATTCCTCACCTTCTGAATATCCCAGGCATCAGACAAGTTCCATAAACTCATCAGTAGCTCTCTGCACCAGTAGTGAGCGCTGGCTCCATCTCAGCACTGGAATCTTGTGCCATAAAGCGCTCCAATGGCGTCCTGACATCAGTTTCCCATTCATTTTCTCCAAGCCTTAGAGGTGAACAGGTTGAGAACAAGGTTTTATCAGGAGGAAGCAGAGCAAAATGTAAACTTGGAATCTTATAAAAATCACTATAATAGGAAACCAGCCTTCAAGAAGGGGAGGTGGGCGGGGTCAGTGAGGAACCTGCAGGTAGATAGCGTAGCCACCAAAAGCATTGTTACTTACCCTGTAAGCATCTGCTCTTGGCTTGTAGTGCATTCGATTTACATGCTTTTCATACTCCTGCCATCTAGTGTTGGGTCCGGATATGTGCAAGTTGCTTTTCTTCGAAGAAAAAGTCTTTTGAGTCACAAGGTAGAGTGACTCCTCCTCTTGGTGAGAATGCACATGGGCATCAACTCCATTGCTAGATTGTTTATTTTCCGCTGTTGGGTTCGGACATGTGTGCCTGCGATCTGGGTCAAGATGGTTACGGTGCTCTGTTCGGTTCGTGCTCACTCTCACCCTCGTCGGTATTGGTTTCAATCGCGTATTCAGTCTTGCGCATTGTGAAATAGAAAACCTTATTGCTCATTGAACTGACGCTCTTCAACCGTGGCCCTCAAGAGCCTCGCCCTTCAGGGCCTCCATTTTTCGATCTACAAGGGGTTCACCAGAGGATGCCCTGCTGGTGATGGAATGGACGCCTTTCCGTTTCTGCCCGAACTGCCACGCAAAGTACCCCCGAACCAATCTTCATCCGGTCTGAATGAAGTGTAATGTAAGTGTAAGTAAAGAGAGGTCCATGCATATGAAAAAAGTAAAGGAACTGCAATGGTCATAGGATTCCGGGGAGGAGAGTGGGCACATGTGAATCTACAGCCCTATATGCCAAGAACAGATGCTTACAGGGTAAGTAACATTATCCGTTCGAGGCATGTGTGACTGTAGATACATATGCTTTGCATAGACTGTATAGCAGTGCCCACTAAAGTGGTGGCTAACCTGAGTGTTGCAGTTGTTTGAAAGAGTCTACGTAGCACTGCCTGACCTACATTAGATTGTTGCTGTGCTAGAACATCCACACAATAATGTTTAGTGAAAGTGTGTGGTGTAGGCCAGGTAGCTGCTTTGCATATATCAGCTAGTGGGATGTTGCCTAGGAAAGCCATAGAAGCACCAATTTTGCGAGTAGAGTGTGGCAAAGGGGGTGTAGGTAAAGTCCTTTTGGCTTTCGCATAACATGTCTGAATGCATTTAACTATCCACCTGGCAATGCCCGATTTGGATATGGGTTTTCCTGTATGAGGGGGTGAAAAAGCAACAACGACTTGTTTGGTTTTTCGAAAGTCTTTAGTCCTGTCAATGTTGTACATAAGGGCTCTTTTAACATCTAATGTATGTGGAGCCCTCTTAGCAAATGAATCTGGTTGCAGAAAGAAGACTAGTATCTCAACTGAATGATTAAGGTGGAAATGAGAGACCACCTTTGGAAGGAATTTTGAGTTGGTGCGAAAGACTATCCTATCCTTGCAGAGCTGGAAGAAAGGCTCTTCCAAGGTTAGTGCCAGGAGTTCACTAGCACGTCTGAGTGAAGTAATGGCAATTAAAGAAGCAACTTTCCAGGATAAAAATGAAAGGAAGCAGTTATACAGTGGTTCAAATGTAGACCCATCAGTCTTGTAAGAACAATGTTAAGATTCCAGGTCGGTGCAGGTGGAACCCGGGGTGGAATCACTCTTTTAAGACCTTCCATAAAGACCTGGATGATTGAACAAAGAAAGGTGTTGCCTATTGTGCAAATGGGCAGCCACTGCAGCCAGATGTAAGCGTATGGATGCAAATGCAAGGCCAGAAAGCTGTAGGTGCAACAAGTAACAATGTTCTGTGTTGTAGCATTCAATGGGTTGATACTTTTATAATGACAGTAACAGACAAATCATTTCCATTTAGAGGCATAGCATGCTCTAGTAGTAGGCCTGCAAGCTTCTTTGAGAATGATCATAGATTCAGGTGGGAGATTGAGATAACCGAATTCTGTGACCTCAGGAGCCAAATTGCTAGGTTGAGTTCCTTGGGATTTGGCTGCCTGATTTCTCCATGGTTCTGAGTGAGAAGCTTCGGGTTGAGGGGTTGCTTCTCGTGGGGAAACTACTGATAGTTCTAGTAGTGTTGTGAACCAGGGCTGTTGGGCCCATGTGGGAGCTACAAGTGTTAGTGTGAGAGATGTTTGCCTGAGATCCGAACTAGAAACTGAAGAAGAGGAAGAGGTGGAAAAGCATGGGCAAATATCCCTGACCAGTTCATCCATAGAGCATTGCTCTTGGATAGCGGGTGTGGGAACCTGGAGGTGAAGTTTGGGCATTTTCCACAGTTGAGAGCAGGTCTATATGTGGGAATCCCCACTTGTGGAAGTAAGGAAGGAGGACTCAGGGGTGGAGTTCCCACTCGTGGACTTGTTGCCGCATCCTGCTGAGGAGGTCAGCAAAATCGTTGTCAGTTCTCGGGAGATGTTCCGCTAACCGATGTGTAGGTGGCCTGCAGAAAGGAGGGAAATGGGCGAATGAACGGAGGGGCCCGTTAGAAGAGTAGAGCATACTCTCTTTCCACAGTCAGCAAGAGCCAGTGATCTAAGGTTAAGGCCTTTCAGGCTTGTGGATAGGAAGATACCCATCCTCTAACAGGCACCATGTGCTCTGACAAAATGGAACTAGGGCTTCTCTCCTAAAAGGGAAGGTGAGGAGGTAGGAGGCAGTGAAACTCAGCCTCTACACTCGCTGCGACTATAATATTGTTTGAACATGTTTTTTTTTTGCTGTTATTGTTGTGCTGGCCCGTCTGTCTGCCACAAAAGCAGAAGCCTCTTATGAACCCACAAAACCCAACAGAATTCCCTGTAATTCCCACTGCTGGGTTTGGAGATCTAGGGGTGTAACAGTGGCCCTGCAGTCCATAAACCACTCAAGGGCTTAATTAGCCTCGCCCCTGAACAGTCGCAAGCCGTCGAAGGGAGGTCTATTTGGGTCGCCTGGACATTGCTGAGGAACCCTGAGTTTCGTAACCAGGCGTGACATCTGAACGCCACAGAAGTTCCTAAAGCACGCGCTGCAGAGTCCACCATCATTAGGCCTGATTTGGGGACCTGTCTGACAGCGGCCTGACCATTCCGACACCACTTCTTTGAAGTGCCCTTGCAGAAGGTCTGGGAGGTTTGGGATCACCGAACGAACCATGTTCCAAAGGGCATGGGAGTAACAGCCTACTAGGCACGTGGCATTGAGAGACATTAGGGTCATACTCCCTGCAGAGCACAACTGTTTGACTAAGTGCTCTATTTTCTCCAAGTCTCTATCCGAAGAATTAGCAGGAAACATACCAGGAAATAACTTAGAAGAACAAGATGCTTGCACCACTAGGCTCTCCACGAAGGGTAGAGTCTATAGGAAAGCCGGGTCGCCTGGGTCTGGCTTGTATCGTCTGTCCACTAAATAACTAACAACAGGGGCAGAGGTTGGTTTTCCAAGCTGACATGACTAGCTCTATGATGGCATCATTAAAAGGTAACAAAGGTTTCGTTACCCGAGACGCAGGGTGAAGGACGTCCGTCAGAATGTTAGTTATGACCTCCATGGATGGCAAGGGGAAATACAGAACTTCTGCTGTCTTCCATATCATGAGGAGGTAGGATGTGACCTCTGTAACTCCCACTCAGGGAAGGCCTCTAAACCACTGCCATCTTTCAAGGCTGAGAAATGGAGGTCCATGGAGATAGATTGGCCATCTTCATTATCTGTGTCCTTCGTCAGGTAGTCGAGGATCAGAATCCCCACCAACGAAGAATCTGGTCTCTCCTGCAAACCTCTGTGCCACCCTTCAAGATTTGTTTACAGGGCCTGGGAGCTCCATTAAGGAGAAAGGGGCTGGTGTCGGCGTCAAAACTGACACCAGTGGTATCGGGATGGCACCAGTGAAGGCTGGTTTGGAGTCAGTGGAGAAGGGGAAGACCCCATCAGGACAACTATTGCATATGGTGCCGGACACTGCTATAAGTGAAGAAGTCGACAAAGGCAGAGAAATAGGTGGCAAGGGCAGGAAGGGATCGAACAGGGCTGGGGAAAATCTTACCAGCAGCATCACTAAGGGCAAGCCCATAGGACCTGCGGAGTCCGAAGGCGCTCCACAGGAAATCATTGCCATGCCAAAGATGTAAAACGTTAAGGAAAAACTGGGGTCTGTCCCGGGAGCAATAAACTCCAGGTAAGGCTGACAAGGCTGGGCTTCAGAGCCGCAAGCATGGAGGGGCTGGGGGCTAGCACTTTGGTTTGGAGGAACCGCAAACACCATCTCCTCTTGGAGTACCAAAACCAGTTCTGGCGCTGACAAGGAGTTCTGAGGCTTAGGGGAGTGCCTTGATGACTTACTCTTGGAAACCGGGTGCCACTCTGAGTTGTGTTGCCACTTCTTTAGCTAGAAATTTCAACTATGGTGACTGCTGATTTCCTCCTGGCCCTTCGATCATCTCTGGCTTGGGCCATAAACAGTTTGGCATCCTTTTCCATGGCTTTGGGGTGCCTGCTCCTGCATGAGTCACACAGCTGTGTGCTGTTGTCAGACCCCAAGCTCCAAAACAGCGGTTGTGCAGGTCAGTGATGGACATCTGTCCATCACAGACCCTGCAGGTTTTAAAACCGGACTTCTTGGGGCTGAGGGGGGGCAACATCCCTGCACCAATTTTTTTAAAGAAAACTGGACAAAAATCAATGATTTAATTGCGAACTGAAATTAGAGAGCAGGATCCAGAACTTTGTTGATGGCTCAGAAAATATGGAAACTGATGTCACGGCCCCAGTGGGGACTCTTTATAGGTTTATGGTGCCGTTCTAATGCAGTGATGGAGTCAGTGCTCCCTACTGGACCAGAGAGCTACATTTTCCAGATACAACCGGACGTCTGGTGAGGTGAGGAAACTGCAGGTAGAAATATCCATCAGAAAAATAGATTCTCATTTATTTTAGAAAGTTGCTGACATCTGATAATTTTCAGAACTGAGATTGTTTGCTGACACCTCCCAAACAATATTCTTCTAAATAAAAATTATATAGTCTAACTAGTTCTAAATAACACAAACTAATCTATGTTGCAATACTGCAACGCAGAATCATTCGCAAAAACACACAAGACTTACAACTAAAATACAAATGTGAAAAAGATTATATTTGCACATTATGAAGAGAAAATAGTACATTCAAAATTAGGCACATTTGTAAGGCAGCATTTTATTTCCAGTGAGTGGAGTAAGATGTGGTGTTAATTTCCATAGTACTAGGTAGTATACGTGTTATACAAGAACAAAATCAATCAACAGGAGATGCAAGATTGTATATAAGGGAATGGATTAAGAAGGATATAAAAGGTTACTAAAAATGGTCTTACATGTAACATCTGAGTGGACGATAGGTAGAGACAAGCACATACAAGCGCAGGTCAAATTTCTTCCCACCAATCAGTAATGGATTATCAATATAAAGAGAAATCACATATGCTTCTTTGGATGACTGAGAAACAAATCTAGAATGAAGAAACAAAACATTAAAAAAATGACTGCCACTTGCAACGTCATTTACTTCACCATTTGAATCAACATTTCCTAAAATACAATGAAGACATTGAAAGCGATCAAAAACAATGAGCAACACATCAAAGCACCATTCTTTTTAAACAACAATTAGCTCATTATAAGTTGGATAAGGTACTCAACACTTTGTTACAACATTACAAGTTACCAAGGGGATACAGCCATTTTATACCTTGTAATACATGTTTACACAACTACTCTCCCCTCTAATCACCCATTAAATCCTTGTTCTCTTGCTCCTTCTAACAAAACAAGCATTGGCAAAGGCAATAAGTCTCACCTATGAGAGCTATAGACTTTGGCAATGTTTTGCTGCCTTGCTGTACAGCAGCGCGACTGGTCTGTACCATGGCTAAAAGTAATAGAAAAAAAGCTCCATGGCTAAAAGTAATAGAAAAAAAGCTCCATGACGTGGACAGCGCTAATGATAAAACATTTTTTTAAAGTGTATTAGTACTGGCCATCTCGGAGCTTTTTTTTTTTTTTTTTAGCCGTCTCAACTAGAGGCAACATGGACGGAGGAAAGGTCGGCGGAAAGGATGCTGGTGGGGAGAGGACAGGTGGAAGAGAATGGGGAAGCATATGGTTCACTGAGAGTGGGTTGGAGTGGGTGAGAGGGGCTGGGGCAAGCAGAGGGACAACAAAGGGTGGTTGGAAGGGAATGGGGCAAAAACCCAGACAATGGAGGGTGGTCAGGAGGGGCTGAGGGCAAGTACACAGATAAGAAAGAGTGGGAGGAAAGGACAGGCGCAAGCAGACTGGCAATGGAGGGCGGGTAGAAGAAGCTGTTGGCAAGCATTGTGATAATGAAGGGTGGGAGGATCTGGGGGCAAGCAGAGGGAAAATGCAGGTTGGATGGGTGGTACTGGAGGCAAGCAGACGGACAACACGGGTGGTCGAGGGCTGGGGGCAAGCACATGGACAACAGATTAGGGTTGGGGAGGAACACAGATAGGGGAGAAGAACACGATGGAGATAGATGAAAAATGAAGTACACGAGAGGGGCAGCTGAAACACACACACTCTCTCGTAGAATTCTTAAACAAAAAGAAAATAGTAGCACCTGAAATATCGAGCAGTGGAAGGACACAGGAATGCATCCATGCTCCAGGGGATGGACAAACACAGGAAGAGGAAGGAAGCCTACGAAAGCTGATGAATAAGAAGCAAGCAAACGAACGTGAAGATGAAACCAACCAATAATAAGCAATTGGCAGGCTCTAAGGGCCAGATGTACGACCGTTTAGCTACTCGCCAAACGGTCGCAAATCGATTTGCGCATGCAAAATGGGTCGTACGCGATGTACGACAGGCACTCGCAAATCAGAAATTTGCAGTGCGACCGTTAACCGAAAAATAGCGAGTCGCTAACCATCATGTACAAACAAGTCGCAATTTCTGAGTACGCGCAAAATGGCCCGTTTGCACCTGCAATTTACCATGAATCCAAAACTTTTGGCAACAGGGCCCAAGCTATAAAAGCAGGCCCAGAATGCATCACAAATCTTAGCACAATGGCAGCCCTCTACATAATATCAAGGAGGATGCAGATCTTTGCTGCTCAGCAGAGGAGGTGGAGACAGGAGAGGATTTTCAGAGTCAGGCTAACCGTGTTTGACAAGACAGAGGAAGAGATATACCAGCAGGACAGGCTGAGTACGAAAGTTATTCTAGAGCTAATAGCCATCTTGAAGCCACAACTAAAAAGCAGAACCCAGCGCAGCAATGCAATCCCCACCCATGTCCAGGTGTTGTGCTCCCTCCAACTATTGGCCACTGGTAGTTACCAAGATGTCATTGCAGTGGCTGGAGGGGGTGTCGCAGAGTGCGCTTTCGCATTTCTTTCACAAGTTCCTTGATGCCATGATCCACCACATACACGAACACATCTACTTGCCCAGGGATGCTATAGAAATTCAGAATACAATAACCCAATTTTACAGGATAGCGAGATCTCCACAGGTAATTGGCTGCATAGACGGGACCATGTGTCCATATGTCCCCTATCCCACCTGGAATACATATTCTGGAACCGTGCAAAAGCACACATTCACTAAACATTTTAGGTAGTCTGCAATGCACAACACATCATCATGGACATTGTAGCAAAATTTCCAGTGAGCACCCAGGACTCCGACATCTTTCGCCACAGAGGCATTCACCAGGGACTAGAAAGGGGGCACTTTGACGCAGGATGCCTACTAGATAATGCAATGTGGTGTACAAAGTGAAATGTATCAGTGCAAACATTACTCTCTGTATGTTGTCTCACCCTTATATTTGTCTCACCAGGTGACAGTGCGTATGCCCTGCGGCCATGGATCCTCACAGCCTACCTGAATACCAACAACCCACACGAGAGACAGTAGAACACTGCACACAGACGCCCCAGGAGTGTGATAGAATGCACCTTCAACATCCTGAAATCGCGCTTCCGATGCCTTCATAAAAGCAGAGGGGCCTTGCAGTATGAGCCTGTAACGTCGTGCAAAATTGTTGCGACGTGAAATTCTTCACAACATTGCTTGCAGGAGGGGCCTACCCATGGAGTTGTCCGATTCAGACTCATAGGACGATGACCTAGGCCCACCTGCCCGACACCCACCCAAGCAAAGTAGAGCAGCAGAGGGGTGACGACGCAGGGACCACATAGCCAGACAATTCTTTTCACGCAACGATGCATCCATTTACATAACAACCTCCAGAAATGACAAGACTAGTAGCAGATTTCACAAACTGGGAAACCCTTTATTATCAGGGTATTCAGAAATGAACTGAAGGACAACATTTCCTTCATGGGCAACATAACCTAAATGTGTTTCACAAAGGGCGGTTACTCCACTGCCAACAATGGCCCATGGGGGCAAAAGCATGGTACACATGCAATATGCAGTCACTTCCTGCCTCTTCGGGTTGCTTGGTGGGGTGTGGCCTGCCTGCTGCTGCTCCTACGCAGCATGTGTGTCTCTGCAGTGGAGACGATGCTGCGGCTGGACACTTCGCTGTCAGGAGCATCTCTTATACCCCTGTGACAAGACTGGAGGTCTGTATGCTGCAGACCTCTGGCCACATCCCCACTATAGTGACTCATTTCCACCTTCTGGGCCAGTGTGCGTCTTGAGTGGAGGTTGGATGCCTGTGCCAGGCTGCCAATCGCCCGGGTCAATGCCCCCATCCAGCTTGCCCTGCTCCTTTCATTGTGCCTCGGCTGGCTTCTCTCCTCTGCCAACTCGGTGCAGAGTTGTCCAATCACTCCAGTCAGCGCATCTAACTTGGCATCCAGCCGGGCCTGGTTGTCTGCCAATTGGAGGGATAGGTTTGTGAATCCCTGGGCCAGCTCACTGTTAATCACACTCAACTGTCTCTGTTGCAACCACTGAATTTGCAGCATTTCCTGCTCGATGCCGCTGGCCTCCGCCTGGTCGCCCGTGCCTGCCTGCAAGTGGGCATAAGGCCTTGCCCATTGCCGCCTCTGCAAGATCTGTGTTGAACGCAGCTGCCGGAACCCTGGTGACAGGAGTTGTTGCTGGTGCAGTTGCCTGCTGGGATGTGTTGCCCTGGATGTCAGATGTACCTAGCTGCAACTCAGCCTGGACATCCAGCTCTGCCTCCATCAGGTCAAGGCCCTGCTCTTCCCCTGCTTCCTCTGCGTTTCCTGGACTCCCACAGATGTATCTATGTGGTACATGTAAAACAAAATAAATGCCCGTGTGAGACCCTATCTCAGTGGTTGAACCATGTTATTCAGCTCATGTCAGAGAGTTACTCCACTGTACCCGACTACAAATCCCATGATGCAACAGTTGCAACTTTTGGTGCATGAAATGGAATGTCTAGGGGTATCTGTGTTGTATGCCTGTGGACTGCTGGGTTCTGGCAGGTATGTTGGAATAATAGGTATTTTGCACTTACCAGATGGCGGTGCAGAGGTGTGGACGGTTCCTGAGGCACATGCTGCCTCTGTATGCTGTCCTGGATCCTGTTTGAGCTCCACAGATGAGGGGAGGGAGCATTAGATGGTCCCGCTCCGGACCCTTGGGACTGTTCCAGCCGGGCAGCAATCCTTTACTTTGCAAGAGAGTGCAGATCGTACCATCTTTTCGTCAAATCATTGATGGGCCTATCTGCAACTCCCAGGGCATTAATCTGTTGCTGCATTTCCCTCCAGATCTTGCGCTTTTCAGACTCAGGAAATGTCTGGGAGGCCCGCCCGAACAGCTGTTCATGGCTGTTGCAGCAACCATCACTGAGAATTTCCAATTCTCTTTCGGAAAATTTGATTTTCCTCTTGCGCTCCTGTACTCCATTCTTACTCTGCTGGCTGGCCATTGCAGGGTTAGCTTGGTGCCTGGATGCAGTCTTGAGTGTGCTTCTGGCTCCACATTGTGCTCCTACTGCTATGCGGGAATCACGATGGACAACACTTCCTAGTTTGGGGTCCTTCTGTTGTTCCAGGAAGTGATTTGGCTCTTTTAAAGCCGCGGCAGCTAATTGCGAGCGCAGTCGCAAATTGCAGCCATGTCGCAATTTGCAAGCATGTACCGACTCGCTAAATGCAAGGTCGGTAATTGTGATGTGACTCGATTGTGACCCGCAAATTGAGGGCCAGATTTGTATGTACATTCGATTTAGCGACTTGTAATTTGCGCATCGCTATTTCTCACAATTTGCGAGTCCCTATTTCTCATGGTCCTACATCCGGCCCTAAGTCCCCTGTAAGGTAACAATATATGAATGAAAGAGTCATTTATATAGCCAGCAGCTGCTAAAAAGATGTCCTAGACAAAATAACTAAAAAGGGGAAGTTATTAAAGGCTGCATTATACTGAGAAACAACTAAGCCATTAGATGCTTTTTGAAAGTCTGTTCAGTAGAAGAGGCATGAATATTATTCAGGAGGGTATTCCACAGTTTAGGGGCCAGAAAGAAAAAGGAGTGTACAGCTAAACAGGCACCATGCACTCTGGGAACTTGCAACAATAGTTGATTAGAAGATCTCAAGGATCTGGGGGATGATATGCACAAACTCTATCTCTCAAATAGATAGGGCCTCTGTTTTGATGTGCCCTGAAAGTTAACAAGAAAGATTTAAACAGAATGTGTTGACACCCCGGGAGACAATGAAGATTCCTCAAATGTGGAGAGATAGATTAATGTCTGGGAAGATTGAGTTGCAGCCTAGCGGCTTCATTCTACCATTTGAAGGTGACAAAGTAAGTAATTAGGAAGGCCCAGATATAAAATATTTGCATAATCCAGACAAGTGATCATAGAACGTATAACGATTTTTGTGGTATGGCCTCGAATTATGCTGAGAATCTTTTTTAAGATTTTCAGGAGAGCAAAACATGATCCTGTAGCTGCCCTCACTTGAGAGAGAAATGAAAGATCCTTATCAAATTTAACACCAAGGTTTCTTAAGTCATCTACCAGAGTAGGAGGGGACCCAAACTCAGCAGGCCACCAGGTACTAGCCCACATGGGAGGTAAACACTTGAAAAGAAGTATTTTGTTTTTATCCAAATTAAGTTTTAGACACCTGCTCTTCATCCATTCAGCTCACAGTTTGTCTCATGAAAGGAGAGCATAAGCTGGGTGACGACAGCATAGGGCACCACCTTTAAACCAAATGGGCGAATAATCGCAAGAGGACCCATGTAAACATTGAACAGAGAAGGATTTAGGGCAGATTCTTGCAGGACAACCCGTCTCTGATACTTGGTATAAAATGTATAAGATGGAAGGTATGGATTGGTGATGGTCAGGTAGAATAGACTTAAGCCAAAGTAAGGCAGAACCACAAATACCACTCCTTGCCAGGTGCTCTAACAGAAAAGAGTGGGACACAGTGTCAAAAGGTCTTAAAAGAGATAGTGGACGCGCGGTCTTAGGCAAGACATAAAACGTGGCAGGTAATGAATAAAAAACGTGCAACCTGTGAAATAAAACAAATCAATAAGCAGCTTGTAATTTCTTGGCAATTCACACACATAAGCAGTTTAATGTAAGCCAGAATCAAAACTACTTTTGTCTTTTGCAATGTGTGGGTAACATGCAGATAGATTACCAGTGTATTCAACTTTAGCACTTAAACAACCATTTTACCACAAACAGCAAATTACTGATTTAGGATAGAAAGTTAGAAATTAAGAATTCTGCTCAGGAAACTACAATTAACAAAGAGTGCTGGCTCTGACAATGGGCATTGTGATGTTACAATTTAACTGTAATGACTTATTACAGTAGAGTTACTTTGCAATTTTCTTATTTTAGGTAACTAGTGATAAAAAAACCAGACTGCGAATGTGAGAGATGATTTAGTATAGATCATGCAGACTTTGATGTTTTCTATATGTTATCTACTGTATAATAAAAGTATCCAAGGAATTTCACGTCTATACAAAGGAGCAAGGGGTCAACAAGAGCAAGGAGCTCTGAGGTTCCTTGCAATATTCTTTTAAAAGACATCAGAGGGTATTTTATTCCTTTTAATACATGGACACATCCTCATCCTTTTACAAAAAGCTTAAAAGCTAAGTTTCTCGCTCTTGCATAAGAAAGAGATCATATTAGTTGCTGATAAGTTGAATAGCAAATCTGCAGCATGAAAATAAACACTCCAGTATCAAGCTAGTAATTTGTTGTATAAACATACTATAAGCAGTTTAACATATCACTTAAAAACAGCTCTAATCCCTTCTCGCGTCCTCTCCTTACCTGTCTCTCTCTCTCTTTTTCCCCTTCTATCTAGCTCTCCCTATACTCCTATCTTTCTTCTCCTATGAACCACTCAGTTTGCCATGTTTCACTCCTGTTGAACCAGGCCTCATAGTACACCATGGCAGTACTTGTTACTGCACTCTGTATGCAGATCCTGATGTATCTCTTTGTCATACTTGTTTAATGACTGCCAACCAATACTGTTGCCTCTTCCAGATGTATTGCAACAGGAGTGTATGGTATACCGTTATTTACCTTGCCTTTTTTTATATGAAAATAAAAATTGATTGAACAAAAAAAAACAGCTCTAGTCTAGAATGTATGGTAACATGTAGACAGGTTCCTGCTTTCATGCAACAAACTCTAGTAATGCAAAAATAAACGTTACCGCCAAAGTGTCTTATCACTACTAATGACTGTTCATTTTTAGGGGGAAATTGTTCAGAAGAGTTGACAAGCTAGTTCTTATTTCAGTGTTTAAATAGCAGTTGTATTTTTGCTCTGTGGTTTGTCTTTTACGCATGATGGTTCTAGTAGCTAGCATATTCATTTTACAAATGAACTATAATAAGTTACTACAGTAGAGAAGAGATTGTTTTCTTACTAACAGGTAACTAGTAATATCACAACTAAACTGCTAAAACAGAGACATTATTTTAATACCTTCCACCTCTAATTCAGAGACATAAGAAAAATTTCCCATTTCCTTCCTTGCACCATTAATTCAATAAATCAGAGTTGTAACGGCAATTAATGGGGGTTCAGACAGGAGAGGCTTTCACTTTACTCGCTCCCAGAACCATTTCTTTCTCCCCAGAGTCACTAACCAATAAAATAAGAAATAGGTTAAGATTAGACAATGAGTGCTTTAAACGGAACAGGGTGGAGGACCATCAGCAACCCCTTAACCTCATTTCACCTTCTTGCCCTTGCTCCCACACCCTACCAATTAATACCTGTTAAGCACCAAATGAGTTGTTTTAACTAAGAACCATTTTGAAGAGCTATAATCTGTTTCAGAAACTACGGCTAGAGCCTCCAGTGATTAGTTGTCTCTATGCATGAGTGTGTACTGCAGTTATGACCATCTTATGTTCTAGATATTTTTCAGCTCGTTAAAGGTGGCAAAATCCCATTTCCTGACACAAATCTATGTTGTAACAACCTACTTCTGATAATGATTGAATTATTTTATTCAATTGTCTAAGGGGACTTAGGGTGCCCCCTCGGGCCTATGATACAAGGACTGCTCGTTTTTTGAGATTGGAGGCTCTTTACCTGGTTGGCAAGATTTGGAATGATACTTTCTCGGTTTATTCTATACGTTTTCCAACTGTCAGAGGATGAACATGGTATCTAAGTAAATCTCTAGCTTGCTTCTGAGCATTAGGAATGTTCCTAATGGAGAGCACTATGCACATGTGAAGTCCATAGGTTAGTAGTGTGAGGTCCAGTAGTCTCCAGCATCTCTATTTTGATCAATTAGTGGACCATTGGGCTGCTTACATATTCTGTCCATAATAACAACTAATAGGGACTATGGCAGAAGGTCTGACTCTTACATTAGAGAAAGCAACTTCCCAAGAGAACCTATGAACTTACATCCTCAAACACAGGAACCTGCACTGGCTCCCCGTCGACAGGAGAATCTCCTTCAAACTCCTCATCCACGCACACAAGGCACTCCACAAGACTGGCCCAGCCTACCTCAACAGACGACTCCTCTTCTACGTCCCCAACCGCCAACTCCGCTCCTCCGACCTCTCCCTCGCATTCGAAGAACCACCACCGGCGGCAGATCCTTCTCCCACCTCGCCGCCAAGACCTGGAACACCCTTCCACTAAGCCTACGACAGACCCAAGACCTGCTGACCTTCAGGAGGCTACTCAAGACCTGGCTGTTCGACCAGTAGCAGCACCCCCCCCCCCTTTTTTCCCTAGCGCCTTGAGACCCTCGCGGGTAAGTAGTGTGCTTTACAAATTCTGTGATTGATTGATTGATTGATTGAACACACAATGCAGACAGGCAACACCAACTGGAAATAGAGTATGCAAATGGTTTTGCATTACCAACAGCGTCTGTGTAAAAAAAGACCTTAACATGCTGGTCCCCAGAGAGTGGGTATATCTTCTGGAGCCAGTGAGCAGAGACAAATAAATTAACAAACCCTAATCTTTATTGTAGTGCATTGGTCCAGGTGAAAGTCTAGGAGTAGAGAAGATAAAAAAAAGGTTTTGAAGAACTAACCCAAAAAGTTACTTTTTTTGAAGAAAAAGTTGTCTCCCTGTGGGATGAATCTGAAATTGTAGCTGCCTGCTAACTAACAGTTGGTTACCTGCTGCAGGTTGGTCCTTCTAAGGCTGAAGATTTTTGAGGTTTTTGCTTGAAAATGTTTCTAAGCCCCAAAACAGAAAGGGACATGCCATTTTTTCAGAGATGCTGGAGCCTTTCAGGTGGAGGTATCCGAAATTCAATTCAATGCTGTGAAACTGTGGGTCAGGTACTTCTCGCAAAAGGTCCCCTTAATTCTGGAGCAAACATTTTCAAAAGTTTCCAAACTTTTACCTGGTGCCCAAGCAATCCCAGCAGAACTGCTCGAAGCCCCCCTGAATCTTGAGGGAGTTGGGGCATAGAGACTACTAGGATGCCAGACAGAGGTCACCAGTAAGGTCTAGGTGAAGTTCTGGTTGCCACTGGTCAGCTGGGAATTGCATGGAAAAGGCCTCTTGCAGCTTTTTGTGTACCTGTAGCTACACAAGAGGTCAGCTAATTGACCCATGGAGTCCACTTCTTTGTCCAAAGTATAAAGGGGAGTACGTCCAGTCCTTTAGAGCTCCTCACACATTACAGATAATAGGTCCAGATCTCTTTTGTTTTTCTGTAGGTCCTTAAGGTGTTCTGCTGGAGTGCCACTTTTATGCCCGGCACTAGCTAGTGAAAGGGGATAATTTCTGGGCACTCCCTAACCAATGGGGTAAAAGCTACCCAGATTACCCCGTCCCAATTTTTCAATAGTTACTTTTTGCCCTACTGCAAACAGACCCAAAATGCATGGGCATTTTCAAGATTGCAAAAGTCTTCAGCCACACAAAACACCGGCTTTGAAGCTTGTGGGTATGTAAAGGAGTGCACTATGATAATACCTACTGACATCCTACATCTAACACTAAAATCCTGTTTGAGGAAGTCCCTGTACCCACAACAAACTAGGAGACAGAAGTCTGGGAGGAAAAAGGCAGAGTTCTACAGCACCCAGACAGGGGATAAACAAGAATAATCTTGGTATTCTGTGTGCTTCCTCTCAAGTATGCCAAAGTGTTACAAGTGGCTTAAACAGGCCTGTCAGGCAGGATTTGACACTGTGGTGTCAAAAGGATGCCCACAGCCCCCCCCCCCCCCTGTAAATTCTGCTGAGTTCAGAGAAGTCATCTCTGCCCATTCAGGACAACCTATATAGTAGCTCCTGGGAGGACTTTCACACCTCAATCAGACCAAGTATTAGGCAGGGCATTTGTTGGAGAGCTAATGCAAATTCGCCTCTAGCAGCTTCAGGCAGGGTGAAGATAGCTTTCTAAAAGCTACAAATCCCACGTATTTAATAAAAATCAGAGTTTACCATTAGACTGGATTTTTTATTAAATTTAAAAGTAAGCCTTTGAATGGAGTCTGCAGCTGATACAGGTCAAATGTTATAGATTCAAGTATATAATCTATACTTTGGCTTCTCTTATGTGCCAGCTAAAGCCTAACCAATACAAAGTCATTTTAGGCCTAGTCATTGAGGGAACATGCCATTTCTAATGTTACACCTGTTCCCCTTTAAAATGTTATGCACTCTACCTTGCGAGCAGCACAGTATGCTTAGGAGGGACATATTTAATATTTAAAATCAGGTTTTCCTACTTGTCAAAAGGCTGATTTTGACATGCCTGTGAAGCAGAGTCTAATTTGCGGCTGCCAGGCTCTGGCTGCCTGTCAATGTAGTGGATGGCACAAACGTTGCTGTAGTCCACAAGTGCCATTTAACTATCCATGTCATGGGTGTACTTCTGCTCCATTTACTGTTATGTGTATTTGTAGATCGCTTTATCATCGGGGAGGATATCCTGGTGTGCATGCAGGATCAGTCCTTGCCTGGCCTAGGCTAGTGAAAGTCTATTTGAAGAGCCATGTCTTGAGCTTCTTGTGAACTTTGTAAATTGAAGTGGCGGCTGCTCTGATGTGTAGTGGCAGGTCATTCCCGGCTTTTAGAGCAATGTAGGAGAAAGCTCTACCTCTTAATCTGGTTATTAGCCAGGCTGACTGACTAGGTACAACCAGTCAGGAAATAGCATGTCCAGAGGGGTGCAGATCCTTGGATTCCGGTTTCAGGCTGATGTTGGATAGGGATGGGGATGGGGTGGAATACTCTGGCAAAAGCAAACCGAGATGTTCAGGAGGATGAGGGCTGCATTGTCTCCTCTGTTTATGCTCATACAGATGTTTTCTGTTGCAGCGATGAGGTCTGTTTATGTCCTGTGGTTAGGTCTAAAAAAGGACTAAGCTGCATCAAGAAGATGGTGTTCATTGAGGTATTGGTTAGGCACCTGGAGATCAGCTTCTAAGCAACTTTGGCCAGGTTAGAGTAGCAGGGAGATGGATCTGTAGCCGGCTAGAATCGTCGAGGCAGCAGATGGCTTCTAGAAGGAAGAGCGAGTACTATGGCATGTTTCCAGGCATCCGGGAAGTTGGCTGTTGTGTTGGAGGTGTTCAGGACTCGGATGAGCGTTGAGCTAAATGGTTGCAGTCTTTTGACCAAGATGTGGTGGGGCAAAGGTCCGATGGAGCCCCAGTGTCGATGGACTGCATGGTGGAAGCGGTTTCTTTCGTGGCAATGGCTGGCTAGGTCATCAGTATGGTTACTTTGGTTGAGAAGTGGAGGTGCATTGCAAGGTCAGCAGGGTCCGATTGGGGGTCAAAGTTGTCAATCATTCTGCTTATCTTGTCGCAGAAGAACTCGGACAGCTAGGGAGGTGAAATTGTTCATGATGCAAAGATATCTTTGCTTTTGTTGGTGCTGGCGATGAAGAGGCCTGCAAGTGGCTGGGATCTGCTGATGGTAGCGGCTGAGGGCAGATTTGAAGGTGTTCCTGTCCATGTTGTCTTGCCTCATTCTCCATGTGTGCTCCAGTTGTTTGCAGTGGTGCTTCATCATCGTGAGCTACTCCATTTACCAGCTCGCTTATGGTCTAGATATTGTGGATTTGTTGGATTTGAGGGGTGCCATGGTTTTAGCGCAGATGGTGACCCAGTCGTTGAGGTTGGAGCTGCAGTTGGGGAGGCTGCTGCTGTGAGTGGGCCAGTGCTCCAGGAGTACAGTAGTCCAGGATTTTTCTGAGACCTTGTTCCAGTCTCACCAGCCAGGCCTGGTGGTGGTTCTGTGCGGATGCAGGACGGGAATGGTGAATTTGTTGAGAGCCTGGTTGGTTCAGGTGATCGAGGTGGAATTCTTTACAGTGATCCTGCTGAAGGAGGTAAATATGGGGTCCAGAAGGTGTCCAACTGCATAAGCGGTTCCTTCTCTCCCTCCGAGTGAGGCAAAGGTTTCCCAGGTCTTATAATAGGGCAGTGGTGTTTGGGTTGGTATGGTCTTCCAGGTGGAAGTTAAGGTCTTCGAGGACGATGAAGGTGCTTGAGTTGAGGATGAGGGGCGCGATGATATCCGCAATGTTGCAGGCAAAGTTGTTGTGTGGTCCCGGTGGTCTGTAAATAAGGGTGCCATTCGGGATGAAGTTGGCAGTGGTGTAGAGCTTTAAGGTCAGGTACTCTATGTTGCTGGGGTCGAGTATGAGGTGGTAGTGCAGCTGCTTGAGTCCTTGAAGACAATGGTAATTCCGCCTTTGAGCTCGAATTGTCTTTTGTGTCTAGTGATCTTGTAGCCTGGAGGGATGGCTATGGAAATGATAGCGGCAGACAAGGGGGTCAGCCAGGCTTCCACGAGGTAGAGAAGTTCAGGTGAGTGGTCATGAATTAGGTCCCAGATTTAGGTTGTGCATTTGGTGAGAGATCGGGTGTTGAGGAGTGTGCAGGATAGTGTGAAGCACGGTGCTGTGGGTGTCTGGCATGTGTGATTGCAAATAAGTCAGGTGTTGGATGCTGTTGGTGGGGGCATGGGGAGCTGTGGGTGCAGGAGAGTTCAAGAGATTGAGTGCATGGAGGATCAAGGCAGGTAGCAGAATGGGCAGGGAAGGATTAGGGTTCCTGGAGCTGGGCGCAGACAGAATTGCCTTTGGTATGCCTTTCGAATGCCTGCGCTGTGGCCACTGTTAAATATGACCAGGAGGGGAGAGAAGAAGAGGGGTAGGGCTGTGAGGGGTGCAGGAGGTAGGAAGTGGGAGAGTATGGCAAGGCAGAGGCGAGAAAGGTTCTTGGCAGCTTCTGGCAAAGGCTCTGAACAGTTGAGAGTGGTGCATCTGTTGAGGGACTTCCATGATGCTCTGTTCTCTGGCTCCTCCTACCTCTGGAGAAGCCAGAAGCTGGAAGTGCACATCGCCACTCAATGGGAATGACTTATGTAGGCAGCCAGTGGTGGGTTGTTGTGATCTGTTCAAAGTTACTCCACCAGACTCACCTGTCCATTCACTGACCAGATTGTACTCTCCAAGAGACTCAATGTAAACAAAAAAGGTAGCTAAATAGCCATATGTCTGGAAAATGTCTACATGCCTGGAAGTCCAAAAGCTGCAAGTATTTTTTCATGATGAACAGAAGACTTAAATGTAGGTTTTGCTGCATCTCTTCCCAAAGTTGGGACAGTAAAATGATACTTGGCCATTGTAGGTTAATTTTATGCCTACACATCCAGTTACAGAAACTGACAGTTTGAAAAGGCAGGTAACAGACAAGTGTCAATACTAAAGTGTAGCTTTTTAAATCTCCTACTCCCTCTTTTAGCACTTGCCCATGTTTTGCACAGTGACCATGCATAAATATTTGGTTACCCCAGGCAATGTTGCATTTTTATGAACTCCCCAAAACTAGCACTTGTGGGCATAAGTAAGGTGTGTTTAGAACATTTCTAAAGCTATTCTAATTTCACTGGCTCTGCCTCAGATACACATATCTGAAGCCATTCACAAAATTTATCAGACATTTCCAGTTGCAAGCACTGGAAGTCCTGTTAAACAATTACCACGTGTAGTGCTGATGACAGCAAATCAATTCAATGCCTGACGATATCAAGATACATTCATGCAAACCAAAACCAGTGTTTTAGTACCAGGGCCTACCCAACAATGAATCTGATGCAAGAAGCACAAAGCCTCAAAACATTGTCTTATATCTAAGGTCTCATTTACCTCCCTTTCCAGCTCAGGCTGTAACCTTACCTGCTGAGTAGGATAAAGTAAATACTACAACAAAATACGAAGAGTCTGACTTGATCTTTGTATTTTCTCATTATATACCCCCATTGCATTTTATATATTCAATTATCTGAATGCACATTTAATTTCTAACCGTGTGCTCCATTGAGTATTGTTTATACCTGCAGAACATAGAATGTTTGCTTTATTGTAGTTTGATAGTGCAACAAATATATACATATATATACATATATACTACCAGCATGCAGCTGCCTGGCAGGGAGAGCGTGAGATGGCTATGATCCTTTAATTGGAGGAGGGGCAAGGCATCACCTGACAGGGAGTGGTCGAGATAACAGCCACACTCTACCTGTCCCCCATGGAGAATGAGCAGCCAGTGGAACCGGCACTGATGAAAGCCGATTGAGGCTGAAACGCGTATGCCAAGGCGTTTATGGACTAGCAGCACCACGCAAATAACATCAATAAAGCCATCTGCAGAACCCGGAGCTGTGTCGTGCTTTTGAATTATTTGGGAGAAAGCATTGGTTCGTATATATATATATATATATATATTGAAAAAAAACAAAGGTTACAGGGACGTTATCGTTAGGCTTGAATTTCACTCGTACAAAACCATTGAAATTCAGCAGTTATAGTTAGAGTTATATATATATATATCATCCAAAAGTTATTTTCAAGCCCTCCACTGGGCCTCCAAATGAAAAATGCAGTTTAAATGTCCATTAGTCTGCCGCACCGCTACGAAGCTCTGAGGAATTCAAAGCCTCCGGTCCCACGTTATTCTCTGATGGTGGTGCCATCTTACACGGCTGGGCTGAAAATAACTGATTGAAACAGTGGTTTTGGCGCACACCCACTGGAGGGAATAAATATTTTAAAAGGGACTACGTATTCCAGCATGCTTTGGTAGAATGACACTGGAGAGGTCCACCGGAGGCAAATTATTCAATTAGCATGCAGAGAGGAGTGAAGTCCTGACGTGCTGCCAAAGCTATTCATAAATGCCTGTGAACAAGAACCGTGAGGTTTGAAACGCGTAAGGCAACAGAAATCTTTTCTAAATGTGAAATGCTGTTTACTTTAATAAAGGACTCTGAAGAGTTCGCCTGCCTGCGAGTGCGTCTTGAATGAAGGGCAACCTTTTGGATGATATATATATATATATATATTCCTGTTAACTGTGAAAGTTGTTACAAAGTTTACCGTTTGTAAGTAACTTGTCTATGCCCATAAGTATCCTGATACTTTTCACTTATGCACACGTCACTTTAAATCACGTGATAAAAAGAGGAAAAAAAGTAATACTATTTAAACGAATTGTCTTGCTGAAAGCGCGTCATGTGATCAAGTCCCCTGTGAGGGACGAAACGCGTCATGGCAACTACGATCTACTGAGAGCTTGACAATAAACTAAGAGCACCAAACTACAGCGGTCCGTGCTCTTTCTTTTCGCGGGGAGGAAGCGAGATGAGAAGGAGTATTGGCGGATAATGGAAGCTGGTTCTGACTCCTCCAGCTTCAAACACGGACCCCTCTGAAAATTGGGCTTACCTGCTACAAAGGAGCCACGGCTCAATCCTGAGCCTCGACACAAAATCCGGAAGGATTCAAGGCATACCAGCCCCCCGGCGGAGAGGCAACTTCTGGGAGCGGAACCGGCGGATTCAAACACCATCCAGGTAGGCGAGTGCGGGTCGGAGGACGCGTAAGGCGCCAAACCAGTGGTGGGAGGAACGCTAGGCAGCCCCATTGATTAAACTCCAGCTGGGTTCAGAGTTGACAGCACGAAACACGGGATCAAAGCGGACACAGTCCCACATCTTGAAATCCCGAAGTTACGAATTATTTAATCAGCAAACAGCTCCAGGATCGGAAATGTCAGCCGATGCGCTGAGAGAAAGGGAGGAGGCGGCGGCGGCAATGTTTAATGATGAGGTAGCTCTAAACACGGACTCAATACCCCACAATGCACCAAAATGTTCAAAGAACGATACTTTGAAAGAAAAACCAAGCAACTGGAAAAGTTAATGCGCGCGGAGCAAAGAAAGTGGTGGGAAGCCAAATCACTTCAACGCTACATAGATGTTAACAGGGTCCCTCGGGGTCTCAGGATTTTACTTGCTCCAAGCTACGAAACGCCTGACAGGGAAATGATGAAAGAATGGGCGGAGACAAACTTGGACTCGTCGCGCAGACTATTATTCATTTTGGTAAAGTATGCTGAAAAAGATCAAGCTAGACTGGCGGATGAAATTGCAAAAATAAATCTAGAACTAATGGAAATGGGCAACCCTGAAGAACTAGAAAAAATACGAGTGGAAATTAATAAAAGATTGAAAAAAGAGGAAGATGTCATAAGAGAGAGAAAGGCTTTTAAATTTCACCGTGACAGATGTGATTACGAATTCGGCCGTGTTTTTACTTTTGCAAAAAAGTTTGATTCATTAATAGCAACAAGAACAGGGCAAATGCTTGCTGACAAACACGGCAACCCAGTAGATAATACTCCGACAGAAACAACCTCAGCATCAGAAGTAAGCTCAGCAATTGAGAGCGAGTCAGAAAATGAGACCCGTAGAAGAACAGTACAACAACCGGCAAGAAACATCTCATTAACTGATGAGGTTGATTTTTTATGCCTGGAGCGCCTACAGTCCCTAAGCCCGAGAAGACAACAAAACCAACAAACAAAAGTAGAACAAAAAACGCAGGGAAAGGCGAAAGGCAAATCAACGACAGAAACAAACAAGAGGCAACAAAAGCACCAACCGAGGAAACATTGGAGGAAATAGCACTGGAAGAACACACAAATGATGATTCAAAAACAGTAATCAACCTAACGGATACAGTCCTAAACAAAGCAGAAGAGCAATTGCTGGCTCTAGGGCTGTCATATTGCCCTGAGAGTGCCTTTAATTATGCAGCCACCCGTGTTGATATATTCAAGTGTCCGAAAATTAAAATTGAAAAAATACTTTGCGCAAATGAACCTTACCAAAACTAACAGTCTGGAAAAAGACAATAAAGGAAAAAACAAAGAAAAAAATGAGGATAAAGAAAGTGAAGAAACAGAAAAATCTGGAACACCTATAGGAACAATTGAAAATGAACCAATGCATACAAATATTGATGAGGTCGATTGTCAGTTCTTACAAGACATGCAGGAACTGATAAATGAGGATGTAAATATGGGCCCGGGGATGGCAAGCACAGGATCACCAAATACTGTGCATGCTCAAAGCACCACATCCTTCAAACCTCCATCCACTTTCTATCCAGTAATGTTAAAGGACACAATAGATACCTTCCACGAGCAAGTAGTGGGAAGCTTAAAGAACCTAAACCGCAAAGTACAAAGTGCTAACAAACGGAAAAACAACAAAAGAGAACTGCAATACCACCAACTAATGACTAAATTAAAGAACAACAATGACATAGTGATAAGGAACGCCGATAAAGGCGGAAACGTGGTACTTTGGAAAAAAGATGATTACATCAATGAAGCAATGCACCAACTAACTGATAATAGTTGTTACGGTCGCAGCAACAAACAGGCACTCAACAATGTTTACAGCACCTACAGAATGAAATTGGTGGCCTGGAAGAATGCTGGTTTGCTGTCATTGGATGAATACAGATATTTAATAAATGACAATCCTGTTAAACCGATACTGTATTTCATCCCTAAAATTCACAAGGACTTGATAAAACCTCCAGGCAGGCCGATTATTTCTGCGAGAAATAGCTTACTGGAGAAATCATCGATCTACAATGACTTCTTCCTACAAGAATATGTTCAACAACTACAAACTTATATAAGAGACACAGGGGATTTTCTATCCAAAATGCTTAATTTTAAATGGCAAAGAGAGTATCTGCTCATTACTTTAGACGTGACTTCACCTTACACATCCATTCGACACAACGATGGCCTTAGGGCACTGGAATTTTACTGGTCACGCAGAGGTACTCAACACGCAAAACACACCAACATGCTTATCAGTATGGTAGAATTTTGTTTAAAAAAATAACATTTTCATGTTTCAAAATTCGCTATTTCAACAGTTAAGGGGTGTAGCGATGGGGGCCAGCTTCTCCCCCAGTTACGCCTGCCTTCATATGGGCTGGTGGGAGGAGCTGGTCCTCATGAAGGAACATACTGAAGTCATGAATAACAATGTGAAAACTTGGTGGAGATTTATTGATGATCTATTTTTGGTATGGTGTGGCACTCAGGTAGAGGCGGAAGTTTTTGTTAATAAACTTAACCAAAATCAATTGAATCTACACTTTACCGCCTCTATCAGTAAAACTACAGTAAATTTCTTGGATGTTGAGGTATATGTTCATAACGATAAACTGGAGACCAGACTCCATAGAAAGCCAACAGCAGGCAATGCAATATTGCATGCGAGCAGTGCACACCCAGGTCATCTTGTGCAAAGTATACCATACGGTGAATTATTGCGTCTTAAACGTATTTGTAGCAATGAAAAAGATCTAAAAATGGCACAAGCACAGTGTATAACAAGATTTAAAGACAGGGGTTATACCAAAAAATGTCTAGACATAGCCCTTAAAAAGAGCAATCTTACACCTAGGGAAGTACTCCTCGCCAGGAAAGAAACAACAGGGAGTGAGTTCAAAAACAACCCTGAAAATTTTAGATTAATTCTAAACTACAACAGACAAGAAAGAGCAGTTAAAAATATAATCACAAAAATTGGCATTTTATTAGAAGAGACCCTGTGATTGGTGATCTGGTACCAAAAAGACCTGCAATCACATACAGTAGAAGCCCATCCATGAAAGACGTTCTAGTCAAAAATGATCCTACTGGTCCGCAAACAAAAGGCACATGGTTAAGTCAGAGACTGGGATTTTATAAGTGCAAAAGCTGTAAAGCGTGCCAACATGGAGTAACAACAACAACATATAAAACTCCGTTTGGTGAGAAAGAAATTAAGATTGATAAAGCACTTAATTGTAAAACAGACCATGTTGTATATGTGCTGGAGTGCCCTTGCAATTTAAAATATGTGGGTAGTACAATCCTACAAGGACACAAAAGGGTACTCCAGCACATGCGGGCTATAAAGAACAATGATCAATCGTACCCAGTGGCCCGACATTTTAATTAATCTCATGGAGGTAATTTTAAAGATTTGAAATACTTCCTTATAGACTCTGTGCCACAAAACAAAAGGGCGGTGATCGAGAGAAAGCTCTTCGTAGATTAGAAATGTTATATATTTTAAACCTCAACACCAAATACCCGAAAGGCCTTAATGCCACTGAGGAACTACATGCAAGTCTGTTTTTAGATAATATCCAAGTACAGCATAAGAACCAGTGTTGCACTTTACATTAAGTAGTGGGTACTAAAAATCTGCTCATCCATGAACACACATGAATTGAAACAATGAGTTTTTAATAACCGCCTATCCCATCCCTATTTTTTAACACACATAGTAAGATATGAGTTTTTGTTTACACATAGGTTAATGAACCTGCACTTGACACTTTTCTATCCACGCGATTTTGCACATATTTATATTCAGGGATACCAATAGTGAGTTCCTTTACATACAGGTACACTTTCAAGATTTAGTTGGGTGAAAAACAAGGTATTTGGACCAAAACTACAGTTTGGGAAATGCAATAGGCCATAAAATTTAACAAAGCCAACAAAAATTATATGGGTTTTAACGGAAACACATATTTATAAAATTTGTTTTTGAAAAAACAGGGTTTTTAGGTATTTACATTGAAATTTTATCTGATTTTATACAGTAAACTAATATTTGTATTATTTATTTAAGTATATATATTAATGTAAATGGATCATGTATAGATTTATTCATATTATAAATCTTACAATAACATCTGTGTAAAACCAAGAACAATGTTTTGAAAGTAAACTATGACAGCAATTTCCTGTTAACTGTGAAAGTTGTTACAAAGTTTACCGTTTGTAAGTAACTTGTCTATGCCCATAAGTATCCTGATACTTTTCACTTATGCACACGTCACTTTAAATCACGTGATAAAAAAAGAGGAAAAAAAAAAAAAAAAGTAATACTATTGAAACGAATTGTCTTGCTGAAAGCGCGTCATGTGATCAAGTCCCCTGTGAGGGACGAAACGCGTCATGGCAACTACGATCTACTCAGAGCTTGACAATAAACTAACAGCACCAAACTACAGCGGTCCGTGCTCTTTCTTTTCGTGGGGAGGAAGCGAGATGAGAAGGAGTATTGGTATATATATATATATATATATATATATATATATATATATATATATATATATATATAATGCTCAGTGAATGTTCTTAAATGTGCAACAGAATTCACATGCTAATTGCATTTTATATAATTCGCTACAAGGTTTGTTTTTTTCCAAAATGATAAGAAAAGTGTATTTAAGTCTGGTATAGACATGCATTTCACAGGGAAGCATCTTCAGCTCTTCCTGGGAGTTTCGCGTGAGATGTGCTAGAATTATCCATAGTGAAAGCCACCGGCTTCTAGGAGCCAGGAGGTCCTTATCAGCGTAGGAACACAATAACAGACCGGTAGCAACCTTCTTCAAGTATAGATGCTAACCAACAACAATTCTGTTGTTTAGCTATGGTATGTAGGCTAGAGGCCACCTGAGAAACTTAGAAAAACACTTTTGTTGTTAAGAAAGTTTAGCTAGAGGCTATAAGGGAGGAGCGTGTTACCGAAAACTGATTTTATCTTTCGATGCAATAAATTACTGAAATACCATCAGAAAGTTGCAATCTGTTTTAATATTTTATTCATTGCTTTCAACCACTCCGGTGTTTATTTATTCTTATAGTTACATCTACAGTAGTTTGGTTTTCTATTTTTTGCTGGACACTGATGTCGAGGCTCTTGCTCCGCCCAGGTACTTGAAGCAATGGAAGCTGCTGGATGGGCTTGTACCCCTCTGCATTTGAAGCTGGTGAGCATGTCTGCCATCCTGCCACGGTGCCATTGCGGCTAAGGCAGCTCCACACTCCCCATAACCCCACAGTACGGAGGCATTGTGGGTGGGTAGGTTATTAGCTTCTAGCAGCAACAGTGGTGGGTCCTGTGGTGGGTGCTGGAGTGAAGTCGGCTTGTGGACGGCCCTATGGCTAGTCCACTCATGTGAATTGTGCCAGGGCTAAAAGTTTGGTTCTAAGTCAGCTGATCTTGGTTTTAAACATGTTAAATATTGACGTGATGATGGTGATGGTGTTAACAAATCGAGGGTGCTGAACTGTCTGTGCATGTATTCTCTAATGGGATTATTTGGGGGTGATATCCCATTACACAAGAAAGCGAGTACCCTGTACTTGCATGAGTGCTGTTGTTATACACAAATTCTGCTAACTGGATTGCCTTATCCCAATCGGTCATGCAGATGGTTACCAGACATCTTAAATTGTGCTCCATGGACTGACTGGTTCTCTCAGTTTGCCCATCATATTGCGCTGATTGCGCGTGGTAATCGGAGGAGAACTGGAGTTCCATATCTAGGGATGCACATAAAAACTCTGCCAAAACCTGGACACAAATTGAGGTCCCAGATAGGAAATGATGCTGGAGGGTAACCAATGTAATCTTAGGACTTGTTGCATAACAAAGAGGACCAACTATTTAGCTGTTGGAATCTTTCTGATTGGTAAAAAATATGCCATTTTACTTAGTAAGTGCTCTGCTACATAGACACCAGTGTAACCGTTGGACTTGTGTAAATTGGTTATGAAATCGATGCTGACAGTGTGCAAGTGAATAAGTAATGGGAGTAATAACTCCACAGGTGACTGTAGTTTAATTTTGTTTCATGTACATGCTGGAAACGTTTGCACACAGTTTTTGCCATCACTACATAGGGTCGGCTACCAGCACCATCGTCTACAGTTTTCCCTTCCATTTGGTGTCCTGCCAAAGTAGAGCTCTGCCCCCAATGCAGAACCTCCTGAATCAATTCTTGAATGGGAACAAATAATTTTTGGTCATGAGAGAATAGGCCATTCGAATGTATTTGGGACATATCTTTCAACCAATCGGGCATACACTCTACCAACTTTTTTTGGAACTCTTCTAGGGTACAAGCAGCAATAATCTTGTTTTCTGGATTTATCTCGGGGATTTCGTCAGACTTAGTCAAGGAGAGACAACCCATTCGGGAAGAGTGTCAGTCTTAATTTGCTCTTGTTCCTGGCCTAGAAATGCTCACAAAATCAAATTTGCTAAAAAAAAAAAAAAAAAAAAGAAGCCATAGCATTTGTGGAAGGGCTAGTGCCTCGGTCAAATTAAAGAATTCTACGTTCTTATGGTCAGTGTAAATAGTTATTGTATGTTGTGCTCCCAGAAGGTAGGGCCTTCACTCTTCGAAAGCCATTTTATGGTTAGCAGTTCCCTTTCAGCAATCGTATAATTCTGCTGAAAGGAGCATTTTAGAAAAAAAGGCAATTGGATGGATATGATCTGTTTTGGGGTCTCGCTGAATGAGGAGTCCCACTATGGCAACATGTAAAGCATCACCCTAAAAAAAATGGTTAAGTAGGGTCTGGGTGGCGTAACACTGGGGCAGAGGCAAAGTTTTCCTTCAGAGTCCCAAAAGCTTTCTGTGCTTCTGCAAACCACTTAAACTGTACCTTTTTTCTTAGCAGTCTCGTAATTGGTGTTACTATATCCAAAATGTAGGTGATAAAACACCAGTAAAAGTTGGCAAAGCCCATGAAATTTTGCACTTTTCACTTATGACGGAACTGCCCTAATTGGCTGCACTTTGTTTGTATCCTCACTTATTCCTTCAGGTGACAGGATGTAGCCAAGGAATTCTACTCTAGAAACCTGGAAAGAACATCTTTCCAGTTTAGCAAATAGATGGTGTTCCCACAGATGTTGCAGAACTGCTCTCATGTGTTTTACATGATCTACTTCATTCTGGGAGTAGATGAGGATGTCATCTATGTAGGCAATTACTGTAGTGTCAAGAAATTTATGAAATACCACATTAATACAAAACTGGAATGCCGCAGGGGCATAGTAGTTCGGAGGGTAGGATGTTCTACTTGAATAGACTAAATTTTGTCCGAAAAGCTGTCTTCCATTTGTCACCATCTTGGATTCTGATAAGATGGTACGCGCCCCTGAGGTCCAACTTTGTGTAAATGGTGAAATGACCTATAAAGTCTTTGTCTAGTAGTTCATCAAGGTATTGACGTAGGTGCTGGGTTTTTGGTTCAGATGGGGCATACATCCTGCTACTTTGTAGTGCGGCCTATAGGATTAAATCTATGCTGCAGTCAAATGCCAAGTGAGATGGTAACTGGGAGATCTCCTGTTCATTACAAAATTGAAAGAAATTTAGAAAAAGCATCAGAGTAGAGTAAAAATAAAAAAGGTAAAATAAACAGATGCTTGAAAAATAAAGCCAAAAAATGAGTATAAGGACCACTGAAAAGCATTCTTGCTTAATTAGGTTCCCAGAAGAGGAGAATATATTTGAAGAACCAAGAACAAGATTATGGGCTGCTACCCCACATCAGGGGCGGCTGGTGACATTTGAAAGTGGTGGGGCGTAAAATGATTGTCATACTGCACCGTAGCGAGCGAGCGTAGCGAGCGAGCCCGAACAACCTAAGGGGGGTTCGGGGGGGTTTCACCCCCGAGAAAATTTTGAAAAAAAGTGGACAAATGGAGCATTTTCAAGCAAATTTGAGAAAGCAGGAAGATTAATAAAGCAATTGTGAAAGTGCAGTTATTACATTAATAAAGAGGTGTCATATAACATAGGTAGCTGCTTATTCAGTATAACTACAGAGCTTCATAACAGACTTCGAGATACAATGTATTGCTGAGTACCTCACAAATGTATTTCTCTTGTTTACCATGTCCAATGAACGAAAAGGATGTGTGTCTAAATGAAGTCACTGCATTGTTCCATGTCTGCTACATTTGTTTTACTTCCTGTAAGTGCTGCAGATATCTGGGCTTGTAAATCGCACGTTTATACCGAGGACAGCTGTGTAAAAAAATTAGGAGATACGTTTTTTACACTGCTGTCCACTGTTTAAAAGTTTAATTTAAATCTGTCACCCCGTTCTAAAACGTTGCTTTGAACTGCTGCCCTAACGTTTAATTCTGCTCTCTGCAGCCCCTGTTCCAAAATGCTTTTTTAAACTACTGTACACCGTTCAAGCGATGAATTCAGGTCACTGCCTCCCATGCATACAATGTGTGCTTCTCTGAACGATTTTACACTTTTCTATTATTTTTCTGGTATTATTATGCCTGGATGTGTCAAAAACATCTCGCATCACCTAGTCCCTTTTTCAGCAGGCAGAAATACAACAGTGGATTCACTGAAATATGTGGCAATCCTGTAACCGCACATTTCACCGTTTCTGCTGGTCTTCGGTTTGGTTGAATTACTTCTTTGCTGCATTGCTGCATGGTAATTCCATTATTATTACCACCAGCAACAGGTTGGTGGTAAACAAAAAGTCGAAGCAAACAGGACAGATCAGTAGCTGCAGGTTATTCCCCATGTTTTCCGCAGAGAGCTAAGTACACCGGACATCTTAGGATGTAATGTGATTACTGCTGTTGTGCATTTCTGCTGTGTTTAGCAGCCTCCGTTGTGTTTTTACTGTTCTGCTGCTGTTGGTTTTCCATACTGCTGGGAATGTAATAGTTAATGAAATGTGAACCTGCTGTAGGGAAGATGATTGCGTGAGGTGCCCTTTCTCCTCAGGCTGGGAGTGGCATGAGAGTGAGTAGGCGAGGAGCCTGTAATGTGCAGCAAGTGATTTAAAACGTGTGTAAATACGGGCAACGTCACCTATCGGCAAATTATCTTACGAATTAATAATGCCTAACCAGCAAGACTTCAGAAATGCGTAAAAGCACGAATAGAATAATTTCTTCTGTACATGTTTGCAAACTCGTGTAAGATCTGCACTGTTCAGACATTCCTACCGCCTCAGGAAAACACAGAGATGGCACTTTTAGATTGGAGAAGGTGCCCGGCGTAGGCGCTCCGGCCTGGCAGGATAAATCACTGTCATTTATTTCTGACAAGAATGCACGACTTAAGGCACAGCGGGTTCTCGAGAAGCGAATGCCGCTTTTATTTTTGAACATTTGGAAAATGGACAATTATCCACCAGAGGCATGCTGACGCACTGTAGGAAAAAAAGGACTTTTTCTGAGAAAGGTCACATTTGTAAATGAAGGACGTAGTCAATGACTGATCACACATTTATTTCTGTGTGTGACGATGTTTCATGGAAACAGCTGCCAACGTGCTTTGATAATGCTACCTCATCATATAGGGTTGCATAGGAGCTTCAAAAACATGAGGAAATTCAACCTTGTAGTACCAATTATCGACAGATGCACCACATTGTGTTTCACACTCAACTGGGGTTTAAAATAAATTTGCACTTTCACGTTTTCGCGTTCACAGTTGGCCCTTCTTGTGGGCTCGATGGTCACATATTGCTATCAGCCAGGGGTCAGTCCATCCCTCTGAAGTCACCTTTAACAGCTGAGAAGCTGGGAACATACAAAAAACTGAACCGTGCTTTACCGCTCAAAGACGCATAGCGTGCAGGAATCGACTTATTACACAACTGTGTGGTTAGTTACACAGAGGCCAAAGAGAGGAAGTGTGTCTGCGAGCGCCCCTCCCTCGAGGCCGATGGAATGGTGGCGCAGCCGGCATCAGGGAGTGATGGAAGCATTTTATACCAAAAGGAACGTAATTTGCTGCTTCAAATCTGGTGTGCTCGCGCGTACCTGCTAACTTCATCGCCCGCAAAGGGTCTCAGGAGGCGGGAAAGGCAACTGCTTCTGGTCTGCCTTACGAGGGTAAGTAATGCAACCTACCTCTTTTTATTTATCTATCTGACGTTGCCCCTTACACGAATGCAAAAACATTACCTTTTGCTAAAACAGACAGTAAGACGAATCCTAGTTTATAGACTGCTATCTATATCAGTCGGGGAAGGGGGGTGTCGCGCGGGGGTGGGGGAGTTAAGTTTTAAAATAAATAAAAGAAATAAATCTTTAATCCTACCTGAGCAGCAGGTCTGTCGTCCGATCTGCCTCGGGTCCGTTGGCGCCTACAGGCTACAGCCCCTCTCAGCCAATCCTGGCGCTGCCAGCAGCGCCAGGATTGGCTTAGGGCACAGTTAGTACTCGCCCGCCTGCCCATTAGGAGACCGAGGTTTGAGCCTTTGCTGAACCCTCGCTCTCCTAATGGGCATGCGCAAGCCAGTGCCAACACAAGTGCGCATGACTGGGCACGGCGCGAAAATTCGGTGCCCTTCCCCACTCATGCGCACTTGTGCTGCTGCCTGTTGCCCCTGGTCCGTCTGACAATCATGTCAGTCAACATGACGCGGACCGCCCACCCCTTCAGACTCTGAAGGGGGTGGGCGGTCCGACGTCATGCTGACTGACATGATTGTCAGTTCTCCTCTGCGTCTTTGAACTTCAGTAAACTGATTCAGTTTACTGAAGTTCAAAGACGCCGAGGGAGCTGCGGGCTGGGGGGCTACGCCCCAACGCCCCCAATGGACGCACCGCCCCTGCCCCACATGAGACCATGAATGGTGAAAAAATAAATGGGAGAACTTCAGGAAAAAGAAAATAGAGACATTAAAGAAAAAATGTCAGTCTGACAGTAGTCAATAATAAGGATTACCAACAAAATAATTAAAGACCAAGCTTAGTATTAACAATCAGTTCAATTATTCACCATATAAAAGATTTGAGGCCTTATTAGGAGTACGGCGGTTTTGAGACCACTGTACTCATGGTGGCGGTCTGACCACCACCACCACCAATGCGGGTCTGCCTGCCGTATTATGATGGTGGCGTTGGGACCGCCACCTCCGCCAGGATCCAGGATCCCATGGCGGTATCGGTGCGTAAAGGGGTCTGAATATGCTGGCGCTGCTGATGTCGGCACCCCAGAGCCTATTACGACCTGCATATCCAGCGCCCTTTTCATGGAGGGGACCCAGTCATGAAAACGGTGGCGGACATGCAGGTTAGGGGGCCGGAAACAGGGCCCCTGGCCAAATCTGGGCCTGGGGGTGCAGGCGGGGGGGCATATTTTGTGCCCCCCCCCCAGAAGTGCACCCTAGTTCCGGCATGGTGTGGCATGCATGACATGGTGCATGCCACACCATGCAGGAACGTACTGCAGGCACTCTCATGGCGGAACCTAACGCAGCTGCCTCCGTGAGACCTCCGCTACACCGCCTGCCTGCGATTAAACTTATAATCTGGCGGCCGGGCTCACCACGGCCTTGGCAGTCTTTCTGGGACCGCTGTGGTGGCGGTCCCATTAGAAGACCGACAAAATTGTAATAAGACTTTTAGTCTTTGAAAAGGTCTTCCCTGGGGAAGAAATCTTCAGCTTAAATTGCGCACGGTTAATTACAATTTTGTGTTTGTTTTAAAAAAAAATCTTTTTATTAATAACAATAGTGCAACGTTTACATCACAACATTCATGGTGAGGTGACTTTCTTTCTGTAGCATATATGTACATTGATAATTTGACTACATGCAACAATAATTGACGTTTCGGTACTGCATTTTCTATATCGTGGGTGAGACGGGAGAGGATAGAGGGCAGAACACAAATATTACCTCGATACTTATTCCATTTGCTCCATACTTGTGACCACTTTTTCGGGCAGCCCCTTGCCATATATACAGTCTTTTCCCTCATCATGCACCAATCCGTGTCTGTTTTCCAGGCTTCTACTAAACGTGCCACACTCGCGCCCCACACTCTGGCCACATTCCGTTTGGCGACTATCAGGCCCAACGTCACCCATGTTCTTTCTTTACTGTTCAGGTCTGTGGGTTCCCAAACAAGCATCTTTTGACATCAAGATCTATTCGTGCCCAAAGGACTTCCTTCAAGCTAAGGTGCATTCCCTTCCAGTATTGCTCAATATATGTGCACTCCCACAGTATATGTATAAATGTACCCTCTTGGCCACATTGCCACCTGCACCCCGGATCTTCTCTGCTGCCCATCTTAACCAGTGTTGGTCCTGTCACATATATCTTGTGGAGAATCTTTATTCTGACCAGTCTAAGTCTAGCTGAGATCGCAACCTCTCTGGGAGAAGCCATCCCCTCATGCCATTCGTCTTCATCCAATTCTGAAATGTCCCTCTCCCAACACCCATGGAGCTTTCCCAAGGGGTCTAGGGCATTATTGATCAGTTTTTTGTAGGTTAAGGATATCGCTTTTGTTTGCATATATCCATCTAGGAGCCTGTCTTCCAGTGGCGAGTCCTCCGGGGGGGTGACTCCCCCTTTGGTATCTGTGTTATCAGGGTGTGTCGTACCTGTAGGTATCGAAAACGTTCTGTGTCTGCCATCTCATATTCTTGTTGTAGGGTAGAGAATGGTATAACCTCTCCCCCCCTCCATAAGTCCCCAACCCTGGAGATCCCAATTACATCCCATTTATCAAATCCCTTCGTCTTTCGCAAGGTGCCCAGTTGTTCCGAGTCCCACAAGGGAGTGGCCTGAGTTATCCTCTGTCCCCAACCCATACTTCTAGTGGCGGCGTGCCACACCTGTACGGAGTGCCTGGTGGGTCCCGTCAGACGGAATTTTGTGGGTTTGGAATAGAGTGCCATATTATAGTTCCCACCTGGCCGAAGCCATTTATCCATCCTGTAGCCCGGGTCATCCCAGTGTCGATACGTGCATTGGTTGATGGCAGTCAGGTGGGCCGCCCAATAGTATTTTTTAATGTCCGGGAGCCCTATTCCCCCATCGTACCATCCCCTCACCAATTTTGGACGTGATATAAGGGGATGTCCCTCCCATAGTAATTCTCTCTGCGCACTCTCTACTGCTTTAAAGTATACCATCGGAACCGGGTTACAGAAATTCTGCAGGGCATAGAGGAAGCGTGGTAGCAACATCATTTTAAATAGGGCGGCTCTTCCCAGTAACGATAGTGGGAGAGTCTTCCAGTTTCCTACATCTCGTTTTAATCGTTGCAACGGGGCAGCAAATTACACTCATAGCTAACCCTAGGGTCAGTTGTTATTTACATCCCCAGGTATTGAAATCCTTCTTTTGCTTCCTGCACTGGGCATTCTTGGGGCAGGGGAGGAAGCCTCCCACTCAGTACATAGATCAATGATTTACTCCAATTAATTGTATAGACCGAGTATTTGCCAAAATTAGTAAATATATTGAGAACTCTGTGCAGCGACACCCTGGGTGAGGCCAAATACAGCAGGATATCATCCCCATAAAGGGAGATGCGGTCTGCCCATTTCAGACCCTGGATAATGGGGTCTCTACGGATCCAGGTCGCGAGGGGCTCCAGAGTCAGCGCAAAGAGTAAAGGAGACAATGGTCATCCCTGTCTAGTCCCTCTTCCAAGGGAGAAGACCGCTGATTTTTTATTGTTGACAACCACTTGTGCTTGAGGTTCCGAATATAAAAGTTTGACCCAATTGGTAAAGTTTGGTCCGAATCCCATCCTACCAGAACTGCAAAGAGTTATGGCCATTCTATAGTGTCAAAGGCCATAGTGGCATCCAAGGACACCACTACCGCATCCGCTCTTATAGTTTCCTTACGTCCCAGCACCCCGTTAAGTCTCCTCAAGTTAAGTGCCGTGTTTCTGTTGGGCATAAACCCCGACTGGTCCGGGTGTACCAGCTTACTAACAACCTGAACCCGGCCAGCAGCTTGGCCAGTATTTTGGGCTCAGCGTTCAATAACGAAATTGGTCTATATGAGGACACTTATTTTTGGGCTTACCTACTTTGTGTATGGTTATCAGTGTAGCCACCCTCTGATCCTGGGGGAGTCTACCCAGGTCACGACTCTCCTCAAACATTCCTCTCAGATATGGAGCTATCCTGTCAGGTTTCAGCTTATACAATTCAATTGGGAGACCATTTGGGCCCACTGCCTTTCCTGATTGTAGGTTTCTTATGGCTTGAGCAACCTCATAGTTAGTTATATCACTGTCCAACAGTTTCATATCTTCAGTCGATAGTGTTGGGAGTGTCATGTCTAAGAGCAGGGCTTTAGAGTCCTCTTCTTGGAGGGAGGCATGGGGTTGATAAATGGTGTGGTAGTAATTAGCAAATTCGTTCGCTATCTCCTGCGGGTCTACTAACATTTCCCCTGAATCCGTCATTAGTTCAATGACTAGGCGGTTTGCAAGCTCTCTTTTGTCCAGCCAGGCCAGTAGTTTCCCTGCTTTATCGCCTAACTCGTACAATCTACCTGCTTTATCTCTACTTAGTGTTTTGGCCATGTCAGTGGCTATAGTTCTATATTCCTCTCTCTTGAGTTTTAATGTGTGGAGTCTTTCCGTCTCCCCGGTTACCGTTGTTTCCTCCTCTAGATGGAGAATCTCTCCCTCTAACCTGACTAGCTCTTTAGTCTTTTCTTTGCGCACCCCGGCAATCTGGGGAATTGCCTGTCCCCTCACAACTGTCTTGAAGGCCTCCCAAAGTGTCTGCGCCGAGTTTACAGATTCTTCATTTTCCCGGAAATAATGATCAATATCTGTAGATATTTTCTTCTTAACTATCGGATTCCGGAGGAACCAAGGGTTAATTGGTGCTATTCTGCCCACTCGCTTTTCGTCTAGTGCCACTCTGGCCCATAGCAGTGAACGGTCCGAGATACCCCAAGCTAAGTGTCGGATTTCCTTTATATTCCCTATTTGAGCCGCCGGGATAAGGAGATGATCAATTCGGGACAGGCTATCGTGTGTCCCTGAGTGAAAGGTGAATTGAGTCTCACTGGGGTGATGTACCCGCCATGCATCAACCAGTCCCATTGCATCTAGAAATTCGGGAAGCCATCTTTGGGAGGGGCCTATGTTCCGGGGGGGATACCGGTCAATATTCCCAGACATGGCAGAATTAAAGTCTCCACCCGCCACCAGGCACCCCTCTGGGAATGTTAGCATGATGTTACCTAGGTCTCTAAATGTCTGTCCTTGCAGCCCGGGTGGAACATATATTGTTACAATTGTGAGTGTTGCTCCCTCCCACTGCCCTGATACGGCCGCGTATCTGCCCATCGCATCTGTCCAAGTGTGTTTAGGTGACATAAGGAAGGAGTTCCTCATCATGATGCCCACTCCCCTGGAACTCGTAGTGAAGCCTGAATGTACTACCAGACGATAACCCCACCTGGTCAAAGCCCTACAGGTGTTGCCGATGAGGTGCGTCTCTTGGAGCAGCACCACTTCTGGGGTGTGTCTCTTGATAAACTGTAGTACGATACTTCGCTTTAATTTATCCCCCATGCCATTAACATTCCAAGACATGAGTTTAAAACTTTTTTCCCACGGTGTTCCCATCTTTGTGATTAGTGCTAACTGATTCCCTCCCACTGTCTATGTTGCTTGTAGTCGCACTGTCTATTAACACAAAGCAAAACAACCCCATTCCAACTACCCCCCTCCCTACTCCCCTGCACGCTGGGCGTAGAACTGCCCATAACCCCAACCATGCAGAGTGCCTGTAGCCCTAACAGTAGACTAAATGTAGAATATACTGGGGGGGGTTCACTACCCTGACATCTACCCATTATGTATACATTGCAGAAGAATCAGTAAGGTAGTTCAAAAATATTAGTAAGACACTTAGCGTGATCATTGGTGGTTTCAATGTTCCTTTACTCTTGTTCATCAAATGGTGTATAGATCACTCAGACAGAACCGGTCGTCCAGTTTGACCCGGCTCCCGTCCTTTTCGGGCGGTATGCTCTTTTGCCGATCTCCATCCCTCCATCCAATCTGCTGCCGCATCTGGGTTGTCGAAGAACCAGGCTCTACCTTCTGCCTCGACTCGGAGCCTGGCGGGGAACAGCACCGCGTATTTGAGGCCCTTTTCCCTGAGCTGCTTCTGATGCCCAGGAAGGATCTTCGCTGTCTCTGTACATTTAATGTAAAGTCTGGGAAGAAGGATATCTCACTGTTTTCATACTTGAGTGGAGGGGCCATATGGGCGGCGTGTAATATGTTATCACCGTCTTTAAAGTTCAGGATCTTTGCCAGCATTGGACGCGGGGGTGCTCCTGGTTTCGGTCTTCCTCCAGGGACTCTGTGCGCCCTTTCGACGGTAGAGAAGTTGGAGAGTCCCTTAGGTTGCAGGCATTTGACTATTAGGTCTTCCACAAATAGGTCTGCTGCAGGGCCCTCCGATCTTTCAGGTATTCCAATGATTCGTATGTTATTTCTCCGTGCTCTTCCTTCATAATCGTCCAGTTTATCTTCTACCAGCTTCCGAAAGGCTTGCAGCTCCTTAATATCCTGTTGCATGTGTTTGGAGTCCCCAATTAGGTCCCTGGTAACCATTTCCATGTTTTTGACTTTCTCCCCCATTTTTCGTAGGTCTGCTGTGATCAGAGTGACCTCCGTCATGATTGAGTCCATTCTTTGCTCTAGTGAGGTACGCACGCCCCCAATGGCGTCCATGATGTGTTTCAGGGTTGGGTCCTGATCCTCACGCTCTGGACCCGTCGTCGTACTACCTTTGGCTGTGTTTTCAGGGTCGGCTGGTCTTTGCGTTGTAAATTTATCCAGCTTTGTCTGCTGCGTTCCCTTAGGGCCCCTAGTTCCTGACATCCCAACCAGCACTCAGCACTGTGCCCAAAACTGGCTTCTCCTTTTTGCTGCTAATTCCTGGCTTATGGCGCGTCTCCTAGTCCGCCTGCGTTTTCAGCTACGAGTAGTGGCGTCCTTTCTATTGGGTTTTTCAGGGTCGCCCTCTCGGGCCTGCTGTTGTCTGATAACTGCTGTGCTGGTCGCTATGCGGATCCGGGGTGCTTAGTCGATTGTTTAGTGTGAAACTCTGTAGCACCACTGGGCCAGCAGTGCTGTGCTGATCCCGGGCTCCCCGCCGCCAACCCTCCACGTATATTCAGGCCTCGGGCCGTTCCAAGCTATCCCAGGTGCCCTATCGCTCTCTCAATATATCCTGCGGTGCAGGAAACTGCAGATCGTGATGCGCCTTATTTCTATGTCTGCCGCTGTGAGACTCACCACCTTCACCGCTGGTCCCGTATTCTCACCAGGGCCACACGATCTGTATATTGTTGGCGGCAATGTGGGCCCTGTACATTGCAAAAGTCCTTACTCTGTGCCTCTCCTCCGCATTCCCGCCAAATTGTCTGGGCCGTCACCGATCCTTCCGCCTCCCTTGGGTGTCATAGAGGGCGAGCGCACCTGGCGGACTGCTGTGCGGCAGTTTGATCGGTCTCTGTACTCAGGGAGTGGTGCCTGATTTGCCGAAGCTATTCCCGGCACTTCTTCGGCTCACTTAGCCAGCTATTCAATGTTCTCTGGGTCAGGGACCACATCCGCGTGTTCCTCCCTCGGCTCTCACAAGGCCGTTCACTTTATTTTATTAGGTCTTACTTCCGACCTAGTCTCAAGACAGCGATCGCTCAAGTCCCGCTGAGTCCCCTCACAATCAGCAGCGGCCTCCGGTCTTGCGTTTCCGGGAGAGCCGACTCCGATACGTCGCTGCTCTCAACTTCCTTCTTACGCAAATCCCCGGCTTCTGACCTCCGGTAGGCCGCAACACGCAGTTCTGTTTTTCTCCACAGCCGCGGGCTCTTTTGATCCCGTTTTTGGATCACCGGTGCCGATGGTTCCTCTGTTGACCTCGCCGAGTTTTGGGGCAGATCTGTGATCCGGATTTTGCAGTAGAGTTGGGGTGTGTCAGAGCTGTTCTAACTTGCGCCCATTCTGTTCGGTGTGAAGCCACGCCCCCCTTGTATTTGGTTTTTAATGAAACATAAGATGTACTGATATAAAGCAATTACTAGAATCAAAGTTGAAAATGGTGATGCTCTCCATTTCAACAACAATGAAGAACAAACGAGGAAATATTAAACACTGTAGATGATATAAGGAAGCTAGGCTTTGACTTATGGCCAATTCACGAAAATATTAAATATACATTGGATAAACACTACACAATATTTCACACAGACAAGGTAAAAAAAAGTTGATGAAAGATTTATACCACACCAAAAAATATTAATTACAAAGACTGGTAAAGAAATGGTGATTCAATAGGAAAAAGGGGTACTCTTAGATTGGAAGTGGATTGCTGAAACCATTAAAAACCATAGGAGCCCTAAAAATAGGCGGAATAAAAAAGGGCTGGATTCACTATTGGAATTGGCAAATGCAATAATAGTAATTTTGCAAGAAACGTGGGCGATGTCAAAATATGTATTTATAAATCAGATACAAATTAGCATAGAGGCAAAAGGATAAACAGTGGCAGACCTTGCGGCGGATTAATAATATGGATAACATCTTTACTAAACCTAGAGGAAAATCAAATCTAAGATGAAGAAAATATTTTTAGAGTAAGGATTTTAGAGTGAGACTTTAAGAAAAGATGAACAGGGTATGATAAACATATATGACTGTAATAAATATCTATATTCCCCCTGATAAACAATTTGATGAATATTTGAGTGTTTTTTTTAAATACAATACCAGAAGATGTTAAACTAAAATTTGCAACAATTCTGGAGCCTTTAATGAGTGATTTCAAAGCTAAGCTTCAATCTTCACAGAACAAAGATAACTTTAGTAGTAATTTAGAAGCTCATATGAAGATACATACTCAAATACTAAAGAACATAAAAAATAACAAAAGAAGAAAAAATCTGAATATACTTTTAAAGCGTGTGGTCTTCTAATAAGTAATGAGCGGTTTACAAGCGACCAACTAGCAGCTGGTACGTTCAACAACAGAAATGCAAGCTTCCTAACTTACTATAATATAGTATCACTATAACTGGTACATCAATTCAAGGATTTTCAGATTATGGGAGATTTTGAAGTGATCACAGAACTCAGGGGCTCATGACGATGTCCGTCCGCCATCGTCCCGGGGATCGGGACCGTCTGCCTATATGGCACATGGTATTACAATGCGACCGCCACTGTGGCGGTTGCATTGTGCACGTTTAACATTGCGGCGGGTGCTGCTGGCTGCAGCACCCGCCGCAATGTTAAAAATGCATGTTGTGCATTTCCCTGCACTACGTGGCAGGCACCCTGCGGTGCCTCCCACCTGGTACAGGGAACTGTAGGGGGGTACCATAGGTGCTCCCCAAGTGCAAATCCAACATGCCCCTGCACAAGGGGGGCCCGCAACGTGCCCCCAAAGTACATCCCCGCCAGCCTGTCAATGGCAGTTGAACCGCCATAGACAGGTTGGCGGGGATGCAGCATCATAATCTGGCGGACGGTGCCTGCAAGGCACCGCCACCATTTTGTAGATGCAGGGTGGGTCCGCCAGGCAATCGTAACGATGCACCTGGGTCGGACCCGTGGCGGACGGACTTTCCATCCGCCATCGTGATCTGGCGGAAAAGTGATTTGCGATGGCGGTAAATCCGCCACCGGCAGGCTGCCGGTGGCGGGTTCACCGCCATCGTAATGACCCCCTCAGTTATTAATATTAGAGCACGCTCAACAAAAGCATAAAAGAAGAGAAATTGGACAAATTTTTGAGATCAGAAACAATAATAGGATTATTAGAATTAACTTAAATAAACTAATTTGTGGTGAGTTTATACCCCCATGAGGGAGAAGAGTTCCAATGTAATTATGGGGTCCTATGATGCCTTTGTAATAAAGTTAAAATGTTTTCCAACAATGCAAGGCAAGAATGGTAAAAAAAAAAAAAAATCGTTCACCAAAATAGTGAACTGTTGAGAGAAACTAAAAAAAGAAGATAAAGGAGTATATAAATAACGCTTTTCAGTAAAATAATGAAAAAGGGGTTTCCCTAATTAATAACTATCATAAACAAAAAAGGAAAGATATGAGGAATTTAGACTACAAAGAAAAATAGAAGATTTGGAAAAATTTAATAATCCCTAAAGAAACAAATGATAAAGCATTTGGGAATTTAATTTGCAATAACTTGGGACAAAACAAAAAACTAACTGTGGTACCAATATCTGAAATAAATTGGGTCAATTTTACATCCCAGATGTATAGTCTAAATGCGTAGCTGGAGATTCTCGGCAAAGACTTATGTATTTCAACAGAGATGAAATATAGAGTTGGAGCCAAGATTCAAGAAACATTTTTTTGAAACCTCTATTAAATTATTTGGAGGACTGTGTTAAGTCAGCATTAATTTTACCAATTAATCAAGTTGGTGCTAGGCCAAATCACTTGACTTTAGGTGGTTGTGTTGCTTCAATATTTCTAGCACAAAAATACATTAAGCCCAAAAGAGGATATTTATATGCTGCATTTGTAGACTTATCTAGTACATACAACTCTATATATCGAAACAGGCTATCTAGGAAAAGGGAAACATGGGGTATACCACTGGGTCTACTAATATCAATAATAGAACCCCACAATGGAGCATAGACCTCTGGACAATAAAGTGCAAATGGTGCAGTCACAGAGTACTGATACCCCAAATGGCCTGAAACATGGTTGTATTTTGGCCTCGTTATTATTCTCCATCTACGTAGCGGATGCTCCAAAGTATCTACAAGCAACAAAGTATTTTCTACTAAAATTAGCCTTATCCCATATTCAAAGTATCTTTTATGCAGATGATACAATCATCTTGGATGTAACCCCAAGAGAGCTTAAAAGGTTACTGGATGTATTTTCTGAATATTGTAACAAAAATGTTCAAAACATTTATATAGCTAAAATAAAGATGATTATATTGAAGAAAATAAAAACTAAAAATACATTTTGCTGTAAAATAAATTCTGATACTTTAGAAAAAGTAAACACCTACATCTACTTGGGGGTTACATTTTCTTGGAATTTGAACTTTAAGGCAAATGTGGATAATGTGATGGGTCATGCATATATTATGGCAAGTGCTTCGGGGAAACTGGATACCAAGTTAGATTCTTCATGATGGAATTCCTTTATAATGTTTTATTTTCTCATAATCCCAATTTGCTTTCATAATTTCAGGTGCAATTCTCAGCCAACCCAGGCTAAAAACGCAAAACAGAGTATTCATATTCAAACCTCCTACACTATACTGCAGAACATTAGCGCCACGGCACAAGACCTACTTGAACTTTTCTGACATAAAGCAATCAATCTTATAATTTAGTGCTTCAGTGATTATTTGGAGTACTAAACCACAGCGAGTATTTATTTTGGACGACTTTGATTAGGAGTATTGTCAATAGAAGTGTAGTATAATCAACAAAAAACTGTTTGTAACAGTGACTGTACTGTGTGGTGACCAAGACATGGTCTATCCAGGATCTTACCATCAATGTAAAGAGTGACAGTGGAAACTGAGGGACTACTTCACAAGACATTTTGAGCAGGTAATTTAAATGCAAATGAGCAGTTCTGATTGATTGTATTACAACAAATGAATATTGGTGCAGAATGCAATCCACAAAATCTACCAAGTGGCCATATTTTCTGCAGTTGTATGTTGAGGTAAGGAGGAACAAACCCAGAGATGCCATTCTTGTGGTCATTAGAAATTTGTAGAACACCTACCAAGTCAGAACTCTGTGAGTAAATACAAACATCTATGTATTTCCCACACTAAATGCAGAAGTAAATTTTTTTCTAAAAACACAGGTGGCAGTAAGTACACAATTAAGATGTGAAGGTTCTCCAAATATCTCCATATTCCTGTGGGATTTAGGGAAAGGATTTCTAAAGATGTTAAATTTTCCCACACTAAATGCAGAAGTAAAAATGTTTTCTAAAAACACAGGTGGCAGTAAGTACACAATTAAGATGTGAAGGTTCTCCAAATATCTCCATATTCCTGTGGGATTTAGGGAAAGGATTTCTAAAGATGTTAAATCCCATGTGGGACAAAAAAATGGGGAATGTTTCAAATTTCTGCCAAATGCTATATCTGTGTATTTCCTCCTTGAGACAATTTGCCTCCTTGAGACAATTGTCAGGAATAAGAACATGGAAATATTCAATTTCTGTAGATTTCCAAAACTATTACTGGGGATTTTATGAATCCCAATGATACAAAAATCTATACAATTGTTGGTGTAAATCTACAATGCAGATTTGTTTATAAGATAATGCACTCTGAGTATAGTTATCTCACTCCTTACCTGAGATTTTACTCCATTTTTCGATCCTTTAGAAATATCACTGACTAATCCAAGTGAAGAAAACACTGCTTTAATCATTATTCACTTTTTACAACTTTCTGATGTTCAACAAATGGTTTACACTATAGCAACACTCCCATGATCCTTCTTTACCGTGTCTATAGGTCATCTGAAGGCAGACGTTGTTCCTTAAGGGTTAAAACCTTTTGTTTTAAAATGCATCAGCTACAGAGAACACATTTCTAGAAAACGTCCTAAGGATAAACAGTGATCCCTCTTTTGGGGCTAATGTCTTACCTAAAATATTAATTTATACTTTACAAGCATGCACTCACTCTGGTTCGAAATAAGTAGTTCAACTAGAGAACATAAGTACAAATGCACAAGTTACTAACTTGTGTAACTATATATCTGTAAGAGACAGTAGTTAGTGACAGATTCCTTACCTTAGAATATCCCCAGGCGTCAGGCTGGATCCGGAAAGTTTTGCGTAGCAGTACCCTTGCGCGTCGGTAGGCGGCGTCGTGCGGCTCCACGTCCGTCGTCGGCGTCGAGATCGCCGGGATAACGTCGCGGCCAGTACTAGACGCCGCCCCTGCGCGCTGACGTCAGTTCTGTACATGACTTTCCGTGCCAGGAACGCAGAGCCATGCAAGAAGCTGACATTGGTGTCTGAAAAAATACTAGGGCCCTGAAAGGGATGTCCTTAACCCTAGAAATCAGTTCGCAGAACGGGGAGGATGGGTGGGGCGGTAAGGAATCTGTCACTAACTACTGTCTCTTACAGATATATCGTTACACAAGTTAGTAACTTGTGCATCTGAAAGAGACACGTTAGTGACAGATTCCTTACTTTAGAATAGATACCCCAGCAATACCAACCCCGGTGGTGGGTCTGCGAACAAAGATCAGACAAGGAAGTCCCGGAGGACAGAGCGGCCAAAGAAGCCGTCCCTCCGGACCTGGCTGTCAAGGCAGTAATGCTTGGTAAACGTGTGCAGCGAGGCCCACGTAGCTGCCTGACATATATCCTGTAGCGGAACACCACGGCCTAAAGCCGTGGTAGCAGCTGTTGCTCTGGTAGAATGAGCACGTAGCCCAACAGGGGGCTCCTTCTTAGCCAAAGAATAGCAGGCTTTGATGCACAAGATTACCCAGCGGGAGATGGTCCTTTTGTGTACCGCCCGACCTTTTTTGGCGCCCACGTAGCCAACAAAGAGCTGGTCATCCACCCGGAACTGTTGTGTGCGGTTGAGGTAAAAGGAAAGCGCACGTTTTGGGTCCAGATGGTGGAGCCTCTCTTCCTCTCTGGAAGGATGCGGAGGCGGAAAGAAGGTGGGCAAAGTGATGGTCAACCCAATGTGGAAGGCAGTAACCACCTTTGGCAAGAAGGACGGACGCGTCCTAAGAACAACCTTGTCTGGATGGACAGACAGAAAGGGAGGCTTGCACGAAAGAGCCTGGAGCTCACTCACCCGCCGAGCGGAGGTGATGGCCACCAGAAAAGCTGTCTTCAGAGTGAGAAGACGAAGAGAACAGTTATGTAGAGGCTCAAAGGGAGCGCACATTAAAAAGGTAAGAACCAAGTTCAAGTCCCACTGAGGCATTACAAACGGAACAGGAGGGAAGAGGTGTGTAATGCCTTTAAGAAACCTGTTAACAACAGGGGACTTGAAAAGGGAGGGCTGATCAGGAAGCCTGAGGAAGGCTGAGATTGCACAAAGATAGCCCTTGATGGTACCCAGGGCAGAACCCTGTTGGGCCAGAGAAAGAAGGAACAGAAGAACCTCAGAAAGAGGGGCAGAAAGGGGATTCACAGCCTTTGCTGTGCACCATGCCACAAACTTGTTCCACCTGCAGGCGTATACCACCTTAGTGGAGGGACGCCTGGCTGCCAGAATCACATCACAAACTTCGGGAGGCAAGTCGAAAGGAATCAACTGCCGCCGCTCAATCTCCACGCAAGGAGGTGGAGACTGGACAGGTTCGGGTGGAGGACCGTCCCCTGCTGCTGCGACAGAAGATCCTCCCGAAGAGGCAGACGGATCGGGGATCGACGCTCATACTGAGTAGCTCGGGATACCAAACTCTTCGAGCCCAGTCCGGAGCCACAAGAATGACTTGGGCCCGGTCGCGCCGAATCTTCTTCAACACTCTGGGTAGAAGTGGTATAGGCGGAAAGGCGTACAACAGACCGCAACTCCACTCGCGACGAAAAGCGTCGCCGAGCGAGTGCCGCCTTGGAAATTCCAACGCGCAGAACTGATGACATTGCGCGTTCTCTTCGGTGGCGAATAGATCTAACCAAGGCTCTCCCCACTGTAGAAAGAGTCCTTGCGCCACCTCCGAGTGAAGACGCCATTCGTGATCCATCATGCACCTGCGGCTGAGTTCGTCCGCCCTGGCGTTCAGGGAACCTGCCAGGTGTTGAACCATCAGGAATATGCCCTGATGTTACAGCCTGTCCAGAGACGCAGATCCTCCTGACATAGGGTCCACGACCCCACCTCGCCTTGTTTGTTGCAGTACCACATGGCGGTGGTGTTGTCTGTGAACACCTGCACTACCTTCCCTTTGACAGAGGGAAGGAATGCCTTGAGTGCAAGTCGGATCGCCCGGAGCTCCAGAAGGTTGATATGGAGCCGGGACTCCGCCAGAGACCAGAGGCCTCTGATCTCCGCCTCTCCCATGTGACCGCCCCATCCCAGAAGGGACGCGTCCGTCACAACTGTGTGCTCTGGCTGGGGAAGGGAGAGGGATCTGCCCATGACCCATTGCCGGTTCGAGAGCCACCACTGCAATTGTCTTGCAGTCCCCTCCGAGATCTGGACGTAATCGGACAGGTTCCCCTGATGCTGCGCCCACTGGAACTTCAGGTCCCACTGCAGAGCCCGCATATGCCACCTGGCATGATCGACCAGCAGGATGCAGGAGGCCATGAGGCCCAGCAGCCTCAGGGTCATCCGTACCGAAACCCAGGATAGAGGCTGAAAGATCGGAATCATAGCCTGAATATCCTGGACTCGCCGTTCGGGAGGATAGGCCCGAAACTGCGTCGTGTCCAGAACTGCTCCGATGAAAAGGAGCTGTGGAGAAGGAATCAGGTGCGACTTCGGCACGTTGATGGAGAACCCCAGCGAGTGCAGGAGTTCGACCGTAGTCTGGAGGTGGGAGACGACTGCCTGGGACGAGCCCGCCTTCAGCAACCAGTCGTCGAGGTAGGGGAAGACCGGAACCCCTGCCCGGCGCAGATGAGCTGCGACCACCGCCATCACTTTCGTGAACACCCGAGGGGCGCTGGTAAGGCCAAAGGGGAGCACGGTGAACTGAAAATGCTCGAGGCCTACCGTGAACCGCAGGTAACGCGGGTGGGCCGGCAGGACGGGGACGTGAAAATATGCGTCCTGCAAGTCCAACGCTACCATCCAGTCTCCCGGGTCGAGGGCAGTCAAGACCTGAGCCAGGGTGAGCATCTTGAACTTCTCCTTCCGGAGGAAGCGATTGACGTTCCGGAGGTCCAAGATAGGACGCATGTCCTCCTTGTCCTTTTTGGGCACCAGAAAGTAGTGGGAGTAACAACCACGCCCTACTTCTGGGGTTGAAACGCGCACGATGGCCCCCTTGGCCAAGAGGGCCACAACTTCCTTTTGAAGAAATACTAAATGATCCCCCGACATGCGGTGGCATTGAGGTGGCATGGCTGGGGGGGGTAGTCTCGAAGGGGAGGGAGTAGCCCCTTCGGACAATGTCCAAGACCCACTTATCCGATGTGATGGCACGCCAGTGGTGAAGGTGATGGCGAACCCTGCCCCCCACTCGCGTGCTGTGGACCTGAAAGGATGGACTAGGAGGGCTTGGAGGCCGCGGACGGGGCGGAGGTGGTTGCCTGACCCGCACGCTGGTTACCCGGCCCGCCTCGGCGGGAGCCACGTCCTCGGCCACGCGTAGACGCTTGCTGCGCGGGCCGGTGGCTGGGCAGCGGACGTGACTGGGCGCCCCTTCCGTGGCCACGAAAGGGGCAAAAAGCAGACTGTTGCGGAGGGCGCACAGCAGAAAGGCCCAGGGACTTGGCTGTAGCCCGCGAGTCCTTAAAGCGCTCCAGCGCATGGTCTGCTTTGTTGTCGAAAAGGCCGACACCATCAAAGGGCATGTCCATCAGTGTGTTTTGGACATCGCCCGAGAAACCAGTGGTCCTCAGCCAGGCGTGACGGAGCAGCGCCACTGTCGTCGCAAGCGATCTGCCTAGCGAGTCGGCGGTATCAAGGCCACATCGGATCGTATACTTCGCCGCATCTCTTCCTTCCGCAATGGCGCGGGAAAGCAGTGCCTGGGCCTCCTCAGGACACTGGGGCAGGACCTGCGCCACCGAATCCCACAAGGAGTGGGTATATCGGCCCAAAAGGCAAGTGGTGTTGACAGACCTCAAGCCTGCACTGGTGGAAGAAAAAACTTTCTTCCCAAATTGATCCCGTTTTTTGGATTCCCTATCCGGGGGAGCGGTAGGGAAGGCGCTTTGAGAGGCAGAGGCTTGGACAACCAAGCTCTCAGGGGTGGGGTGTTGGGAAAGGAACAGGGGGTCGCCCGGAGCAGGGCGATGGCGTTGGGCTACGTTCCTATCCACAGGAGCCCCTGTGGTGGGCTTGGACCAGGTGCCCAAAGAACGTCCGAAAGTGCATCGTTGAACGGCAGCAGTGGCTCCGAGGAGGTAGCCGCCGGCTGAAGCACTTCCGTCAGGATGTTAGTCCTGACAGCCACTGTAGGTAACTGGAGGTGCAGGACCTCAGCTGCCCTACGCAACACCGTAGCAAAGTTTGCTCCCTCCTCCGTTGCCACGGAAGGAGGAGACAGCATGCCAATGTCAGGGGAGGTGTCCAGACCACTGGCATCCCCAAGTTCCTCAGCCCAGTCCTGATCATACTCACATTGGGCAGTGAGAGGGTCCTCAGACCCCTCCCAGGTCTCTTCGTCCTCTAAATCAGGGTCAATGTAAGGAGGAGGGACATGTGGGACCCAAGGTCCCAGCAGCACCGGAGCCGGCGTCGATCGACGTCGGTCCGGCGCCGAGTCCGGATCCGGAGAGAACCTGGGGACGACGCCGCCCGGAGCCCCAGGCGGCGTCGTGAACGGCACCGGGGAAAACGACGCCGGTGGAGGTGTTATGAGGTCAACGGGCGTCGACCGGGGTTGCGGCAGCACCGGCGCCGAGGCCGGGGCCGGAGCCGGGGCCGGGGTCTGGGCTGGTGTTGCTGGCGGCGCCAGGACCGGAGTCGCCGGCGGAGCTGGGGCCGGAGCCGCAGGAGGAACCCCACTAGGGCCCACGGGGCCCGAAGGCGCACCTGGGGGACCTTGAGGCCCGAAGAGGCGGGCCATGGCCGACAGGAACTCCTGTATTTCGGCTGGAGTCGCCGCCGAACCCGGGAAGTGCGGGTAATGCGGCGGCGGCTCCACAGGCACTCCCGGAGCCGCGGGGACGGTGCCGTCGGGACCCTGAGCCGAGTCGCGTGACCGGCGAGGGGAAGTCGTCGAGGGATGACGCTTCTTCGACTTCTTGTGCTTCGACTTACCGGAGGAGTGCGAAGACTTTGACCCCGAAGAACGATGAGGACTCCGCGACCGGCCCCTCGACCTCTCTCGTGACCGGGGCTTGGATTGGCGCGGAGCCGACTGCCGGACCTCGAGGAGCTTTCGAGACCGCTCTCGCAAAGTCTTCGGATGCAAGGCCCGACAGTCAGGGCACGACTTGGAGTCGTGGTCGCGCCCGAGGCAGTAGAGACAATACTGATGCGGGTCCGTGATCGACATCATTCGAACACAGGCGTCGCATGGCTTGAAGCCGGGCATCCCTACTGACACTGTTGGAGTCGAACGACTCGAGAAAACAGTGACAAAAAGTCACAAAAAGTTCAGTCAAAAAATGACTGGGGCACTGTTCTCTCCGGATCTGCGCTTACTGGCGCGGAAAAAGAAAGAACTGACGTCAGCGCGCAGGGGCGGCGTCTATGTACTGGCCGCGACGTCATCCCGGCGATCTCGACGCCGACGACGGACGCGGAGCCGCACGACGCCGCCTACCGACGCGCAAGGGTACTGCTATGCAAAACTTTCCGGATCCAGCCTGACGCCTGGGGATATTCTAAGGTAAGGAATCTGTCACTAACGTGTCTCTTTCAGATAAGTAATTTACTCAAAAGGGTGAATTACATTTATAGCAACGGAAATTATATGTTACCTGTTAAAATATTATAGGTTTATAATAACTTGAATATACAAACATTGCAGGTTTGTGCTAACTTGCATATACAAACTTTTTCACATGGTTTAGTTGGTGTTCGCCAAGTAACATGGTCAAACTATTGATTCAGTAAAGGAAAAAATTACTTACGAGGATGTCTTGCTATCTCTGGACCACTTCTTAATTTGGGAGAGTTTATTTATGAGAAAAATTCCTTTCCCTTGAGCTTTCCCACAAGGCTTCATAATCCAGGTGCTAGATGGGTTTTTTCTGAATTCTTCTACAAACAAGTTGTAGTCGGCTGGTAGCATAAAAGTGACTGGCACAAAATCTACATAAAAAGAATAAACATGAAATGTATTTTGATGGAAATGCAGTAACCTGAAAACAAAATGTTGATTTACTACAGAGCAATGTAGAAAAAGAGGATTTTCACATCGTGATTACATACAATTATTTCGCTTTTAAAAAACATAAAATATTTTTCCTTGGGAAAAGTGACTATTACATATAAAACTGGTTAAAAGCCAAGATAATGTAACTGGATAATAACTAATGGAAAAAAACTGCAAGCAACTGAATACACACAAAAATATGTATAAGCATACGTGTCTGCATGTTTGGCTAAATATTGAATGAATACACTTTGTTGAAGAGGCTTCATGGTTCTTTATTCATGATTTTTTTTTAAATAATCCCATAAAGAACCTAAAAAGGAAACTGAAAATCTTCCCATTTTGTGAGCAACACAATCATAACTATTTTCAGTGTGCAGCTCATGACCTCACACTGTGATAGACTGGGAAGACCTTACGTGTAAGATAACAATGGTGCTATGAACTGTTCATCATGTTTACAGCATATCTGTAAAATCAACTCATGGTCATGACATTATATATGTCTGTACTGAGATATGTCTATGACCGGGTAATTTGGGATTGTACAATTGCTAGCATGAAAGACTGCTTGTTGTCTGAGTGCATCACCTCGAAGGACATTTGGATTAGTTATGCAATAAGCATGATTGACATGTCTGTGGAAAAAGAGACCATATTGTTGAATTTTATACAGACATGGGTTCAAATTGGTAGCTAGTCAAATGAATCACTATTGGCATTTCCGATATATTTTATAAACACTACCTTGATTTTTCCCAATGTTACAGTTACATTAACTTACTAGATTACATTTAGGGGTCCACATAGAATATTAGTGTTTTTCCTGGTCTCTCTTAACATCTTATGATGTAAAGATCATAGCAAATAATATGTTTTTCCGCATATTTGACTTGTTACGTTCCAATCTTGATCAATTTGTTTATGCAATCCTTGGTAATGCCGGTGGTAAAGTCCCTTCAATTTATTCCTGAAAAGCCTTCAGTGGGCTGATGCATGTCAACAGAAAGTCTCAACCTTTCCCTTCTGTTTGTTTTCTTTGGATCGCTACATTTGGCATACATCCATGGCATTGGCTACTTGGATTTTCCAATGGCTAGTGCCAGAATATCATTCAGCTCTTCCACTGCTTCTTGCAAGTAAAAGGTACCTTGCTATGGCTTTGTGCAACTGGACAGACTGGCTCAGTGATCTGAAGACAGACTTGAACATTTATCATTTTTCGTAGCCCAGAAATGTCCCAAGAAAATATTTGCTCACAGATTTATTGGCATGTAGACTGTAATTCATGAATATGATTCTCATTAGTTCTGGTGTGGCAGGAGTCTGCCGGGAGGGTGCTTTCCCTTTAGCAAATATAGGGTTATTTTCTCTATCCTTTTATGGTAATTCAGTGCTCTTAAACAGCTTATACACTTCACACGTGTGACAGTTGTCCATGTATATTTTTGTATATTTGTGTACTCAAGCACGAGTACCTCACTGTTAGGGGGGTATTCAATATTTCAATCTCCTCTACAGAATTCCAGGCAAAGCCAACCATGTCTAACTTTTGGGAACCATAGTGAGTGAGAAAGGGCCAAATGATGAAGAATGCTACTTCAGTAAGTGAGGCTACTGCCCTTTTTAGGGAACACCCCAAATAGGGATCAAAGAGTGCATGTTAATGCACCCTCTATGAATGTAGGAGGACCCAGTATCTTTTTTTTAAATTATTAATTCCCTCTTTTCTTGCCATTTATCATGCTGTTGAGAATGTACCAGTAGCACTATATGATAGCTTATCTCTCACTTCCCCTTGTAGTGAGGGTATGCCTCGTAGATGAGGCATCATGAGTTTAGTTTCAATTACCAAACCATCGACATAGGTGTGTTTTAGTACAGAAATTCCATAGTACCTTATCTTTTGAGGGAAGAAACAAGCAGTTGCAAACAGCGAACATCCGTGAGTGGCTGGCAGTAAAGCAAATGGAGAAAAAACTACAGGCAGCCACAGGTGAGGACAACCCTGCTTCGTTTTACTGTTTTCTGTGTTTTGCATTTCGGGACGCTGCCTTTTGCAGCTAATTTAAGATGACTGCAAGAGCCCTCCTTGATAGCTGTTCGCCCAGTCTTGAGTACTCCTACAAAATAGTCACCCACCTTTCACGAGATGGGCCATATAATCTCGCTCACCACTCACTCACTAAGTGTGAATACTGCAAGATGACTACCTCAATTATAGAAGGGTAACCCCATGAATTTGCATAGAGCTGAAAATAAGCCACTACAGACAACGCCACTCAATATAACCACTGTCATTTCATCCATGCATGTGATCAAATGCCTAGCCCCTTGCTTCAGGAGCCGGACCATGGCACTTGATCAGCAAGCCCCAAGATGCTTGCTCTTCAAACAGTGCATGACCAGGAGGCAAGGATGGTGAATGCAGGGAAAAGCTTTCATTGTCTTGCCCCTATTTCCTCCAACCTGTAGCAATCACGGGGAGGGGCGATTTTAGGACGCCCTTCCAGATGCCATCATCTTACGTCTTTATCCGAACCTTCAGCCAAAACTTGGGGGCCAGCATAAATCTGCATCCAAGAGGATCAATACGCCTTGCATGCACAGATGTTCACTGCAGCAAGAACACTCTCTCTTGAATGCTGAGGCGAGGCAGACTGAAAGGCATACGGTAGGATAGTCCCATGTTTTGCTATTCTAATACTGACGCACCAATTTGCCCCTAATGATGCAGCAGAACCAAAAAGGGGATGTTAGTGCATCATATCATTAGGTTAAGTATAGAATTTTACCTATAAATAGCGTTTCTCATGTTAGATATTGTTAATTACACTACCTCACAACTCATTCATTACCATATAGGTTACAAAGGAATCCAAAAAGGAGAAATTGGGAAAAGTAAAACAGAAGATCTTTGCAAATATATCAATGTTTGACAAATAATGAATGAATACAAGCAGAGAGCATCAAGTAAATAAAAGAGGTGTACCCAAGTAAAGGTATTTTCCATTTTCATCTTTTTCTGCTAATGGGCTCCCTTCTTTTCAAGTTCTTTCCTGTATCGCTTGATGTTCTTTACCATCAAGTCCTTTCTAGTCAGTTCATAGTGGTTTGGGAAATGGTTAACAATCTGGTCATCGGAGAGCCGGTATCCAGTTTCCACACTGAAGACATTGCGAATGGTTTGCACACTCATCCTGAAATGAAAAAACAACAAGCAAAATCAATGACTTTATTGTGACTGTTAGAATCCATATAAATATGGACTAATGGCAGCAGAGTTCAATCTACCACTATTGTTTAAAACTCATGGCAACCTATCAGACAAAACAACACATATTGTGCCTTCCAAATTACAAGTCACACACTTGTGAGTAGAAACAGAAAAACATAGTTATTAAGCACTATATAAAAATTAGTTATTTTGCACGCCAAACCCGAGTCAGCTATAGCAAGATAAAAACTAACGGTAACTTGCTGTGAATATTAAAGCTTCACTTTCATTGTACGAATATCTGGGATTTCACTGCCAACAAGTGAGTTTCAGACTACGGTCATGCACGCTGCAGAGAAATAAAAAAAGGTACATCAAAATTAGTAAACACTGAACTTCGGTACATCTGTATGTGCTAATGGTATCTGTATAGTTCACAGACGACCCTTATTAAAGTCTCCTAGTGGCGTTGAATGTCTGGGATGCTGTCCCAACGGTGCCAACGTTTCTCTCACAGCACGAAGTTTGCATACTCCTGTTTGACATGTTAAGATGTTGTGGTCCATGGATACGAATGAACGGTGTGACTTGCCTGGCATAAGGTTGATTGATTCAATGATATGTAAATCATCATCTACTGCTGGATAGTTTGTAGGTGATTTGAAATCATTAGGTTAGGTTTGATGCTGGGGCTCTTAGGGCAGTCATATTCTTATTACCGGGCGACTATAATAATATGAGGTTTGTTGTGGGCTCGCCATCCAAGAGGAACTACTAGCAGAACATATCAATACTGAGTTTCTCGCAACATCTACAGTTGCAAATTATTTTTAAAAATATTCAGAGTCACCCCCTTCTGCCCAATACAGGAGGTAGTGCCTCAATGATCCAGTGCCTATGAGTGATACGCAGCAGCCACAGTGAAGAGAACATATCTGGCGAGCAACCACAGATGTAAAGTTCAAGTCTGTCAAGGAGGCGGTAGCGCTCTGAACTCTCAGAGCTGCTCACTAACAGTGCAATTATATCAAATAAAAGGGGAGACTGATACATGTTAGCGATTTGGACATTTACTGTCTACTGATAGCTAAAAGCTAGACTATTTACCTCACAGAAACTTAGTTAAATGAGCGTTCCAACCCAGACACAGCATTGGCGATTCCTCCGAGCTATACCATACAACAAGTGGACAGGAAGGTGGGGGGGCATGGGGGAAAGTGGTGCTTTTCGCAATACCTTTCAGTGCTCTGTGTTTCATATTGATAGGTTAGAAGAGGAAGAAAACCTGGGTTTCTGTTTGCAGAATTCTCAGCAGGATACCTTCTCTGGCATTTTAATCAATCATCCCCTGGGACCTAGCTCTCAATTTCTGGACTCACTAGTAGAGGCCGTAATTCCTCATTGGCTCCAGTATTCCAACTTCACTATTCTGAGTGATCTTAACTGTCATATAGACGATGCTACGAATGGGGCTGCTAGGACACTTGTTGACCACCTAAATGCTCTTTATCTTACTGAGTTGGTTACTCGCACTACGCATCAGGCTGGCCATATTCTGGACTGAGCAACAGTCTCGAACAGCTGGCTCCCCCAGAAACCAAGATATGGTCAGATCATAAGTTTATTCCTCTAACACTTATGTCGGAAACTCTTAGAACCAGCAGTAGGTCCCTGGGTAGAACTGGTACTATGTGTCAGCGATGGGCCAAACGCCAGGACTGCGTTTATTCAGCGACTTTTTATTCATCTTCCTTTGATATTAGGAGAAGTAAACGCTGACTTAGGTTTAATCATTGGCTCACAGAGGCCATAGATGAGCTATTACCTCCGATTATCCATACCGGGAAGAACAGAGCTTAATTTGCCCCATAGTTTTCTCCCTCATTGGCCCAAGAACGTCTTAGCTGTAGGAAATTAGAGTGGACCTGGAAGGCCACATACGCTCAAGCAGATAGAGCCCTCTATAAATTAGACTTAAGAAACAAATACCATAAAGCTATCATAGAAGCAAAGAGACTGTTTTTTGTTGGAAAGACTGAAGCGGCAAAGAATGATTCCGGAGTATTCTTTCAAATCTCAAAAGATTTTCTGCAGCCTCAAGGCTGATCTAATCATCTAAATTAATTGCAGGAACTGTGCGATAGGCTGGCTGAGTTACTGAGCATACGACCATGACCACTTGTTCTGTTTTTACCCCTTCTGTTAAACCAATAGCAATAACTAGCAGGATTTATCGAACGGTCCTTTAGCAACGTCTATCACAGAGTTTAGTGCCATCACCTTGGAGCAGTCTAAACAGGTTTGAAGCATGTAAAGGTGCTCCAATGTAAATCTGGAGTGCCTTTAGACCCCTGCCCCGGATAGGTGCTAAAGAAGGGTACTGAGATTATCAATTCGCTTCTGAATGCCTTACTTAATTGCTAAAGAAGGGTACTGAGATTATCAATTCGCTTCTGAATGCCTTACTTAATCAGTCCTCTCGGCTCTTGTGCTGGATATTTGGAAGTTAGCCTTGGTTAAGCCTTAGCTTAAAAAACCCAATGCTGACCCAAAAGTCCTGTCTAACTACCAGCCCATTTCTTTACTTCCGGCGATAGTAAAAATACTATGAAAACTGGTTAATGCTCAACTTGTCAATTTCTGAGAATCGCCTAACCTTCTTCACTGTTTTCAAGCTGGTTTCAGACCTAGACACTCCACTGAGTTTGCATGCCTCGAAGTAACCAAATCCCTTAAGCTGATGCTAGTGGAAATAATGCTGTGCTGATTCTTTGAGATAAGTCAGGAGCCGGTGACACGATTCGTCATGATTTTCTCCTTCAACGTCTGGCAGAGATAGGGATATGTGGTCGTGCTTTGGCGGGGCGGTTTCTCCATGAGGGCTCAGGGGCTGCGCCCCTCTGAAAATTCCTACACATTTACATAAAAAAATATTAAATAGATCGATTTATTTAGAGATATGATCGTATCTCTAAATAAATTGATGTATTTAAGTCTGGGTTATCTGTTTCAGGCTGCCTGCCCCGCCTCGCTCCGAAGCAGGCGGCGGAAGACAGGCAGTAAATCAACTTTCCTAACGGTGATGCACGACACAGGGCTTTCTGTTTTAAAGCCCTTCATTGACATTGTGGTTTAGGGTTGTATGCACTCTGTAGGCCAGTGACACAATAAGAGTCACGGTTTCAGGCGTCCGAGACTTCATCCCTGCGTGATTTCAGACGTCCGTCATTGACAGGCGTAGATCCCACTCTTTCGTCATTTGTGAGAGTGGATGCAAGCACGTCTGATCCGGTGCCTTGCTCTCGGTAATGGTAGGTGTTTGCAAGCTAATTCTGTGTTCTTTATATTGTGCTGAGACCCCTCATCATGCTAACCTCCCCCACTGTGACACCCCATGCCTTCTCTGCACATCGACCGCTCCTTTAGAAGTGGAGCTGCAGCATTTGTTCCCTTGCGAAATGGATCCAAATAAGGAGCAGGGTTCGCTCTTGTTCCTTTGCGAAGTTGATTCAAACATCTGAGTCAAGCCCAAAGCGAGAGATATGTGCTTACTGAGTTACTGTGGAATATGTGCTTACAGTGGCCAGTTCTCGGATGTATGACATTACATTAAAACTGGCCCTGTGTACATGCCCCTAAGTTAACACTGATGCAAAAACATGGATTGACTTGCAAACAATGAATGTTAAAAACGTCAAGGGAATGCATTTCAGCAATTTAGTTCCTCTCTTATTTCACATGCTTTACTTAATCTTGCATTCCACAAGAGTTAACTATTTTATATTGTTGTTGTTTATCTGTATTTTTTTCTGTGCATACTTTGAAGCTGGAGCCATGTAAGGCGTTTATGAGGGGCTTTGATTGAGCGCTCAGGCGCTAAGGCTAAAGCCAAACAAAGTGCCTGTCAGTGGGTTGGCCTCTCTGCCGAGCACACACAACGTTTGTGTACTCCATTTGCAACTGAAATTCTGTGGATATGTGTATGAAGGGGGTACACAGATGTCAAAATATTTGCAAGGCAAAAGTAAGAGAAATTAAAGTGCTTAAATTTGAGGGAGTGCAGTGCATGTTGGGGGCGGTGAAGTGACAGAGTGAAGTGACAGAGATGCAAGGAAGTGCATTCGGGGAAGAGTGAAAAGAGGATGTTGAAGAGGAAAGAGGGGGGGTGAAGATGTGCAGATGGACAAGATATGCAGAGAAAAAGAGGATACATATCTAACATAAAGCACACATAATTGAAGGCCAAAACATCCTCCACAGGCCTCAATGCTATTTAATTCACAGACTCACTATTTCAGAATTTAAACAATTCCAATGTTAATTATTTATAAGAAATCATTGATGTTACTCATTTATCTTAAACAGCTAACACCCAGTGACAAAGCCAATCATACTGACAGGCTTTAGGTGTATGGCAGTTGTGCCATTTATCTGGATAAAATTACATCTCAGAGAGAAACCAAAATACCGGTCAGATGGCACACCATGGGAATCACAGAAATGTATTTGACATGTTCCTTTATAGAGAGCACCCACTTTTTTCATCTCACTTAAAGACCTGTCGGCACATATTTCTATATGACTGCTTACAGCCAGCATCTGTGGGTGCCTCTCGAAGTCTGGTTAGGGCTTATTCCAAAGTTAATCCTGCATGCAGAGCAAGACACTGGGCAAGCATACATTTTAAAGGGCTACAGTTGTCATGCTGAACCGTCAGCAGACCCCACCGACCTCAAAAACTACCGCCCCATCTCGCTCCTTCCTTTTCCTGCCAAAGTCATCGAGAAGACCGTCAACAGACAACTGGCCGCCTTCCTCGAGACGAATGGATCCCTCGACCACTCGCAGTCCGGCTTCCGGGCCAACCACAGCACCGAGACCGCCCTCATCGCAGCTACCGACGACATCCGAGCCCTGCTCGACAACGGGGAAACAGCGGCCCTCATCCTCCTGGACCTCTCCGCAGCGTTCGACACAGTCTGCCACCGCACCCTAGTGCAACGCCTGAACAACGGCGGAATCCAAGAGAAGGCACTGGAGTGGATCATCTCCTTCCTCGCCGGAAGAACCCAGAGAGTCCGCCTCCCCCGTTCAGTTCCGAGGCCACCGAAGTCATCTGCGGCGTACCACAAGGATCATCACTCAGCCCCACCCTCTTCAACGTCTACATGAGCCCCCTCGCAGCCATCGCACGCCAACACAACCTCAACATCATCTCCTACGCCGACGACACCCAGCTGATCCTCTCCCTCACCAACGACCCCACAACCGCCAGAACCAACCTACATGAAGGGATGAAGGACGTAGCCGAGTGGATGAGGAACAGCCGCCTGAAACTGAACTCAGATAAAACGGAAGTCCTCATCCTAGGATCATCACCCTCCGCCTGGGACGACTCCTGGTGGCCCCCTGCCCTGGGCAACGCACCCAAACCAACGGACCACGCACGCAACCTGGGCTTCATCCTGGACTCCTCCCTCTCAATGACCCGACAAATCAACGCCGTCTCCTCGTCTTGCTTCAACACCCTACGCATGCTGCGCAAGATCTTCCGGTGGATCCCCACCGAAACCAGGAAGACGGTCACCCAGGCCCTCGTCACCAGCCGACTGGACTACGGCAACTCCCTCTACGCCGGAACCACAGCCAAACTTCAAAAAAGACTCCAACGCATCCAGAACGCCTCAGCTCGACTCATCCTGGACATCCCCCGACACAGCCACATCGCCAGACACCTGAGAGACCTGCACTGGCTCCCCGTACGCAAGAGAATCACGTTCCGACTCCTCACCCACGCACACAAAGCTCTCCACAACCAAGGCCCCAGATACCTCAACGACCGTCTGACCTTCTACACTCCCACCCGCCAGCTACGATCGACCAACCACGCCCTCGCCGCCGTCCCCCGCATCCGAAGAGCCACAACGGGAGGAAGATCCTTCTCCTACCTGGCTGCCAAGACGTGGAACTCCCTACCCATCCACCTCCGCCTTACCCAAGACCACCTCTCCTTCAGGAAGCAACTCAAGACCTGGCTGTTCGAACAGTAGCGGACCCCCCTCCCCCAAGCGCCTTGAGACCCTCCGGGTGAGTAGCGCGCTATACAAATGCTTGATTGATTGATTGATTGAACAATTTACACATTACAGTAACTGTTGAACAAATTAATGCAGGAAGATATGGGGCAGTTTTTAATGTGTTTAATATTTCAAGACTATACGTTCCCCTTGCTTTATCGCTACATTCGTTTCCTTTAAAATGCACAATTTGCCAATCTTTTTTTCATTTCTTTCTCGGGAGAGGGACTCCCCCTGATCCCCAGGTTTGTCCATTGAACTTGTTCACATCACTTGCTATATAAAAATCATGCCCAACGTTTACGCTCCCCACTTTCAAATGTCACCAGCCGCCACTGGTGCTTTGGCCTAACTTCAGTCTTTAAAAAAAAAAAAAACGAAAGCAAGTTACCACGTTGGGGCCTTTTACATCAAAGGAGAAATTGCTTAAATATGGTGTCCCAAGGGCTCGTTACCTAGCCTTACTTTATTCAATGTGTATGTGTCCCCGCTTATTACTCTCGTCAAACCATCTGGTATCTCCACCATGTCTTACGTGGATGATACGCAACTGATTCTTAACCTTGACAAAAATTCATCCAGCTCTGAACTAAATTAAAAAAACTTCCTTCCGGAAGCTATTACGAGATGAAATAAATTTCCTAAAGTGCAAAGCTGATAAAACTTCAATTTTACCTTTTGGGAAGAACAACCAGTCCTCTATCTTGGATTGGTGGCCAGAAAATCATGATAGCCCCCCTACCTTCCTACTAAGGTGGTAAAGAACTTGGGAGTCAAGTTCAATAATGATTTGTCTTTTTACTCCCAAGTAAATACTGTGCCAGGGGTATGTTTTTTTTCTGCGATTGAATCTCTAAAAAAGTTTGTTGACGTTTTACCTTTTTCAGCAAGGAAGTCGGATGGTTATGCTCTGATCACCTCAAGACTTAACTATTGCAATAGTATCCTCCTCAGTCTGCCTAATTATCTGATCCAGAAGCTACAGGTAGTAAAAAATACTGCAGCGAGACTCATACTTCAACTCCCTCACCAAATCTTCATCACAGAGGTTTTGCAGGAACTACACTGGTTACCAGTTGGTAAACAGATTATTTTTAAAGTTTAACTATTGTGTACAGGACTCATCATCAAACTGGTCCCAAATTCCACTCTGATCGTTTTGATCCCTATCAGCCAACAAGGACATTGAGATCGGCCCATAAAAATCTTCTAGCTATCCCGATGTTCAATTTACACTAGGGGGGCCAGATCTATATCTGTTGTCGGGGCAAAGGCATGGAACAATCTTCTACTCGCTCTAAAGCAAGCTGACAACCTTGCTACTTTCAGAGAGCTTCTGAAAACATGGCTCTTTCACTCAATCTTAAGTGTTTATTCCCTTGAGAGACAGTTTTTTTCTTTTGTTTCAGTGTTTTTAGCACCAAGATGCCTCTCGAGGTGGTTGTTGTGCTTTACAAATGCTATGTTCATTCATTCAGTATCAGGTGAGGATCTATGTTGTGAGAGTGGAATATGTGTGGGACCATGTGTGCGAATGTTCATGTCTGAATGGGTACATGTATTTATCTGGGTACAAACATATGAGTGTGTGTGTGTGGGGGTGTCTGTGACTAGTGTGGTGTCACTCTTCCACCGAAAGTACTGGGTGATCACTTTCTAATATGCGGGACTTCAATGCCAGACTTTCTCATGAGAAGGACAGAGAGGACCATGAAAAGATTTACATTCCTCAGATGTGATGTGGTCGAATTGTGGAGCCTCGATTACAAGTACCAATACAACAACAAGACTGAATAAGTGAGTCGTGCAAGTGCAGAGCAGGGCTAAGGAGAACGCGAGTCTACAAAATGGCTGAGACTAAACAATATGGTGTTTTCATTAAATGCAATACAAATTGACATAAATCATTGAAAAAGGCAAAACAAGTTTATGCTAGCATGATTGGACCTGCCTCTAGAACAATGGGGCCAATTCATGCCCAATAATGGGCTTGATGGGGCTCATCGTGGCAGTTATTGAATGACTTTAGACGAACCAGTCATGATGGCCCCCACCAATGACATAATGTGGGCCCTACCACAATCACATACATTTTTGCCAGAATGTAACATCTCTGGCTTGATCAGGTACTCTGGCATCATGAAGGCCTCAGAATAATTCTATGGCAAACTGTGAACATCTCTGGCATCATGAGGTCCACCACAGGCATATAGAGTACCTGGCATTGATGTTTAGTAGACTGCCTGCGTTTTTTGACTCTGCCAATGTTTATTTAGTGAGGTTGATCACCTAAGAGTCCCAATGAAGGTCATGCTTGCTTGGTACACCATGAAAGCATTGGGACATTTCATTAGCGATCTTTCAACCCTTATACCTTTATGGCTTTTTATCCAGTTAATGTTAAAATTCTGTTAATGATTGCATCCATTTTTTATTTTTTTTACGAACGCCTGACTCCCACCAGAACTCGACTTGCGGAAGTCAGGCATGCGCCAGTTGGTCGGTGCAATTCTAAGTGGCTTTTATGCCTCAATTCTTTTAAAGCTCTTAAGTTGTCACTGATGTAGATGGGGGTCATGTTAATAGTTACAACCTTGAACCTATAGAATTAGAACAGATGAAACAAATTGGTAGACAAAATTGACAAATCTAAAATAAAAGTTGGTTGAGTCATGTACTATATACAAAACATTGCGACTCAGACAATGTGTTTTCAGTACGTTTTCCAGTGCTTGGTAGGTCTAGTAGGGGTTAGGAGCTTTATATATGCACATAACATATGAAGAAGTTTTCCATGACCACAAACGGTATCTGTGCACAGCTCACAGGATCCCACTCATGCATCACAACCATGCCGTTCTTTAGCCTTTTCTCTCCCTTAATCACCTACTTACTCTCTCTCTCTCCGTCTACCTGTGTCTGCTCCTCCATCAGTCCATCTAGTTTGAAGCTGGGCAAATGGTGCAGCAAGTTACTGCTTGCTGTTGCCATTTGAAGTGAAATGAAGGTTACAAATTAGAATGGCAGCAAGGTATACGCAGTCCTCCATCCTTCTAAGGCTAATAAATAGAGTATCAAATATCAGGTGATAGTAATTTTTTTTATTTACAGTACTTAGAAATGGCAGACGTGTGGTATGAAGTATTCTACAAAAACAAGTTATTAATAATATTCTACTGGGAAGAAATGGTAGTAGCAGTAGTAACAGCAGCAGTAGTAGTAATACTAACCTGAAACTAACTAGGACATGGAGCACATTCCTTTGGCTAACACGTCCTACGTAATGATTTTACGCAAAAGCTGTGGAGAACAATTCTCACATATTAAGTTAGCTGCACAGACATCATTAGTCATTGATTTCAAATCTTTCTTAATAATATTAATGTATTGACATACATTACTAATATTAAGGGCCAGATGTACGACGGGATTTTGCATGCGCAAACGGGTTTGCGACCCGTTTGCGCAAGCAAAAATGCAGTGGGCCATGTACTAACACTATTTTGTGAGTCGCAAATAAAAATAGTGTTTAGCAATTCGCTATTAGGAAGGGGCGTTCCCTTCCTAACAGCAACCCCACAAGCCACGTACGAATGTTTTGCAACCGCAATTGCAGTCGCAAAACACTCGCAATTTACCGTCCTCTTCAAGAGGGTGGTAATACAATCGCAAAAGGGAAGGGGTCCCCTAGACTCCTTGCCCTTTGCAAATGCAGGGGAAAATATTTTTAAGGGGCAGGCAGTGGGGGACCACTGCCTGCCCTTAAAAAATGAAACGTTTCATTTTTTTTGTTAAATTCATCCCATTTTCCTTGAAGGAAAACGGGCTGCATTTTTTTTTTTTAAACTGCTTTATTTAAAAGCAGTCCCAGATATGGAGGTCTGCTGAGCCCAGCAGGCCACCATACCTGGGAGGGCCAGCCATTCTCAATGGGGTCGCAAATTGCGAGATCCTAATGAATATTGATGAGGCATGCAATTTGCGACCCCATTGAGAATCGCAAACAGTGTCTCTGACACTGATGTACATGTCATTTTGCGAGTCAAAGCTGCAATGCGAAGTGCGATTCTTCGGTTGCATCTCACATTCAGCACGCCCTCCGGGGAAGCAGGACACACAGCTCAGCACTTCGCTGTCAGGCTTACTAATGCAGTCCGGATTAGAAAATAATCGGCAACCGAAGAATCGCACTTCGCATTGCAGCCTTGACCCGCTGCACCACATTGTGGTTTCCAATTCGTTTTGGTTCGGATGACGCCGGAATAAGCGGCCTCTCCTTGCGCAGCTCCAAGTAATTGTTCCAATTACGCGCTACATATCTCCTACCTTCACTGGTGGACGCCAGTCACAGTTGGAATAGTTCCACGCCCTCCGCTTCAAGTATCAGGGTTTCATGCCCCTTGCGGCGCTCTGCTTCATTTCTCGCTCCCCGGCACTGCCCGGTTTTGAATTCAGCTTGCTCACAATTGCTATGTCCTGAAGATGATCTCGAATAGCTGAGATCGAAACGCTGTCGACCCCTACAACAAGAACTCTGTACACTTTGTATAATTTATTCATGAGGAGTTCTTCTATGTGTTCTCAATGCGATGTTTATATTTTAAAGTCACCCCCACTTATCACTTCACGCTTGTTGTCACTTTCCTATGTGAGCACCTGAATTTTCTCTTGCATATTCTCATAGAATAAATAACAAACGTTATTTTGACTTACATGTCCCTGTTCATATTACTTATTGCTCCCTGAGATATTCATCACCAATCTCGACTCTAGCGCATTGTCCCTAATTCTGACACTGCTTTTTCTTTGGACCTTTTTGGCCACATAAGAACCATTGTTTTCTAAAACAGCAGCATTTGAATTCCCGTTCTGAGCAATGTTTCTTTTCCTAAGTATCTTTCAGAGCTCTCTCCCCCTCCTGCCTACCCCCCCAACCCCCCCCCCCAAAAGTCCCAGGAGCACAATCCTTAGCAAACAGTCAATGGGCCTTCCAAGCACATCCGCCAAGCCCCCCAGGAGACGGGACCATTATTGGTGTATAACGGTGAACGACCAGATCACATGATAAAAGTCAGCTTTGTCCGCTCCACATCTAAGACAGGAAGGAGACAGGACCTTGCCCGCCCTCCACAATCTCAGTGGGGTCACGTAGGAGTGTGTAGGACGCTTGCCTGGATCATCCAGCGATGGAATGAAATAGCCAGCTTCAGTGGAGCCATGAGCGCCTCCCTCCATTCCCTGTCCTCCAGAGTATCAACCCAAGCCTCCCACTTAGCACGGAGGCCCAGGAACAGGTCCGGTGCACTAGTGACCAGAGAGCGGTCTATTTGAGACACCCCCCATCCCTCCTGCCCCAACGGAACCATACAAATCCTGCCTTCCATGGGACTAAATTCATGGACCCCCCCTACAATATGAACCCATGCGCTGACAGAGCATGGCAGAACTGTAAGAATCTGAAGAACTGGGAGTGGTGCAATTGGAAGTCGGCTTGCAAGATTAAGGACCACATATGGAAACCATGCCACACGTCCTCCAGACGTGAGATGCCAATCAGATCCCATTGCCCAAACCCTTTCAAGCCAGCTACCCGACATAGCAAAGTACTCCTACATAGGGGTGTCTGGAGCGTAGCCTTACACCCCAGCCAGTACACTTCGTGGCCATGCACCATGTCATTAAGACCCCTTTGATCAGGTCCGAGAGGGAGCGAGGTACAGGCGAATCGTACACATGGTCCATCATCACATCTCAGGACATAAGAGATGTTTCTGCCCAATATGCAGGATCCTCACATTCTCAGAATAACCAGTTGTTCAGAACCACCAATTGTGAGGTCTCGTAATAAAGACGGAGGTCAGCTGCCGCTAGACTGCCCTCGAAGGTGGACAGTACCCACTTACCAAACGCTAAGCAGGGAACCTTGTGCGCCCACAAGAAAGGTCCCACTGTAGCTTGGATGGACCGGAACCAGGCTCCAGGAATGGCGTGGGGGACGTTCTGCAGTACGTAAAGGAAGCGAGGCAACACCATCATTTTAAATAAAGCAATCCTCCCAATAATACTGAGGGGAACGGAGGACTACTGCTCCAAATCACCACGCATACGTGTTACCAGGGACTTCAGGAACCAGACCAGATCTGGAAGGAGTGAAATGTACATGCCAAGGTAAAGGAAGCTTAGCCGCCTCAGAGGGCTGGACGCCCGCCAGCCGTGGTCATGCAAAGGGCCCATTAGCAGGAACAGCAGGGACTTAGAGTGGTTGACCATGAGGCCAGAGGCTTGACCATAAAGTGTGAGCATCTGTAGTATTCTGGGGCCTGTTGTCTCCAGGTCATTCATGAAAACAAGACGTCATCTGCATAAAGTGCGATACGGTCTTCTTCAACTCCTGACTTCCATTGGAACCCCCAAAGCTGTGCATAACAGTGGAACCAGGTTTCCAGGGGCTCGAGTGCTAAGGCAAAGAGGTGGGGGCGGGGGCAAAGGACAATCCTGTCTAGTCACCCTTTGGATTGGAAACACCCCCAAAAGGGAGCCGTTCACACAGATCCGCGCTCTGAGCCCAGCATATAAAGCCTGAACATAAGAAATTAAACTGGGCCCAAAGCATATCCGGGCCAGGACATCCCAGAGAAAGACCCAATCGAGGGAGTCAAAAGCATTCTCAAAGTCTATGAGAAGGAGAGCATTGGAGCCGGGAAGTAGATGACAGTATGCCACTGCTGCCTGCACTCTACTGTTACAGTGATGGGTGCAGCAACAGGACATAAATCCACATTGATCAGGATGGATCAAAGCAGAGGGAGTCTGAAGCAGGCGATAGGACAGCACTTAAGCATAGATTTTGAGTTCTGATTTTATGAGGGAAATGGGCCAGTAGGAAGCGCAGTCTATTGGGGATTTACCGGTTTTGTGCAGGACCTCAATAGCAGCCTCGTTAAGTTTTGATAGGAATCAGCCGCTGGTTATCACATTGTTGTATAGGGCCAACAGGTGAGGCATAAGGGATGTGTGGTATGTCTTGTAATACTCTACCGGAAAACTGTCCAGCTCCCCAATCTTGCCAGAGTTCAGACCTCTTTAAGGGTCAGAAGTTCAACAAGCTCAGCAGCGGCTGACCTATCAAGAAAACACAGTGGTAAATCCACTATCAATGGAAGGCCATGTGCGGTGCACGTATAACGCACAATAGTAATCCGCGAACACAGTTGGGGTGTCTCGGGTCTTGGATACTAACCCTGGGCCAGGGTCACGGATGCTAGGCACCACCTTGTCTGCCATACCCCTGGAAGCGAGCCAGTACAGGAGCTTACCCGACTTGTCTCCCCATCCGTCAATCCTGCTCTGCGAGGCCATCCAGCACTGTCTGGCCTTGTCCAGACAAAGCTGTCATAATGAGAGCCTATCCAGAGCAAGGTGACGCGACTCAGTGGCCTTCGCATCTGACTGGGCTTCTGCCAGTGCTTTGCGTTTCTCCAGATCTATAATCTGGGATGCTTTCTGTATATCTTGGCTGAGGGAGTGCATATGGGCGATCCCCCTCAAATTCGCCTTGCCGGCGACCCAAAGTATTGCAGGTGAAGCCACCGAGCCCATATTTCGCTCGAGGAAGTCATCCAATTCATGGGATAGGAATTCTGCTGCAGAGTTATCCATAAGGCGCCACGCATTAAGGCGCCAAATCAAGTGTTCCCCATGGAGCTTATGTCCCATGTAGGCCATTACTGGTGCATGATCAGAGATACCCCAAGGTAGAATTCCATGCCCTTGGCAAGGAGTAAGTCGGTGGCTGGAATAAAAATGAAATCAATATGGGAGTAGGTCTTAGGTGCCGCAGAAGTGTGCGTAAAGGCTCACATATGGGGGTGCCAGGTGCGCCATACGTTGCAAAGGCCGAGGCTGGCTGCCCAATCCTCAAGTCAGGAGGGTGAGGATTGGGGCTTGGTCCGGACCCTCGAGGTATCAACTGTGGAGGACAACAGCATATTAAAGGCTCTATCCACAATGGTAACCACCCTCCCCACGGGTGAAATCCCGGTATGACTTGTTGCACGGCTACCAACGTAGGGCCGAGTAACTGGGGGGGGGATGTAAGCACTGAATATTTTATGGGGCTGCCCATTAACCAACCCCTCCATGGCCACATAGCGGCCCTGTGGGTCTGAGGAACTATGGATGAAGACGCTTATGGATCAAGACAGCCACCCTCCAGAGCCCCTGGTATGCCCTGCATGATATTGTATCCATACCTAGACAGGAATGGGCATTGGGGACCTACAAGATGCCTCTCTTGGAGTAAAAGTATGTCTGGTGCATGGTGTTTGGCAAAATCCAAGACGGCACTACTCTTTATACGGTCATTGAGGCCGCTGACATTCCATGTCATCACTTTAAAGGCCCTCAGAAACCATACAGTTTTCCAGGGGGCCAGGGAGTGTCCACAGGGACCTCCCGTGAGTAAAAGGGAACAAAGGTCAGAACCTGCCTGAAACAAAAACAAACATGCAGCCTCAGAGGCCAGAACTACCCAAACTTACCTTCCAAACACCCCCCATCACCCCACACTTCCACTAAAGAAGCATCTGTCGCCCCAACAAAGATCTCACACACACAAGAAACCCAACTGTGGGAGCAATACAAACCATGTCCCTCCCAGATTCACTCATCAGTAAGGATACAGTGCTGCTGGCTCAAGGATATAGAATATAGAAAAGGCCCAGGGTCGCCCAAAATACTTCTCCTCAGGTCAGGGCCCGTCTGTTACCCCTTGCGACAACGGGGGTGGAGTGGGGCACCAAGTCCGCCGGGTGCGGGTTCTTCTGTGTTGGTCGCCCCCACCCACACCATTCTCGTGAGGCTCGGCATATCTGTGGTGGAGGAGGCCGAGGATCTTCCAGCCTGGGCAATATGCTTGCTGGAGCCTCATTGTCTGCTGCCGCATCAGTTGGTGCCCTCCACAGGTCCATCTTGAGTCAGCCCCCCCCATGGAGGAGGCAAGTTCTTGCACAGTGTTCGGGTCTCTGTGGACCATTCCCAGACCGCCTCTGGAGTATCAAAGAAAAAGGATTTGCCATCATGAATCACCCGGAGGCATGCCAGGAAGAGGAGCATGCATCTCAAGTCCAGCGCTCGCAGTTTGTGCTTGATGGCCTCGAAGGATTTCTGTTGATGCTGAACCAGGCAGGTATAATCAGGAAACACCAAGATCTGAGTCGATTGAAGGAGTGTAGGGGCCAGGGCGTGGGCCGAGCAAAGAACCATGTCAGTCTTTGTAGTTTAGTATTGTCGCAATGAGTGGACGAGGGGTCCCAACTCCAGCAGCACGAGCAGGCAGGTCCCCCCCCCTCCCAGCACATAATGCAATCAGGGGGCAGTCCACTCAAACCGGCCCCCCCCCAGCACAGTGAGGTCAACCAGTATTGCCCATTGGGCCTACAGCGGATCGATAAAGTCAGGAATTGGACCTCTGGGGGGAAAACGAATCACTGTGAGCCCTACCTGGCCCAGTCCAAATCCTGCTGTCAGAAATAGTTCTCAACATGGCCCACGGTATCCCCAGGGCTGGCCCAGTGTCACTGATCCTGTGAAGGGCCTCCTGGTCCCACTTTATTGAGTCTCTGCTCTCCGTGGGCTCCGGCGGTTGTGCCGCGGCATCACTGGGTAATCTGGCCCGAATCTCCCAGGCGGGCCCTCGTACACATTGCAGCCGCATCTAAGCTGTGTGCCCCCGGCGTCTTCAGTCAGGGGGTCTGTCTCGGCCCACCCCCGGGGCCCAAGGATCGAGGCACTGGGGTCCTTAGATTGGAGCCTCCTACCGACCGCGAGCCTCCTGCTTCTCGCAGCTGGGAAGGCGGGGCTAAAGGGCTGTGGCCAGAGTTCACACTCTGCAGCGCCTAAACCTCTCACGCTGTGCTCTAGGCCACGATGCCTCCTTGGCGCTGCTCGATTTGGTGCAGAAAAAGGGGCCGTCCACGGGTCCCCAGGTGTCTGCAGAGTCAAGCCGGCCCTGGGGAGGTCACTCAGTCGGCGCAAGTAGCAGGATGGTCGAGGAGTCTCCCTCGGAGAGTCAAGAGTTCGCAGAGAGACGTTCGCCATCTTGGCCGACCAGGCCACACACCCTTTTAAGTACTCTTTTTAACATTGGTTTTAAACATGTTATTTGGCCTTCTACTTGAGTGTGTTAACTGCTTGTTTTTTCATTATAGAGGCAATGATCGTTGGAGTATATACTGTCAGTGGTCTTGGTTTTTTGCCACACAAGGAGCATGTGCAGGGGAGATACCAGCTATATTAATCGTGCTGAAGCACGACCACCCAGCAGGCGCCCCAAAGACAATCCCGTCCTCACACGCTCAGCACCAGCCACACTGCTCACACTTCTACAGGTTGAAACCAGAACAAAGGAGCTTGTGTGTATGCCTATTCAATTAAACATTTCAAGAATGACGAAAGACAATTAATTGATTGATCATATGGGGAAAGTGAAGTGAACGCTGTTGCCAGGTCTTGCTGACGCCTGGACTCTGAAGAGGGGACTCGCTGTCCCAGGAATCCAAGGAGGGGAGGAGGCGGAGTCTCCCGCGACATGCGTGCTGAAGAGCACAGATGACCTCCCGCGGCACGGGAAAGTGAAGTGAACGCTGTTGCCAGGTCTTGCGGACGCCTGGACTCTGAAGAGGGGACTCGCTGTCCTAGGAATCCAAGGAGGGGAGGAGGCGGAGTCTCCCAGCGCCGCGCGCGCTGAAGAGCAGGCCTGTCCGTGCCTGTCAGAGACCGGAGGAGGCTGGGCTGGGCCTAACCACTTGTCCCTTCTTTTTCACCACTTGCTGGACTGCCCGGGATCGCTGGGATTGACAGCACAACTGGAGGATTTCAGCGGATGCAGGGGTCTGCTACACAACTCAGCACGGCGCTTGAGCCGCAGGTAGGGAAGGGCGGTGTACCTTTGTGCTACATCTTAAATACCTACTCCCAGTTGCTCTGTGACCTGGTGCCCTTTGATTTGACTGTATTGGTAGCACAGTGTGTTGGTCTTGTCCACCTAATTCCAATGTGAGTCATTGTGACAGCAGTTGCTGTTTTGGGCTTTAGTAGTAGAGTGTAGAGCGGACCTCGCTCCTATACTGGACTGTTATAGAGAAACACAAGGTGGCGACGTTACCTGTGAAGGCCGCAACTAGTACAATAGTTACCATGGACTCCTTTTTACAAAGGGCGGCTGAAGTCCTTGACAAGGAGATAGGGCTGGTAACACGGCACCTCTCCTGCTCCCCTATTAATCATCTTCTTACAAGTCCCCCTAGGATACTGGTGATTCCTGAAGCTGCTTCAGGATTATCCAATTTATCTCCCACACAAGAACTAGATGGCATGGATAGCTGTGTGGCTGGTCAACCTATAACCCTTTCACCCATTATACTGGTCTCATTAATTTACCCCCCCCCCCCCCCTCCCAGGAGCAAGTTATCAGTAGCCCTGATAAGCAATTAGCTGCCAATATGTCAGCCCCGCACAGGAGAACGAGAGGAGGAACAGCGGTTGGGCCAGGCTCAGGCATGAAAAGAAAGGGCCCTTTGATTGGAGGGAAGGCAAAAAGAGGGCTGAGGGGACGTATCGAAAAGCACCCATTGAGCAAGTACTGACCAAGGGAGACATGGTGGCCGCATTGGAGTCACTTCAGGGATCTGTACGGGCTATATTGGATACAAAACTTGATCCACTTTTCCGATGCCTCACCTCTATAGAGAGGGGACTTTCTGACCTTAAACAATGTATTTCACTCAGGGGGTGGGCAATCAACATGGGACCGAGGATTTCAATGGGTCATATTGCAACCGAGGGGCCTAATTTGGATGATGTACATATAAAACATAGGGAGCAGCTACCACCACTGCTAAAGACTCCAACGGAGACCACTACTCCTTGCCCTAAGTACCCTCGGCCCTTGCCCCCTGTACAGAACCAGATGGGTCCAGGGGTAGGATCTGTGGGCAGGGCACCCACCTTGGAACAATTGAACCCCAGGAACTTTAATGTGGGAGAAACGCCTAACGGTGGAGAGGGGAGTTCTAACCAGAATCTAGTTAACCTACTTCTCCCGCCAAAATCAACGCCGTACGTTGTGGTCTTGGGGAACGTGCCAACCCTTTCTCCAGGTGTTAAGGAAGACTTTTTCCAATTGAAGAACAAAGTTATGAACTGGTTGTCCCATAACACCACTTTGGGTCTAAGGGTGGGGAAATAGATCAACATGGTGCGCAGGGTCAATTGGGTAGGGGGTCCATAAAGACCTATAAAGGAGACTGTGTTATCATCAACTTCAATAAACTACATGTCGCAGAAAGGATCCTAGCTTCATCTTCATTTCACATCAATACCGCCCTCGGCCCTCTGTTGACCATCATGCCCCTTCCCCTTGGATTCTTTTACAAACCAAACTATTCAGGTTGGAACAACATGATTCATAACATAGAGGTCCTGCTTGGAAGGCAGATGCCTATCCTCCCCCTCTCGATGCTCTCTAATATCACAACTTGAACCATGCCTATCGGGCCCCAGATGATTGCACCGCCCCCCTTGGAACTATCCAATAGCTTTGCACCTTTGGGTACCTTGGATGCATGTGACTGACTGAGTGGGGCTGTTCCAGTGGAAACAGACATCAAACTTCCAGCAGGACAGTTCCTGGCAAGGTTGCAGCATCATGTGGAAGGGATTGTAATTTCATCTCACGGAACATTGCCGGCCTGGCCAACAAGTTTCTTGACCCCTCATGGATTCTTTTTATAAAAATGTTTAATTTGAGCTGCCTACAGGAAACGTGGACTATCACAAAAAGTTTCCGCTTGGAGGGTATAAGTCTTTTTTCGTTCCTGCTACTCCCTCGAGTTCAGGAAGATCAAAGGGTGGTCTTTTAATCTATGTTTCCAGAGCATCAGAGTGTAAAGTATCAGTGTTGCCTATGGACAACCCCTGTCTACAATCCTTGTTGTTGTGTAAAGGGTCCGGTAAATTGGGTCTTTTGAACTTTTATAATGCAACCTCTTGTACCCTGGCTGTCTGTAACATATCCTTGTTGGGCTCCTTTTTAAGGAATCAGCTCAAGGCAGACTACAATAACTTTATGATTGCTGGGGATTTTAATATCCACCTATGCGGGGATCCAAGGAAAACTAGCCTCATTGATCTGGGCTGCCCACGTGTGATGGGTATTCATTTTGAGCATGCTGCACAAGCTAATGCCCTTAATGACTTATTATATGAATTTGATCTATCCTCGTCTATGTGTACAATAGAACCATCAGTAAAGTTCCTAACCCGTCCTTTGTTGGGAGCGGCAGTGGCTCAGTTATTGATTTTATTCTTGTATCAACAGCTCTCCTTGAATTGATCTCAGGTTTCTCTATCGAGGCCAGCATACACAGCGACCATAATCCCTTATGTGTTCATATTAGCTGGCCTCTATTGGTGCCCACTCATGGGGTAGGGAAGAGTGGGGTACTGAAAGCAATGGATGGAGGAAGAAGGTTAAAATGGGCCCAGATAACCCCGGAGTCATTCCATGATTCTTTATCCGCCCGCTGCGACATCGAGTTAACACTGTGTATAGCCCCGTTAACAGACCCGGGAGACATTATAGAAGCCTTTAAAGTTATTTCCTCCACAATAACAGCTCTTCTTAGTGCCGCAGTGTGGCGTTCCGCTGTTTTGGTTCACAGATGGTTTGACTCTGATTGTTCCCGTGCTGCCAGGAATTTGAGGGAAGCGTTAGGTAAGAGCCCAAGGGATATCGCTTTAGTTAAAACTCGTAGAAGGAAGTATAAAGCTGAATTAGCCAGACGCAAGGCAGCGTTGAAGGAGGAAATATGGAGGGAGCTCATCGAGGCAAGCACCTTGAAGAGTAGTGCTAAGTTTTGGAGCATCATTAACAGCCCTTTTTTAAATGAGAATGCAGGAAATGCGGTGGGGGCCCACATAACGGAGGAGGAATGGGGGCATCATTTTGAAGTTACGTTTCAGTGTCCCTCCGACGTGAATAGACCTCCTGGAGTAGTGGCGGGGAAATCTGCCTTGGTAGAAGAGTTTAGAAAGGTATTGTTGGGGTGTCTAACAACAAAGCACCGGGTCCCAATGGTATCCTGCCGGATTTGTATAAATCTGATGTGAATTTTTGGGGTCCTGTCCTCACAGCAGTTGTTAATGCTGTGCTAAAAACTGGTCCTCCTGGCTCCTGGGCTACCTCCACTATTGTTCCAGTCTTCAAAAAGGGTAATAGAGATAGCATCCATTGTTACAGACCCATATCTTTGTTGGATTCGGTGGTCAAGGTGGCTGGCCGTGTTCTCTTAGACAGGTTGACCAGCTGGGCAGAGGATAATGATTTCCTAACCGATGTCCAGTATGGTTTTTGCTCTGGACGGTCAACCTTGGCCCAGTGTCTCAACTTATTTCTGATCCTTAATAAATACACGGTCGCTCGCCCTGCTACTATTTATTTGGCCTTCATGGATCTGTGTTCCGCGTTTGATCGCGTGAATAGAGTTACGCTTTCGCAGACCATGCTGTCCTTGGGGGTGGACGGCGATATTGTTTATTTTTTGGAGGACCTCCATAGTGACACAAAGGCTGAGGTTCGATATTCACAACTTTAATGTCTCCCGCCAGTTCCCTATAAAAAGAGGAGTACGTCAAGGGTGTATCTTAGCCCCTTTTCTGTTTAACTTATACATCAACAAACTGGAGAAGGTTTTATTGGAGACTAAGGTAGACTATCCCCAGGTGGGTCGGCATGGCCTGCCGGTTTTACTCTATGCGGATAACGCAGTCCTCATGGCTCGGACCGCTAGAGGGCTGCAATCTCTGCTTAGCTCCTTTTCATAATTCATGGAAGATTTGGACCTGTCTATAAATGATTCCAAATCTTACGTGATGCAGGTGGGACCTCGCACAAAAAAGCGGTATCAGTTTAGGGTTGGTTCCGCCCTGGTTCCCCGTACAGATGTCTTTTCCTATCTTGGGGTCTTGACAGATGACAAGATGAAATGGGGTCCTTTAAAACAGAGAAAGAAGGGAGATTTAGTGTGTGCTAACACGGCCATCTTTAACTTTGCCTCAAGATTAGGTAGGAGACCGATTGCGCCACTCCTGCAGATATATCAGGCAAAATGTATTGATAAAGTCTCCTATGGCAGTGAAATCTTGGGCTACAATACCACAGAGAAATTACGAGTGGTTGAGAATAATTTCTTAAAACGCCTTTTATGTGTGAACTTCAAATCTAGTGGTTCACGAAGAGCTGGGTGTGTCCTACCTCTCTGATCTGTTGGCCCTTCGCCCCCTAATACTGTGGTTGAAGCTCTGGCTGTACCAGGGACCAACCTTAAGTAAATTAACCTTAAAGGAGTGTATGTACCTTGACTACGCCCATCATATCCCGTGGCTTAACTAAATTAAGAGATGCCTTGGGAGGTTGGGAAGAGCTGACCTATTCTCCAACCCAGAATCGGTGCATAAGAAAGTTCAAGGCTGGGTAAAGGAGACCTTTTTTAGTCTGAGGACCCTAGAATGGGAAGAGTGCGAGCTGAGGAAACCAAGTGTCCGTAGGTTTGTCATTCTGAAAACCGTGCAATCTATTGAGCCATATCTCTTATGGCCTCTTAGTTCTTACGAAAGTTTCTTATTGACTAGGTTTCGTCTTGATCTCTTTCACCTCCTGTTGGCACAGCCACGTGGGTGTAGTAGAGGTCAGAGCTTAGAGTCTTGTGGCTGCGACGGTAAGTCTTCACAGGACATGCTTCATTTTTTAATGTTTTGTATTTTTACGAGATTCCCCGGAAAAAGTTTATTATTCCCATCTTGAACCTATTGTATTTTAGGCAGGTGCGACCAGCTTTTATTTTTTTACAAATGTTATTCGGTTACACCGTTTTCTATGTCCTTAATTTTTTTAAATCAACGGTGAGCCTCACAGCCTGCCGCGACTAATCGATAGTGGCTCTAAAGTGACTGCACTGTGTTTCAGTATATATGGCTGGGGATCTTTCAGCGCAGCTAGGGTTCCAGTGCTCACTTCCTTCCCTTTTAAAGATTCAGTATATATTCACTTTTTAACATATTGTTTTTTATGTATTGTATATGTGACCTTTAAGTAAGAGCTGCTAATCATGTTATCTTTTTGTATAATGTATTGTTTTAGATTACTTTCATGGTTTTATGCAAAAAACAAATAAAGTGAATTTGATTAATTGATTGATTGATCATATACATTGATTCATTCATTACATTCAACAGTTACTTCACTTTGCATATATTTCTCTAAAACCCAGATACAAAATACAACTCAATACACATACAAAATGTGACATTTACCATAAAACAAAACATTCATAGACATAACTGAACGTGGCTATAGTATGTGTCAAATACCCCTGCCTGACATTTTGAAGGGGGGGAGAGACAAACGCCAACAACTATTGCTGGGAAAAGTTCTGGATCCAGGCAAAGGCCTGGGAAGTGTTCATGATGAAGAATCTCTGGGAATTAGTATGCATTAGAAACATAATTTAACAACACCTGATGCTCATTATGCTGGAGCAAAGCAAAAGATTAATGATGGCCAGAAGATCAAACCATCCAAAGGTATAAGTGCAGACAGAATTAGTTTAATATTTTCTTTAGGCATCACTGTTAGTATGTCGGATTCCAGATTAACTAAAACAAATCTCTACTAACGCCATACTTAAAAACGAATAACCTTCCCATATCTTGGAGTCATCTGCCCTTCTAACGTTACTGGAAGGCAGCAAATCCACTTGTTACAAAACTCCTGTAATAAAGAATAAAAAGTAACTCATTCTGGCTATTAAATTGCTGTTTTATAAAACAGCTTGTACAAATAAGCACAGGTTTTTGACAGCATGACAACTGTATAACAGACAAGTCCAAATAGCAACACAATTCGCCAGCTTCACTCCTTCATAATCAGCCAGCTGGAGTACTCAATGAATAGAAGTCTCGTCGTTAAAACCTACTGTGTACTGCAGGTCACAAGTTTGAATCCAGGTATGGCCAACTCAAACTTGCATAAACAGGAGGTAAACTAAGCATCACTAAAGTACTTAATAGTAACATCTGTCATTTACAGTACTTAGAAACAGCAGAACTGCTGTATGAAGCACCAGATGAACAAGAGGCTATTACAGTCCCCCTTACAGTGATTACCGTACTATGAAGAAGTTTAAAACTGGAATCAGCAACCTAGAAACGATCATCAATATAACCCCTAAAACTAAATTTAAAACTTAAAAAAGGTCAGATTTCACAAAAATTATTGTCCTGTGGGCCATGAAAGTATGCTTATATCGGTTTGGAGACAAACTAAAAACCAAAATGCACAAGACAGCTTATACAGGAGATTTTGATTATCAAGGGGAAAAGTCGAAAAACAATATTGTGTCTGCGGAGTAATGTCTTTAGGTACCCTATCTGGCTGTGAGCTTTAGTGCATGCAACAGGAAACAAGCATTGGCATTGCCAATAGGTCCCGCCTTTGGGACCTTATAAGTGTTTAGCCATGCAGCATATTATCCTGGGAGCTGTGCCCCCAAGGCCTGAAGAGCTATACAATTACTACAGAGAAGGTCATGCAGTGTGATTTAGGAATACATGCTTGCCTCAGGAAACATTTACACAGTTGTTATTGCTGTGCAAGTATACGATACCAAAAGTGCAGTGCTGGATATGATTGCATTAAGTATATTATACAAATAGTGCAATATTTATAGTCCATGTGTCAGGGTGCATTAGTCACATAATGCAGATAGTGCACGCTCTTGTAAAGTGCCTTCTAGCTAAACTTTATTTTCATACTACATCTGCACCTGTTCCATGCCAACACATCCCACTCAACTAATGATAAGAAGCCTGGCACACTTTTTAAAACTTTGTGTTTACATAGCTACACTTTGTTTTGTCAAACACCATCCTGTAAAACGCTCTGGAGTTATAGACTATACAAAACTATCTAAAAACATTTTAAGAAAAAGTTATCTCTACGCAAACCTTGGTGAAATCAGACCATTTTTATTATAGTTCTTAAATGAATCATCAGGTTCCCTGCCATGAGTTCTTGGTATTATCCTGAAGATAACTTCATGGTTGAGTGTGCATGCAACAGCGTTAGAAAAATTGTTGTGACATAAGCGCCGCAATCGTACTAGAAGCACCCGATTTTAAAAAACGCATCACCTGATTCAAACAACAAAACAATTGCATAATACTGTCATCAAGGCAATGTTGGCTTCTTAAATATAGTCCGTCAACACCGCTGCATTCCACATAAAAAAATATTACCTTTAGAGACGTCACTTCCGGGGACCAGAATGTCAGCAAGAGAGCCCACCAAAGATGACAAAAGACTGCCTTCCGTGCAAACCAAACAGGCGTGCTTCAGAAAAGCAAACTGTTTTTTACAGTTCAGTGTTGCTCCCTTGATTGAAAATAGGGCTCCATGGTATGTTGATTTACTGCAACAAGTTGAAGAAAGGTCAGCATAACAATCTAAACACACACACGTTTGGTTCTGTGCGTAGCCAAACAAATAACTATAATGAGACCTATAAACTGTACCAAGTGACCTAAATAAATGGAGCTATTGTGCATATGTAACCCATCATCGAGACACGAAACTCAAAAGACCAGCGCTGCTTATGCAATCGAGAGGATTTAAAGGTATGGCAGGCTGATAAGACTTCTCTTTGAATACAAAGTCGGTATCTCTGCACTCCAGAGCAGGAGGCGGGATGTGCAGCAGCTAAGCGCTAGGCAGGAAGCCTGTCTAAGCACCTAATACCACAGCCAATGAACAACTGAGGAGAAATGTCTCATTCATTCCCAAACCATGACGCAGTCTGTAGTACCCATAGCCTGTAAACAAAGAACAAGTTAGCAGTCTGAGAGGATGTGGCGTAACATACAGAGCTGCCGACTTTGGGACTGGGGAACCGGGTTCAATTCTTGGCGTCAGCTCTCCCTGTGCCTACAAAACAAATTCCCTATCAGAACAAATAAAAATAAAACAATGCTGAATCGAAACAAAATACGGAACGCTTGGTAGTATAGGCGTTGCTGCCCCAACGGCTCGAGCTGCACTGGTTGCTATGCCTAGGCACTGGACAGTAATAACGTGGCATGGGCGGAGTTCGGCATTGGCGTGTATTTATTGTTAATAAAAAAAAAGTGAATGCCGTGTGTGTTTGAAAAAAAATAATAATAATGCCATCAGCGGAGCAAGGCATTCAAAGTAACCAGTGTGTTTCTCAAATTAAAAAAAAACATGTGTAGTTGAAAACATTTGACTCAGAAAGCCAACAGACACAACATTCCAAACACACGAGCCGAGGCAATCGAAAAATATAGTGTGCCGTAACTATTTCAAATGGTAAGAAGTGAAATAAGACATGTAACAGGGTCAGTAGCCATGGGAGGGAACGAAACACCAAAAGGAGGGACAAATGGCCATGATTTACCAATGAAAAGTAAGGAATCTAGCAAGGCACACGAACCAACAAATGACAAGCAAGTGGGGTGCTAAAAGCCCACAGAGGAGATACAGCATGTCTTGTAGAGACAGCGCATGCGCTGCCTAGGTGAGACCTAAAAATATACAGAAGTTTTTATTGGGAAAAGTAAGACAAACTTCAACTACGACCTTGAGAACATGTCTGGGTTTTTCCCACGACTACTTTGTACAAGTAAACGTAGTGAAAGTGTTATCTCTCTGCCATAAAGGGTATATACACAGGTCCTTGTGTTTTTTAGACAGTTTCAGACAAGTAGTACTCAACGTGCAGTAAGGTGTTCCTGCAAAGCTGTAGCTTTTCTGCTATTTAACGTAAAACATAATTCTATGTCAGGACCGGAGGCTTCGGATTATGCTGTGGCATTACACATCTGGTTTTTCTGCCTTCGTTATGAGATAATGAAAAACTTTCTAGCTATCGTAACAGAAAGTTTCAATTCTATTAAGGACTCGGAAGCGGGGATTATGCTTTTCTTTCCTCAGTTTTATTTTCAGCAGCCATTTTAAAACCATCAAAAAACCACATATACCAGAACACCAGGGAAATTGGAAGAAACAAAGGACAACAAAGTCCATGGCAGTCCTTGACCAATCCGGAGCCAGGATGCAGCATATAGCCCTTACTCAGTGTCCAGGTCCTCCTCTTTCTTCGCTGCTCGCAGCCACAGATGAGTACCTTTCCTGTTTTTCTCACAATCGCGGGACCGATTTTGCGTTCCTACACGATTTTACATGAGTAATGTTTATCCCTGCTTGGTGGCAGAGTGCAGTGCTGACCTCCTACCGCTAGATGGAGCTGCGGGAGCGTGAAAACTCTATGGTTGTGACGCGCGAAATTTGGATTCCCTGACAGAATCCAGATTTCGCCCGTAGCCTGCCAGAGCCTCTGCCAGTCCCTGGAGAATGACGCCCTCCTCGAGGGTCTGTACAGGCTAAAAAGCCTGCTTGGAATCGGACACCCTGGGGTCCCCTGTGGTAGGTGTCGCGAGTGAGTGCTAAGACGCCCTCTGGGTCTCTATAAGGCAGGTTGGCAGTGAGAACCTGCAGGGGACACGCTCCCAGGGGGGGAAAGCCTATAAACTTGCAAGGCGGCAGGGTGGTGTTCCCTGGGGCCCATACCCCTCCTGATTGTAGGGCTGCGCCCTATCTTAAACCCTTTCGCTGGTCCCCAGCGCCCACGTTGCAGCTTTTGGAGGCTGCTGAGAGGTCCTGCGCCGCCCTGCTTTACTTGCGTAGTGTAACCTGGGTGAAAGCCCTCGCAAGAGCCCTAGTTCGCCTTAGGCGATATGGAGGATCAGGCAGATATGCAATGGGAGGAGGACCCCTTAGACCAACTCTCCTGGGATGATGAATTTTATGACGCTGTGGATGCGTCTATCTATAGGGCAGTTGAACAGGTTAGGACACCCATGGAGGCGAGACTAGCACAACAGATCGCGTATGAATGCGCTAAGTGGGCCCCTACCCCGGGTACGAACCCGATCAAATCTCAGCCAGAGCAGGGGGATATGCAACCCACCCCACCTAAGCGCCCCAGGACAGACGGGGTGGATCAGGATGCCTTTGCACGGCTGCGGGAGGCTTTCTTGGCCCAGAGCCAGTCTTTGACTATTACCGCAGACCCCCTCCTGGCGCCCAGTACTCTGCGTCCGGCAACCCCAGCACAGGTGGGGGATGAGGATGCACAGGGAGACACTGATGAGGAGCCCGGCCCCTCTCGGCCATGGCGCCCTACGAGCCCAGCTCTGCCTACTGGCCCACAGGGGTCAGGAGGACACATCGGACATGTTGGACCCGGAGCTGATCCTACACCCGTGGTTGTCCGAATGGACACCCTGCTCCAAGGTAGCCAACTACGTGGCCAGTAGGATTCGCACCCTAATGGGCAAGAAGGCCCGTAGCAGACTCCGGACGGAGTGTCCACGCCCTTCCCTCGACGGCAAAGTGTCCCAGACCCCGGAATTAGATGCTAGAATGGCCACCTTCCTGGCAAAGTTTATGAAAGATCCCAAAAAAGGGATTGACAGATCCTGGCGAGCGAGCCAAGATAAGCTCTTGAACGCTCTAGGCCCGATAACAATGATTCTCGACATGGCGGAGGACGACAAAGCCTCGGGGGCCCTTATAACTCCAGAGGCCCGATCTAGTTGGGCTCAGCGAGCGGTGGCGTTTTTAGGCAACGCCAACTGCGCGCTCTCTATGGAGCGTAGGCGCTCCTTTCTAATCAAGGTGGACCCGAAGTTGGGGGACCTGGCTGACTCCTACGCTGGAGCGGTGGCCCAAGGTGGCCTGGTTGGCGAGCCTTTCATCAAGGAGCTCGGAAAATTCGTGAATACTTTCACGTCCCTAGATGAGACCCAGTCATCCATGAAATGGGTTTTCTCCTCCCGGGTTTTCCGTGGGGCCGGTCGAGGTAGGGGCCGCTCAACCAGCCAGTCCTTCCAGAACTCCAGACGGCAAGGGTCCAGGCACGGGCAATTCCAAGACCAGGCCCGCTACAATAACTTCTACCTATCCCATGGCAGACGAGGAAAAGGGCGTGGTTTCCGAGGAGGCGATGATGCCTCAAACTCAGATATGTGTGTCTTCGGCTTCCCTTTTGCAAGTGGGCGGCCGCTTGGCCAGTTATGGGCAAGAATGGGAGACGATCACCAGCGATGCTTGGGTGTTGCAAACTGTGCAAGGTTTTCGCATAGAGTTCTGCGGCTCCCCGCGCCAGTGGGCAAGACCTAGACCCATCCAGTTCTCACAGCCGGAGATAGAGCTTATCGATGCAGAGGTGGCCTCCCTCCTTGAGAAAAGGGCTATCTGCCCCACAATGCTACATCTGCATATGTTTTTGGTGGACAAGGCCGATGGAGGGCAACGCCCGGTGTTGAACCTGCGCGAGTTCAACGAGTGGTTGGTCTACCACCACTTAAAAATGGAGGGGATTCACCTCTTGCGGGACGTGTTACGCACAAACGACCGGATGGTCCGTTTGGACCTAAAAGACGCATATTTGGCCATTCCGATTTTTCCAGCGCACAGGAGGTTCCTGCAGTGTCTTTGGTGCCACCATTTAACCACTCTGTCTTTCGGGCTTTCCTCCGCTCCGTGGTGTTTCACGAAGGTGCTCAGACCGGTTGTGGAACACCACCGAGCGCGGGGAACCCGCCTCATTGTTTACCTTGACGACATGCTTCTGTTGGTGCAGGATCCACAGCAGCTGCGGCTGCAGTTGCAACAGGTGGTCGACCTGTTCGAAGGGCTTGGTTTCATCAACGTCAAAAAATCCCTTCTGGTCCCGGCTCAGAAGGCCACTTTCTTAGGGTTTGTTATAGACTCCATCGAGGCTACGCTCAGCCTGTCTTCAAGGAAGATGTCCAAAATACGACACGAGCTTCGCAGGAAGCCAGACTAGTGGGGCTACTGTCGGCCTCCATCCAGGCCATTTTTCCGGGCCCGGTGCATTATCGGGCCCTGCAGAGGCTGAAAGCGTTTCATTTGCGGAAAGGGCTTCCGTACTCTCATTCGGTGGCCCTGTCCAACGAGGCACAGGAAGAGATTCGCTAGTGGCTGACGCACATGGAGGCGTGGTATGGCCGAGCGATATTTGGCTCCACTCCAGACCTGGTTATAGAGTCCGACGCCAGCAGATCAGGTTGGGGCGCCAGGTGTGGAGATTTCGCCACAGGAGGTTCTTGGTCTCCTAAAGAGCAGACTCTACATATCAACTGCTTAGAACTGCTAGCGGGCTCCTTCGGGGTCCGGTGCTGGACCAGGGGACAGTATACAGTCATGTGTCCTTCTCAAGATGTACAACATCTCGGCAGTCAGGTACATAAATCACCTGGGCGGCACTCGATCAAAGGTTCTTTCGGACCAGGCAAAACATTTCTGGCAGTTCTGCTTCGACCACCAGATTTCTGTGACAGCAGAGTACCTCCCGGGCAGGAGAATCAGGTGGCGGACTGGCACTCTCAACATTTCCGAGACTCCAGTTTTGGAGATTGCATCCGGATGTTTTTGCAATGTTGCAAGACCGTTGGGGACCTTTTTCCGTGGATCTCTTTGCCTCCAGACTAGACCATCAGATCTTCTGGTTCTTCAGTTGGAGGCCGGACCCTCTGGCGGTGGCCACGGATGCCTTCCTGCAGGATTGGGAGCAGGAACGGGCCTATGCGTTCCCGCCATTTGCAATGAACACGAGGGCTTCAGCTCAGATCAGACGGCAACACGCAGAGGTGGTTCTCGTCACTCCGATTTGGAGATCGCAAGTCTGGTTTCCGGTTCTACTGGAACTTTTTGGGGATTTTCCAATCCGTCTCCCCCGGTTTCCAGAGCTGCTCCTCGATCCGAATCAAGAACCTCATCAGATGGTTCTGGACAGGTTCCTGTGCTTTTCGCCATTCGCTGGCGACCTCTTGTCCAAGGCTTAGTTTGATAGCAAGGTTAAGAGATACCGATCAGCTTGGAGACGGTGGTGCCGTTGGTGTGTGCGATGGGGTAGTGATCCTGTGGGCGACGATGTAGTGCAGGTCTTGAATTTCCTGGCGGATTTGGCCCAACAGGGTCTGGCCTACCGCTCTATCAACACTTTTCGGTCCGCTATTTCAGCGGGACATGTTCCAGTGGAAGGTGCCCCGGTAGGGGAACACCCATTTGTATGTTGTCTCTTGCGAGGGATCAGGTTGTCTCTACCTCCAGAGCCACGCTATTCTGCATTGTGGGACGTGAACAAAGTCCTTAACCTGTTCCTGTCATGGCATTCGAATGATTACTTATCACGGAAGGAGTTGTCAGCTAAGTTAGCAACACTCCTCTACCTCATCTCATGTAGACCGGTTTCCGATGTTAGGGCCCTGGACATTACGGGCAGAATTTTTTCCCCAACAGGGGTTTATTTCACGATCTGCCGGAGAACCAAGAGTCATACCAGGGTAATAGAGTATCCTGCATTCCCGGATTTTCCTAAATTGTGGGTTGTGCAATGCTTAAAAGCTTATGAGGAGATGTCTTCAGAACTGAGACCCCCGGGAGAGCGGCAACTTTTGATTGCCCTCTGGAAACCTCATAAAGCAGTTTTGTCACCCACGATTGCTCGTTGGGTGCGGTGGGTCATGCAAGAGGCAGGCATTGATCTGCGAAGTTTTGGGGCTCATTCGGCTAGAGGTGCTATGGCATCCAAGGCCTTCTCAGTAGGGGCGCGTTTGGAGGACATAATGAATGCGGCCAACTGGTCCTCGGACTCGACCTCTAGGAGGTTCTACTTCAAGCCCATTATTGACATGGCTCATTTGGTGGTAAGTAAGCTTTAAACTAGCATAATCCAAAGCCTCCGAACTTGACATAGAATGAAAAATGTCCTAGCTATCATAACCGAAAGTTTCAATTCTATTAAGGACTCCGAGGCGAGGATTATCCCGCCCCGGAGAAGTGCTCCGGATGGCCCGCCCGTAGAGAGTAAGTAAAGTGTTCCTGAGGTAATGACAGGTGTTATGTTTGGACACAGTAATCTAAGGTTATATCTGGTTATTCAAAACAACTGTTGGTTTCATGCGTAGGCATGCTCGCATCTGAGTTAAATGACAAGCGCTTGACTTTGCAGGCTTTTATTGTCTTATTGGCGGTACTGATCCTACTTCTTTGATTCCAGGAGGGGATTCGGGGAAACAGGAGTCGTAGGAGAAGACGAATGGCGTGACTCGTGTGATGAAAGAGCAGGACCTGGACACTGAGAAAGGGCTATATACTGCATTCTGGCTCCGGATTGGTCGAGGACTGCCATGGACTTTGTTGTCTGTTCTTTGTTTCTTCCAATTTCCCTGGTGTTCTGGGAAATGTGGTTTTTGATGGTTTTAAAATGGCTGCTGAAAATAAAAGTGAGTAAAGAAAAGCATAATCCCCGCCTCCGAGTCCTTAATAGAATTGAAACTTTCTCTTACGATAGCTAGAAAGTTTTTCATTCTCTCATAACGAAGGCAGAAAAACCAGATGTGTAATGCCACATTCTGGAAAAGACATGTTTGTTAGCAACAGCAAATACAGGTGCAAATCCTCCACCAATAATAGGGGAAAACCTTGTGATTATTCCTCATTTAATCTACATTTGCGGTAATATCCTGATTTCCAGGGTGTAGAACAAAAAGCTATTTCTGGCACTACCACAAATTTACCGAAAAGAATCAACGAGGACCATTGTGTGATGTCACAAGGGTGCCTGTCAGCCAGCTGCAATGTGAAAGGCAAAAAGAACAAGTTACTTACCTTCGGTAACGATGTATCTGTAAGAGACATATGTTAGTTATAGATTCCTTACCTTAGAATTTCCGCCAGGCGTCAGACTGGATCCGATGATTTTTCTACAGCAGTACCCCTACGGATCGGTAGCTGGCGTCAGTCGACTCCACATCCATAGTCGGCGTTGTGGTCACCGGGATGACGTCGCAGCGCCTACTTAGACGCCGCCCCTGCGCGCTGACGTCAGTTCGGACACGACTTTTTACGCCAGAAGCGCAGAGCCATGCAAGAAACTCACCACTGGAACGCCACAACTAGGCCCCTATAAGGGAGTCCCTATCCCTAAAAATTAGTTTGCAGAGCGGGGAGGCGGGGAGGGGCGGTAAGGAATTTATAACTAACAAATGTCTCTCACAGATACATCATTAAAGAAGGTAAGTAACTTGTTGATCTGAAAGAGACAGTTATAGATTCCTTACCTTAGAATAGATAGCCCAGCAATACCATCCCCGGAGGAGGGACTGCGAACCAAGTTCACACCAGAAAGTCCTGGAGTACCGAACGGGCAAAATAGCCATCCCTCTGGACTTGGCTGTCCAGGTAATGTCTGGTAAATGTGTGCATAGATGCCCACATTGCCGCCTGGCTGATATCAGGGAGTGGGACTCCGTGTGCCTACGCACTGGTTGCTGCTGTAGCCCTAGTGGAGTGAGCACGCAGCTCCACTGGAGGATCTTTCTTAGCTTAGTTGTAGCAGATTTTTATGCAAAGGACAACCCATCACGAGAGGGTACGTTCTTGAACAGCCCTGCCCTTCTTAGCACCAACATATCCAACAAAGAGTTGATCATCCACTCGGAAATATTAGGTGCGGTCAAGGTAGAATGACAGCGCCCGTTTAGGGTACAGATGGTGGAGTCTCTCCTCCTCCTTGGCAGGGTGCGGACGTGGGAACAAAGAGGGCAAGGTGATAGATTGACCTATATGAAATGGAGTACCCACCTTATGTAGGAACGAAGGCCTAGTCCTAAGCACCACTTTGTCTGGATGCACAGAACAGAAAGGGGGCTTGGAAGATAGAGCTTGAAGCTCACTTACCCTGCCAGCAGAGATGATGGCAACAAGGAAGGCAGTTTTCAGAGTTAGGAGCCTGAGAGGACAGTTATGAAGAGGCTCGAAGGGAGCACACATGAGTTATGTAAGAACAAGATTCATGTCCCACTGAGGCATTACGAAAGGAGTAGGAGGAAACATACGAGTAGTACCCTTAAAGAACCTATTAACAATAGGGGACTTGAATAAGGATGGCTGATCTGGCAACCTAAGAAAAGCTGACATAGCTACAACATAACCTTTCAGGGTGCCTAGAGCAGAGTCCTGCTGGGCTAAAGAAAGTATAAACAGAAGAACCTCAGAAAGGTGATCCACAGCCTTTGCTGAGAACCATGCCACAAATTAGTTCCATCTACTGGCGTATACCGATTTTGTGGCGGGACGCCTGGCTGCAAAGATAACATCACAGACTTCGGGTGGAAGGTCAAAAGCTGTCAACTGTCGCCGATCAATCTTCACGCAAGGAGGTGGAGGCTGGACAGGTTCGGGTGAAGAACTGCTCCCTGTAGCTGCGACACAAGATCCTCCCGAAGGGGCAGTCTGATCAGAGGATCGATGCCCATGCTCAGAAGCTCGGGGTACCAGACTCTTCATGCCCAGTCTGGAGCCACAAGGATAACTTGGGCCCGGTCGCACTTGATCTTCTTCAGCACTCGGGCAGAAGTGGTACAGGCGGAAAGGCATACAGGAGGCCTGAGCGCCACTCGCGGCAAAAAGCGTCGCCGAGCGAGTGCTGCCTTGGAAACTCCAACACGCAATACTGCTGACATTGAGCGTTCTCTTCGGTGGTGAACAGATCTAACCAAAGCTCGCCCCAACACTGAAAGAGACCTTGCACCACCTCTGGATGGAGACGCCATTTGTGAATGACCAGGCACCGACGGCTGAGTTCGTCTGCACTGGTGTTCAGAGACCCCGCCAGGTGTTGAACCACCAGGCTTATGTCCTGGTGTTCCAGCCATGTCCAGAGGCGAAGAGCCTCTTGACAAAGGGTCCACGACAACACTCTGCCCTTTTTGTTGCAGCACCACATGGCGGTGGTGTGGTCTGTGAACACTTGCACCACTTTCCCTTTGAGAGAGAGAAGGAATGCCTTCAGTGCAAGTCGGATCGCCCGGAGCTCCAGCAGGTTGATATCAAGCCGGATTCTGCCGGAAACCAGATGCCTCTGATCTCCGCCTCTCCCAGATGGCTGCCCTATCCTAGAAGTGACGCATCTGTCACTACTGTCAGCTCTGGTTGGGGAAGGGAGAGGGATCTGCCTCTGACCCAATCTTGGTTTGTTAACCACCACTGCAGCTGTGTCGCAGTCCCCTCCGAGATCTGGACATAGTCAGAAAGGTTCCCCTGATGCTGCGCCCACTGGAACTTCAGGTCCCACTGCGGAACCTGCATATGCCACCTGGCATGATCTACCAGCAGGATCCCGGAGGCCATGAGGCCCAGTAGCCTCAGAGTCAAACTCACTGAAATCTGGGATAGAGGCTGAAACATCGGTATCATAGCCCGAATACCCCAGACTCGCTGTTCGGTAGGATAGGCCCGAAACTGCACTGTGTTCAGAACAGCTCAGATGAAAGGAAGCGTCTGAGAGGGAGTCAGGTGTGACTTCGACACGTTTATAGTGAACCCCAGCGAATGCAGGAGGTCCGCCGTAGTCTGGAGGTGGGAGACGACAGCCTGGGGCGAGCCCGCCTTCAACAGCTAGTCGTCGAGATAGGGGGAAGACTGGAACCCCTGATCTGCGCAGTTGAGCTGCGGCTACCGCCATAACTTTTGTGAACACCCGAGGGGCAATGGTAAGGCCAAAGGGGAGCACAGTGAACTGAAAGTGCTCGTGGCCTACTGTGAACCGTAGATAGAGTCTGTGGGCTGGATGGATGGGAATGCGGAAATAAGCATCCTGCAAGTCCAAAGCCACCATCAAGTCTCCGGGGTTGAGGGCAGACAGGACCTGAGCCAACGTGAGCATTTTGAACTTCTCCTTCCGGACGAAGCAGTTGAAGGCCCATAGGTCTAGAATAGGACGCAGGCCTTTGTCCTTCTTGGGCACCAGAAAGTAGCGTGAATAACAAACCACAACCTACGTCTGGCGCAGAGACCCTCTCCATAGCTCCCTTGGCTAAAAGACCTCCTAGCGGAGAATGATACTTCGACAAGCAATCGTAAGATGGTGGCATGGATAAAGGGGTAGTCTTGAAGGAGAGGGAGTAGCACCTTCGGACGATTTGCAGTACCCACCTGTCCCGCGTCATGGATTGCCAGTGAAGGAGGGTATGGCGAATCCTGCCTCCAACTGCCTGAAGATGGGCCTGAAATGTCGGACTAGGAGGGTCTGAAGGAACTGGCAAAGGGGGGGGATGGTGGACTGGCCTGCCCGCTGGCTCCCAGGCCCGTGAGGACAGCTTGCGTGTACATGTGGCTTGGCTGGGCTGGACGTGGTTGGGCGCCCCTTCCGTAGCCACGAAAGGGACGAAAAGCAGACAGAGGTGGACGAGACGACGCAGTGAGGCCCAAAGACCTGGGAGTAGCTCTAGAATCTTTAAAGCGCTCAAGCGCCGAGTCTTCTTTGTCACCAAAAAGACGATGGCCATCAAAGGGCATGTCCATCAATGTTGCCTGGACATCCCCCAAAAAGCCAGATGTCCTCAACCAGGCGTAGCGTCTCAGGGCTACCGAAGTGGCAATCGTTCTACCTAGTGAGTCGGTGGTATCCAGTCCACACCTAATGGCAAATTTGGCTGTGTCTCTCCCATCCGCAACAGCCTGGGAGAGAACGGACCAGGCCTCCTCCGGGCACTGGGGCAGCACCTACGAGACCGTATCCCAAATGGAGTGGGAATAAAGGCCCAAAAGGCACGCAGTATTCACCGACCTCAGTGCTAAGCTGGAGGAAGAGAACATACACTTTCCAAGGTGATCCAGCTTCTTGGATTCCCTATCTGGGGGAGCAGAAGGGAATACACCCTTGGAAGAAGAGGATTGGACCACCAAGCTCTCAGGGGAAGAGTGTTGGGTCAAGAACACTGGGGGGGCCGGGCGGTGGCTGCGGGCAACCGTCCTGTCCACAGGAGCCCCTGTGCTGGGCTTGGACAAAGAGCCCAGAAGGACGTCAGTGAGGGCTTCATTGAAGGGAAATAGGGGTTCAGAAGAGGAAGCCACAGGCTGAAGCAACCTCTGTCAGGAGGGTAGTCCTGACTGCCACCGAAGGGAGCTCGGCCGTCCTTCTCACCACCACTGCATTGGACGCTCCCTCCTCCGTAGCCACAGTAGAGGGAGAAAGCAAACCAGTGTCTGGAGATGTGTCCAGACCACTGGCATCACCCAGGTCCTCTCGCCAGACCGGTTCTTCCAGCTGGTCAGCTAATTCTGATCACCACCCTATGGTCGACAGGGAACACCAGGGATGAACAGGGGAACAAATGTAGCCTCCGGCGTCGGAACCGACGTCAGCCGACATTGGCCGTGCTCAGTGTCCAAGTCAGGGATGAGGTCGGCGTCAACGTCGGCCGGGGTCGGGGTCGTCGGGATCGGCGCCGCGGAAGGCCGAGTGAGATCGACCGGCATGGATCCGGATCCAGGCCTGGATCCTTGGGGGTCCTCCAGGGCCAGAGCTGCCGGCATTGAAGTCCTAGGGCCCCCAACCCACCCCGAGGGGCCAAAAGGCACGCCAGCGGAGTCGGGCTGCCCAAAAACGAGGTGTAAGGCCTTCTAAAAGGTCTTAAGTTGTACCTGAGAAGCTCCGGCTACCGGAAAGGGTGGGAGGTGCGGAGTCATCTCAGAAGTAGGCTCCGGTAACAGTGCCTTGGAACGACGACGCTCCGAGTCCCGCGTCTCTTCAGCCGACCGACGGGCAGAGGGCAAAGAGCTCCTGTGCTTCTTCGCCTTCTTCTTGTGTTTGGACTTACCTGATGACCTCGACGACTTAGAGTGCAATGAGGAGTGGGGGTTCCACGAACGGCCCCGGGACCTTCCTCTCGAACGAGACCGGGAACGACACGGAGCCGACCGTCAGGCCTCCAGCCACTTTCGGGACCGCTCCCGCAAATTTTTCTGTGCCATGGCCTCAAAGTCGAAGCATAACTTCGGGTCGTGATCGTGCTCCAGACACCACAAGCACACGAGTTGTGGGTCCATCACAGACATCATCTTGTGACAGGCGCAGCAGGGCTTGAAGCCGGTTTGACAAAGGGACATCCCTCGTGCACCAGGAGTCAAAGGATTCGAAAAAGTTGTCGACAAAAAGTTAAAAAAAAGCTATCCAAAAATAGGCTAAGGGGTATCTCTCTCCGGATCTGTGCTAGGCTGGCGCGGAAAAAGAAAGAACTGACGTCAGCGTGCAGGGGCAGTGTCTAAGTAGGCACCGCGACGTCATCCCGGCGACCAGGACGCCGACGATGGATGCGGAGTCAACTGATGCCACATACCGACGCGCAGGGGTACTGCTAGAGAAAAATCTCCGGATCCAGTCTAACGCCTGGGGGAAATTCTAAGGTAAGGAATCTATAACTGTCACTTTCAGATCTAGAGCATTACAATGATGATGATGATGACCATGAAAAGGCCAATGAGAACAGCCTGCTTAAAACTCTACGCTCCTGTGCTCTATTTCTGTATGAGGAAAGAGACCTACTCCATTACAATACAATTGTTTGCTGGACTTTAGGTGCCACATTACATACAGTAGATCCATAGAATTAGGGAAAAGGGGATTTGTGCACTGACCAAGTAAAGGTTAAATCATACAACTTCACTATACCAGTGTCAGTCGCTGAAACTCGCTCTAGACACGCACGTATTAACCCACGATGAAAACTATGCAAATTATTCTCACCCAACAAGAAAACATTACAAAGGTGGGTAAAAAAAAACATTAAAGAGGTGGGTAAAAAAACGTTTAAAAGGCAGTCAATGGATGAAGTAAGTGGCTTTGGAAGTCCTCGGATCAGCACAATGTTCATGTGACATGGAATATAGGACGCAAAGAGGCCAGCAACTTGGCTCCTGTCTAGAAGTGGAATAGACCACTCTCACGGAACATTTCAAGAAAACTAAAGCATTGCAAGCTTACCAATAGAAGTTCCAGTCATCGCTTTCTGAAACTTGAGTCCACCCTCGCTTCTCAAAGTTATTTATGAGCACTGACTTCTCGATGTCCGTTACCCACTTCAGTTTTCCTGCCATCGTCCTGGAAAAACAACATATTTGTTCTGTCATGGACTTGGAATTAGAATGTATGCCCGGCATCACTCACATCACTTGCATCAGGAAAAGCGTGTTTAGGAATTTAACACCACTGCCCACCGAGCCGTTTATAAAAATCAATAAGTGATGTGTTCGCATTTCGGGATTTCCGGAGTCTTTCTAGTGTGATTTAAGCAAATTTCTTCTACATACACTGAAATGTACTAGGAATATTACAGTAAAAAGACCAAAAGGTCTTACTCCTAGCTCGCAAAAGAAAAACATTACTTTGGTGTAAAGCTTTCCCTTCTTTTGAAGCCATATTTTGTTCAGTTTTCGATACACTGTTGTCTAAAACCTCGCAATGGCAGTAGTGTTGAAGACAATTGCTACCAGCAGCTAGGCGTAGCTAATTCAAGATTTTCTGATGAAAATGGTGGCTCTAGGCCCAGTATTAACTTGCATGTTCTGATGTGATCTGCATAGGGACCTACATAATCCCCTGCTAAAGGGAAAAATGCATTTTTAGGAACAGAACGGTCAGTTGTCAGACCCTGAATTTCCATAGACCAACAATTACAAAATATGTCTGGGGGTGGAAATATGCACAAATCTCTGGACAATTTTGAGCAAACCACAGTTTCTCTACACAATGGAACCCAAAATCATTAACAACTTAGTTGCGAGCTTGGCACAATTTCTATCTACCTCTGTTGACATAAGAAAGGCACAGTGGAGGGGGCTCGACATCAAATGATGGGTTCAAGGTACATTCGTTGCAAAGACTCAATGGGAAAGATGTGAACTTTGACCTTAGGCTTCTTCACCTTTGATTTAAGCTCGGGCCGCTGAAGTTATTGCATTCATTAGGTCGAGAGTAAGCGTACGAACTCTTGTATACTTTAGTATACATCCATCTCTTTAGGCCAAATGCCATTCCTTGCTTCTCATTTGTTTCTTTCAATGTCCTTTAAAAATCCTTGCTTACTAATGGCAAGTCCTGCCTCTTTGTCCCTCCTTTTTCTCCAAGGAGCAGGGACTTAGTACAATATAATTACGCTTTGTTCTGTTGATCTGCTCGTGGGGGGACTATTTTATTATGTTTTCAACCTCGTGTTACACTGCGGCTGCTCAGGCCCGTAGCTGCTTACATTTTATTGCAGCATTAGCCCTCTCAGTTCCTTCCATGTGGCTGGCATTCTTTTGTATTCTTCCTGAAGACAGCTCCCAGGCTGGCTTAGAATGCAAGCAATTAATTATTGTGGTTTTAAGTCTAAGTGTGCCTCCTTTAATTTCCTCCAGAAACAGCATGCCATCTAGGTACGGCAGCTCTAAATCATGTAAAAAAGTTAAACTACTACTTAAAAACAGCCATTGTTTCAGTTCCATTAAATCAACGCTTCCAATGATACTTTAATATGCATGCTGCTTGTGTTCTTTCTTCCCCACCAGGACCTGTGCTTGGCTGAAGGGTTGGAAGTCTCTGCTCTTGGTGTAGCGCAGAGGCCAAAATGTTTCTTTCTGAAAGAATGTCCCCTGTAGATGTGCATTTGAATGTAGTACATTAAATAAATGTAGAACAAGAATGCAGGGCTGGCCCAAGGGCGTTGAGATCGCACTGGAAACTGACTTCAGAACAGAGGTTTCTGAGTTTATGTTGCTTTTAAAGGCACTGGCTGACACATTCCTGGCCTCAAGCAATTACAGACAATAAAAATGTCAAGATAACTCCAGTGATTAATGTTCTTGCTGGAGAGATGGAGTTGTCTAGTAGAAGAAGTTTTGACTCATTGCAAGGTAGCAGAGTGTTAATATGCCGGCTGCAAAGAAAGTGTACCATGCAGAACACAAAGTGCATAAAATGTAAATAGGTCAGTGGGTTACTGCTTTTCTGTTACTTGCAGCTTATAAGTTAAAATCCTAACATAGAACAGTGAATTTATAACTGTCATCAAAGAACTGCATGCACTACAAAGTATAGATTTGAGCAGAAATTAATGTTGCAAAAAGGGTTCATCTGGGTAGAAATCGGTTCTTTTTATTTAAGAGAACCCCCAACTATGGTGTTCTGTTTTCAATTCGGAGTTTGGGCTTCTGGGGCCCAAGCACTCTTTAGCAATGCTGCATACCAATATGCATGACTTGTAACTCCTACACCCTGTATTCCTCTGTCTTATATAACATTTCCTTTATGCTCATTTATACATGTATGATTGATTGTCTCTGTGTAATTTGTGTGTGATGCAAAGTGCTTTGACACTGTACACTGGTATGAGTGGTGCTTTATAACGTATTAAATGCATCTGAACGTTAGTGGTTATGGAGCCTTAAGGGACACTGTTAAAGGGTGGTGGTGATGAAGGAATCCGCAATACTCAACCTTACCTCATCATCACCTCAGCATCAGCGCAGCACCACCTCCTCATCAGTGCACCACCACCAGTGCAGCACCAACTCAGCATCAGCGCAGTATTAGCTTAGCACCAGCGCAGCACCACCTTAACATCAGCACTGCACCATCTTAGCTTTAGCACAACACTATCTCAGCATCAGTGCACCACCACCATTGCAGCCCCACCTCAGCAGCAACTCAGCACCAACGCAGCACCACTTCAGCATCAGCGCACCACAACCTCAGCACAGCACCAACTCAACATCACTCAGCACCAGCTGAGCACCAGCTCAGCACCACCTCAGAACCAGTGCACCACCACCACCTCAGCATCACACAGCACCACCACAGCATCACTCAGCACCACCTCAGCATCAGCACAGCACCACCTCGTCATCAGTGAGCCACCACCAGTGCAGCACCAACTCAGCATCAGTGCAGCACCATCTTTGCATTAGCACAGCACCACCTGAACACCACCACCTCAGCATCAGCACAGCACTACCTCATCAGTGCTACACCACCTGAGCACCAGTGCAGCAGCACCACCTCAGCATGACTCAGATCCATCTCAGCATGACTCAGCACCACCTCAGCACCAGCGCAGCACCACCTCAGCATTAGCACAGCACCACATCCACATCGGTGCACCACCACCAGCACATCACCACCAAAGCAGCCCCACCTCAGCAGCAACTCAGCACCAATACCGCACCACTTCAACATCAGCGCAGCATCACCTCAGCACAGCACCAACTCAACATCACTCAGCACCACCTGAGCACCAGTGCAGCACCACCACCTTAGCAAGAACCAGCACCTCAGCATCACTCGGCACCACCTCATCATCACCTCCTCATCAGTTCACCACCAACTCAGCATCAGCGCAGCACCAACACAGCACACCATAAACATCAGCAAAGCACCATTTCCGCATCAGTGCACCACCACCAACGCAGCACCACCTCCGCATCAGCAGAGGATCACCTCAACACAGCACAAACTCAGCATCACTTCAGCACCAGCGCAGCACCAGCACCACAGCGTCACTCAGCACCACCTCTGCATCACTCAGCACCACCTCTGCATCACTCAGCACCACCTGAGTATCGTTCAGCATCACCTGAGCATCACATCTGCACCAGCACACTACCACCTCAGCCCCACTTCAGCATTACTTAACACCACTTCAGTGTGCTCTCGAAATCTGGCATCGGTTGATTCTCTCCTAGTGCCCGTCCACTGCTAGTGTTGCAATTCAGGTACTATTTCTCAATTTCCACCCTCCTGCTTATGTCCCTTCATTCATAACAACAAAAAAAGCTATAATAAACAAGCATTACAACAGGCAGGAAGAGGTTGCCAGCATTGCACGGCCAAAAAAACGAGAAGACATTTTTGTTAATTCTTTTTTTAATCGTCTTTCAATTGTACATAATGTCTTCTGTAAACTCCACTACATAAGACTCCGCAACACAAAATACCATTCTGCATACCTACACTCCATTACACACAGTTACACTACACATAATCCCAATACACACAAAGACATAATTACTATCCACATAATACAACTGCACATCATACCACTTAATTCCACTTCACAAATCCACATCATGCAGTTTCCCACCACACAATATCACAAATAACAAGTCCAATCCAACCCACATCATTGGTACACACCATATACAACCACTCCAATCCATAACACATATGTAAGAAACATTTACAAAGCCAATAGCTCCAACTCTTTCCTTTTTTCTTTTAACACACAGATCTGATGCTAAGCTCCTACCTATTCTTTTCCGTCACCAAAAACGCAAAGCTATAAACACAGTTCTATACCACACAATTCAGCTCCACACATTCCCAGTCCACACCACATAATTTAACACCAAAACACACAATACAGCTCAACAACACAATTACACAACACACCACACACATCCAATCCACACCACACAATTACACATCGTGCCACAAAATTCAACAGCAGAACACATAATCAAACTGAACTACTTACCACTCCACAACACACAATCCCATTCCACATAATGCCACTACACTGAATGCCACATAATTGCTAACCATATATTTCCACAGCACACCATGCCACATAATGCCACTACACAAATCCACTCCACACCACACAATTACACACCACACAATTACACAACTAACTAATCCAATCCAACCCATATAGTCCCACTACACACCACATACATACACTCCATAACACATAAGAAGAATACATTGTCATTTACAATGCCAATAGCTCCAACTTAAACAAGTGCGAGACCGGTTGCATTTCCAATGCTTGTTTTTTTAATGCCGCCTTGAAAGGTGCATGCTTTTATAGTAACAGATTCAAGTTTCAATGCTATATGCAGTGTAATAGTACACAAATAATTTTTTGCAGGCCTTTATATTTTTTTTACAATAAGGTTAGCAAGAATCTTTTTATGCTAGGCCGACGTTGTAGGCAGAGTGGAGAAAACGTAGAGACGGAACACACAGAAGTCGCTTTTGTGGAAATGCAGACGTAGGCAAAAGGCAGAGTAGATGTTTTGGCTTCCTATGCACGACTGTTCTGTGTAACCAGATGACTAAGCTGACAGTCATTTAGATTCTGAACATATGTTTATGAGAATATAAAACAGCTTGGCAGATTGGTATTGATATAGCACCTTAAGCTAAGGGAATGTGGACACAGACTGGAAGCTATGTAAGGTGTTTTCTATGTTTTCTGTCTAATGGTTTTAGAATTCTCTGCACTTTACCCCTGCTAACAGTAGTAAAGTGCCTGTGCTCCCCCTTTAAACATGGTCAAATTGGCATATTCGTAATTGGCATATCTAACTTCCTCAAAAGTTAGAGTATATGGTTCAAAATTTACTCAGCGCCTAGAAGTTGAATGCAAGTAGTTGACTGCAGCACCTATTGTGCCATACACTGCAGTGGCAATGACAACATGGCTTGAGGTCTACCAGTGTAGCCTGACTGTAGCAGCGTAAAATCTGCAATGTGACCTGTTAAAATAAACCCTTTCTGGCAGGTCAGAACCTCCCTGTTAAATATTAATAAGTCACCCCTATATAGGTCTTATAGTCCACGAGGCAGAGTGTATGGTATTTAAAAGTAGGACTTGTAGAAATGTAATGAAATGTGTCCATACAGTGACTACCACTCGAAAGTTTTTTTTAACTGTGGAGGCATAGCTGTCCTATGTGAAAACCAGAGTACAGAGTAAAAATCATAATCCTGTATCTCAGAAATGGGACTACCTAGAAAAAAATCAAACAACTATGTTAAGAATTATTAAACATCCAATTCAATAGTGAAGAAGAAAAAAAAAAAATATTAAGGACAACAAACTTTTAGAAAGTTACCTTTTCCCTGCCTGAAGATCCTGGGGGCTAAATTTGTATTTGCTCTCCCACTTCTGCCAGCCAGTAATTAGCACTTGAATAGGTGTGAATACTGCTCCCAGAGCAGAGAACAAAAGCCTGGGTGTGGGGAGGTTGTTTTGTTCGTTTGACAGGATGGCCAGTGGGGTTAGGCCCAGGAACTGGATTAACTTCAAAAAGGAAGTGTCACAGTGTCTCCTGTGTCACAGGAAATGTTGGCTGACACCTGGGCAGGGCACTTCTTTAGTTCCCCCAGGCTCCAATCTCAGTGGGACCCTTTTTGAAAATACAGAGTCAAATCCTGCTTGACATGGCTGATGGGGTTTACATATAACACTGGGGGCACTTATGAAAGGAAGGGAAACAGGATTCCAAAACAATTCTTGTGTTTCCACTCTCTAGTTGCTGGAAAACCCTGTTTTGTCCTACTAAATGTCTGTCTCTTGGTTTATTGGGGGTGCAGTGACTATTCCAAACTGGATTTTAGTGTTATATGTGGGAAAATACTAGGATTACAATAGTACACTCCCCAGCCCTTAGAGCCCTAGTTTACAGTGGCAAAAGATGTTCACCATCTTGAAAATGAATATTAAGGAAGGTTGATCCCAGGAACTTTGACCCCATTCATTAGGGAGTGCCCTTGAGTCATACATAAATGCATCTCCAGGCACCCACTGTAGAACATTCCTCGACTTGAGGAAGAACAGAAGAGGACTGGACCTGAGGGGAGCCCTCGAGGACTGGACCAGCTCCCTCTTGCACGCAGGACAAAGAAGTGGATTCCAAAGGTCATTTGACTGACCTCTTGTGTGGCTACAGGGATACAACAAGATACACAATGACTTTCCTGCAATTGCCTAGCTAACCAGTGACAACTGGACCAGGACTGGACTTTAACGTTAGCCTCTGCCGGACACCATGCGAGTCTTTAAGTGCCTCTCCTGAGGTTCTTGGGGGGGGTTTATAAGTGCACTCCTGTGGTGGCTTGAGACTTAAAAGACTTAAGTTAGAAGGTAAAATCTTAGACCAGGACAAAGCTGGTTGGTTGCGGTCAGAGTTACATTGCGCCTAGATTCCAGTCTACCATGACTACTGACGATTGGTACTTTATACTTCTTGGTGCTAATCCTACTTAAAACCTTTTAAAAAAATCATATCTCCTGTTCCCCTTATTGGAGTTATGTAATTTTGGTGTAATTTTGTTTATTATATTTTACTCAATTGTTTAAAATTCGGTTTCGGATCATTATTGTTTTGCATTTTGACTTTATCAATGTTTTGGGACTGCAAAAATACTTTAAATTGCCCTAAGTTAAGCCTGTCTGCTCTGTGCCACAGCTACCCTGGGGGGTTAAGCTCTGGTTAATTTAGCGGCTTTGAGGTTTCACCCTGACATGGGTATCTATTATTCAGTGAAGTGGGTAGTAACCTCCAAAATAATAATTCAATTTCTTACAAAAGTGTTGTCACTCCCAAGAGTCACAATTCCTAAGATAGGTTGTGGCCAACAGGTAATACAAGCTGTGGCCTGTAGGCCACGATTCTGAAAATTCTTAAAACTATACCATAAATGGAGACGTCCAGCAGGCATAAATAAAATGCCGCATCTTCAAAGGTTAGTTAAGTTTAACGGATTATAAACAGTTGTCCCGGATTGATGGGAAACTATAAAGTCCAAGATCGACAAGCGCAACCATGTCAAGGAATAAGAACCTGGCACTGACTGGGAACCTTAGGACCCATGGGGGACAAGAAGCTTACAAAGACATCACGTTCATAGGGGCCAATGTTGGGTACCACGCAGACGTTTTCAATTCAGGGGTGACCACTGACGTGGCTAATAGGCAAACTATCCTGTTGGAACAATACATGCCATATAATTTACTTAAAAGACTGCTATTCAGCTAATATTATATAAGATAACTCTCAAAGCGGAGGCCAAAACATAAATTTTATTGATCTTACCTTAACCCTTCAATCTGGAAATGTACAATATGTGCCTGGTCAGATCTTCTCATGACTTTCTGAAGTCTCAATTTGGGCACACTTAGTTGTCAGACATATTTAGTAGGAACTCTAGACTAGTATAGGCTGTGGTAACCTCTACAGCACAGTCTAGGTTTAACAACTCACGGCTTGGGTTTTTAAGGAGAATCCTCTTTTCTATGCATTCTTTTTCAACTTAATTCATAGTCCTGCTTCTTTTCCCTTCATTAAATTGGATCTTTCGATCATAGTCCTTTTCTTCCCTTTAACTGTACCTCGATCTTGTTCCCAAATCCATGCTGTTCTTATTTCTGGGGGCCCGACTCTTCGATGTGGCTTAGTTTTGTGAGCATCAGAATTATCACCTCTTCCATTTGCAGAATATGTTTTTAAGTGCTGGCCACACCATTAAGCATGTGAGGAATAGCTGTAGTAACTATTTGGAAAGCAGTACATTTGGACACCTGATAAGACTTCTACAACTTCTAATCCCCACTCCTCACATGTGTCATCCTGTTTGGTACAGCAGCATTTCTTTCTCCTTTTTTTCTGTTCCTGTTCCTTAATTTTAAGAGCCCATTCTGAGTCTGCTTTTGTCTGCAGCTTTTGGGGGCTGGTCTCTAAAGTGTCTCTTTCTTCCTTTGGTAGTACAGCCATGAGACATCACCATGGGAAGCTGTGTTTCTGGAATGACTGCCTATTGGTAGGCACATAACCAGAATCCTATGCTTTGCCTGTGTTGTCGTGTCGTGTTGGGTATACTGAACCCACTGGATGAATTTTGCATGCTAACCAAAACTGAATCGCTTCTAGTTTTTGACTTGCTCAAGACCGCATTTACTTTTTGAGGGTAAATGGGGCAAGGAGTTGGATTTATGGCTGCAGCTGTCTCCATGCTACAGCTAATTCTTCCAGTATGGCCTTTGTAGTCTGCTGTTTACAGGATGAACACCCTATCCACAGTGAAATTATGGTAAACAGGAACTAAGTCTGTCCTTCTTATGTGAGAGGACCTACTATAGTTTGTGGAGGTACAACAGGTAAACCACCTGCAAATTATCTGGTGTTCTTGGTCAGTTAGAGCGGTTTATCATTATCAATACGTGGTATATACTGGAGTATAATTTGGTATATATTGTAGTAACAGACCTATTTGTCTACTAGTCGCATCAATGGGCAACCATGAACAGAAGATTTCTTTGGGGTGCTCAGCATTGTCACCAACTGCATGATATGACCACTCACTGCCTTCTCCCAATGCCCCATACGGCGGGCAGTTACTGCAGGCTGCATGTTCAAGGGGTTCCGGGGTACGGCAACCATGGAGGAACTTGATTAAACTTGGACTTCTTTTTAATCAGTTAAGCTTAACTGCCTTTTGCAGACTCTGGGACACCTATTCTAGAGAATGCTATTTTTTATGTAACTGGTGGCTGTCTCCATTTTTCAGAGTGCACGTCAGGGGGCTCTTGCTCTTGAAACCAAAAACCACTGCAACTACTACCTTGAACAAGTACTCAACCGAGCCGATATATGCTCTATTGAAGGGTATCCCCAGATCCACAACAGCATTCCCTAACAAAGTACACCAAACACTAGCCGTCAATATAGCACAATAAGCTAGAACTCTGAACATACACGGAGTAGAGCCCAATTATATATTTAACTGGCTTGCAAGTTCACAACATCACTTCCTCTAGTAGCCCTCGTCCACGCACTTATATCTGACAGTTAATAGGTATGTGGACTGACCAATCAGCCGGGTAACCTACTTGGTACAGGTCTCGGTCATCATCCGTACAGGTCTCTGTCGTCATCCATAAAAGTCAATTCGTTAATGCTGACACATTCAATAGTGAGACGTCACCATTCAATCCACTGACTACACATGTTGAGTACTATACAAAGCCAAATAACCATATCAATCCATTAATGCTATTCATTTGCAGTCAGTCATAATTGTTTATTTCAGTATAAACTTTAACAACGAGGCTCAAAAAACATTCAATCCATTTAGAATAATAAACAATAAAACATATTAATTCTTTTGTTTCCCCAGATCAGAGCTAATCTTAAGTGCCACTGTCATAAATGTGTATACCCCGCAAATGTATATTTGCATGATGATCACTGAGGTGCGTTTTTCATGTTTTAAGGTGCACCATTTGCATGCAGTGTGATGAAGGCATGTGAGAGTTTATGGTTTTCAATAACCTGGTAGCTTTGATGAATTGTGCAGATCCCTTTAAGGTATTTCTCATGAATCCCAGTCCACCAGGCTGAATACACACATGGTTGTCCATTCTGCTGTTTATATTTATAACCCTTAGCAGAAATAGGCTGAAGAGAGAGGTGGTCAGAAGATTTACTAGGTTGGAACTAATTACAATTCATTTACAAAGCCACCAAAACTAGCACCCCTGATTACCATGCAGACAGATTGTCAGCAGTCTGATTATGTCCTAAGTGTAAAAAAGAACAAAGAACAAGCATTGGCAGAGCCAATAGCTCTCGCTTGTGCAAGTGCTTTTAGCTTTGCCAATGTGTTTTAGCCATTTTATATACCATCATTTCTGCTGCTCAGCATGACTAAATGTTGGTGACCTAGAGGAGAGTGGAGTGGAGTGTCATACAGTGGAGTGGGGTAAAGTGGAGTAGAGTTTCATAGGGTGGAGTGGCGTAGGAATAGGGTGTCATAGACTGGAATGGAGCAGAGTGTCCTAGAGTGGAGTGTCGGAGAAGCATAGAGTGGAGTGTCGGAGAAGCATAGTGTGGAGTGTTGTATAGTGTAGTAGTATGGAACAGAGTGGAGTAGAGAGGGATGTCAGAGTGGTGTAAAGTGTCGTAGAGTGGAGTGGCATAGAGTGGAGTGGCATAGAGTGGAGTGAATTAAGGAGAAGTAGAAAGGAGTGGAGCAGAGTGGAGAAAAGTGGAGTAGAGTGACAGAGTGGAATAGAACGGCGTAGAGTGGAGTCAAGTAGAGTGGAGTAGAGTGGGGTACCGCAGAGTGACAGAAAGTGTCATAGAAGAGTAGAGTGGCATACAGTGGAGTGGCGTACAGTGGCGTAAAATGGTGTGGAGTGGAAGTGTCGTAGAGCGGTGTGGACTGGTGTAGAGCGGAGTGGGACTGAGTGGAGTGGGGTGGCGTACAATGGAGTAGAGTGTCGTGGAGTGTCGTAGAATGGAGTAGTGTTGTGGAGTGTCAGAGTGGTGTAGAGTGGCGAAGATTAGAATGGCATAGAGTGGAGTACAGTGGTGTAGAGTTGAGTAAAGTGGAGTAGAGTAGAGTGGGGTGGGGTGGCCTAGAATGGAGAGGTGCAGAGTGGCATAGAGTGGAGCAGAGTGTTGTGGAGTTGAGTGTTGTTGAATGGAGTAGTGTGGTGGAGTGTCACAGAGTGGAGTGGCGTAGAATGCCATAGAGTGGTGAAGAGTGGCGTAAAATGGAGTGGTGTAAATTGGAGTAGCATAGAGAGATGTAGAGAGGAGTAGAATAGAGTGAAGTAGAGTACTGTAGAGTAGCATGGAAGGGAATGGCATAGAGTGCTGTAGAGTGAGGTAGAGTGGAGTGGCTAACAGTGGAGTGGAGTGTCAGAGTAGAGTGGAGTGTCGTAGAGCAGAGTAGCATAGAGAGGCTTAAAGTGTAGTGGCATAGAGTGGAGTAGAGTGGTGTAGAGTTGAGTAGAGTGGCCTAGAGTGGAGAGGTTTAGAGTGGCATAGAGTGGAAAAGAGTGTTGTGGAGTAGAGTATTGTAGAGAGGACTGTTGTAGAATGGAGTAGTGTGGTGGAGTGTCACAGAGTGGAGAGTTGAAAAAATGGTGTGGCTGTGGTGAAGAGTGTCATAAAGTGGAGTGACGTAGAGAGGAGTGAAGTAGAGTAGTGTAGAGTGGAGTGGAATGGCATAGAGTGGAGTTAAGTGCTGTAAAGTGGGGTAGAGTGGAGTGGCTGCAAGTAGAGTAGAGTGTAGTGTTGTTGAGCGGAGTAGTGTAGAGAGGCCTATGGTGTAGTGGCGTAGATTGCAGTGGAATAGAGTGGAGTGTTGTAGAGTGGGATGTTGTGAAGTGGTGTCGCGTAGAGTGGAGCAAAGTGGAGTAGAGGGGCATAGAGTGGCGTGGTGTAGAGTGTTAGTACAGGGTGATAAACATATAGTGATTTTTAACTAGTCAGCTGCTTGACCGCTGAATGTTATAGTATTAGCGAGGGTCAGGAGAGTTTTGAAATAATTTATATTACTGTACGAAATTTAGATTAATATTTGGGGTGGGTGGCCAACTCAAGGACCAAATCACAACCCTTCTCAGGGTGAACCCTAAACATCATTAAATTAACTTGGGCTCAATCCCCTGGTAGCTATGGCACAGAGCAGACATGCTTAATTTGAGGCAATGTCTAACGTATTTATGCAGTAAGAAAACAGTAATAAAGTAAAAATACAAAACAATAAAAATCCCAAACCGAACTAGAAAGATAGAGTAACATTTAATAAACAAAATTACACCAAAACCCAATGAGGGGAACCGGAGGTATGAATTTTTAAGTAGAAAATAGTAGACCGGGACCTAGGTGCAATTTGAAGCTCACCACGATGAGGCCTGGGTTGGATTGTTGTAGAGTGGAGTAGAGTTTCATAGAGTGGCGTAGCAATTAAGTATCATAGACTGGAATGGAGTAGACTGTCCTAGAGTGGAGTGTTGTATAGTGTGGTAGTGTGGAACAGAGTAAAGTAGAGAGGAGTGTCAGAGCGGAGTGGATAAAATTGAGTAGAGTGGAGTGGTTTAGAGTGCTTTCATCAGCACTTTTTGGTGAAATCCCTAGGAAAGAGCAGAACAAAAAGTTACTGGCCCCTATCAGAGCTGGCTGGCTCGAGGTCTTCTGAACAACTGCCTTTTAGAACCATCCCATCTCACATGATACTAAAATGCAAAGGCTTCAAACGAGTAAGGAAAGGATCTGCTCTAATCTGCCTCAATTAGGCACAGGTCAAGAGAAAATACCAAGGAAAGTATGGAAAACGTTTCTTCAAAATCCTTTCAAAGAAGAGTCCATCCCAAGGGAGATCTGGCGACTCTAACCCCAAGCCTCTACCAAAGAATAGAGCTGGCAGCTCTTCGAACTCAGGGCACGCAGGTACACTTAGACAACCCTGATTTATTCCAGTGACATGTCTCAGCCACACAACATGCAGACTTGTGATATATTGGTCCATGTCTGAAATATATAAGAGCCATTTGCTGAACAGTGCAAAGGCATGCCTAAGGGATTTCTGAGCAATGTCTAAAATGTGTCTGAACCACACCCACAATATGTCTTAGCCACATTTGTGTAATGCAGACAATATGTCTAAGAGACACTTTGCCAGGCCTGTGATAACCCTGGGACATTCAGATATGTCTGCGCCATGCCTTGGCCAAACCTGCAATATCTCAGAGTCACTGTGTCTGAGCCATGCCTGTGACATGTGTGAGCCAGCATGAGTCATGACTTTGATATGCCGCAATATATTTAACCCATGCCTGCAATGTCTTACCCATGCCTGTGATATAACTGGGCCATGGCTGTGATATGTCTGAGCTATGCTTGAGCTGTCAGAATCATGTTAGCAATATGTCAGAGCCACACCCAAGCCATGTCTATGATACATCTGAGCCCCACCTGGGCCATGCCTACAATATGTCTGAACCATGACTACAATATACCTTGGCTGTGCCTGCGATATGCCTGAGCCATGTTTGCTATATACCGAGGCCAGGCCTGCGATGTACCTGGGCCAGGCCTCGAGTATCTCAGAGCCATGCCTGGAATATACTTGGGCAAAGCCTGAGCCATGGCAGTGAACTAATGGGACCATGCCCGAGGTATATAACGGGCCAGGCCTGCAATATATCTGAGCCATGCCTGCAATATGTTGGGGCCATAATCATTTAGAAGATAACCAGCCGGCAAAGTAGTAAAGACTGCGTCAGAACATAAGTAGAAATGCATCAATTTGGTTTTGGGGCATAAATAGTGCATATATGGGTTTCTCTGTAGATTTGGCTTGGCACAACTGCTTAGCAATTGTGAAACTAAGAATGACTTTCAGGAGAGACCTATGCCCAGCTGCCCGACGGCTAGCTCCCTCTAACGCTAAAGGAGTGCGGCAAATGCATTGAAAGAATGCCACTATAGTATTCATGGAGTCTGGAGGTCACCTTTGTTTGCACATGCTTAACACTGAACAAAGTAAAATTGTGTTAAATGTGACAATAGGTGTGATTGCCCAATTTGATATTTGTATATTGGATAGACATTTGTTCAGTGTCTCAGATATCATTCATAGCATACTGTACTTCTATTTTCTTTCTGTAATTTTTATTTTCGTTGAGCAAATACCACTAAACTGATGTACGATTAGCCATGCCCAAGTTAGTGCCAGAGTTTTATCTTCTTAGGTGTCGCCCACCACATAACATGCTGGCATGCAGGCTTGGTTGTCACCCGTGCTTCCTCTCCCGTGCAAAGTTAGTTCATGGAACTGACAGCACAGTGACTTAAATCCATAGTCATAGGCACTTTTATAAAGGCACGGTCAGTAGGATTTGGTGTTGAACACAACCAACTCAAGTCCTATCTGAACGGCACACACCAAGGCTGATTGGAAGCGTGTCACCATCACCCTGATTCTAAGCAATTCAAATAACAGTTGGACTTCCAAGATGGTGCACTTGGGTAGGAGGAAGCATAACAAAGCAAGACTAGGGTATATAGTCAAGTCATTCCGTGAATAGTATTGATTTGTGTGCACTGACTGAGCACATTATATGCCCAATCCTTAGCATCATGGATGCCTAGTTACCCATTCTGTAGCATATAGGGCCATATGTACTAAAGCATTTTCCCATAGACACAGAATGAGTAAAACCCTTTGATACATCTGGCCTTAAGAGTAATTGTAATTGCAAATGCATTTATATAGCGCTTACTACCCCAGACGAGGCATCGAAGCGCTTTTCTACGATTAGCACGCTACTCCGGAACCCAAAATGTATTAGTGGTGAATTAGTATAGGGGAATATGAAATTAATATGAGGGGTGGGCATGTTAGTATGTAAGTTGGATTAAAAAGGATAGTGGAGTGGGGGGGCGTGGCCGAGCCGGCGAGCCGGCGACCGTGATGGCCGCCTGACTTAGGAGCTCCGGAACCATCATGACTGTTCACCCGCCTAACCACGTCCAGTCGTGATCATTCCAGCCCATGTGCATTGTATCGTGCACCGGAGCTTCCAGGGAACCATCGGTGGTGCGTATGGTGCCCTGGGTACTCATTAACGCCTAATCCGGCCTCGGGCCGAGCCCGGACCTGACGCGGCCTCCAGAGGCCCCAAGTCGACAGGGGACTCGGGTGAGCCTGGGGGCGGGGTCCTGGGCTTGAGCGCTGGGATCACCACTCCAGATGCCCGCCGCTGCCACAAAAGGGGACGGAGGCTCCCCTGCAACACTGCCGGACCCGTGTCGGGAATAATCTCGACACCATTATCACCCGCCGGGAGAAGCGCCTTCATCTTGCACGAGCCACGGAGAGCGGGGGTCTGCTCCCAGCCCTGATCGGATAATGGCGATCTGCTGGGACCTGCTGTGAACAGCATGCTGCCCTATGCACCGCAACTCTGCAACCTCCGGTATAGTGAGTACAGCCTCCAGATGTCCTACGCCTCGTGCCCTCATCAATCACTTCAACCTTTGCTGAATGCTGCTCGACCTCGGCATCTCCGGCCGCCATTTTAATGCACAGCACGCCGGGCTGCTAGCCCGCTTTATGATCCTTAACCAGCTATGTCCCCCAACCAGGACACTCACTAAAGGGGTCTGGTTTTTCCCTCCAGCCCGAGCAATACAGACACGCTGCTGCTTTCCTGGCAACCTAGTGAGGATCAGCTACCCAGCATTTATTATGCGGCGCATTGGCTGGTGACTGACGTCCGGCTCCCCTAATCAGGCGTAGTGAGCACACCACAACCTATACGTGATCATTGTCTGGGGCGAATCTCCTGCATGGCAAGTACTGGCGACCCGACCCTATATCTACGCATTTACTGGGACGCCCCATCCCAACGCCAGTAGCTCAAAAATGGGTCGCTCGGACCCCAAACAACGCCCATTGAACTTCGATGGGGGCAAAACCCCCAGAAGGGAGGAATCTGGTAATGCTGCTGGTGAGGAGGGGAACCAACTGGAGGGCACTGCGGCCATAATGGCCGAACTAAGAGCGGGCTTCCGTGCTATCGACACCCGCTTGGACACATTAACCAGTAGGCTAGACGATATTCACGGCCGCATGGAGGCCCAGGACACACGCATAGGGGGTGCAGAGCAGCGTATTTCCGACCTGGAGGATGCACAGCCCTCCCTGCGGCGACGTCTTGAATGTACGGAATCCCTCCTTAAGCAACTAGCCGCTAAAACCGAGGATTTGGAGGCGCGCTCGCGCCGCAGTAATATCCGCGTCGCGGGAATTGCAGAATCCACAAACACTGGGCCTATGGCGAAATTCATCGAGACAGTCCTGGTGGATCTATTTGGGAAAGATGTCTTTTCCGCGTCGTTTGCAGTCGAGCGGGCCCACGGACTTTGGGACCCGCGCCCATTCCCGCGGCTCCTCCGAGGATGATACTTGCGAAACTCCTCAACTACAGCGATCGTGATGTGGCCCTTAGACTAGTCAGGGAATGGGGAACGCTTCTATACCAGGGTTCCACTATTTCCCTCTTCCCTGATTTCACACCTCTGGTGCAGGAGGCCAGACGCAAGTATATCAATGTGAAACGCGCCCTCCAAAAGGCGAACATCAAATATGCGATGCTTTATCCCGCCAGGCTCCGCATTCAGCTAGATGGTAAGACTCATATTTTTGACTCACCAGATGAAGCAGAGAAGTTCTGGAAGAAGCATAAACCATCTACATCGCCGCAGCGACGAGAGGACGGCACAGTGCCTGACCCCTGATTTCCTGATTCAGGGTGGACTGGTATCTTCATGCATGAATCACGTTGTATACACGGTGAACTGCGTTTCGCTTGTTGGTGGCTGATAGACTACCTGAGTGCAAGTATATCTCAATATCACGTCTCTGTCTGATTGTCTAGAGTACCCTTTACAAACTCTGATGGGGCTGATTGACGACCTTATGATTGATATTGGTTGAGTGGGAATTACGGTTTGTTTATTATATAATCTGATGGCTCCATGGAGCGTTGCCATCCCCCGTAGGATGACTATTCGTTTTCTTCTTTTCCTCTTTTATTCTTCTTCACTATTCATTATCTCCTGGTCTTCTTATATTGGAATTTACCGGGTGCCTTGTTGTTGAGTATCCGATGGGGTTGGGGGGTGGGAATGGGTTGAAGGGATGTTCTTGATATATGACTTTGTTGGTCATGTTGGTTGTTGGTATGGAGCATGATCATTTTTTATACTGAAGATTGTGTACATTGTTAACCTTGGGTGTGTGATATTGTTCATACGGGTGAGCAAATGACCACTACCAGTGGTACTAGTCCTGGACTCCGCCTCAGATGCCTCTCGTGGAATGTTAGGGGCCTGGCTAATCCCAAAAAGAGTGGGCAAATATTAGCATACCTGGCTCGACATACTATCCAAATTGCATTCCTACAAAAGACCCATTATGCACCGCTCCCCACGCACAGTTTGCATCCACTTGTGGTGGGAACCGTTTCTTCTCATGCTATAGCTCTTACTCACGGGGAGTGTGCATTTTAGTACATCGTTCCCTCCCTTTTCGATCTGTTGAGGTAATTGCTGATCCCGAGGGTAGATATATCCTCGCAAAAGGTATTCTGGGGGGGTGAGACTATATTGCTAGTAAATGTTTATGCTCCGAATACAGATTCCGCCGACTTCTTTCCTACTCTGTCTGCATGTATTGACAAACTGGGTGCTGACGTTATTTTGATGGGGTGTGATTTTAACCTCACACTTGACCCTGCTGCTGACACTACTGGCCGGGGACGAACCACGAAACCGCACTCCACTTTAGGCCTTTTGAACCTCTTGCGTGCTTCATTACTGGAGGATCCCTGGCGTACACACCACCCAACAGCCCGTACATATTCTTTTTATTCAGCTCCACATGGATCCTGGTCCCGTATAGACCACTGGTACCTTACACCACAGCTGATGCTAGATGTGCGTGACATTGAATATCTACCTCGCACGATCTCAGATCATTCCCCGGTCCTCCTTGTATTCGATTTTTCATTACTCCCCAAACAGCGCCCATTGTGGCGGTTCCCCTCCTCTGCTCTTTTGGATCCAGTATTTCGCACAGAAGTAGGTGATGCCAATAAGGAATATTTCGAGCTCAATGAAGGCACGGTTGAGTCCCAATTTATGCTCTGGGACGCCTTCAACGCGGTAGTGCGTGGGGTTAGCATCTCTAAGCAGGCGGGAGTGCTCCGTTCAATCCGTAATGAGCTGAGCGCAATTGAACAAAAACTTAAAGATGTGGACGCCAGTTCCCTTGCAGATCCCTCTTCAGCCTCTTTTCGTACCCGCTCGGCGCTTATGGTAGAATTCAATGACGCAGCTGCTAGGGAAGTCAAATACCTAGGGAAATATGCTAAGGCCAGGGTTTATGGAGAGGGCGAGAGGCCAGGTAGGACGCTTGCAAGACTACTTCGCCCACAATACCAATCGACGTACATTACACAGCTGGACTCGGAAGAGGGGACTCCACTGATTACTAACACTGACATCACTCAAACCCTATTAACATATTATACGCGACTGTACGAAACGCGATCCCCGCCCGGTGGACAGGCCCTCAGGGACTATTTGCAAGAAATTCCTATGGTTTGGCTTGAAGATGGGCAGCGTGAATTCTTAGCTTCCCCCATCGATGCTGATGAAGTGCGGCAGGCAATAAAAGACTTAGCCAGTAGTCGAGCCCCTGGTTCCGACGGCCTCACCGCAGATTTTTACAAGGATTATCAAGACATACTCGCCCCTCGATTGGTTGAGGTATATGCAGAGGCCATGGAAGGCGGTTCTCTCTCTCCGACTATGCGAGAAGCCATAGTAACGCTACTTCTTAAGCCGGGCAAATCCCCTACCCAATGCCAGTCGTACAGACCGCCATCGCTGTTAAACCACGACTATAAAATTCTCGCTAAAATCTTAGCCACTCGCCTCTCACTATTGGTTGATACCATATTATGCCCCTTCCAGGCGGGGTTTATTCCCGGTAGATCCACGACTATCAACTTGCGTACAGTATTCTCGGTGATGAACCAGATGGAACCTACGCTCCCATCAGCTGTCGTGTTGCTAGATGCCGAGAAGCTCATTCGATTCATTAGAATGGTCCTTCTTATATGCAGCAGGTATTCCCATAGGTTTTTTTAACTTGATTCGCCTTCTATACTCCAATCCAGTTGCTCGGCTAAGAGTAAACGGGATACTTACAGAGCCATTTTCTTTGTCACGCGGCACTCGACAGGGGTGCCCACTATCACCCTTACTGTTTACTATAGTAATGGACCCACTAGCCCGCCATATACAGGAGCGTCATCTCCACAGGGGCTTGCAATTACACACTGGTCCGCTCATTGCCTCCTTCTATGCGGATGATGTATTGTTATTTGTTCGACACCCAGCAGAAAACCTTCCTCCATTACTAAGAGAGATATTCCGTTTTGGTGCACACTCAGGCCTAGTTATAAATTGGTCAAAGTCGGAGATTTTTCCGCTGACGCCTGCAACCACCCAAGAGGACATGGAGTTCCCTTTGCGCTGGTGTACCTCTCCCCCTAAATATCTTGGCATTTATTTACTTTGCAGCGCGGACTAAGTCATCCGCATCAACTACGGGCCGGCTATTGACCACCTTACGTCGCAGGTTGACCGTTGGATTAAACTCCCTCTTTCTATAGCTGGCCGGATAGCCATAATTAAAATGGTTGTACTCCCACGCCTGCTTTATCTATTTATAAATATTCCAATTTCATTGACAGCTGCTTTTTTTGCTACTTTACGTTCTATACTACTCCGACTGGTGTGGGCGGGCAAACAACCCAGAATCGGATGGGATACTCTCACGATGCCGTACGAGCGGGGAGGTTTCGGTGTTCCGGATTTCTACCTCTACTATCTGGTAGCTCAGGTACATTTCACGTATTTTTGGTACCACCCCGATGCTCGCATACAGTATCTCAGACCTGAACGATCCCAGGCGCACCCAAATGCACTCTCGTCGATTCTACCGCGAGGGCTCCCACGCTGCCCTATGTAAATACAAACAGTATCCACAACTTGCTGGGCATGGACCAAACTGTGTCGGTATTTGCAATATGACATCTTATACTCCCCTCATACACCATTGCTCGATAATTTATGGTTACCCCCTACCACTGAAACTCTTACTAAACGGACGCTAGACGGGTTGAGGCTTAGTGCTGTGGGAGACCTGTTTCGAGACTCTCGACTATGCACTGTCTCTGACTTGGCAGCAAGGGGCGCCGCTACCTACATGGATAGATTTTTATTACATAGAGTGCATAGTGCCCTGAAGAGTGTTTTGCCTGATGCTGCTGCAGGACCAGCTGACTTTCCCCCTCTCACGCTAGTCATTAAGTCCACTGATAGCACACACCTTATTTCCCGCCTCTATCATATATCACTATCTATGCGACCACTAGTGGGACTCAAGTCTAGGAAGGTTTGGGAACTAGATTTGGGTGAAACTCTGACAGACGCAATATGGTCCTACTGCTGTGCTCAAACTCGATATGTATCAAATAACTATAGGCATAAAATGATACATTTTAAATATCTCCATAGAGCATATATTACTCCTAAATTGATGGCTAGAAACAGCCCCACTGTCTCGAATTCATGTATCAGATGCGCGATGCCAGACACAGATTTCGTGCACCTCGCTTGGGATTGCGCACCCCTCCAGGATTATTGGGAGAATGTTTTAGACCATTTATCACTCATGATTGAATGCACGCCACGACCCTCCCCACTGATGGCATTGTTAGGTTATGTCAAACCCTTAAGAGAAGCGTTCGAAGATTCTCTGCGTTTGCGCTCCTCCTAGCTAAATGTCAAATATCCCTAAACTGGGGTAGAGCCCGAACGCCAACTATCAAAGATTGGGTTCGGGACCTTATTTATTGTAATACAACGAGTGACACTTATGCTACCCTGCTGCCTGTTGCCTCCCGCCTTCGTGATATCTGGCAACCACTTAAAGACTACCTGCAGATTCATTCTTTAGATGACGCACTGGGGAGGCATGGGTGAAATGTGGGGTGATGCGAGGTCATGCATATTCCGCTCAAATTAGACAACCAGGACCCGGTATATGGTTATAAATATGCTTCTTTATGGATCCTATTCACTCGTAGTCACTGACTAGAATGTTATATTATGTGAGGTACTCTGTGCACTATATACCACTGTAGATTACATATGCTCCATTATTGTAATGTAGTTTTTTTTTTTCTCTTTGGTTGTGGACGTCTATTTCATTAATGGAAAGTCAAGACATTTGACACGCTGCGACGATAATACACAACTTTGTCTTCTTTATTTCTGTATTATATATTTTCTCTGTTTCTTTTGAAAAAATTAATAAATAAAATGTTTTTTTTTAAAAAGGATAGTGGAGGGATAGAAGAGGGAAGGGTCTCAAAAGTGTTAATTTGAAAATCATAGCAGTAGGAGGAGATTGATGAGTAAAGGAGAGATGGAGAAGGGAGGAGTCTCTAGATGCGGATTAGGGATGGAGAGGAGGTATCAGATGAGTCTAGGAGGTATACATGAGGGAAGGGTTTAGAAAGGCTTGTTTGGGAGATCTGAGTAGTAAAAGAGGTTTGAGATGGTGCAATAAGGGGTAGAGGAGGGAAGAGTCTAGAAAGGGTTATTTTGGAGATCATAGTAGTAGAATGGGATTTGGGATGAGTCAGAGAGTGGAGGTAGAGGATATTTTGAAAGAGGTATAGAGTGAGAAAAATGGTAGGGCATTGGAGAGAGTAGTGGAATGAGGTTTGGGATGAGTCAGAGAGTGGAGTTAGAGGATACATTGAGAGAGGTATAGGGTGAGATAAAGGGTAGTGCATTGGAGATGCTGAATTAGGAGTAAAGTAATAAATATAAAGATACATACGTACAAGGAAGGTATATATGTATAAGTAAGGCAATATATCTAGATTTAAGTTGCACTTAATAAACTCAGACTTTCATGTGTTGTTGGGCTTGAAGCTATTTTTTTAAAATATTTTTTTACTTCCCTTTTTTTCCTTTTAATAATTCAATAGTGAAGCAATTGTTGATAAATAGTTATGATAAAAATGTACTTATAGCTGTTGCAATCACACACATACTAGTGAGGTGTGGTTCGTGTTCAAGAACATGGGTATAAATCAAAACCATTAAAGTATTCAAACACCAATCTGTTGTCAGCTCACAAAATCACCCCATACTTACTTAGGACTGCCCCGCCATCTCAACCCCTGCCTGTCGAAACTCACTGAAATCTTGTCCATATTTTCAAGAGGCCTTGGCCAGGTCTTGTGATGTACCACAAGAGGCCTGCATCAATTCAATTCATGTCTATCTAATTATAAGTTACAGGGATGTTATAGTTAGAAAACAGTATTAAAAAAACTTTAAAATTTCACTGAAAAAACCAAAGGCCACATGGACGCCACAGCCAGGCCCAGACTTTACCCTCATAAAACAACCGAAACTCAGCAGCCACAGCCACCCGAGCCAACGTGTTCTCATACGTGGGGCATGGGCCTATAAAATGAAGAGGGCAGCAGCATCAAAAGATTTTTTTTCGAGCCTTGCTAGGTTTTTGACATCAGCCTCGTAAAATCTAGAGATGGCAGGAACATCATAAAACCACTTTTGCATATGTCCAGAGTGGACAATTACGTATGCTGAGTAAAAATTCCACCCAAGCCCTTGCTCTACATTATGTTCTTTAAAAAGAAAATACACTTATTAGCAGCACGGAGGAACCTTCGTTATAGAGAACTGCTTTATGCGAAAGCACAAGCTATGACACAGTTAGCGTAGCCACCCTCTGGAGCAGAGAAGCATGCATAGCTGCAGAGGCCAGACTGAATGTGTCATAGTGTTGATTTTCAGCACTGGGCGGCTAGAGGTGACATGACAACAGTGTCACTTCCTTGTGTGCACACTGGGAGAATCTCAAAACTGAAATCAGGCCGGCTGCACCCATTGTTCGTGAGCATCTACAGACAAGGGAACAGGTTCCTTAAGGAAAGGAGGCCTTGACACGCTAGATGCACAGCTAACCTATGCACTCATGAAAGCCTTTGTACAAAGTCCACATCTTTGCTTAAGGAGCTCACCGGCATAAAATCCTTCTGCAAATAGGAGTAAACAGCTCCTAATAGGGGCCTAGCGCAAAGAATCCTTTTAAAGCAGGTTCAGTGTGACGACTCTAAAAATACACTCCTCAAACCGCAGCATGCCGGTGGAAAAGCTCCAGAGAACAGCCCACTAAACACGCAAGACAACCCCCTCTCCCCACCCCCTCCAGCAGTGCAAGCAACTCACTGGCCCTCCCGTCGCTCCTTCTTGGCCATCAATTATGTACATTGTTAGAACTGGGGGTCTCTAGTTGGCAGAGGAAGGTACCTTTGTCCAAATAGGGACCCTTGCTTCTAGTCAGGGTAAGGGGGATACACTACTAAAATAACCCCTGCTCACCCCCTTGGTAGCTTGGCACGAGCAGGCAGGCTTATCTCAGAGGCAGTGTGTAAAGCATTTGTGAACACATACAGTAACACAGTGACAACACTACAGATAGACACCACACAGGTTGTATTATAAAAATAAGTATTTTTATATAGACTTAACACAAGACCCAAAACGAAAAAAATCCACAATACACTATGAAAAATTGGACTGTCAATGGTAGAAAATAGTTCAGTTCAATAAAGATGATAAATGCGACACTCTACGTTCAATGTACCTTTGGATGCGTAACGCGATACAAACAAAAGAGTTGCAGGGAAGGTGATGCGTCGGTTCCTTACACGCAAGAACGGTGATGCGTCGGTTCCTTGCTCCGGGGGAGGTGATGCGTCGGTTCCCTACTACTGCGTAGGGGACGGTGATGCGTCGGTTCCTTACCGGAGAGGAGGTGATGCGTCGGTTCTTCACCGCGTGGGGAGGTGATGCGTCGGTTTCTTACTGCGCTTCTGTGGCAATGCGACCAGCAGCGCCTCGATGCGATGACGACCCGGTGGAATGAAACAAAATGGCGTCTTCTTCTCGATGCGACAACGAAGGGGCGATGTGTGCACGCCCAACGGCTGTGCGGCGACTCAGTGAATCTTTGGAGCCGCGACAGGCCCTGCGACACGCTTCTCCGATGATGCGACGGCGTCTGCTGCGACGGCGACACTCTTCTCCGGTGATGCGAGGCGCTTCGGTGATGCGATGGCGACAGCGGCGCGCTTCCTCGGCGATGCGACGACAACTGCTGCAGCGGCGACACGCTTCTTCGTGAGTCGCGCTTCCAGCTCCCAGCGACACGCAGTCTCTCAGAAGGCCCAACACAACAGTAGGCACTTCAAATTCCCAGTAAGGGAATTCAGGGGAGCTGGTTGGTGAAGTCTTGTATCCCTGAGACTTCAGCAGGAGGCAAGCTCAATCTTCAAGCCCTTGGAGACTTTCTGCAAGATGATGAAAGTAAGCACAAAGTTCCTTTCTCCTTTCTTTGGCAATCAGGGAACCACTGCAGGCCAATCCCTCAAACAGCACACAGCATAGGGATAGTCTCCTCCTTCAGTTTCTCTGGTTCCTCTCCTCAGCAAAGGTTCTTCTTGTTTCCCAGAAGTGATCTAAAGTCTTGGGGTCTGGGCCCCAGTATTTATACCCATAAATCCTTTGTCCTCTGAAGGCAGAGGGTCCTGTACCTAGTCCAAACCAGTTCTGGGTGCATTCTGCCAGTGCACACCCTCTTCCTTTGTCAGTGTGGGCCAGGGACATCAGACGCACCACAGGAGGTGGAGCCAGCATTGTGGAAGGCAGGCACAGCCCTATTCAGGCCCAGGAGCTACTCCTCCCACCACTCTACATGCAGAAGGTCTATTCAGCCCTGTGCTGACTCACCCCGTCTCCTGGAGTCCCCCAGCCCCTGTCACTCACAAACCCAGACATACAATACACAAGCTAGTAGAGGCAGGCTGGATGGTTAGGCAAGAAAATACCTACTTTCTAAAAGTGGTATTTTCAAACACAGAATGTTAAAACCAACTTCACTAAAAGATGCATTTTATCATTTTGAGTTCAGGCATACTAAATTCGTTTTTCTACCATGTTCCCTGGGTCAGTTAGGATTATAAGATGTTATAATCAAACTGCCCATTCTGGCCTATGGGGACAGGTAGCCTTGCAATAGTGAAAAACGAAATTGACTGTAATTCACTATCAGGACATGCCACACACACCAGGGCATGTCCTACCTTACACATACAATGCACCCTGCCCTAGGGCCTACCTTAGGGGTGACTAATATGCAGGAAAGGGAAGGTTTGGGGACTGGTAAGTGGGTGCACTTACCAAGTCGACATGGCAGTACCAGACTGCACACAGGCTCTGCAATGGCAGGCCTGAGACACACTTTACAAGCTGCTCCTGTGGGTGGCACAACCAGTGCTGCAAGCCCACCAGCAGCATTTGATTCACAGGCCCTGGGCACAAACAGTGCACTGTACTAGGGTCTGACAGTGAATCAAATAGGCCAAACATGGAGTCACTAATCCATACATTAATTTATCATAGGGAGCACTTGCACTTTGGCACTGAATAGCAGTGGCAAAGTGCCCAAAGCATCTAGACCAGCAAAAACATATCAACAACAGTGGAGGCATAGTGAAAAAAATGGAAGGGAGACCCACGCCAAGGATGCCAGGTCCAACATACACCAAGAACTTTTGTGGTGTTAGAACGGCTGCAGTTTATTCACATCATAAGTTGGTACACACTTGTCATGCTAGCATTGGTCACCAAGATGCTCATTTCTGGCTTATCTTGGACTATAACGTAAGGTATTTTCATAACAGGTTATACAGTGTACATCCTATACTTTATTGCATATTAATAACCATAACTTGCCTAATCCTGCAATGCATCATCCTTCCAGTCATGATGTCTCTCCAAGGTTGTCATAAATCACTTTTCAACTGCTGCGACAGCATTACTTCTGTCACTTACTTGGTACAGAGGGTCGCAGTTCGAGGCTTCAACTTGATATCGAATGCCTGGCATTCGTGGCCCCATGGCCATGCATGGGCTGCAAGTGCCAGGTACGCCCCGCACTGACCATTTCTTACCCTTTAGTCTGCCCTCAAGAATCCCTGCCATTAGGCATGCCAAGGACCTTGTCCGGGGACTTGCCTCAAGAGCCTTAGCAGTAAGGCATCCCAAGGACCCTGTTCGCTCAATTGCCTTTTCACATCCGTATGTGAAGATATTTCTTGTTAAACCTCGTGACTCCCCGCCCCCTCGACACACTGCGGCTGCGATGCCTGTATTCTCTGGTGAGGGTGGATAGGATCAAGTTCCTCCAGTGACAAAGCTGGGGACTGCTTGTCCCGGTCTCCTTTTAGGCCATGCTTGTGACCACACCCTTCTTTCTGATTGGGCCCTTTGAACTCAAACTCTCTTGGTCACTCGCTGGCCTTTTCCTTGGTGCACTCATGCCCTGCTACTGCCATGCCCTTTGTCTACCAACCGCGAGGGGGGGTGTTAGCCGCCCTCCCACTAGGGTCGGCTGCGCCTCCCGGTCGGCGGTCCAACTCCCCCCAGCTGTGCTAGCAACTCACAGGCCTTCCAGCGATCCTTCTTTCCCATCAATTATGTACACAAGGACCTTTCTGTGGTGTTAGAAAGGTCGCAGTTTATTCACATCATAAGTAGACAGTCTGCCCAATTCCTACTGCACAAGAAACATTAGGCCAGATGTACAAAGCCATTTTGTTAAAGCAAACACTGCAATTTGCAAATCTCAGGGTTTGTGACCGCAAAAGGCTTTTAGGGATATATAATGAACCCATTTTGTAAAAGTAGCAAAAGCTTTTCCGACTCGCAAAATTGGTTTAGTGCCCCATACCCACTCCTAATTGTGATTCGGTAAGGCATGTAGCAACGGTTTGCGACTGCAATTGCTGCTGCAAACCATTGATAAGTTGCCCACACTTCAAAGGAGGTGGCAACTGATTCACAAAGGACACATTCCTCTTTGTCAATGGGGTCGGGTAACCTCTGGGGAAGTAGGCAGTGGTCCACAGGACGACTGCTTGTCTCCCCGAAGTTTTCCTAAATGGAAAACTTTAAATATATATATTTTTTAAAAGCAGCATAGGTTCCTATAAAGAACACAGGTTGCTTTAAAAAAAAGTGTACTGTTTTTTAATGCAAACACAAGGATGAAGGTCTGCTGTTCCTTGCAGGTCACCATCTCTGTGTTTGCCGCCAATCCTAGGAGGTCGCAAACAACAACTTACCCAATTAAGATTTATTAAGCAGATTGTTTTGCAGCCCACTGCAACAAGAGATTTTGCATTGCAACATATTAGTAGACAGGTAGCTACGCAAATCAGAGATGGGGCACAAAAGGTTTGTGCGCAATTTTGCAACCCTTTTGGCGACCTGTCTGTTTGTATATCTGGCCTCTAGAGTGCCCAATTTCTACCATACAGAATGCTTAGTAACCCACTCTCTAAGAATAGATAGCAAGCCTACTTCATAGCATATAAAGTCAATTGTATGCCTACTATATATTTCACATGGTTCTCATTTTGCCTACTTCCAAGAAACTGAAGGTATATACTGTGCCTATTCCCTAGCGTACAAGAAGCATAGTGTGCTGCTAGCCACTTCCAAGGGTTCTTTTTATGCCTACTCCCTAGGATACATGCTACATAGTGTGTCTTCTCCCTACTTTATAGGGTTATCATTGCGTATACTTTCTAGCATATGGGCCACATGCCTGCTTATTACCTAGCGTGCAGGAAGCACAGTTTACCTATGCACTTCAAATGGTCTTATTTCCACACTGCTTATAGAGTCCCTATCCCACATCCTCACCACCTGTACTTGGTGCATAGAAAGCCTACTCCCTAGTGTACAGGTTGCATAGTGTGCTTACTACATACCAGACACGGTTCATATTATGCCTAATCCCTAACTTTCAGGGTACATAGTATTCCACCCCACCCCCCCCCCCCAAAATACAGGGTATACAATATGCCTACGCCCCAACCATACAGGGTATACCATATGCCTACGCCCCACCGTACATGATACATAGACTGTCTAGTCCCGACTTCTTAGGGTTCTTAGTGTGCCTACTCCCCAGTATGCAGTATCCAAGGTAAACCTACTCCTGATTGTACATGGCACATGGTTGACCTACTCCCTAATTAACAGGGCGTGTTGCCATACTCTCTGGCGCAAAAGGTTCATAGTAAGCCTATCATTAGTGTACATGATAAATAGTGTCCCTACTCCCTGGTCTACAAGATACTTAGTGTCTGCACCATAGTGTAGAGGGTATGTGATGGGGCCCCTAGGCCACAGAATCGTTATGCACGTTCATTAGCTCACAGTTTTACTGTTGTCCAATACTAACGTACAGTAACACAGGCATGTGTGTAACACAGTGATACTGTACAATAATGAAAAGACATGTACATCAAAAAGAGTATATGCTCAATAATGAAAGGATGAACATCCAAGCATTGTGGTGAAATGTCCACTAGCGAATAAGAGTCAGTACAAAATGTGGGAGCAGTGCAATATGGAGAAATGCAACTAAAGCTATTCAACAGAACATATGATGAAAAGTTAATTCTTCTGGGGTACTCTGGTCTTGGGGTAAATGTCATATTCTCCAACTTCACCTGCACATTATGATAGTCCCAAACCTGCCAGCTATTCTGCATTTTCAATGTGGTATAGAATTTAGGAGTGCTATGGCCTTACTTACAGGAGCTTTCCTTGTAGAAATTTGAGAATGGGGTTCACCTCAATAAAAGCATCCCTTCCTTATCAAACACTGCCAAAAGCGAAGTGGTGTGGTTCTGACACAATAACGGAGGTTGTATAAATAGACAATATAAACGTGTACTAGACAGTTACAATTACAAAGTTCTAATAAGTTTCATCACCTTAGAGGTGAATAAAGAAGCCTACCCCTTTTACGATCCCATCACAGTCATTGGCTTAGTGGAGCAGCAAAGCATGACGCCCAAACCCTCTGCTTTCTCTCAGACATAAAAGGCTCTCAACTTTAGAGATGTGAGGCGTACCCCTCACTCTGCGTACTGTGGCCACAGCTACCTCACCATGATAACTCTCCTTGGATTACTGCTAGTAGATTGGAACAACCACTCTTGGTGCAAGATTAGCACATGCATAACTGTGGCAACAGGCCTGCAAGTATGTCCGCTCACTTCCCTCCTGTTTAAGACTCACCTTCTAGGACGTCTGGAGTGAAAAGCACAGGAGTCAAAGATATTTAATGTTAGGGCTGTGAGTACTAGGCTAGTCCCATCATTTTACCATACGCTTTTAGTAATAGTACAAATGCAAATGGACAAGGTTGCCAAGTGAATTGTCCTTTGCTTGAATTTGTATTGTCACCGTGTGTATCCCTGCCCCACTCTCAATCACCCTGAGTTTTTTTATAATCCTTGCAACATTTGCATACAAAGATGCTCTTTCTAATTGTTTTCTTCCTTGTTTCCAATATCCTGTCCTTTTTTTCTTCCAGAAGTGGGGCTTTTAATCTGTTCCAAGTATTCTGCATCCCTTCTCAGCCATCTTCTACCCTAACTGTTTCAACTTCCCTATAAAATCTGTTTTTCTTTCGTTTGCGCACCTTCTTCTCCCTAACAGAGCCCCCAACTCTCTTCCCCTGATAACCTGTTCCATGCTCTTCTTCCAGGTTACACCACACTTCCATTTTAGGTGAATTTAATCTTCACTTTTCAACTACATATGTTCATTATTCTTGAATCATATTTTTGACTCCATCTTCTAGTGTATCTCCCACCTCCCCAATAATTACAAACATACTTTCATATCAATCTTATGTTTTGATTTACAGGTTCCCTCCACAAATCTCATCTTTCCCTACCACCTCCTCTGATTTTGTTGTACCTAATCCATAATCACTACCGCAATGGCCCTCAATACTTTAGCTGTCGATTTGCTTTATCACGATCTGCACACTTTGCAACTCTCGTCCAGATCATTGAATATATATTGCATTGGTCTCTACTTCATATCTTACTTAACTAAGCCTTCAACACTTTCTGTGATGGTATACCTCAGCTTTGACACTGCCTACCCCTAAACATTTTTCACCTTGTCATTAGCTTCTGCAGCCATGGCTCACCCAGGCTCTCTGCTTTACTTAATACTTATTGATCCCTCTAAGCATTTATTTGCTATTTTGTACCCTATTACTTAACTGCTTGAGTGTGGTGGATGACCAGTTGACGTCCTGCCTTCATGGTGCAGTGGATGTCACCAGCTCTTCCACGGTACCGGAAAAGAAAATGTTTCTGGAGAAAACAACAGAACCATTTTATTTTCTAAAATCAAAGGTGAGAGGTGAGGGAAGAGCTTGCCTTGTGTCCAGAGGGAGAAGCGATGCATGGGCTTGTGCTCCCGCCCTCCCAACCCTGGCCACAACAGTCTTTCTGCTCTGCCCCCCTCCCCCAGGGGCCTGGATAGAGGGCAGAAAAGCCATTAGCCCACAAGGGAACATTTTAGATTTATTGATTGGCGGGGAGCTCTCCTGGGCATAGGCCTGTCCCCAACACCCCCGGAGGGTGGACAGGGTGGTGTCTACCCCAATTCTACCCACCTGGTGTGGGGGCAGAAAGCCCACTAGGCACCAGGGGGAAAAGTCCAAAGAAGAGCTGTGCCCCCACCCTAGAATGGGTCTGTAAGAAATTGGATTAGTATTTGGGGTGGGTAACTACCCACCTCAAGTAATAATCACAACCCTTGTCAGGGTGAACCTTTAAAGTCACTAATTTTGGGAGAGCGTGGCCAAGATGGCGACGGAGTGAGACGTGGTTCTGTCTCTCCGTCCCAAGAGATTCTCCCCTGCTGCCTCATTGATACGCCTCGGGGAACGAGGCACTTAGCAGCTGGAGTCGCAGAGAAGCTCCGTGTTCGCCGAGAGGGAAGCTGAGGCAACGAGGAGAGCAGGAAGCGGGAGAAAGCGTTGAGCGGCCTCCACCTGGGCGGAGACGTAGCAGAGTCTCCCTGGGGCGGGCGTGGAGTGCAGGAGGCGCGGACGGGGCCGGCGAATCCCCCCGCCGGACACTTGTGTCAGCTGGCCGCAAGAGACCCACAGCTGGGGCCCTGCGAGGCCTGTAATCAAGAGGAGACTGAGAAGCATCTGCCGGGCCGGAGCAGAGAGCATCCCTAGACCGCATGGGCCCGGTAGCGGCGCACAGAGGCAGCTGACGAAAGGCCCGGAGCTGCCCGCCCAGGGGAGAGGACAGCCGTGAGCTGCCTTGTGGAGTGAGAGGCACACGTGGGACCCGGAGTGGCCTCAAGGGCTGGTGAAATTGCAGCGGTGGCTGCCGGGGACCAAGTAGACCCTGGCTGGGAGTTGGCCCCCGACTGGGAACAGGGGGCCACAGACCTGAGCACACAGAGGAGATGAGATGCACAAACTGGGACATAATAAGCGACGGTCAGCATAAGGCCACAGTGCACACAGAATTTGGAGCTCCACATGAGAGGGCCACAACAGAGCAGCTGGGCCTGACACTAGTCACGATCCCTGGTGGCAGCTTGACCAGTATAGGAGATTGCGCCTCGATAAGCGTGGCGCAGAATCGCCGTTCCCCCCTCCCCCTCCTTTACGGACTGGACGGGCGTCCGGGGGAGGCGGTCCTTAGACCCCGGAGGAGAGGCACACAGGGACGGAGTTGAGCCCGAACAGGAGGAGACCCTAAGGCCAACGGAAATACCCAGCCTCGACACTATCAAGGTAACGCCTGAGAGAGGACGCTCCCCGTACCCCTACCAAAAGCTGAAGAAGAGCTGCTTTGAGGAAAAGGTGCGGCTTGGAGGACCATATCAAGAGCCAATATGGGACTGGAGGGGGTGGGAGGACGCACCGAGCTGCCCCCAGCGGTGAAGGAGGTGAAGACGCCTTGATTGAACCCACATCCTCAGCAAGTGCAGCCCACACACTACGGGCCAGAGGGAACTAAGCCCATCCCTGACCTCGGACGCGAGGCGATCCCGTGTGGAACTGCAGAGAATACCCAGACGCTCAAGACAACATGGCTTCTGAGAGAGCCAAGAAGGGGGGCTCAGTCAAGGACTTGGTGCTTAAACAACCGGGGCCCCAGGAGAGCGATCCCCAGGCGACTCCCAGCAGAGCGACCTCGCTGGCGGCAGAAGACATGGAAGACCCGGTCACGCGCCCGTACTTGGAAGCCCTGTTTTCAGGATTGAGGGAAGACATCCTAGCAGTGAAGCGGGACTTGGCCAGCGATTTGCAGTCAATACATAAAGAGGTGACGGACATTGGAGACCGAGTGGATGCTATCGAGGGGCGCAAGACCTCCAGCGATAAAGAGATAGAGCAACTGGAACAAGAAGTCATCTGCCTCTGAGATCAACACCTAGACCTACAAGCACATACGGAGGACTTAAAAAACCGCTCCAGACATAACATCCATATACGGGGAGCCCCAAGAGAAGCAGAGGATGGAGACATCGAGGCCTATGTCAAGGAGCTCTTCGCCCACATTCTAGGAGATACCCCTGCCTCGGAGATTCACTTAGACAGGACACAGAGTCGGCCGCTGGGGACCTGGATCCCCGCGGTCCCTAGATATCCTGACCTGCGTGCACAACTGCACTCTGAAGGAACGTATCCTGAAGAAAGCAAGGGAGATGACCTCGGTGCTGTTCAAAGGCCAGACCCTACACTTATACCAGGACCTGGCAGCCTCCATGCTTCAGAAGCGGAAAGAGTTCCGCCCAGTCAAGAACTTTCTGCGAACGCAGAAGGAGTCCTATTCCTGGGGTCATTCTTTTCGTCTGATTTTCCGCTGGCAGGATCAACTTCATCAGATACGTTCTCTCTCTGCGCCTTGTGCAGCTGCTCCAGATAGAAACTCCAGAGGAATCGCGCCAGGAGGAGGCGACAGCCAGCCTGGGAGGAAATGGCCTTTGGAGGTGGCGACGGGTCCCCTCGAACCGGAGGGGGTCTGGCCCAGATCGAGCGACCATGGCATCAGAGAGAAAGGCCCTGCTGGACAAACTAGCGGAGGATACTGCCTCCGGCGATCCTGCTTGAGATGACGAGGTTTGAGTCCATAACTGTGCAGCGGAAGTGGGTGTGGGTGCGGGGGGACAGAGAGAGAGTGAGCAGACATGGCCACGTTCCCACACAGAGACACTTTCGCTGGTGGAGAGACGGACTGTGGGTTTTCCTCTCCGAACCAGGGACAATGGTTCTTTGTTGTTACTGTTTTTGTTTTAGGGTTTGTTATTGGGTGTTCACTTGACAAACGCACCTCACACATCAATCTATCCAAGAAGCGGAGGACTCCCCATGGGGTGGCAAGAGGGGAGGGTGGGAGACGGGAGCATCGGGAAAGAGTGGAGGCTCAATAATGTCTTCCACATTGAACAGCCTTATGGTATTGACCCTAAACGTAAAAGGCTTAAATAACCCAACTAAGAGGCGGGCGGTCCTTGCGTACCTAGAGCAGTCCCGAGCTGAGGTCTGCCTCCTACAGGAGACTCACCTCCTACATAGAGATTGGACCAGGATGAGGTCCCAGGCCTTTCTGAAGCAATTCTTCTCCTCATCACCACACAAAAGGGCAGGGGTGGCAATTCTGTTCGCACGATCCTTCCAGGGGAAGATTGGGTCGAAGGTGGTGGAGATAGGGGGGCGGCTTCTGGGATAGAGAGTTCATTTTGGCCAACACTCTATTGTCCTAGGGTCAATATACGTCCCAAATGAGGGGCAAGACAGATGCAGCAGACATTCTAACCGCACAGGACAGGTGGGTGATCTTAGAGAGCGACTTAAACCTAGTCTTTCACAATGCAGTTGACCACTCGACCCAGAGGCAGGGGCAACAGGGGAGATTAGCCAGGCAGTTGCCCTTAAAGTGCAGGAGCTGGGACTGAAAGACGTCTGGCGAAATAAGCACCCAAACACTAGAGACAACACATTCTACTCCCATGCGCACAAATCCTACGCGAGGTTGGACCATTTCTTTGGTTTTGGGGAGGTATTAGTTGCGACGAAAGCAGTAGACATTGAACCTAGGTCCCTATCTGAGCACTCAGCAGTCTTGCTAGACCTTGCGCTCCCCCCCCCCATGCGCGAAGACCCAGTTCCTGGAGACAACGGGAGGCCCTACTTCGTAGACCAGAAGTAGCAAAGCAGTTAGAGAGTGCGATTCAAGGTACTTGGAGGTCAATGACACAGCGGAGACCTCGATGGCGACGATCTGGGATGCAATGAAGGCGGTGCTTAGAGAGGAATTGATTGCGATTCCAGCGGCAGATAGCAAGGAACGTCGCGATAAGCGTGCACACCTACAGCAACAAACCCACGAGCTGGAGCGTATTCACCATCGAACCGGGGCACCCAGAGTCAGGTGCCAACTAGAGGCGACCAGGAAACAAAAAGTGGGACTGGATTTGGACAGAGCGTTCTATGCAGGAGTAACAAGCCTGGGAGAATGCTGGCAAACAAACTTCGAGGCCAGAGACAGACTAAGATGGTTGAGCCCTTACTGACGGATGATGGGACAGAGGTGATGGGAGACGAAGCGGTAGCCGAAAGATTTGGGGACTTCTATAAAGCTTTATACTCCGCGCAGGACTTCCCATCCCAAGCGACCTCTAGCTACTTAGAAAGCGCCAAAGTAACCAGCCTGACAGCAGAGCAAGCAGCTAGCTTAGATAGCCCCATAAGGATAGAGGAAGTAATCGCAGCCACATCCAGACTGAAACCGCATGAATCCCCGGGTCCAGATGGCTTTTCGGCCCCTTTTTATAAAACTTTTTGTAATATGCTGGTTCCTCCCCTAACTAGAGTTTTTTTATGAGATTTCAGACGTGGGGACACTCCCTCCCTCCATGAAGGAAGCCTTGGTAGTAGTAATAGCAAAACTGGAGAAAGACAAACGTCTGTGTGCATCGTATAGACCGATATCTCTCTTAAACATGGATGCAAAATTATTTACAGGAATCTTAGCTACACGTCTGTCCACTTAAATGCCCGGTCTTGTGGGTCCAGACCAGGCTGGATTTATTACGGGCAGGCAGAGCTCAGACAACACCAAGAGAATTCTCCACCTTATAGACAAGGCATCCTGTTTCTAGCGAGACACTATGCTTTTCTCCATAGAGGCAGAGAAAGCTTTCGACAGAGTCCACTGGCCCTATCTAGAAGTGGTACTGAAATGATTCGGACTGGGAGAACTCTATCGGACCTGGGCGCTTAGCGGGTATAGGGGGCCATGGGCGACTGTCGGAGTGAATGGGGGAAGATCCGGGAACTTCCCCATAGAGCGTGGAACGCAACAGGGGTGTCCCCTCTCCCCGCTGTTATTCGCGCTCAATATGGAGCCATTGCGCAGCATGTTAGGGACGATTTAAAAATTACTGGCATATGATTTGGCGGAGTAAAGCATCTAATCACCCTATAAACAGACAATGTCATTGTTTCACTCGATGGCCCGCGGTAGTCGCTGCCAGAGTTTCTAAGGGAAGTCGGGAGGTTTGGGGAGGTCTCAGGATTCCAGATTAACTTAGCTAAAACACAAGCATTGAGCCTGTCGATGTCACAGGACCTAAAGGGCTTTCTTGCACAGACTCTCTCCATCTGATGGGGGCGAAGTATAATGTACCTGGGGGTCCAATTGGCATCGAATATCCAGGAAGTGATAGACATAAATTATCGTGCACTGGTTAGAAGAGTGCACGCTGATCTAGCGAGGTGGAGAGCTTCCCCCTGTAATGGCTAAGATGGATCGCAGCCCTAAAAATGTCGATCCTCCCCAGGATCCTGTATATATTTGGGACGCTACCGCTCTGGCCCCCTTCCGGGACACTTCAGACTTTACAAAAAGCCCTCCAAAATTATGTATGGGAGGGTAGGCGCTCCCGAATGCATCAGGAACTTACCTGGCAGACTACAGCGCGAGGGGAATTGTTGTCCCATGTATTTTACGATATTTCCAAGCTGCACAGGCTAGGTTCCTGGTGGAATGGGCACGCCCAGAGTCAGAGAAAAACTGGCTATTCATGGATCGAGCGCTGGCTGGAACATCCCTGTAGAAGGTCCCTTTTTTTAATAAGACGCACCGGCCCCCCAGTCTTTACCTCTCAGTGATAACAGGCCCCACCCTTCGAGTCTGGCTGTCAGGGAGGGCTTTTCGTCCTTCCCCTCTCCGCTTACCCCGGTGGTGGAGAATCCAGACTTTTCCCTAGGGCTGAATACAGTGGCCTTCCGGGAATGGATGAAGCCGGTATGCAGATCGATAGGTCACTTCTTTGACTTAGAGGGGCCCCTACAGTTCAATGACTTAAAGAAAGATGACGACGTACCCGAGGGGGAGAGATTCCGATACGTTCAGATTAAGCATTTGCTGATGCAGCCCGGGGTGAGACAGGCGGCCCAACGCCGCTTGACCAATTTAGAGTAATGGCTACTCAGCAAAGAATCAGACAAACATCTAGTGTCGGACCTGTATAAATTGCTTTCTGACAAGCCCCCCGATCCTAGATCTGCGGCACAGCTGAGGTGGGAGAGGGAATTGGGGCGGGAGCTTTCCCCTCAGGAGTGGCAGGACATCTTTCACTGAGCTAGGCACACAGCCACAAATGTAGCTAGCACAGAAACAGCAACAAATATAGTCACCTATTGGTATTTAACCCCAGCCTGCCTACACAGAGCGAATCCACAACGCAGTGACAAATGCTGGCGATGTAATGGCGCTCTGGGGACGCTTGTACACATCTTGTGGGAGTGCCCTCACTTGACCCAATTTTGGGAAGAAGTCCTGACAGAGATTGGCCACCATTTTAGCAGCCAACTTCCCCGGTTCCCGGCCTATGTGCTGCTGGGCCTCCCTAATCCATTGACTTTTCCCCTTAAAGCTAGGAGAGGAAGACTTATTGCACTGGCGCTGGGGGCGGCTCACCAAACGATCGTAGCCCTATGTGGCACCAACAGGCTTCCGAAAAAATTAGGGTGGCTCCACCGCATCTGGCACCTCCTGGGGATGGAAAAAATTACAATGACTTTGAAATTACATGAGGATGCATTTGGGGAGGTTTGGCAGCCGCTTATCTCACTTTTGTCGCAGGAATTCACAGAACTCACTTGTCCTAGGTACCTAAAACTGCTACGCCTGACTAATATATAACCATGTCTGTAAGAAGGAGACCCTCTGAAGCCTAAGAACCACGGATACACAGAAGCATAGATCTTATGAACACCCAGGAAAGGAGGGTCGGGGGGAAGATTTTGGGCGGGGGGTGAAGTTTCTTTTTGTACATTAAAATAAACGTTGGCAACAGCACTGACGTTGGCCGAATGTTGAGACTACGTAAGAGATTTTACTGCTTGAATATCTGCTTTATGCTGCAACGAATAAACAACTATAAACCTAAAGTCACAATTTAACCTGAGCTCAACTCCCTAGTAGATATTTCACGGAGCAGACAAACTTAACTTAGGGCAATGTTTACAGTATTAATGCAGAGCCAAAACAGTAATAAAGTCAAAATGCAAAACAACAAAAATCCCACACCGAATTTAAAAAATAGTGTAAAATTAAATAAACTAATGATATCATAATGACAAAAATACAATAAGGGGAACCGGAGATATGAATTTTTAAAGTTTTAAGTAGAAATTGCGCCAAAAAGCACAAAGCACCAACGTCAGTCAATGGTCGCAAAAGACCGGGATCTAGGTGCAATCTAAGGCTGACTTCAATGGAGTCAAATACACCAAACAGGTCAAAGATTTTACCTTCTTGTTTAGTCTTTTAAGTCTCATTCCACCACGGACGCACACTTATAAAGCCTCTCAGGACTCAGGGGAGGCGTTTAGAGACTTACAGTGTGTCTGGCAGAGGTTATCAGCAGGGTCTAGTCCATGTCCAGTTCCCACTGGTCAGCTGGCTTCTTCCAGAAAAAGGCCTCTGGCAGCTTGTTGTCTCCCTCTAGCCACACAGGAGATCAGCCAACTAACCCTTGGAATCCACTTCTTTATCCTGGATACAAGAGGGAGCACGTCCAGTCTTTCATGGCTCCTCTCAGGTCACAGACAGCATGTCTAGTCCTTTTCTGATCTTCCGCAGATTCAGAAAATGTTTTGAAGCGAGCACCAGTAGGTGCCACATTTACGCCAGACAATAGCTATTGGGAGGAAATCACTCCTGGGCACACCCTAACCAATGCAGTTTTTATATAGTGCAAATTGGCCCAAGGGCAGTAGAGCGCTTTACATCAGCACAAGTTACATTATACTAGGTCAGATTCATTTTGCTTTGTCTTGGCATCCCGTGTTCTCCCTTTCAAGTGCAACCCAAGTGTTGCATGTGGCCCAACAGACCTGTCAAGCAGGATTTGACACTGTGCTGTCAAAGGGAGTTCCACAACTCCCACCTTGCATATTCTGCTGAATTCTGAGGAGCCATCTCTGCTCATTCAGGTTAGCCTATTGTTTGTTCATGGGAGGCATTTCACGCCTGGTTCACACCAATTGAAGGGAAATCAATGGCTGGGTGTCAGACATAGATTAATTGCAAGTTTATTTTAAACAGAGTGACTAACCTGTGGTAATACACGAAGCTTAAGCCATCAATGCCGAACTATGCTCTCCAGAATGGGTGGAATCCACACCCACTCCGAGACAGCGCAGAGGGGAAAGGGGAATGTGATTGAGAGAAAGACAAAAGAAAGCGTTGCACTGAAGAGTTCCTTTCCTTTGTTTCTGAGGGTGAGTGGATGAAGCGTTTCCTCAAGCTGAATGCTCTCTCTCTCGGTCATATGTTAAGACCTGAAATTGCAAACAAACTATTAGTTCTAGTTCACACACTATGTATCGCTTTCACACACTATCGGAAAGATTATCATTTTAGCGGACGGAGTATTCCCCATAAGGCCTGGAGAAAGACTTAACGTCCGCCAGACCGAGAGTACTTTGCCCGCTACATTTAGAAATTACAGCATTAGTCACTCAAACAGAAAACGGACTACCCGTCAAGCATCCAGCAAACCTCCAAACCTCCCCAAAGGACTGAAGGTCTGTTCGTGGAACGTAAGAGGCCTAAGTTTCGTGGTTGATGGTGTTGAAGAGATTTCATATTGGAAACAATTTAATGTGATCACCCAACAGGAAATGTGGTGTACGACATCAACACCACTGATTGGGTATCTGGAGTTTCGAACTGCGGCCCTAAAAACAAAGTCATAGGGCAGTCCCAAAGGTGGCCTAGTGATCTACATTTCTTCTGATGTGGAGGTCAAAATAGAACAAATGGCCATAAGAGAGTCCTGGATCATGGCCGTGTTAAAGCAAATTGGGTGTACGATCTTAACATCCCGCTTATAGTAATGAACATCATCTACATCAATCCGCATCACCATGTGAGATTATTCCAAAATTGGAAATAATGACAGATCTATGTCAAAAGTATGTTGGGGCATATATGATCTTAACAGGCGACGTCAATTCAAACTTTTTCTCCAAAACCTCAGAAGATGATCTGGTGCTATTGCATGACAAACTCTGGAATATTACCCCTCAAATGACACTCCTAATAAAAAGTTGTGTCCCTTTCAAAGAGCAGATAATGGGCATATTCAGCATGCCGATCTCAGACTACCGTATAGAAGAGAAAAAGAGGTCCAGCCCCCGGCTCCTACATACACCTCTCCAAAATCTCACTCCTCTCTAGATTATACCTTTATGAGTCTTCCCCTGTTTAGATATTTGGACACATTTAAGATTGAAGTTCGTACAGAAAGTGATCATAATCCACAGTTCTTGCAGTTAAACAATTAAAGCCCACTATTGGCGAAATGTTTTGATACTGGACAGGAATTACCATCAACCAGTCTAAAGAGATTAAACTGGAAAGGAGTAATAAAGAAGGGCTTAGAAGAGCGTTGTCGTCCGATAATGGAATCTCTTGCTAAAAAATAAACTGGGCCAAGTCAAGTCATGGGAAGAGGGTTGTCTGAATTGTTGTGCCAATAGTGAATAGTTTGTATATTTACAAATTAGGCATTGTCATCTTCCATGTTGTACTGCATTGTTTGTTTTATATTTGGTGTTTATTTTTGTTTTCAACGTGTCATTTGTTTTAATGTGCCAGTTGTGAGATGTTATATTTGTGTTTTTTGTATGTCGTTTACAGCCCTGATGAAATTCAAAAGACATGTTTAGAACGAAACGCATTGGCTGTATGTTATATGTACATTTATGGATTTTAAGTGAAGGAAAATAAAAAAGATTTCTTATAAATATTGCATTGAAGTTTTTGGATGAGAACATTTTCCCTAGTGCACCTCTCCACCCAAATTAAAGTCATGGGAAGAGGGAAACAAGATCCTGATTGAGGAGTGCCCTTTCAACTAGGAGAGACTTCATTCAATGGTGCAAAACAGAAGGTTATGCCGCAGGCTCCCCCCACCCATATGCTCCATCAAAAAGGAGCTTGCCAAGCAGCTCCATGTTCTCAGACGTAATCGCATGAGGCTGGTTTAAGGCAAAAGACTGCAGGCCTGTGAAAGGCCTATAAAAAGGAATTATGGGCCTTTAGACTAAACGATCATTATAAGTTCCGAGTGGCCCTTCTTTATGCCAGCAAAGCAAACAATGTAAAACAATTCTGGGAGACTGTAAATAAAAGGTGACCTGGGAAACAATGCAAATATATCTGTGCATCACTGGGAGGATTACGTCAATGCGACCCAATATGCCAATGTAACCAAGACCCAAAGTAGAGACCAAAGTGGAAGCAGGAATCTCAGCATAGGAATCAATGCTTGTTACGGAAAATCCTAATCAACACACCTTAGACCTACCCGCTCACCCAAGTATGGAGTTTGCTGGTTTTACCAGCAAAGAGGTTCTTGAAATAATAAATAAGGGAAGAAGAGACGGGGCTCTGGGCTCAAAGGGCATTCCACAACAACTCTTTAAAGCCAATCCTGAATATTGGGCAAACCTCTTAACTTCATTATTCAATCACTGCTCCCTCAACAAACAAAATCCGGATTCTAGGAGAGGCTTAATAATTCATCTGATCTATAAAAAGGTGGAAAAACCACAGACCCGGAAACTATGGACAAATTCCCTACTCGATAACAAGGCCAAATTTTATGCAAGCCTCCTGCTTGGGGAACTCGAGGCCTGGGCAACTGAACGTCATATTGCCCCTTCTCACTAAACTGTGTTTAAAGAAGGGACTGGGACCACTGCAAACCTGCTGGGTTTGGCCATGGTGGCTGATAAAGTAATTAAAACTAAATCCATGGTATACTTATGCTTTGTATATTTGAAAGCAGATTTCGATTCAGTACAACGCAGACTTCTTTGGCAGAAACTAGCAGCAAGAAATATCCAGCCTCTCTTGCTAAAAAATAATACAATAATTATATTCAAACACTTAGCTACAAGTTAAAATAAGAGATGGCAGTTCCCTCAGCCAAAAAAATACTCGCATGGACAGGTTTAAAACAAGGTCGCGTATTAGCTCCTATGTTTTTTGACATCTTTCTGGCTGATCTTTTGACCGACCTAGGTGATGTGAACTCACACGCCCCAAAGCTTGGAGGGAAATCTATCAGCTGCCTCCTCTATGCTGCCAACGCCCTTCTAACATCCAAAACCAGAGTGGGGCTCGAACTGCTTCTAGATATCTTGCATGTTTACACAAAATGTAATGGTCTTTCAATTCATCTTGAGAAAACAAGAATAATGATTATGGGAAGAAAGAAGAAGCCAGGTCACTGGCACCTGATCGGCTTTGAAATTAAAACTGCCATGGAATAGAAGTACCTGGCAGTGATTGGGGACAACTGCAGAACCTTCCTTCCCCATAAGGAGTGCATAAAATCAAATGCAGCTTCGTTATTACATGCATTCTTAAAGTTTTTGAAAAACTTTTAGGCCCCTCTCTTGAACCTCTAATGAAAGTTATTCGTGTCAAACTGTTGCCCACCATAGCATATAGATCAGAGGCTATGTTTGGAAGAGGTTCTAATTTGACAAACTTCAAGTCAGCATTTAAAGAAGGGTCTTCTTTCATCCTAAATACTCCTCCTCCTCCGCACAAATCCGCCTTGAATTTAGTCTGTCCAACCAAATCTTGTATCGACAAGAAGCCTACCTGAAAACCTGCTTTAAGTTACGTTCTACAAAGGCTGCCTCATTGGAAAGTCAACTGTGGATAGAAATAACAAACAGACAAAAAGTCCATAACCCAGACACATTTGGATCAATCGATTCTGAATTTAAAGGCGAACACGCTGTGGGCAGCCCCCGTCCCCTTCATAATCTTTAAAAAGTTAATTCGCAAAGTAGCGCACATGAAGTCGAAACAATCAGATAAACAAAAGTTAGCCATTCGTTGGCAAGCCTAGAAGATTTTACACAACTATAATAAGCTGGGTCCGATACGAATTTTAAGTATTTGTATGTCAAGACAAGTTAAACAACAGCTCATCCAATACAGGTTGGGTAGTCTGCCGACATTGGACTGTATTCCTACATGGATAAGGAAAAGCGACAACGCACTGTGTAGGCTGTGCCAATCTTATATTGAAACTATTGTTCACACAGTCTGTGTGTGCCCTGTGATGTTGCCAGCATGGCGTGCATTATTAAACCCTCAATTCCGGCTCCTGGGCATACGTTCTTGCAAGCAAGCAGTAATGGCCGGCATCAAAGCACAGCACTCTATACTGGCAGCGAGATTTGTGAAATACATGCAGTCAGTTGAGAAACTTCTGGGCACTGTAGCTCCTTGTGAATGAGAGCTAACTTCAGAGAGGTGGTCCAAACTGACTGATGAACCAATAGACCAGCACTATGCACTTTATGTTTACTTAACAGCACGAGTGACGTATCGGACCACTCAATCTGATGTCTAGAAGAATGAGATTATTATTTTTGAGGCATTTTTGAATAATCAATTGTCACTAAGGATTTTCATATCTTTTCATGAAGAATCAATAAATTATTTTCAGCCTGTGCTGTAGTTCTGAGATAACTGTTATATTACCTTTATACCCCGTTTACCAAATCCTGATTTGCATATGCTGAATTCTTGTTTTGTTTGCATGTATGGGTTTAATTAACTAAGATGTGAATTAATTTGATCTGCCTTGATTTGCCCCGAGAGACCAATGAACTGGCCTCTACCCTGAATGAGTAGGCAATATTGGCTCTGTCTCCCATTCTCCAACAAGCCTTGGCACATTGGTATTTTAAATATACTTGCACGTTTTAACAGTGTTGGCACTTCGGCACTTTAAGTACAATCTTGTGTTTTAAGTTAATTCTGTCATTTTTACGAACTTTTGACCGTACTGGCTCTAGATTTTAAATTTGTATTATGTAATGTCTTTTACTATGCTTGCGTATTTGGAAAGGTTTTAATTAACTATGCAATTAAAATATTGATTGATTGGGAGTCCGAGGACTACGTCCTGAAGAAACGCCAACAGGCTCACGGGTTTGAAACATCAACGAACACTCCCTCTTGGTTATTATGTGTAATTTAACTTCAAGGGATTCCACACTGACATATGCAAACCCTGTTATGAATTTTATCAATCAATTATTATTATTATTAGCAACTTGTAGTGCGCACAGCTACCCCGAAGTGTTTCCCGGTGCAAGGCGGCCACAGATTTGCTGTCCCACAATGCAGATTCAGAATAGCCAAGTTTTCAACATCTTACGGAAAGTGAGAAATTATTTACAGTTCTTTAAGTCGTCTGGTAACGAGTTCCAGAGCTTAGGACCCAGATAGGCAAAGGAATGGCCCTTAAAACGGGTTAAGCAAAACCTAGGGACACCGAACAGGGACTGGGTTGAGGATCTTAATAGCAGAGTAGGCTGATAGGGAGATACTAGTTCCTGAATGTAGCGTGGTCCGAGGCTAAATTTGTCCTTGAACATATAGCACAATGCTTTGAATTCAAAGGAATTAGCCACCTTAGGCCAATGAAGTTCTTTAAGCAAATGAGAAACAGAAACATAAGTAAGTGATAAAGCAGTCTGGCAGCAGCATTCTGAACAATTTGCAGGCACTGTATAGGCCACTTATCTGCACCTAAAGAAAGCACTTTGCCGTAGTCCTGGCGGGAAATAACCAGTGCCTGAATAACGGTCCTCTGGGCCGCTAAAGGAATAAGCCACAAAATCTTTTTCAACTATTTAAGGACTACAAAACAAGTGCCAGTTACCTTAGCTATCTGCGTCTTCATAGATAGCTTATCATCACTAAGAAAACCCAGGTTGTTTACCTTAGATACCGGAGTGGGAGGGGTCCCTAGCAATTCTGGCCAGGGTTTGGCACCGCAAAGGGAGCAGTTGTTGCCTAGAACTAGGATCTTGGTCTTGTCACTGTTCTGTTTAAGTGAGTTTTGATTCAACCAAGCTGCAATTTTTCGTCTTCCCCAGATGCAGTAAAGACAGGTCAGGTCTCTGTGACAAGGAGAAGATGATCTGGGTATCATTGGCATATGAAAAAAGAGTGAGCCCACAACTCTCTATTAGGTTCGGCAAAGGGCCTACATAGATGTTGAACAGTAAGGTTCTTAGAATGGATCCCTGTGGGACACCAAAAGTCAAGGCTTGTGTTTGGGACCTCACGTTGGATGAAAAAAAATTGAAACATGTGGTCCTTTAAGAAGGAGATAAGCCACCCAAGGGCTGAATCTGTCATGCCTATTGATTCCAGCCTATGAACCAGGATAGAATGGGACACCGTGTCAAAAGCCGCACAAAAGGCCAGTAAGATGAGCGCGGCAGTGCCTAACTCATCCAGGTATTGTCTGAGATGTTCCGTCATGCCCAAAAGGGCGGCCTCAGTGCTGTGCCCAGCCCCGAAACCCGATTGGGAAGGGTGGAGAGGATAGTGAGCGTCAACAAACGATAAGAGTTGGACGTTTAAATGCTTTTCCAGCACTTTAGAAAAAACAGGTAGCAAGGAAATGGGGTGGAAGTTAGAGAGACAGTCAGGATTCAAATTGGCTTTTTTTAAAAGAGGGAGGACTAGAGCATGCTTCCATCTCCGAGGTACCAGCCCCTCTTTCAGAAATGTATTCAGAACCTCCATAATTGTCATTAGGACAGGCGGGTCCAACAGGCAAAGCTTATCTGGAGGAAGAGAGTCCAGTGGAGAGCCAGATTTAATTGAACGCAAGGTACCAATAAAGGATGACAGGTCTGGAGGAGGCAGTTCAATGCATACAACCATTGGGAGTTGTACAGTGTCTTTTATCTATGTTCTTTGTATATATAATCACCATTGGAGCACAGAGTCATCTGCACTATGATCACTTTATTTGTTGATTGCTACACTTGATTGGAGTCAAAACATTGCAAGAGGCAATTCTGTGTTCTGTGTTTTGTTTTCTTTGCAATTAATTTTGGTACTATGAATAAGTCTGAGTAACTTTCGGTTCCTTCTAAGACAAGTAAGAAGTTACCACTTTTGAATGAGTCCCATGGGACAATTTTTATATTACTACGTACCTAACCTGATCCACGTGGGCAGACAGTGTTGTCCTCAGAATGGTGGTAATTTCAAAAGTATTGACAGGAACCAGTGTTGCAGCGGTTCCCGGAAATGCTTTTTTAAGTTTGACGCACAGTTCCATCAACATGACAGAGCCATCCATCAAAGTTTTTTTCCCCCTTCAAAAAGAAAATCTCAAAGCAGAATTTTCTTTATGAAAATAAAAATCAATACAATCCTGATTTTTGGCTAGAACTCCATGCTTTAGTAAAACGTCTCATGGGTTTAATAATGCACTTGCGCTTTGGCTTTGACTTATCTTACTTTTGAAGTTGTTGTCTTCATCTTTTTTCTTTTTTTTTACAGGTATCGACTGGGTAGGACGTTGTTGTGAATGAGAAAAATGCGGAAAATGTTCTGGACTAGTTGTGCCAAGACAGGACGGAAGGCTGGAATAATCTTTGGGTAAGCTGACATGCACACACTAGTTTCTATTTCGCCTGGAACACAGAGCCTCCTCCATGCGTTCAATTTGTTACTGCAACCATTAGTGGCATAACTCTACGTGCCCTGGTTGTAAAACACATGGCAGAGCTTCCTGGATGCTGATGTTCATGACACTGTGAGAAGTTGGAGAGAAAAAGCAAATTAGCCTCTAGGAAGTTCAGGCAGGGAAAATGTAACTTTCTAAATATTACTTTTCTTTAATATTTATTAAAAATCTGACTTCACCACTGAATTGGATTTTTAAACACTATTTAAAATAGTAGCTTAATTATTTTTCTAGCTGGTCCCATTCTTGAGATAGAATTTTTGTATTTAAGATTGCTTCCCTATGTTACTTTATGGCCCAGCAAGCTTTTCTACAGTGAAAATGGGAAACGTCCTTTTGGACAAAGCCGCAATCACGCTGTGCTTTCCCAGCGCCGGCAATAGAATGAACGCGTCTTTAGCACGCATTCATTCAGCACGCAAGTCATTACAACAACTTGCTTTAGGCAGGCGGATTGGTGGAATGGTGTTGGACTTAAAGTCCAACACCTTCCCTACTGTTGAGCAGACTGGAGTTGGAATAGTAAATAAAACTATTCCAAAATCTAGTGCCCCCCCTAATGAAAGTTGTTATAACGACTTGCGTGCTGAACGATTGCGTACTAAAAACACAGTTGTTCTAATGACGGCGTTCAGAAGGCATCCATGATAAACGCATGCGGAATACCATCATACATTCCAGTGAAAATAGCTTTTGGGTGCTAGGTACTGTAAGGACATTTTAACATTCAATTTCTATATGTCCTAATTTTAAAGACCATGCACTTTGCCTTGTGGGCTTCAAGGCCTACATAGGACTGACTTATTAATATTTAAAAGGAAGGTATTGGCCTGTCCAAAGGGGTTATTTTGGCAAGTAGAATTTCAGTTTTCACACTGCCACAGCTGTATCCCCTTCGCACAGGCGCAGGCAGGTTCTCCAGGCCAACCATCCTGCTGCTGTCCGATCTCCGTGGCAGCGGGTGGCATCATTCACAGCCTTAGCAAACATCTAGGGCATCATAGAGTTCCACAGAACGAAACATGTTCACCAAACAAACATAGCTTATGTTAGTGAAGAAAAACACGTGTGCCTCGTCTATGTAAAAATGAAGACACAATAATAAATTATCCACATAATTGGCAGTTGTATATTGTTTTCATTGACTGAAATAATTCTTGTATTTTGAAACCTGCAAAACAGATATAGCACTTGCAGGCATGTGCCACCTTCTTTGCTACTATTGAAAACATGATACATTCTTGACTGGATAGGAATTTCGCTACTTTCTTTTACGACTGGCCACTAGTAGTCTGATACTCTGGTGCTTGTACCTGCCAGTGAGTAACTAGGATTGACTGCACTGGCTGGATGTGCACTATCCCTTTTTCATTATTAGAGTATAAAATTGTACATTTACGGATATTTTTAGCAACACCGATTGTGGTACCTCTTCTGTACAGTTGGTGACAATTGGGCTCAAACAATAGGTCGAAATGTCAATTTGCCTCAGCAGACTTAACTTTCTGACTTTACCCTTTTTAGGTCGAGCCTACCAGACAGCCAAGTTGTCTGGCTGCAAGAAACCTATTGTTGCCTAGGACTTACAGTGGGCTTAAAACCCGGCCACTACTTACCATTGGTGGTTTTTTTGTAACTCTTGTTTGCCTGCATCTTATTCAATGGCATCCCTTGTCCATCTTGTGTTTGTTACTTCCCTGAAGCATAGCCCTTTTCTTCTGTTCTTTAATCTGCTCACTTTTGGGAACAATTTTTTTTCTTTTTGCTTACACACTCCACAACAACGCATGCATTTTCCAGCTATAATTCTTGTGTGCTTCTCTCATCCCCACTCCCACTCTGCACTGCTCTCTCACAATCGCTTTTCTGCCCCGCACTGTTCTCACTTATCCATGTACATCTCTACTCCTACCCCATGCTCTGTGTTGCTAGCTCTCGCCCGTGTCCTTCTGAATTCTCTCCCGCTTGTGCTCCCCCCCGCCCTCCACGTGCTGGTTTTCCCTTCTCTCCTTTTTTTTTAAGTTGGCACTTTCGCTCTAAAAAAAATCTTTATATGCCTATCCAATTGGTGTCAGCCACCTTGAAAGGGTAAATACTGGTGCCCGCGTCAATCCCCTGCCACTCGCATGCTTTTTGATGTATATACGCATCACTGGAATGACAACAACAATCGTACCTTTTTGGGGGGGGGGGTGGTGGGAAATAGTGCACAGCGTTGCAACGCTGTACAGCACTGCCAAATACAACTGGCAAAGCCAATAGGTCCCAAAGAAGAGACCTATTGGCTTTGCCATTGCTTGCTCTTAATTGGACAAACTTTGTCCAGAACAATGGCATATATTCACAGATCAGCCTGGGATGCTTTTCTTGTCTCTTGTGTATTCCAATATACATGTTGACACCTTGTGCGAAGTGTGGTATGCTACTGCATCTGTCCTGGATGCCCTTACTTTTCTTCATGTTTATCAAACTTAATGCTATTCCATACCCAATGGATTATCTGTCCACAAACATTCAAACAATCTCTTTAACTGTATTTTGTGATTCGCATATACCTAGCGCATTTCTTTTGAGAATTAAATACCAATTTTTTTCCAAACTTTTTATGTTTTCGTGTTAATACAAAACATCACTGATTTAGTTACAAAGAATAACCAGGAAAATGAATCCCTCCTCCCCAACCTTATCTATGCTGCCCAGCATTTCACCCAGAAAACGAGGTGTTATCTGCCCCCAGAGTGTAAAACAAAGGAGTTTATAGCACTTCTCACCGGTCCCTGCCTCAGGCCAATACAAAGTCCATCAATTTGCTTTGCAACTTGTTAAGCTCCAAGGGGGATAGGGACCTGAATTGCTTGAAAGAGTTAAAAAAAAAGCCTGAGTAAAATGCCAACTTTGATGCAGCCTAACCACAAGATGTGAAGGTGTTAAAATAAACAGCCCCTCTAAAGTACGAATGATGTTTTAGCCTAGACACTTGATGGATTTCCTCATCCATCGGAGAGGTAGGGTTGTCTAGAGAAAGTGCACATGGTCAGGAGGCCAAGAGACCTTTAAAATTTCCGATTTGCGTTTGTTGATTTTTAAGCCAGAGACCTTTTTCAACGAAGCTACTTCTCCTAGTATTGCCGTTAAGGACGTTTTAGTATTCACCGGAAGAGCAGGATATTCAACAGGTTTTATATTTTTCCTTCCCAAAGAACATTTCCCTCATTTATAGACATTCTCAAATTCTGATGACTAAGAGTTTTACTTCAAGAGCAAAAAGCAGGGGAGAGAAAGGACAACCTTGCATCGTGCCTCTTTTAAACATGAATGTTGTTGATACTATTCAATTTACTCTGATCTGTGCTCTGGGTGATTTATATTTTGCCATGACTGGCCCCCTCATTCTCTGACCCATGCCTACCCTCTCCAATACCACTCTCAGAATATCGTCCTATTTGAATGGAAAGGGCATCAAATTTTCTAATCTGTTCATTACTATACTAGTCGAGATCTTGGTGTCTGTATTTAGGCCTGTATTTAGGAGCAATTTTATGGGGTGTCCCTGGTTTGGGGATCAGTAAGATATCAGCTTCATTCATAGAAAGAATGGTCCCGGTCTCCTTCACAAAATGTATTTGCAAGGCTAGGTGAAAATCTCCCGCTTGACCCTTTCCCTGCTCAACCACATACTATCTGATCTCTTATTGCATTATGTATGCTCTCAACAGCCTTGCTAAATGTGTGCCGACTTGCCCCGTTTTTTGTAGAAGTCTTTCCTCAGTTTCAAAAGAAACAACTCAGCATTGTTCTTTCAGAGAATGTTCAGCTGCCTCCTTACTGTTGCAAGGCAGCAGCGACCCAAGAAGGTGCTGCCTGTCGGCTCTAACTCCTTAATTTCTTCAATTAGCTTATGTTTTGAGAGCCTCATCTTCTGTGTTTGCCTGGTCATCACTGCTAAAGCCAATCAAAGCAAGAGCTGAAAGCATTCCAATTTATCACTGGTGTGGCATCAGAGTCTAGATTGACAGTCCTGCTGTTGTCATTTCTATTCTGTGAGCAGGGTGTCTAAACCATTGCTGATGCAATCCCCAGGGAAGTGTGGGTGCTGCATCTCTACCCTTGCTGCATAATACCAAGATATGACTGCAATCTGAGATGGAGATGTCAGTTTTGTGTATCTTGCAGAGTTGTGATCGTCATGAATATGCAGTCTAGAAAGGAGTAGGTGCAATATAGCTCAAAAGCAACTCATGTCATTCCCAAAATCTCCTTCCTGTACTTATGTGCCATGCCAGGTTCCTCACCATCTGAAGATCTTAAACAATAAAAACAAAAAACCTGGGCAAGCAAGTCCCAAGCAGTATCTTAGGCTGAGGAGAGCTCAACATCCTTCAACAAAGACTAGTGAAGCCTGTCTTCAAGTGATATTGACATGGATATTATTCGTTAAGCACGCAAATGCCTGAAGGCGTTTTGGTGCTAGCATCTGCAAGGTGTGAAACAGTGGCAAATGTGTAACAGAGTATCCTCAGTACCCTATTACCTTAGTGGAGGACTAGAAACATGAACTAAAGATAATAAGAGACTTACTGCTTATATTCCCATCACCATTCTACATCATGATCTGAGTGGCTTTGTTCTCTTGATCTACTACCCAAGCTTTAAGTTCTGTAGTACTAAGCAATAAAAATAAGAGAGGGTTTTATAAACTTGTCTCAAAGTTGCTACACCAAATGACCATATTGTCCTGGAAGGTTCAGCTGAGTTTCTGACCCTGGGCTCCTCTCTTCTTGGACACCATGTCCAGCTGGCTTTCCAGAGGTGTTACTCTCAGTCGTCCTTCCATATGTTCGTCATGTTCTGCAGGTAGAACCTAAGAGTTGATCACATAATCACATCTTTTTCAGGGTAAAGTATGTGCATGCCTTTTTTAAGAGTCAATGTTGCAGGCAGGGTTTAGAGCCTCTACAAGCACTCTAGATCAGGAGTTTCGTTTTCTCTTGCTTATATGGAAAGAGGTCAAGCTTAAGAAAGGCCATCTTTATGTAGTGTTTGTCGACCTCAAAACGGCATTCGACTCTATTGATCGCACTAGGCTCTGGATAGTTCTGAGGGACATGGGACTCCCCCCCCCGGCCTACTCAAACTTTTAATTCGTTTACACCATGATTATTATGCAAAAGTCAGGTGGTCTCCAGATGGGAGTTTGACCGATAATATACCGATCATGAAAGGAGTGCGCCAGGGGTGTGTGCTGGCCCCAACTATGTTCACCCCGTACATGAACGAGCTTATAAGTGAGTTGTATGATTGTGGAGGTGACCCGCCCAAATTGGGAGGCAAGCTAATACCGTCCCTTCTATTTGCCGACAATACGCTGCTCATAGCTAAAACCCCAATGGGCATTCAGAATGTGCTAAACAAATTTGTGACAGCTTGTAAAGCTCGGAGCCTTAAAATCAATTGTTCAAAAACAAAGTTCATGGTGTTTAATCCTTACAAATCGACTAAGGGGAAAGTGAAGCTCAATTATTAGAACAAGTAAAGGATTTTGACTACTTGGGCGTGAGAATCGGTGCCAATTTGGCTTGGACTCCCCAAATTCAGAAAAGTGTCCTGACCCTTCAGCACGTGGATTGCACGATTGTTAGAAGAGTCAAACGCTCAGCCTTTTGCTCAATTTCTCCCACTCTAGAAATACATAGGGCCAAAGGGCTGAGTGCGGCTCTTTATGGGACTGAATTGTGGGGGAGTGGAGCATATCAACCAACTAGAAGTTACTCAAAATAAGTTCTTAAGAACTCTTTTAAATCTCCCAAAGAATACACCCTTACTACCCTTACGCCTTGATCGTGGCTTAAAGTCCATTTCCTATTTTGCTGTCTTAAAAGTGCTTATGTTTTGCATTAGACTCTGGACTAGTAATACCCAAGTACCAGTAAAGGACGCTGTGAGAAAGTATTAATCCTCCAAAGGAAGTCAGGACTCTTGCCATGGTTTGAAAAAGTCAAAGAGTGTTTTTTTAATTTGGGGCTGGGGAACATGTGGACCCGCAGTCCATTACATAAAAAATGATACCACAGCTGAAAATAATGTATTGGAACATTATTGATTCTTCTGACATTGAGTCCAGGTCATTCGGCACTTTAACCACAAGTTTCTTAAATGTCAAAAGCTGTTTTAACTTTGATATTTACATGGATGATGTTGAACCACCCCAAGCACGTGCACTTTATATACAATTTAGATTTGGTATTTTACCTCTGAATGCTATGAGAAGTAGGTGGGCGAACACCACCAAAACCCCAATGTGTCCATCCTGTAATTCTACTACAGAAACTATTGAACATTATGTTTTTTTCTGTCCTGCACATGCCAATCTGAGGAAAACTTGGATAACTCCTGCATGTCGGCTCTTGTCATTATCTTGCTTTCCAGATGCCCTTCGTGTATTCCGCTCTGACACGACCAAATGGCTTGTTTTTACTTTATCCAGATATCTCCTCTATGCTTGGTGGCAGAGGGCTAAAGTAGCCATATGAAGCTCCACTACAGGAGTCTGGGGATACCCACAGTGAGGCCTCTGATTGGCAGCCTAGTGCAAATAACGATGAAGGATAAATGTTTTAGCTTCCTCCCTTTTAAATTGATTTTTATTCATTTTATACTGTTAAAACATAATTCTTTTTAACTTCTGATCATATGATAAACTTGTAATCCTATCTCTTGGATGTCACATACGATTGTTTGAATAGGTGTTTAAACTTTTAACATTTTGTATGTATTTTATTGATGGAATATGTATGTAATAAGATCTTTTCTATGTTTTGTGTATGATCATGCTATTGATCGAATAAATAAATAAAAATATAAATAAATGGAGTCAATGTTGTTTTTTCTCTGCATCTCCAGTGAATTGAATCTGTGTTGAGATTATTCGGCTGTATCATATTTGTTTCACAACTTATTCATTAGTCAGCAGCCGGTGCTCCCTTGTTTGCTACAGAGTAGCCACTAAAAGCTCTTGAAAGAGAAGACAGAATCTTTTTGCTGAGCACGCAGCATTACTGTCTGTGATCTAACATTTTTGCATTTTGCACACTGAATATTGCAATATTGCACTGGAGAAGCGCCCAGTCTCACAGACTGTTTTTTAAATGATAGTATAGTGTGAATGTTACAGACCTTGAAACAAATAACCATCAATTGTAATATAGATTCTCCTGCTTGGCCAATTTGTTTGATTCTTGGCAAATAGTGTTCTCCTTATGCCTTTGAGGACTCATCTGGCATTATGTGAAAACAAGCTCAATACAGCAAATGGGCACCAAGGACATATTCCCAGGGCAGCTTCCAGGGATAATTTAATTCATACAAAATATGACGGTTTCATCATATTTTTGTGGCTAAATGGGGGATAGTTGAGCATCTGGACCACCACTGTTCCTGATTATTGAAACACAGTAACATACTACGGAGATGGTGATGAGACCAGAAGTCAACCAGGATACCAGTGCTGATTCTCAGGACACCAAACAGCAGGGAACTTTATGTGCAGCACCAGCCAGAGGGTGGACAAACAACATATAAACAACAAGAAAGAGTCTAGAAGATGCCATAGATTGACTGTAATCTGAAAAGGGGAATAGGGCAGGGGAAAAACAAGAAAGGTGATGGAACGCACAGTCAGGTGGACGAACTAAGCTTGAGCAGAGATCCAATATAACTAAAAATCATTGCCAGGCAAAAAGCCATAAGTGCAGTGTGGGGAAATATGCTCTAATACTACTGACCTGGAAGTTGAATCCTAAGCTAGGAAATTCCCACTTCCATGGAGACTGATGGTTAGAGGTCTAGTAGTTCTCGGATGCCACTACCCAGAGTTTCCAGTGCCTTGCTTGTCTAAATCATCTGATCTGTTGCTATGATTCTGAGATACTGAGGTTTATTACCATTCCAAAGAGATCTTACATTGTGCGAATGACTCGGTGACCCTTTCTAACTTGCTTCTGGACTGAAACCCTGAAAACAAGTTCGGACACAACCCAGAGTGATGAAAATTAAATTCCAAACATTCCTGAAGTCACTAAAGAGTATTTCAGTTCTTATATACATTGAAATTGGCCAAATTCATTACTCTGGTTAGCAAGGGTCATCATGGCATTTGGTTTTCTGGGATGTGGACTGGCCATAAACTCAGTCTGGCTCAAGAAAAAGCTTTTGTGTGATCATCTTCTGGTTTAGGACTGCTTTCTTGGGGGTTCAGGGCTGTTCCCCAGAGGCAGTGAATTGGCATTCCTAACAGTAAACTTGTTGCTAAGGTGCAGTGCAGGTGTGCAGCAGTTCCCCCAGCCAGTTACCATGTAATGCATGTTGACAGAATATTCGCACTCCTTTGCACAGCTCTAGTTCACAGAGTCAGGGCTGTGAAATCTCGGCCAGCTGGGCCATAAGAGGCTTTCCATCTTACTTTTTTGTTCATATCCCCTCAATTGAGATGACTATTTAGAAGATTCGTCTATTTTTGTGAAGCACTCACGCTGCATTGTCCTCTGTGACTGCAGAAAAACAACTAAAATTGATCAATGTTTGCAAATGTTCAGTCTCCAGCTCCCAGCATGCTAGGGACATTACCTTATCATGAACATTTGTCACTGTAAGGAAACAGGCTTTTAGCAGGTTTCCCCACTTATTGTCAACATTTAGACTACTAGCTACTTGTTTTCGACTCTGAGAGTGTATGGATGCCTGCTAACAAGCCACAGTGCCAGTATTCTGACCCAGTACAAAAGATATGTCTAATTGGATGTCCTCAATTGGCAAGCACTGCCTAACTTGTAAGTCACTAGTATATGGTACACAGAGTATCAAGGGCATGTAAGGCAGAGTGTCCACCCAGGACTGTAGCACTGTTTGTTCCACTCTGAGTGTGACAAAAGACAAAATGGCTACTAGCCTGCCACTGCAGACTGGAAGCGCAGTGTTCATGCTGCTAGTTCGACTTTGCCATTACCATAATGATAAAGCCAGCACTTCCTTTGATAATATATGTAAGTCTCCCCTAAGGAAGGCCTATCGAGCCTATGGCAGGGAGCTGAATATTGTTAAGCAAGACATATAGGTTTATAACTATTCTAGCAGCAAAACATTTAAAGTTGTCATTTTGCTGAGAAAAAGTTAGTAGCCTTATTGGCTAACACAGGGTTACCGGCTGGCATCCCAGCCTGGCTAACTTCTGAATAGGACTACCTAACTGGGCACCTTAAGGAATCAAATTAATGGTGGCATTAAATCAGACTTGATGCCCGGGTCAAAATTAGGTTAAGAGATTAGTTAATCAGCTTTCTTTTTTCTAGGGCTAACTTGTGGCCCTTTTCAAGGAGTCCTCCCTACTGGGACGACCTCAGTGGTAGGAGTAATACCATACTTGCCCACCAGGCGAGTCCTTATTACCTTATCTAACTTAAGTATGTAGGCTACTGGTAAGTCACATCTGATCTCGATGTTTCTCTCATTTCTTTGAATACTAGGTGCTCACACACCTTGTCCTGAAGATGACCTCACATCTATAGAGGTCGAAACGCCATCGACTATAAAGATACCAACTCCTATTTTACTAATTAAAAATAACTTGAGTCATACGGTCTGTTTTCCGTTAGCTGGTGCATGTTTTTTAATCACACACTTGTCAGGGCATGCTCTTTCACTCAAATGTGAGCACTGGATCTTCAAATATTCTGCAACAAAAAATACACAATGAATAAATTATTGCAGTTTAAACACCGTTCTTGTGCCTACTTTAATATTTGCCTTGGTGGATTAACCAATTGTCTGGTAAGAAATATGTATATAGACCAGACTTTCTCTTGTTTACATGATTTATTATTCATAGTGAACCACTGTTTTTCACAATACGAGTCGAAATTAATGTCACTACGAAAGTTAAGCAACTTTCTGAAAGTTCCCACTCTGTGCCCCAGCTGGTCCATTGGCTTTGCACAGGCCATGGCCAACGGAAAGCTTTCTGTCCGCCTTGGGAGACGTGTGAATGACTCCCAGGGTTAGGAATAAAGGCAGCCACAGCAGAGTGAGGTGTGACCTCCTCTCCCAGGAAGGCCACGTTAGCCCAAAGGCAAGCTTTAAAGGGGAATCCACCTTTGAAGAGCCACCAGTGACAACCCTCCCAAGCAGGCTGCCTTTTGTTCATGTAGACAAGTTGGAGACAGGGCCATAGAAGGAAAATCTGCCTCTAAAATTGGTTTTCCCATGGGTGTGTATCTTAGATAGGCACACCTCTGGGGTGGGCTACCAAGCTCCTCATAGTCGAGGGAAGCTCCAGACATTTTGAGAGTGGCAAGAATATTGCACTCTGGGATTGCTAAATATCACTGGAACTTTGTCACAACAGAGGAGGGGACCTACTAGCCCACTGGCTATTGACAGTGTTGTCCCCTCAGGGCACTTCCTGGGATAAAATGGCCACCCCTTGCACCCTGAAGCTCAGTACACGTTAGATTTAGAGAGAGGACCAAAGAAGGACTGCCCTGCAGCCCTTGAAACTGCACAAAGAGAGGCTGCACCGTCGAAAGGATTGCACCTACTGTACTTTCTTTGGGCTAGTGAAGTTTGGACTGTTCCTGTGGTTCCTGGCTCGAAGAAAAGTTTATCCCGCGCTCCAGATTGAAGCAGTGACTCCAATTGTTAGTCGGATGCCCCCCCCCCCGGAACAGTACCAAGGACATCAAAGCTGTGGAAACCGAAACCGGCAAAGCAGTAGCCACTTCTGAGGAATTGCCCGCTGACCACCGATGGGCGCTCAGCGAGGCAAATCCGAGATAGAAAAAAGTTGCATCCGAGTATGCTGGAACCTGGAACTCCTATCCCAGGCTGGATTCGTCACCCAAGAGGGACACTAGCCCCCACCAAGGATATTTGCTGTGACTGCTGTGATGTGAGATCGGTAGCCCAGCCGCAGCTGGTCTTCTACTGTTACTAAGAGGACGCCGTGGGACCCCGAGTGCAGTGGCAAAAGTCGCCCCACCTCACCTGTAGACTGAGGAGTCACCTGCAACTCACCCCTGTAAACCACACAGCTCCAGAAGCATCATTGTGCATCTTTTCTGCTGGCATCCCCAGCATCAGGACCACCTCATTGTTGTTTATGGCAGTTGTTTCCTAAAGGCTGGAACTTGACTAGAAAAGGCTCTGGTGGCCAGCTAACTGTTCAAAGTAACCTTACTGGACTCCTAGACCTCTGCCCTGTCGGTTTTGGTCGCCCAAGTTGGATGGGAGTCGCTGAAATAACTGTTTAACATTTTTCAAAAGTTTGGAAAGTTTTTGTTGACCAATGCTTGTTTGTTGTTGGATTAAAGGGTATTTCATGTTTTTAAAATCCATAGCTCCGGAACCCTCCGATGCATTTTGATGATCAAGGACTCTAAAAATTCATAAAATTATGCCCTAATTTTAGAAATTGGTGTTGGGAGTCTTTCTTGTTGTGTAACTTTCTTATTCCGTTGTTTGGTGCTGTTGAATGGTTTACACTAAGTTCCTTTGTTAAGCCTTGCTGTTTCAAGTAACAGCTACCCAGAGTTGAGCTTAAGGTTTGCAAACAAGCCTTACTGGACCCAAGACAGTTTTTGCAAATGTACTCCACGATAAGGCCCCACAGCCATATCATATAATACACCCAAATCCTCCCAGTCACCATTTCCATTGCAGCCTTCCATTGAGTTGACTCCCCAGATGTTACAAGTCATCCTCAGTTGTAGCAGTAGCGGATTCACCACTATGTCTAAAACAGAGAACTTTTGACCCTGAAAGTGCCAATGGCAGAACTACAGGTTATCTCGGACAGGAGCAAGTGGATGATTCAGTGGGACATGAGATAGGCCAGTCATACTGCTGGAGGCACCAACATGAATCTGATATTTGTGGTAAATTCTCTAATACTGCCCGCCTCACAATAAGGTAGTAGATTTCTGTGCCTACAATGATTGAGACTATTTGGTTTGTACTTGTGTTACAGATAATACTATGTTAAATAGTGACTGTAATACTATTTCACAACTATATTAAAAGTAAAAATTGTTAACATGAAGTAGTTTCTGAATACTCAAATAATGCATAGAAGAGGGAGATGTAAGAAGGAGGCAGGAATGCATGTACACACACACACACTTGACAGGAAATGCATGTATTACACAGCATGCGGGTAATCATAGCAAAATTCCTGAGGAGCTCTACTGGTGCTATTTCATCTCAAGCAGCTGTTGACAAAGTAGGTCAGGCAAACCATATGAACTTAACTAGAAACTTGGGGCCAGATGCATCTAGCATTTTTCTCCTCGCAAACGGGCCGATTCGCAGAAAAAATGCTTTTGCGATGCATCAAACCCAATTTTGCGATTTGGTAACCTGTTACCGAATCGCAAAATGGGTTTGCGATTCACTATTTGGAAGGGCCGTGTTTAGAGCGTCACTTCCAAATAGCGAATCCTAACGGTATGCATGAATGTTGTGTGACTGTGAATGCGGTTGCAAAACATTTGCATCTAACCACCTACTTCAAGTAGGTGGTAACCCATTCGCAAATGGGAAGGGGTCCCCAAGGGACCCCCTTCCCCTTTGTGAATGTTTGCAAAAGCATTTTTAAGAGTAGGCAGTGGTTCCACGGAACACTGCCTGCTCTTAAAAAATGAAAAGAAAACTTTTCATTTTTCTTTGTTGTAAAGCATCTTGTTTTCCTTTAGGGAAAACAGGCTGCTTTACAAAAAAAATTGCTATATTTAAAAGCAATCACAGACATGGTGGTCTGCTGATCTCAGCAGGCATCCATCCCTGTGATTTTTGCGATTCCTAGGGGGGGGTCAAAAATTGCGACCTACCTCATTAATATTCATGAGATAGGTCACTGCGACCCCTTAGGAATCGCAGAAAGTGTACTACACACTTTCATGCATGCCGTTTTGCGATCCCCTAATTGCGAATCGCAAAGATTCGCAATTAGGGAATCGCAAAACATTTTTTGATACATCTGACCCTTGATGTGTTAGAAGTGTGGGGCACTGAGTGAGGGTTATTAAAATGTTCAGTCAGCGTATTTTCTTTACCCTTACCTCAGGCCAGAAACATACAACATTGATGTCTAAGCTTCTGATTGCTAATTCACAACTTAGTAATACGGGGGTGTATTATAGCCCCACTTATCATTTCAACTCTAATAAGCTGAGCCCCTACAAGCCTGCTCAAATAACAGTCATTCCCACTAGAATTACATGGCATAACTCCCTTATCTGCTTTAGATGGGCGATTTCACATTGAAGGATTATACGCACAAGAACCTACTACAACTCTGTGACAAGCAAGTGGAATAAGAGTTCTCAAAACAACATTGCAATTAACATTCAGGTTGCAAATACTGCATACTATCTTTTCGCAATGTGACATATTGGTCGAATCACAAGATGCCCTATCTCAGAAGGTCCTAAACTATCTGCCTAATGAATATTAATTAGGTAGGTCAGCATTTGCGAACCCCTGGGACGGGCTACCAACGGAGGGATGGTGGCATACAGGGAACTGCAAGTCTCTATCCATTTCCTATTCTTAAGCAGGAAATGTCTGCCTCCTGGCCCACCCCGCAAAAGCCGCCCAACGCGATCCCCAAAGTGGAAGCAGTTCCTCTTTCATGCATTCTGTGATTCAGATTATACACAACATCCCTCCTGTGTTTCAACAGCGGTTTAGTACATGGTCAACATTGTTTGTGGTCGCAAACCCTGTGACTCTGCGAATTGAAAGATTAGAAACCAGAAAATGGTTTCGTACATCTGGCTCCAAGGTAAACAAACTTAATATTAGCAGAGCTCTCAAGTATCCCAGCTCCATGCATGAGCCAGTTTTTTGTAATCCTGGTACTTGTAGTCATGTTTTTAAGTACACTAAAAAAAAAGCTGTTACAGCACACCCTTTGATATCTGTAACAATCAAAGTATATTGTTGGACAAGTACTAAACACAGTCTGAAATCATATACATTCCTAGACATATGTTGATGCGGACAATCCAAGGAGACAACGAATGTGTGGAACATATAAATAGTCCAAAAGATGTCATCAGGCGAAAATTCTTTCCCTTTTTATTAGTTTTTCAAAAATTTCCAGCACACGATTTTGCCGACACATGTTTCGTCTTATACTAAGACTTTTTCAAGACTGGAAAAGTAAATATCATACAATCAATGCGCCATATACATACATAGAATTTAAAAAGACTGTTACAAAAAGGATAAAATCCCCCATACCATTCGGTTTATCAGACCAATTCTAGTATGATTGTGGAAGATAAGACCTTACAATGAATCTAACGTAATCTTAAACAATAATCAAAATATATTATTGTTAGTTAAACTAAATTAGACGAACAATAGAGAAAGAGATAACCGAAAAACCAGTGTCTAAATCATCAAAAACGAGGAAGATCCGAAAAGACCTCAATGTCCCAATCATGCAGTAGAGAAAGGAAAAGAGAGTGGGATAGAACCCAGTGATATCTGAAAAGATGCTCCGAATATAACCGACACCGTGATGAGTAAAAAGGCACCATGTGCCCAAGTAAGATCGTCATAGATCTAATGAGAAATATAAAAATTGAACCCACCAATATGGGAATGTTGATATGATGCGGTCCAGTGTGGATGATCCCAAGGCCAATGTCCAATAGCGTACTTGATGGCCAAACTTTCAAGTATTTATGCCAAGGCAGTCTAGCCAAAAAAATAAAAATTTAAATAAGCGTACTGTAAGGGCACATACATGTTGCAGGTAATTTTGAGAGAAAGAAACACAAAGAGGATATGTTAATATAACCTGACATATGGTGAGTAGAATACATGCAAATGTCAGACAAATCCGATGGATGCTATAAATGACCACATTATGGAAACTTGCATATATATATGTCCATGACACCTGTGAAGAGATGTTATGACAATGAACACGGAAGTCAAAATGAATAACCTGTAATTACTTAACTGACTATCTAATGTGCTAATAGCACCTCCAGGTAGTAAGTGTATTAAGCTACTTTAGCACCCCGTCCTGACTATAGCAATACAATTATTCACACGTACTGTTGTCAATTACAAATACGTTGCTTATATTGATGTGCGGTTGTCTCCCTTGTAGGGGCCACCACTATCTATCAGCTATTTTCACAAGTCATGTTTTTAAAACGGATTAAAATGGGCTAAAAACGAAAAACCTAGACTGGATATAGATGCATAGAATTGGGTAGCTTGAGAGCTCTGTATTAGTATGCTAGATAAACGTTTATTGATTTTTGGATCAAGACAATGCATAAGAAGAGCGAACGCGTTTTGCAAATTATAGTGTTGTAGCTATTACTATCACAATCATGACAGATACACTGAATTTTGACTTTTCACTACCTCCCACTGATTTTTCTTGTAAACTTGTTAAAACAGCTTAAGCACACGATTACGTTTTATAAACTTCAAATAGGACTGTACAATCTTTGAGCCTGTTAAAACCTTTACATTTTTATTAAAGCACAAACCAATATAGTTTGAAGTTAATTTGGTATTTAACAAAAGGCAAAATTGAGAAAGGCAAAAGCAAGAGTAAATGTACATGCATAAAATGACGTAATTTGCCTTATATGCGCCAGGATGTATCACCAGCGCTATGCAGCAAGATATTGGATCAGAGAATGTGTTATGGAGCAGGGTGAAGAAATCAGGATAAAATAAATGGTTTACTTAATCATTCGCTTTTGTGTTTAAACAAATGTGAGATAACGTTTAGATGTATATTTTAGATGTATATTTTAGATTACCTACTTTACAGAAATATTAGAATAAGTATTGTAAGGTAACTACCTGTCCGCTACTTACACGGACGGTCCGTAAATTCAGCCCACCTTCTGCTTTCAATATGTGATCTGGTTTTTACGAACCATTTGCCGGTGATGTCTTTCAGCACTTCCGGGTCTTCAGTACTTCCGCATGACAACCAATCCTCTGGCTGAACATATTCTGTCAATGGGAGGGTCTTGAAATGAGTAAATTGGCATAGGATTGGAGATTCGTTCGCACCTCCGCCAATACGAGTACGCTGCATCAAATACCGAAGTGTTCATTTGCTCTGGACTCTGCACATGTCTCTGTGGAATGTAAACACTACCCCAGTTGTCTAGTGCATTTTTTGGGACTTTAGTTTCGGATGACCTAAACGAGTTTGTCAGGGGTTTGTCGGTTTAATTTGAGCAGTGCGGCGAGATTGTGGGAGCATTGGAAATAATTACTGTGGGGTTTGTTAGTGCATCCGGTTACACGCACGCTCTGCGGCGGGGGAATTAGCTCAATTGGTAGTGCTTTAGCCTAGCATGCGAGAGGCATAGCTGCCAAGGTTTCAGATTGCCATGTGTGACATTTTTAAAATTTCAGTGAAATTATGAGTGACATTCCAACGACTATGAGTGACACTTTCTCGCGAGCAAAAATCATGCAATGAAGACTAGGGACACTTCTAAATATCAGAAATTACAGCCATTTGAGCAACAAGAAACTTCAAGAACTTCTTGAAACTGCTGCGGAGCACCAGAAATGGAAGGACACTAACCCCAGTTGTAACGGACCCCATCCCTCCCCCCCCCACCCGGCCGGGCCCCAGTGCAGAGAGCAGAGAGAGCCCTGCCTGGTAAAACTGTCACGCACTGACCCGTGAAGATAATACCTTACTACTGCCCTAAGATGAGACTCAGACAGAGCAGCCCTGCGGCCCGCCTGCATTTACTGTGATAAATCACAATGATCAGACTGCAGATAAACCAGGAGGCTCACTGACTCAGGAAGGATGATGAGACAGAGCAGCCCGGCAGATGCTATTGTGTGTGAAATTAATTTTTTCAGATGACTCATCATGTAGTATAAAACACTTACTTGAGCTAGTACTAGACGAGTTCAGAGACTCTTCCCGGTCTGTGACCGACGTCCGGCGGCCGCAGGCCGCACAGGGACCCGCCGCGGCCGCACAGCGCTGCAGCACTGTGACTGCACTGCTGCATGATGCACTCTGCAGCAGCAGTCTTCTTCTTCTCCCCCCAGACACTGCAGGCTGCTGACTCACTCGTCCCCCGCTTGGCCACAGTAGTTTGCGCCGCCCGCGATCACCGATGCCTCTTGCACGGCGGGCGGCCATGATGAGAGTCACTCAGTGTCCTATGTCGCCGGTGAGTGAAATTAATTCACTCTGGGTCGGTCAGTCACTCTCCGAGTCCCTGCCGGTCTAGGGCTGCCTGGCATTACATGAACGCGGGCACGCCGGGGGTTTAATTAAATTGCGGCGCTGCGCACCGCAGAATGAAGAGTCAGCACTGTGCACCCTGCGAGGAGGACTCGACTGACTCAGATTGAATCCCCGCCGTTCTGCCTCACTTCCTCTTTCTCCGGACGTGAGGGCACTGGGTCACATCCGGATTTAATAATCCCGGGCGCCCTGGTGTGCCACAGTGACTGACAGCTGCTGAGAGGGCAGGACCCGCCCCCGTCGGTAATTGGCAGAAGTGAGAGTGTGTGTGTGTCAAAGGAAAGGCGCGCGGCGCCAGCCAGGCACGACAGGCTGGGCAGATTTGTTATATTGTAGTGCTCTCAGCCACTCCAGAGCTGAGAGCAGATGGATCTTTAACTATTTATTGAACTCAGCCCAGCAAGCAGCTGCTGGCAGCACGTCTCTCGGAGCAGCAGAGCCGGTGCACAGGCGCTGCTGGTGCCGGCGCGCGCTGGCGAGAGGCAAAATGCGTGACAATGCATTTCAGTGCGGTGATGCGGAACACCGCACTGAAATGCGTGAGCGTCACACCTGAGGCGTGATACTTGGCAGCACTGGAGAGGTAGTGGGCTCGATTCCCGCATTCTCCACGAGTGTTCAGTTCTCCGTTCCAAATAAATAACAGCTAGCTGTGTATATCGATGTGCAAAAACAAATGCTATCCACTGGTGTTTTACTCGCTGTAGGTGCATTTTCAATATTTCGTGCCAGCTGTTCCCTACTGCTTCATGTATCGGCCCCTAGGTGCCAAGCGATGCTGTGGCGCAATGGCTTCGCCGACAACTTGGGTGCTGAGTACGGGCGCCTGTGTCTCAGCGTGGGCTCAACATCCTGCATTTCTGGCCAAATCACTTAACCCCTTCGCTGCTAGGCCTTTTCTCCCCCTGTGCTAAGCCTTTTTTTGGCTATTTGGGGTAGTGCGCGCTTAGGCCCCTGTAACTTTTGACCACATAAGGTATCCACGCCAAATTTGCGTCCTTTTTTCTAACATCATGGGGATTGTAAAGGTACCCAGGGTTTGTGGATTCCCCTGGAGGGACCCAGAAATTAGCCAAAATACAGCAAAAGGTTTTTTTGGAAAAATGCGAAAAAGGGCTACAGATGAAAGCGTCTTGTTTTTTCCCTGCAAATGGCATCAAAAAGGGGTTGTGGTGCTGAAATCACCATCTTCCCAGCTTTCAGGGACAAGCAGACTTTTGTCAGAAAACCAACTTTTTTTACACAGTTTTGGCATTTTTCTGGGACATAGCCTATTTTTGCTATTTTTTGTGCTTTCAACCTCCTTCCAGTTAATGGTAGAAATGGGTATGAAACCAATAATGGATCCTGAAAAGCCATATATTTCTGAAAAGTAGACAAAATTCTGAATTCAGCAAGGGGTCATTTGTGTAGATCCTTAAAGTTTTCCTTATAGAAACTAACAGTTAAATGAAGGAACAATTGAAAATTAGTTGAAAAAAACAGCCATTTGTGTCAACGTTTTCACCTGTAACTTCTTCTAATTATGACAGCTATTTGAAAGCAATATACCGTTATATCCGCTGGACCTTTCTGGTTGTGGGGATATATAGGACTTGTAGGTTCACCAAGAACCCGACGAACCCAGAGCCAATAACTGAGCAGCATCTTGCAATGGTTTTTTATTATGTACCGGGTATATAGCAATTATTTTGGGAAAATGTATACATGGAAAAATTGTTATGAAAGACACCTATGTATTTCTGAAATGGGAACAAAATGTAGATTTTAGAAACAGTAGATATTTGCACATTTCCGAAATTGGGAGTACCCATACTAGCATGAGAATTATAGGTCATTTTTCAAAATGACTTATTTTTTACACATTGTCTTTCATTTGGAAGGCAGAAATGCATCGAAAGTCAATAGGTAATAACAGTTGCTCTACAATTCTGTGTTACCCTAAGTCTCCCGATAAAAATGGTACCTCACTTGTGTGGGTAGGCCTTGTGCCCACAACAGGAAATAGCTCAAAATGCAACGTGGACGTACCACATTTTCACAATGAAAAATTACCCTTTTTTTGCAAAGTGCCTAGTTGTAGTTTTTGAACCCTAGCTCTGCGGGCACTTAGGGAAATGTAGTAACGAAGGTCCACGCAGGTAGGTTAACTTAAAGGTGATTTATTCAAGCAGGTAACAAGTAGTATAGCAAGTAGATAAGTTATGAAGGAGAGCCCCACCAGGAGCAGCCTGTGTGCTGCTCAGCCCATGCCTAACTGTCACTTCACCTCTCTGAGTCCCAACATTCCGAGGCTCCTCAGACTCCAACATTCTATTGTGATCAGAACACAGGCACTGGCTGAGCAGGAGGTGTAAAATACATTACACTACATATGCAGGATACTACATATCCCTTTTCCTTCCAACAGAAGAACGAATGCAATATATGATCGAATATAACGGGTGGGAACAAGGGACAGAGAGCTAGTAAGGAACAACGGAGTGACAGAGAGAAAGTCAAGGAACAGAACAAGCAAAGCAGAGCAAGGAGATAGATGGGAGAAGACGAGGAGAAGGTAAAGTGTAAGAAGCAAATAGAAAAAACCCATCCTCAACAACAGCGAAATAGAAAGTAAGAGACAGTGAGACGCAAGCGAGGAAACAAGAAATAGCGAGAGAGACGTACCAAATGCAACCCCTACGCATACCCACTGGCCAGGCAGGCAAGCAAGGAAAGAAGGACAGGGCACGACGGGAACAGAACTGAAGACATACCCAAGCACAAGGAGAAGAGAAGGAAGAGATTCCTCCTGAACAAGGAAGAACGAGAAGAACACTGCAGAAAGGGAAAGACTGAAGACCCAAGAAGAATAACAGCGAAATGCATATGGAACAGATTCCAAAGATGAAGAGGAAGAGAACATCAATAGGAAATCTGAACCGGAGAAAACAGAGAAGAAGCGAATGGACACAAACAGTATCACAATACTCCTCCCCATTTCCAAATGGATAATAAAAATAAGAATTGAGTGTAGCTATGCGTATATGAAACAGCAATGTAACATCATAGAAAATACAAAGGAAATACCAGCCAATGGGACTAAGACCCATGGCCGTCCTCTACTCCTAGGCAGGAGGGTGAGGATCACTGTGAATGGGACAAAAAGCCCATGACGTAGCAGGCCGTGTAAAGTCAACCCCCATGTAGAGGAAAACAGAACTGCCCTGTAGAGATGGGACTGTAACCCATAAGACGCCCTGTGTGAGGGTGACTGTGTAAATGTGAATGGGACTGTGACCCATGAGACGGTGCCCTGCGTAAGGATACCTGTGTAAATGTAAATGGGACTGTGACCCATGAAACGGTGCCCTGTGTAAGGGTACCTGTGTAACTGTAAATGGGACTGTGACCCATGCAACTGTGCCCTGTGTAAGGGTACCTGTGTAACTGTAAATGGGACTGTGACCCATGCAACGGTGTCCTGTGTAAGGGTGAAAACCATGTGTAGCCTATGTAGGCAAATGTATGTGAGAAAATGGGGCTAAAACCCATTCCCATCCCTGTGTAGGGAAGATTAAAGTGTGAAACGTAAACATGTAAATAGAACCATGAACCCAAAGGAGGTAAGTACCCAGAGTCCATTCCAGCAAGATGTAGCCCATGTAGGCAATAGTGTAGTAAGCAAAGTGGGAGTAGTACCCTTTGCCACCCCTGTGTATGAATGAGGTGTGAACACAGCAAATAATACAATAGGCTTGATAACTGCATCACATTAACGTTTGCTGACGGTCTAAGATAAAGGTGTGCGTGTCACTGTAGTCTTGTGACTAGCACCCATTCAGATCCCAAATGTAAAGGAGAGTAAAAATGTAATGAAAAATATACCCAGAGAAACCATGAATGCATATGGCATGTCAGGATGTGACAGAATGTAAAATGAATCACACCCGACATTCCCATGTAGTATATACGTTGTGCAAAAAGTTCCTTAATTTAGTGTAACAAAACCCACAACATGAATGCCAATGGCGAAATAACTGCCAGGCGTACACACAGCTTAAGAAGTGGCAACTTCTAAACTACATGGCATTGGTCAAGCAAAGGCTAAGCACATTATTATTGTGGCAGAGGAAATTAGAATTAAAGATAACGTGCATTATGTCACAGCCAGAAGACGGTGATTAACAAAACCTTTTGTTACACATGAATGATAAAATTTAATACACTTGTATTACGTGGCATTCCCGGTTTGTTTCCAATGTCCGAGGTTTGCAGAGAAAGTTCCAAATGAAACAGGATTACAATGGGAGAGCGTAGCCCCGGAGGTTTATAGCAGAAGTCAGGAAGTAAAAGCATGGCTGCACGTACAATGCGCAGAGCCTGGTGGCTCACGGCGCGTTCGGGTGCCAAAAGGTGTCCCTCAGAGACTAGAGGTGTGACGTCACAAAGGGCTCTAGTCGACATGAAAATCTGCGCGCTCCACTGAGAGAGAAGAGGAGCACGCCCAGCAGGCACTCTGTCAAGCAACAGAAATAACGGTAATAACGGTTGCAGCAACAGCCATTCGTTTAACTTTGTGAGGAGAAAACACGATGACAGGGTTCTGACCACGAACTATGTTTAGAGGGAAAAGATCAAGTAGCCTAGGAGACTGACCAGCAAAGTCCCTCACCTGTCAAAGTAACTTCAGCGTAGGAAAAGATTAAACACCAGAACTTTCTAGAAGGGAGGAGGGAAATAAGTCACAGAATTTCCTTCAGAGAAAAAGCAGCTCTGTGGCAAAATCTCGAACGTGCACAATAATGAGAGAATGTGTCACATGTTGGATACTAGAACAAGGCAACCACGGACTGGTGTAACATACCTCCAAAATGTAGAAACAATATACCAGCAATGTGTCGCTTGGCAAGAGATGGTTGTAGAAATCCTATGGTAATGGAACTTTTCTTTACAAATTACTCCCATTCTTTTTGACGGCAATATGTAGCCAAGTACCAAAATACAAAATGTGCTGGGGATCACACAATGTAGCTGATGCAAAGTCCCAGAATCAGTCACACAGTTCCTTTACAGACACTAGAAATTACCATAATGCTCAATTTTGAGTGGAGATAAACCTTCCACGACCATAACTCCTTATCTCTGTTTTGAGATGATGGTGAAACCGTACAACAGACTGTAGTGGCAAATCCAAAGTCTAATTTATGTCTAGTATATGAGCACAGCACGCCAGGGCTAGGGCTGTCCGATGGTGAGGACACTGGTGGGGCTGAGAGGCGTAGTGCATCATTTTCTTAGGTTTCTTGTAGTCTTCTTTGGTTTTCTGTTTCGGAACTTACTTCTTCCTTGCTGAGTCGTTGTTGTACGCAGTTTTTCCTTTCCTGTGGATGTCTCCTCTTGTGTGCCTTGTGGTTGTAGCCACAGAAGTCTTCGTAGATTGCGCCATCACCAGGTCCTTTTTTTCTCCAGGTACCTGAAATCTGCTTGAAGTTGTATGTTCGTCACCAACTCGTCGCCAAATTATGTAGTAACGAAGGTCCACGCAGGTAGGTTAACTTAAAGGTGATTTATTCAAGCAGGTAACAAGTAGTATAGCAAGTAGATAAGTTATGAAGGAGAGCCCCACCAGGAGCAGCCTGTGTGCTGCTCAGCCCATGCCTAACTGTCACTTCACCTCTCTGAGTCCCAACATTCCGAGGCTCCTCAGACTCCAACATTCTATTGTGATCAGAACACAGGCACTGGCTGAGCAGGAGGTGTAAAATACATTACACTACATATGCAGGATACTACAGGAAACCTAGCAAACCTATACATTTTTGAAAACTAGACACCCAGGGGAATTCAGGACGGGGTGACTTGACTGGCTCTCACCAGGTTCTGTTACCCAGAATCCCTTGCAAACCTAAAAAATGGGTAAAAAAAACACATTTTCCTCACTTTTCTGTGGTGGAAAGTTCTGGAATCTGCGCGGAGCCACAAAATTCTACCCACCCCGCGTTCCCCAAGGTCTTCCTAAAACAATGGTACCTCACTTGTGTGGGTAGGCCTAGTGCCCGCGACAGGAAGCAGCGCAAAACGCAACGTGGACGCACCACATTTTCACAGTGAAAAATGACCCTTTTTTTGCAAAGTGCCTAGCTGTAGTTTTTGAACCCTAGCTCTGCCAGCACCTAGGGAAACCTAGCAAACCTATACATTTTTGGAAACTAGACACCCAGGGGAATCCAGGATGGGGTGACTTGACTGCCTCCCACCAGGTTCCGTTACCCAGAATTCCTCGCAAACCTAAAAAATTGTCAAAAAAACACATTTTCCCCACATTTCTGTGGTGGAAAGTTCTGTAATCTGCGTGGATCCACAAATTTCCACCCACCCCGCGTTCCCCAAAGTCTTACGAGAAAAATGGTACCTCACTTGTGTGGGTCGGCCTAGTGCCTGCGACAGGAAACGGCGCAAAACGCAACGTGGTCACACCTCAATTTCGCAGTGAAAAATGACCCTTTTATGGCAAAGTGCCTAGCTGTAGTTTTTGAACCCTAGCTCTGCCGGCACCTAGGGAAACCTAGCAAACCTATACATTTTTGAAAACTAGACACCCAGGGGAATCCAGGATGGGGTGACTTGACTGCCTCCCACCAGGTTCTGTTACCCAGAATCCCTTGCAAACCTAAAAATTGCCAAAAAAACACATTTTCCCCACATTTCTGTGGTGGAAAGTTCTGGAATCTGCGTGGATCCACAAATTTCCACCCACCCCGTGTTCCCCAAAGTCTTATGAGAAAAATGGTACCTCACTTGTGTGGGTCGGCCTAGTGCCTGCGACAGGAAACGACGCAAAACGCAACGTGGTCACACTTCAATTCTCGCAGTGAAAAATGACCCTTTTTGGCAAAGTGCCTAGGTGTAGTTTTTGAACCCTAGCTCTGCCGACACCTAGGGAAACCTAGCAAACCTATACATTTTTGAAAACTAGACACCCAGGGGAATCCAGGATGGGGTGACTTGACTGCCTCCCACCAGGTTCTGTTACCCAGAATCCCTTGCAAACCTAAAAAATTGTCCAAAAAAACACATTTTCCCCACATTTCTGTGGTGGAAAGTTCTGGAATCTGCGTGGATCCACAAATTTCCACCCACCCCGCGTTCCCCAAAGTCTTCCGAGAAAATGGTACCTCACTTGTGTGGGTCGGCCTAGTGCCCGCGACAGGAAACGGCACAAAACGCAACGTGGTCACACCTCAATTTCGCAGTGAAAAATGACACTTTTTGGCAAAGTGCCTAGCTGTAGTTTTTGAACCCTACCTCTGCCGGCACCTATGGAAACCTAGCAAACCTATACATTTTTGAAAACTAGACACCCAGGAGAATACAGGATGGGGTGACTTGACTGCCTCCCACCAGGTTCTGTTACCCAGAATCCCTTGCAAACCTAAAAAATTGTCCAAAAAACACATTTTCCCCACATTTCTGTGGTGGAAAGTTCTGGAATCTGCGTGGATCCACAAATTTCCACCCACCCCGTGTTCCCCAAAGTCTTATGAGAAAAATGGTACCTCACTTGTGTGGGTCGGCCTAGTGCCTGCGACAGGAAACGACGCAAAACGCAACGTGGTCACACTTCACTTCGCGTGAAAAATGACCCTTTTTGGCAAAGTGCCTAGGTGTAGTGTTTGAACCCTAGCTCTGCCGGCACCTAGGGAAACCTAGCAAACCTATACATTTTTGAAAACTAGACACCCAGGGGAATCCAGGATGGGGTGACTTGACTGCCTCCCACCAGGTTCTGTTACCCAGAATCCCTTGCAAACCTAAAAATTGTCAAAAAACACATTTTCCCCACATTTCTGTGGTGAAAATTCTGGAATCTGCGTGGATCCACAAATTTCTGCCCACCCCGCGTTCCCCAAAGTCTTACGAGAAAATGGTACCTCACTTGTGTGGGTCGGCCTAGTGTCCGCGACAGGAAACGGCGCAAAACGCAACGTGGTCACACCTCAATTTCGCAGTGAAAAATGACCCTTTTTTGGCAAAGTGCCTAGTTGTAGTTTGTGAACCCTAGCTCTGCCGGCACCTAGGGAAACCTACCAAACACACACATTTCTGAAAAGTAGACCCCCGGGGGCTTCCAGGGAGGTATGGCTTACGTGGATCCCCCAACGTTTCCTTACCCAGAATCCCCTGCAAACCTCAATTTTAGCTGAAAAAAATCACTTTTTTCACACATTTTTGTGTGGGAAAGTGTGGCATCACTGGCCTCACACAAATTTCCTACCACCCAGCGTCTCCCAGGTCTCCCGATAGAAAATGGTGCCTCACTTGTGTGGAGGCCCAAGTACCCGCGACAGGCAAGGGCCCAAAACGTAGTGAGGCGACATCAAAATTGCCTATCTCAAAACCACCTGGTTTTGCAAGGGGGTCACCTGGGTTTTTGGCCCTGTGCTCGGCGGCCATCTAGGGAAACCTACCAAACCCACATATTTCTGAAAAGTAGACACCCGGGGCTTCCAGGAGGTATGGCTTGCGTGGATCCCCCAACGTTTCCTTACCCAGAATCCCCTGCAAACCTCAATTTTAGCTGAAAAAATCACTTTTTTCACACATTTTTGTGTGGGAAAGTGTGGCATCACTGGCCTCACACAAATTTCCTACCACCCAGCGTTCCCCAGGTCTCCCGATAAAATGGTGCCTCACTGCGTGGGAGGCCCAAGTACCCGCGACAGGCAAGGGCCCAAAACGTAGTGAGGCGACATCAAAATTGCCTATCTCAAAACCACCTGGTTTTGCAAGGGGGTCACCTGGGCTTTGGCTTGTGCTCGGCGGCCATCTAGGAAACCTACCAAACCCGCATATTTCTGAAAAGTAGACACCCGGGGCTTCCAGGAGGTATGCAGTGGATCCCCAACGTTTCCTTACCCAGAATCCCCTGCAAACCTCAATTTTAGCTGAAAAATCACTTTTTCACATATTTTGTGTGGGAAGTGTGGCATCACTGGCCTCACACAAATTTCTACCACCCAGCGTTCTCCAGGTCTCCCGATAAAATGGTGCCTCACTTGTGTGGGAGGCCCAGTACCACGATAGGCAAGGGCCCAAAACGTAGTGAGGCGACATCAAAATTGCCTATCTCAAAACCACCTGGTTTTGCAAGGGGTCACCTGGGCTTTGGCCCCGTGCTCGGTGGCCATCTAGGGAAACCTACCAAACCCACACATTTCTGAAAAGTAGACACTCGGGGCTTCCAGGAGGTATGGCTTGCGTGGATCCCCAACGCTTCTTACCCGGAATCCCCTGCAAACCTCAATTTTAGCTGAAAAATCACTTTTTCACACATTTTTGTGTGAGAAAGTGTGGCATCACTGGCCTCACACAAATTTCCTACCACCGAGCGTTCTCCAGGTCTCCCGATAAAAATGGTGCCTCACTTGTGTGGGAGGCCCAAGTACCGCGACATGCAAGGACACAAAACGTTTTGAGGCAACATCAACATTGCCTATCAAAAAATGTTTTGGGCCCTTGCCTGTTGCGGTTACTTGGGCCTCCCACACGAGTGAGGCACCATTTTTATCGGGAGACCTGGGGGGACGCTGGGTGGTAGGAAATTTGTGTCAGCCCGGTGATACCACAACTTTACCACACAAAATGTGTGTAAAAAGGGATTTTGTCAGCAAAATGTCAGGTTTGCATGGGATTCTGGGTAAGAAAACGTTGGGGGATCCATGCAAGCCATACCTCCCTGGAATCCCCGGGTGTCTACTTTTCAGAAATGTGTGGGTTTGGCAGGTTTCCTAGGTGGCCGCCGAGCCCCAGGCCAAAACGTCATGGGACCTCCCTTGCAAAACCAGGTCGTTTTGTGAAAGGCCATTTTGAGGTCGCCTCAATACGTTGTGGGCCCTTGCCTGTCGCTGGTACTTGGGCCTCCCACCCGAGTGAGGCACCATTTTTATCGGGAGACCTGGGGGACGCTGGGTGGTAGGAAATTTGTGTCAGCCCGGTGATGCCACAACTTTACCACACAAAATGTGTGTAAAAGGGATTTTTTCAGCAAAATGTCAGGTTTGCATGGGATTCTGGGTAAGAAAACGTTGGGGGATCCACGCAAGCCATACCTCCCTGGAATCCCCGGGTGTCTACTTTTCAGAAATGTGTGGGTTTGTTAGGTTTCCTAGGTGGCCGCCGAGCCCCGGGCCAAAACGTCATGGGACCCCCTTGCAAAACCAGGTCGTTTTGTGAAAGGCCATTTTGAGGTTGCCTCAATACGCTATGGGCCCTTGCCTGTCGCGGGTACTTGGGCCTCCCACCCGAGTGAGGCACCATTTTTATCGGGAGACCTGGGGGAACGCTGGGTGGTAGGAAATTTGTAAAACACACAAGATGATGGACGGAATGCTGCACATTGGCAAACATTCACCCCCAGTCACAGATCTGGGTTTAATCCATCGTTATTTTGCTTCACCACGCCACCCCAGTTCAGACATAGCCATATGCAAATCAGTCTTGACCCTGTGCCTCATGGGAACAGTCCAGACCGAACTGCCAAGCCATGTCTTCCCTGGACCGGAATCAAGCATCCTAGGACCGGTTTCAGGCTATCAGCCTTCATCAGCCAGGATAGCTTGACTCCAGTGGCGTAGTGAGCACGGGACCCACGTCTGGGCATACCCTTCCCATATAGGGCGAAATGCAAAACACACAAGATGATGGACGGAATGCTGCACATTGGCAAACATTCACCCCCAGTCACAGATCTGGGTTTAATCCATCGTTATTTTGCTTCACCACGCCATCATCTTGTGTGTTTTGCTGGTAGGAAATTTGTGTCAGCCCGGTGATGCCACAACTTTACCACACAAAAATGTGTGAAAAAAGGGATTTTTTCAGCAAAATGTCAGGTTTGCAGGGGATTCTGGGTAAGAAAACGTTGGGGGATCCACGCAAGCCATACCTCCCTGGAATCCCCCGGGTGTCTACTTTTCAGAAATGTGTGGGTTTGGTAGGTTTCCCTAGGTGGCCGCCGAGCCCCGGGCCAAAACGTCATGGGACCCCCCTTGCAAAACCAGGTTGTTTTGTGATAGGCCATTTTGAGGGTGCCTCAATACGTTGTGGGCCCTTGCCTGTCGCGGGTACTTGGGCCTCCCACCCGAGTGAGGCACCATTTTTATCGGGAGACCTGGGGGAACGCTGGGTGGTAGGAAATTTGTGTCAACCCGGTGATGCCACAACTTTACCACACAAAAATGTGTGAAAAAAGGGATTTTTTCAGCAAAATGTCAGGTTTGCAGGGGATTCTGGGTAAGAAAACGTTGGGGGATCCACGCAAGCCATACCTCCCTGGAATCCCCTGGGTGTTTACTTTTCAGAAATGTGTGGGTTTGGTAGGTTTCCCTAGGTGGCCGCCGAGCCCCGGGCCAAAACGTCATGGGACCCCCCTTGCAAAACCAGGTCGTTTTGTGATAGGCCATTTTGAGGTTGCCTCAATACTTTGTGGGCCCTTGCCTGTCACGGGTACTTGGGCCTCCCACCCGAGTGAGGCACCATTTTTATCGGGAGACCTGGGGGAACGCTGGGTGGTAGGAAATTTGTGTCAGCCCGGTGATGCCACAACTTTACCACACAAAAATGTGTGAAAAAGGGATTCTTTCAGCAAAATGTCAGGTTTGCAGGGGATTCTGGGTAAGAAAACGTTGGGGGATCCACGCAAGCCATACCTCCCTGGAATCCCCTGGTGTCTACTTTTCAGAAATGTGTGGGTTTGGTAGGCTTCCTAGGTGGCCGCCGAGCCCCGGGCCAAAAACCCAGGTGACCCCCTTTGCAAAACCAGGTCGTTTTGAGATAATGTGTTGTTTATTTCTGCAGCGTGAAAATTTTGGCACAATATTGCAAGGAAAATGTGACAGACATTTTGAGGTTTGCAGGACATTGTGGGTAACATAACTTGTTGGGATCCACAAGAGAGATATCACCATGTACTCCCATGGGTGTTTCGTTTACGACAATATCTACAGTTGGTAGGTTATTCTTAGACGGAATGTACACCTTGGCAGACAGACTAAAAAGACAAAGATTACTGCACAGCCATCTATTCCTCAAGCACACACACATACTGGTTGGATTTGGCACGAGGGCAAGTGATGGTTCAGTATATACAATTTTATTAACAAGAGATTTCACAAAAATGAAATGCACTGTCAATAATTGAAAGGACAAAAACTGAACCATTGACTCGCAGCTCGTGAGCTGTAAAGCCACGTCAAGGCCCCAACCGCTTTACAGGCCATTCACACACCTTTCATACGTGATACACACAAGACCATTCACACCACCAGGCACGAAATAAACACATTACAACATTCACAAAAAGGGACAAGGTACACCCTGCTTGAGAAAGACAAAAAAAAAATATTACTGCACAGCCATCTAATCCTCAAGCACACACACATACTGGTTGGATTTGGCACGAGGGTGAGTGATGGTTCAGTATATACAATTGTATTAACAAGTAATTTCACAAAAATGAAATGCACTGTTAATAATTGAAAGGACGAGAAACTGAACCATTGACTCACAGCTCGTGAGCTGTAAAGCCACGACAAGGCACCAACCTCTTTACAGGCCATTCATACACCTTTCATACGTGTGACACATACAAAACCATTCACACCACCAGCCGCGGGCCCATCACATTACAACACTCACACCAACAGACAGCGCCATTCAAGGGCCCATCACTTTCACACGCCCACATTCCTAACACAGCAACCACACAAGCTGATGGATTGCGTGGAGTGTCGCTCGGCTAGCAGTGTGTGTAGTGACCAGCAGCAAGTCACTACTCACACACCGCCAGCCGAGCGCCAGTCCACGCACACCGCCAGCCAAGCGCCACTCCACACACACCGCCAGCCAAGCGCCAGTCCACGCACACCGCCAGCCAAGCGCCACTACACGCACACCGCCAGCCAAGCGCCACTCCACGCACACCGCCAGCCAAGCACCACTCCACGCACACCGCCAGCCAAGCGCCAGTCCACGCACACCGCCAGCCAAGCGCCACTCCACGCACACCACCAGCCAAGCGCCACTCCACGCACACCGCCAGCCAAGAGCCACTCCACGCACACCGCCAGCCAAGCGCCACTCCACGCACACCGCCAGCCAAGCGCCACTCCACGCACACCGCCAGCCAAGCACCAGCCTACACACACCACCATCACATTTAGGATTTTTTTATACAAAAAAGAAAACACAAACAAATTGCAAATAGATACAAATCTACTAACACAAAATCAGAAACTAAATACATTGCACTAATGCCAACCTTGAAACAGAACAACAATTCTTAAACATTACAGACCAGGCAGTTCACTTTACCACTCATGGTTGCTCCCAATAATTCTTTTGCTTGTGGTACGCTCTATAACAAGCAGGCACACACAGCCCAGGGTTAGAAGGACACTCAGGGCAGTACATACGAGTCTCCTTCCGCGCACCTCTTCGCCAACAGACTCTACATCTCCTAGTGGGAAAGTCTTTTGAGGGTGTAGGAGGAATGTGATCAGGAAAGTGGCGATCTTTCAATCGAGCCACATCCTCCACCACTCCAACTCTAGGAACACTTGCCTGTTCCACAACAACAAGGCTGCCTATGACAGACTGCTGAAACTGAACAAAAGTCAACTTTGACGCAGGAGAACACTCCTTGAACACAATAAAAGCATTGAAAGTTGCTAAATTGAAGAGATGGATGGCCAACTTCTTATACCAAATGTAAGCCTTACGAATAGCAGTGTAAGGTTCCAACCTCTGATCTACTCTATCAACACCACCCATGTGCTTATTGTAGTCTAAAATGCACACAGGTTTGTGCACTTCAGCAATCTGACCCCAAACAGCCACAGGTGAAGTACTCTCATCATGGATGGTAGTCAGCATGTACATATCCCTCCTGTCCACAAATTTCACAGCTAGTAGTTCATCACTACGCAAGGAACTGCACTGTCCCCTCTGAAGTTTTTTGCAAACGAGCTCTTTTGGATAACCTTTACGGTTAGAGCGGATTGTGCCACAAGCAAAAGTGTCCACTTTGAACAATTCCTTAAACAATTGCACAGCAGTGTAGAAGTTATCAAGGTACAAATGGTGGCCTCTGTTAACAGTCCTCTAGCAAGATCCCACACAATTTTCTCTGAAACTCCAAAAGTGGACGGACAACCAGGGGGGTCATTAGTGGAATCCCTACCAGTGTACACACGCAAATTAAAAACATATCCTGTCCTACTCTCAGACAACATATACAGCTTAATTCCATAGCGTGCCCTCTTGCTAGGAATGTACTGCCTAAAAACCAAACGGCCCTTGAACAGGACCAAAGACTCATCAATAGATATTTCTTTCCCTGGAGTATAGATCTCTGAAAATCGATCTACAAAGTGATCAAGAACAGGCCGAATCTTAAAAGACGGTCACATTCAGGGTGATCTCGTGGCAACGCCAAACCATTATCAACAAAATGCAGCATCCGAAGCAAAAGTAAATACCGATCACGAGTCATAACTGCAGGAAATATGGCCGTTGCCATCAAGGGACTGGTAGACCAATATGAACCCATGGACGGCTTCCTTATCAAACCCATCAAAAAAGTCAAACCCAAAAACTTCTTCATCTCTTCCAGATTTGTGGGACTCCACCGGGTAGCTCTAGAATGGGGCCTAAGTCTGGCACTGTTGTCCCTCAAAAACTGTTCAGCATACAAATTAGTCTGCTCAACAATCTCACCCAAAAATACATCATCCATAAACAACTGAAAATACTGTATAGGCAAATAATGTTCACAATCCACTCTACATCCTGCATAACCACTAAAGGCAGGCAACTCCGGCTGCACCATGTTTGGATCAACCCAGAGTCCAGCACTTCCAGTAGGAAGCCTAGCAGCCCCAGGCTGCAATCCAGATGCCTCTTGCACCATCGGCACAGTAGTATCCTCCTCTAAAACAGGCACTTCATCTGCACTGAGAGTACCTTCATCATCCGATGATTCCATGTGGAGAGAAAACTCACTGCCTGAATCTTCCCCTCCCTCCTCTCCCTCAGACGCACTGTCAGTCTCATAATCCTGCTCAGAGGAAGATTCAAGAAGCAAACCAACCACCTGCTGAGCAGTCATTCTACGTCGAGCCATAATGCTTACTAATAAAGGTTACTTGTCAAACAAGTCAACAACAACAAACCCTTTGTAAAAAAAAGAAATAAAGAAAATGTAGCTTTATCACAAAGACCTATATACGCCAACACTATACCACTCACGTGACAGAAGCAGCTAGACTCACCACCACCTACTCTGCACAGACACAGTAAGGATCAACAATATCCCACTAAAAAAGAAGAAAAAAAAATTACACATAAGACAATGCAAAACATCGCAAAGAATTTCATGCTCTGAACACTAACAAATATGCTGCCATTATGACACCACTTACAAAAAAATTCATTCATGCATGACAATAATACTCATTTGGAGTACACACAACAAAAATATTTTTCTTACCAAATAAATGCAATTACGCAAAACTGCAGAACAACCACTGCCGAAACCGCAAACAGGAATCAAAAGCTTTACACTAGAATAAAAAGGAGAAAAAAACATTACAATCACATATGCAAATAATGCACCAGTCCACACACAATCCACCAGCCAAGCTAAGGGGTAGGTGGGCCAAAGAGTATAAATAAAATATTCACCCCCGTAAAAGGGAGAAACCCTTGCCCTTTTGGCCACTCCCCAACACAAAAATTAAAAAAACCCTGGTGTCTAGTGGCTTCTGCCCTCCTTGGGGGCAGATGGGCCTAAAAACATACTGCTATTCTGCCACCCAAAGAGGGCAGAAATGGCCACAATCATCCTCCCATAAAGGGGAGCGACCCTTGCCCAAGGGGCCGCTCCCCAACATAAAAACCCCTGGTGGCCTAGTGGACCTACAAAAAACAAATCAGCCGATCTGCCCCTCAGGATGGCAGAAACGGCCAAATTAATGCTCCCCAAAGGGGAGCAACCCTTGCCCAAGGGGCCACTCCCCAAAAACAAATCCCTGGTGGTCTAGTGGGCCAAATATAAAAAAATGGCGACATCTGCCCCCCACATGGGGGCAGACAGCCACAAACAATGCCCCCAAGGGGGAGCGACCCTTGCCCAAGGGGCCACTCCCCACAAAAAATCCCTGGTGGCCTAGTGGCCATACAAAAAAATCAGCCGATCTGCCCACCCAGGGGGCAGAAACGGCCAAATTAATGCTCCCCATTGGGGAGCGACCCTTGCCCAAGGGGCCAATCCCTCAAACAAATCCCTGGTAGTCTAGTGGGCCCAATTTTTAAAAAACATGGCGATCTGCCCTCCTGGGGGCAGACACAGCCACAAATATTGCCCTCAAAGGAGAGTGACCCTTGCCCAAGGGGTCACTCTCCACAAATAAATGCCTGGTGGACTAGTGGGAAGATACCTTTATCTTCCGCACACGATCTCTCCCTACTCAACTCTACTCTCAACTCTATTCACAACTGGATGTTAGCTCACCAACTCATTCTGAATCCCGCCAAAACTGAATTCCTCCTCCTCTCTACCTCTCTCTCCCCTCCTCCTGTTCAATCTTGGATGGATCAGCTGAACCTACTCAACAACAAACCCATCAGTGTCGACAGCGCTAAATCCCTAGGTGTCATTCTTGACAAAAGACTCAACCTAATCTCCCACATCAACTCTATTGCTAAGAACGCACGTTACCAGTTGCGCCTTCTATGGGGGATCCGTCGGTTCTTCCCGGAGAAAGACTTAAAAACCTTGGTACAATCTCTGGTTCTCTCAAGACTGGATTATTGCAATTCTCTTCTGACGGGCCTACCTAAATCCCACCTCTCCCCTCTCAAATCCATCCTCCATTCAGCAGCTCGCTTCATTTCAGGGTCTAAACGAAGCGACCACGTCACTCCTATCCTGTCCTCTCTTCGATGGCTTCCGATCGAGGCAAGATCTATTTACAAAACTGCCTGCATCACACACAAAGCCTTGCACACGTCCTCCCCTCGTTACCTGGCGAATAAATTGAAATTGTCCGGTGGCTCTCGCCCTTCTCGCAATGCGGAAAAGCTTCTGCTTGAGCCCCCCCCTGTCTTCAAAAGGGAAAGATCGATGGCGCAATCCTTCTCAGGCAATGCGGTGAGAATCTGGAACTCGCTTCCCCCATTGCTCCGTGCCACCTCCTCTACCCGGATCTTCAAAGCTGACCTCAAATCTCTTCTCTTCCAAAGACACTTTCAGAACTAATACTTTCACTCTCAGCCCCCTCTAGGAAGTTCGCTCTTCATTGTAAATATGTACTTTTTCCTGTACATTCCTCACCCTTGCGTGCTGTGCTGCATTTGTGTACCCTTCATTTTAAGTCTCCTACTCCCTCTCTACTCCCTCAAGGAAGTTCTTCCACTATAGGAAACTCTGTACTCCATGCCTATAGAAGTGCCTTCCCAGTGTGTTCTGAGTGACTGCCACTTATTGCAGTATTATACCTCTATTTGTATTTTGTATCTCATGTATCTTGTAACGCATACCTCTTTTTGTATCTTGTTTGTTTTATTTGCACAATTGTCACTTTTTCCTCATGTAATGTAACGCTTGCTTTTGTATTATGCTCACTTGTAACCTTCTCCTCATGTAATGTTACTGTTCCTATTGTGAAGTGCTCTGACACCTTCGGGTAAAGCCTGCACTATATTAAAAAACTGCCCCCCCAGGGGGCAGACCACTAAAAACATATGGCTCCCAAAAGGGGAGCGACCCTTGCCCAAGGGGCCGCTCCCCAAAACAGTATTTTCACTTTAAAAAAAAATAAAAATAAATCCCTGGTGTCTAGTGGGCATTCCTGCTGCACGATCGCATGATCGCGCAGCAGGAATGCACAAAAAAGGCATCGGGGGAAAGGAAAACCCTTTCCTTTCCCTCGATGCCTCTTTTGTTTGAAACCCCCCCTCCCCGGAGGCAAAACTCACCTTATTCCTCGACGCGCTGGAAGCAAATGGCTTCCAGCGCGTTGGGGAACAAAGGAAATCCCCAATGACGCCAGCGCGCCTCGCACGCTGACGTCATTGAGGGGAGGGGCGGGGGAGGCAGGGAAGCCCTTCCCCTGCCTCCCCCAAAAAAAAACAACGATCGGATTCCCACGGGGGAGCGCTAGCGCTTCCCCCGTGGGTGGTCTTATGACGAGCTGGACTCGTCATGAGCACACGACCACTGTGTGCCATGACGAGTCCAGCTCGTCATAAGCATTGAAGGGGTTAAGCGCCCGAGCCTACCAACAAACAACTGCATTTGTCCTTGTTGGTGCAAGATGTTGAAGGGGCATTGGATTGCTGAATCTACTTAAGGGCTGTGGGTTCAAAGGCCGATTTGGTGGGGCGTGGTCTCTGGGTTAAATATCTCCCTGCAGGTCAGCACGTGTGGGGCGGCTCAGGGACGGGGATCCATCGCGCAATAAATACACTCCACGCTGTATGTTAGCGTAAAAAGCCATTTATTAGGACAAGGTTGACAACACAATATTTTAACCAAAAAACATCATTAAACTTATAACACTTATAAACAATCCCACACCTCAAACCTTTCATCCACCATCCATTCCCACACTCCTGTTACTCTCATTCCCGTTTCACTCTGCGACCTCCTCCCTCATTCCATTCACTACCTCAATTATCTTTCAACCTCCTCTCCATCATCTCCAGCCGTCGCACTCTTGCATCCCGCACCCCCATCATGCACCTGTATTCCCCTCCCCGGAGGGGTGAGTATGCCCGTCATTGACTCCCCACCCCTCCAAAATACTGCTAACACATCCTAGCAACCTGTCCTAAACTGGCACGCTATAAACCAGGACGAAACCCCAGTCCCCCACTCCTGAAACTTGTAGGGTGGGCGGGTGGTCCAAAAATCTTAACAACCCTTCCCCAATGGCGCTGGGATGCAGGATGAGGATGAAACCTCCTCTCCTGCCCCTATAACCCCTCGGCCTAAACCCCACCCCTAGCCCAACCCCCTGACCCCACTACACCTTGCCCTTCCTCCCAATGAGCGAACACCCCGGGGGAAGACTGGTCTGTCGACCCTACTTCCCCCGGGGGCCGGCATCGCGCAATAAATACACTCCACGCTGTATGTTAGCGTAAAAGGCCATTTATTAGGACAAGGTTGACAACACAATACTTTAACCAAAAAACATCATTAAACTTATAACACTTATAAACAATCCCACACCTCAAACCTTTCATCCACCATCCATTCCCACACTCCTGTTACTCTCATTCCCGTTTCACTCTGCGACCTCCTCCCTCATTCCATTCACTACCTCAATTATCTTTCAACCTCCTCTCCATCATCTCCAGCCGTCGCACACTTGCATCCCGCACCCCCATCATGCACCTGTATCCCCCTCCCCAGAGGGGTGAGTATGCCCGTCATTGACTCCCCACCCCTCCAAAATACTGCCAACCAGGGAACCCCCGTAGGGCGGTTACCTGCCCCCCCTTCCTGTAGTGCACCTTTCGCCCCTCAGTCCCTGCGACACCAAATGGATTTGTTCCACAGCTTACTAATGACATCCCTCATCTCCATCATATAATAAGCGTTGCCCATCCGCAAAAGGTGCACTCCATCCTCTCGAAACAGCAATGGCTCTTCCAGCCGCAACCCCACATGTGCAATCACCTTGATGCCCCTTGTGCTGCAAAAAACTCTCATAGCCCTGTTTAGCTTCCTACGAGCCTTCTCGACAGCGGCCGGCTTCAGAGCCCCTCTCCAAACTTTCCGCGGCACAAATTCAGTCCAAACAATGCACGTGCCTGCGAGATTGCTCTTCATAACCTCCAAATCCCTCTGCATCAAATGTAAAAGAGCCAAACCCGACAGCCTGATTAAGTCATTCTCGCCCAGGTGCAATGCCAACATATCCGGACAGCCTCTTTGAGAGATCATTTTTGTCAGCCAGGGCAGCAATGCTCCCCAGCACATCCCTCCTTTTCCCCACCAATGCACCTCATGATGGCTGCTTCTGAGACCCAGGTTACGACCGTAGACCTGCCGATCTGCATTCTTTGCTGCCCAATGTACAAATGAATGTCCAACGATCCAGGTAACCGTCTTGGTCCCTGGGCCCCCCACGCAACCTGCGATAAGGAAACAAATGTTAGTGCACGAAAAGCACAGCGACTCCCCCTCTTATCCCCCAGAAACCTGTACCCCCCAACTGCCAACCCTTACTCATTTGCGCACATAGCGTTCGCAGCACCTGGACCTCCACCGCCCGATCTGACGTATCCTGTCCCAAGACCACCCCAGGGCCCCGCCGCCGTCACCGCGCCAATGCGGAAGGAATGCGTACCAAACCTAGCAGGGTCCCTACCCAAGCGCTTCAAAGCCATCCGCAGCACTGCCAACAACTGAAAAGCCGTCAAACGCTCCTGAGATGCATGACAAAAAATCTCGCCTGATGCACCCCGGGCCCGCCGTAGGAAACCTCGCCATTCTTGCACCGGACACGCCCCCAAACAGCCACTTTCACTCAACCATACCCATTTGCCTCTCCCAGCCTGGTCAGTTTTAGAACGTCCCAGCCAAATGCCCAGACGCGCCCCATCCAGTCGCACCTCCTCATACAGTCTTCCAGCCTTCCCTCTCGTACCCACCAACTCCAAGACCCGAAAAGCCCCAACAAACATCCATACCATACACAAACGAAACACCGAGACCTCGTAATCATCATAGCAACAATTGGGCAACTCAGCCAACAAACTCTGTAACAAATCAAAGGTGATCACCTCCCTAGGTGCCCCCCGTGCCCTCCCCCCGCTCCCGTCCCCAACCTCTCAACATCCTACTTAGTAACTCATCCTTCGCAGGATCAAAACCCATATATAATTTGCTGTAAAAAGAAATCCCCGCCAGTTTACCTGCAATCGTAGTGGGAGACAAACCTTTATCAATGCAACTCAAAACAAAACGTATAACTCCCTGTCCACTTTCCTGCAGCGACATGTGCCGCGTCTCACTGGTCCATCCCAGAAATGCGCCGAATTCAGCCCACGCCAGCCTGTAGCTGCGCCTCGTAGAGTCTGCTATGGAGTTGTCGACCAGGCCCACCACTCTCACTCCCCCCAGGCCCAGATGCCGTCCGGCAGCTCTGTCTTGCAAGCATCCGCTCCCGGAGCCAAACGTCGGAACCGCTGCCACTGGGAACGAGACAATGCATCCGCAATGTCATTGCTTGCACCTGGCACATGCTTCGCGTGGAAGATTACATTCAGACGCAGGCATTGCAGCATAAAACTTCGCAACATTCGCAAAACCCGCAAATCCCTCGCCTTCTGCTTATTCACCAGTTCAACAACTGTCATGTTGTCGACATGAAACAGCACTGACCTATTCCGAAATTCCGGGCCCCAAACGGCCAAAGCCACTAACAAGAGAAAAAATTCCAAGAAAGCTATGCTCCTCCCCTGCCGCAACCAGTGCTCTGGCCATTGCTCCGCACACCACCTCCCGTCCCAGAAGACCCCGAAACCGGAAGCCCCTGCAGCGTCAGAAAACAGTTGCACCTGCCAAATAGTCCTGTCGTCCACAAAATCCATTGACACACCATTAAAGTCAGACAGAAACCTCTGCCACACCCTCAGGTCCGCCCTAACTCCCATGGAAATCCTGACTCTGTGGTGTGAAAGCACCTCCCCAGACATGGCCATGCCCAGGCGGCGACAAAATGTTCTCCTGGCTCTCACCATCCGACAAGCGAAATTCAGAAATCCCATGAGTCGTTGCACTCTCCGTAAGTCAATCTTTTTCACCCCAATCACATGTAGCCGGAATCCTTGCATGTCTGTCACCTTCCCCGCGGGCAACCTGGCCACCCACAGAACAGAGTCCAACTCAATGCCCAAGAACGTCAAAATGTAGCTGAGCCCAGCTGTTTTCTCCGACGCAAGGGGGACCCCAAACTTTTGCGCCAAAACCTGAAACTGTCCAAGCGCCCTCCCACACTCGCCGGACTCGCCCCTCCCGACGAATAGAAAGTCATCCAGGTAATGTGACACTTCCCGATGACCACTACTCCTCGTAAACGCCCACTGCAGAAATGTGCTGAAGGTCTCAAAGAGCGCACAAGAAATCGCGCATCCCATGGGCAAGACTTTGTCAACAAAAATGGCCACTTCAAACTGCATCCCCAGCAACGAGAAATCCGCGGGGTGTATGGGAAGGAGGCGAAAGGCCGACTTTACATCACATTTTGCCATCTCCGCCCCCCGCCCGCACAACCGCACTAGGCGGATCGCATCGTCCACAGAAGCATACAGCACCCTCGAGTCCTCCTCGGCAATAAAGTCGTTAACGGACCTCCCTTCTGGCTAGGATAGATGGTGAATCAACCTAAACTCTCCCGGCTCCTTCTTAGGGACCACCCCAAGGGGTGATATAATCAGATCCTCCATGGGCCAATATTCAAATGGGCCCGCTATCCTCCCTTCCTCCACTTCTTTCCCCAATTTACCTGCAACTACTTCTGGCAACTCCTTGGCTGACCTTAAATTATCCGCCCACCTCCGTTCCGGGGGCCTTGGTAACCCACCCGGAAACCTTCCGTAAAACCCCATTGAATCCGCAACGCGGCCTCTCTATCTGGGTACATTGAGAGCCACGGACCCATGGCCTCAACCCTAACTGGGGTAGGAGCCCTTTGGCCCAGACTGTCCTCTGCCCTTTGTTGCCCGCCACTGCTCGGATGGCGTGGCCAACGTAAAACACTGCGTGAGCGGGTGGCGTCCCCCACATTTCGAGCATTCGTGCTTGAACTTGCAGGGGTATCTGGTGCAGAAGCCTTTGTTGAAATTCCAACAAGCTCCCGTGGTACTTCCCCCTGGCTTAGGTGATAGACCTGCACTCCCTGTGTGACCAATGTGTCCTCCCGCCCCTGCCTGGGCGGGACGCATCGGAAAGGAACGATATGTCACTGGCAGGCCACTGGCCGTGTGTGTGGATGCAGACGACTGCGTGGATGACATCCACTGCATCCACAACTCCTGGTCCACCTCTCCCCACGGCTTGTCAGGATTGACACTAATTCTAGCCCTAAACTCCTCGTCATAACTTAGCCATGCAAAACCACCGAAATGCATCTGTGCTTTTCGGATGATATCCATGTATTTCAGTAACGCTATTGCCCTGTTTAGATGCTTCTCGTAATATATGCTGGCATAAATAAGAAAAGCGGAGGTCCAGTTTTCCATGTTGACTGGCACCCGAGGCCTCCTCGTCAGTTCCCACTCCTCCTCCTTCGAACCCTCCTTGGCCTGAATCTCTCTATGCAACAGTTTAAATACGTCCACGTATTCATGCTTCCAAATCCTGTTCCTAGTCTTTTCGGACAAGTGAGACCCCAGCGGCATAGCCAGACCCATGTACGGCAGCCTCTTATGATGTTTGTCGTCGCCCTTGTCATCCTTCCCCTCTTGCTCATCAGTCTTGTCCGTCTGGACACTTGCCACCACCAACTGCTTCACCCCAGGCTCCTTTCCCCCACTGCAGGCGCTACTGCTGCGCTGGCTGGCGCTCCCGTGTCCCTCACTGACCCTTCCCCCACACCCACCGACCGGCAGGCTTTCTTCCGCCCCCCTTTGGGGCCAATGTCCCAAGCGGCCCACCAATCACCCGCACCTGACAAGTTAGCGTGTGCCTCCCGGTCCTTGCCTTTGGCGCCAACCTTCTTCTGGCTCGCCGTCTTGCTTCTGTTGGTGCTGGCCGGTGGCACCTGTAAGACACCAACTTTTCCTGTTGCCATCCCCGATGGGCCCGCAGTCGCCCGCGTCCAGTCTTCATCCTCACGCACTTTTCCCTCTTCCAACTCATCGCTCTCTTCATCGTAATCCAGTTGCACTTCCGCTTCCACCTCAGCAGGTGCCCACAACACCTCACGTACAGCTCTCTTCAAACCTTTCCCTTTCGTACCAGGCACACTACTACCCGCCGCTGCTGTTTTTGCCCGATCCCTCGTTGGAGGGTAGGCCGCCGCGGACCCCCTACTGCTTCCGGCCGGCGTCTCGGAGCCGTTTTGCGCCCCGCCGGCCCACCCACATGTCTACCAGCCTCTACCGCTGGTTTGCGCCCCCCCCCCCAGGCTGCTCCAACCTGAGGAGGCCCCAGCGCCATCGGGTCTCTGCGCCGTCTCGGCAGTCCCTAACCCCGTCCGGGGGTGCCTCGCCTCTTCCACCCACACCCACTTGCCTGCCTGCCCCTTGGCCCTAGTCTCTTGCTCTGCCCAGGCCTCCTCCTCAGATGTGGGGGTGGGGGGCCCCTCCACCTCCCCGTCCCCACCAACCTCTCCCACCCTGGCGGCACATAAGTCCTGCCACTTCTGTTCTGTGTCCTGGATCAGCCTATGCTGGTCTCTTATCTTTTCTTCCAGGGACATGCCTCTCCACCTGGGCAATACTGGCGGGGGACCCTGGCCTGCCATGTCCAGCTCCTTATGTGGAGCTGGCCCAGTCATGCTGACCCCAGCGCTCCCTTTGGAGGCAGACTGGGGGATCGCAGTACCTGTGCTCGCCCACCCCGTGGCGCAGGTGCTCTCTTCCCCTCCCAAGAAAGATCCATGGGAGCATCGTCCCAGCGCCCTTTGTCCCCCTCCTGACACTCACTCCCTGACAAATGCAGGGCAAATCCCTCTCCCACTGGGTCCCCCCACTCGTCCCCCTCCCCTCCCTCCGAGGCAGACTCATTGACAATCCCAGGCCCAGCAACCGACCGGGCCTGTTCCCGGAATGCCAGACCCCCTCCCTGCCCAGGGGGACACACGGGCGTTTCATCTGCGGCAACGCGCTGCAGCGCAAGGAATTCCTCCCCCCGCCCCTCCCGGAGTCCTGCTGGGCCTGGCTGCGGCATCCAGCAAGCGCGCTGGCAGGCTCCTGCGCCGGCCCCCGCGCTTCCCCGGCTCAGATTTTATTACCCCCCTGCCCCCTACCCAACGTACCTCGTTTAGGCGGTGGTGGCTCATCCAAGCATGCCACCACCGCTGCAGCGACCCCCGCTGACGCGGACCTCGGGGTGCGGGCCATCCCGACCCACGCCTGGTCGAGGACGCCAGGCCGCAGGAGGTCTGCCCTGCCCGCCCGGCCTAGCACCTGCAGCGCGGCCTGGACCGCCTCCGCATCGGGCCCAGCCATGTCACGCCTCGAACCGGTGAGCAATGTAACAGCGTGTGGGGGGGGGTGGGGGGGGGGGCTGCCTACCGACAAGTCCTGCCAAGCGGCAAAAAACACACCGCAGCTGCCTAACCTACCCCGCACCAATCGACCTATTGGGCCTACCTAACAACGGAGACCACTGCCCTACCCCCTCTCTACCTACACTCTCCAAAAATCTTAACAACCCTTCCCCAATGGCGCTGGGATGCAGGAAGAGGATGAAACCTCCTCTCCTGCCCCTATAACCCCTCGGCCTAAACCCCACCCCTAGCCCAACCCCCTGACCCCACTACACCTTGTCCTTCCTCCCAATGCGCGAACACCCCGGGGGAAGACTGGTCTGTCGACCCTACTTCCCCCGGGGGCCGGCATTGGAATGGCCGGGGCATGCCGCGCTGTGTGACGGTGGAGAATTAACTTCCTATTGAGCAGAGGAGTTATCAGCCCTAGCACGTGCAGGCATCAAACCATAAGGGTTTTCCTTGAGTCCCTTAAGTGGTAAGTACGGAAGACCTGGGAAACTTAGTATGGACGAGTGAATAATACGTGGGATGGTTCATTGTTTTAATTTACTGATGTGACGAGTAGCGTCACCGCCTGTACAAATCAAGGGACAGAGGGAGACCACGATTGTGCCTTCAGCGGGGGCCGCGTGCGCGCCCCTGCCTGCTTTCTCTGGTGGGATTGTGGATAGGCCGGATGGTCAGATGTGTCCCCTCATCCCAGGGATCCTGGGCGGGCCCGCTGGGGGTGAGGCCACGCTGGTGCGCCACCGCAAAATTATGAAGCAGGCAACTTGCAGGGGATTCGAAATTGTGAATATGTCTATTGTTTTCATGTGTTCGTGTTGCTAGGTTTCAACGTTCCTGTCTATGCACCAGCTAGTGCCTTTTTGGGCTAGACCGCCAGGGCTTAGGTTGGCCTAGTAGGCAGGCCGCGGTGCACTGCTCAGTCGTAAGTGGCAGCACCCTGAAGTGTGTGCTCTAATTGGAAGAGTTTCGCTGTCCCTCCCAAACACGTGTGGCCCCGGTGCAGCGGGGTGGCTGCAGTTGGAGAACTTTTCCCAAGTTCCTGCGGGAGGTGCCTAAAAAGTGTGGGGTAATCTGGCCAGTGAGCTGTGCCACGTGTGGTTGGTAGGTTGCGTCGCTCGGTTTGGGGATGAGCACGGCCTGTCCTGTCGCCTGGGGTCGGCGAAGTTGGTGGCGTGTGCTCCCAGCAGTCCTGTTTGGTGAATGCGGGGTGTCCATAATGGCAATTTCGGAGTTGTTTGTGGTGTGGTCACCTTGTTTGGGGTTAGAGGTCCGTTGGGCTAAGGACTGGCCAGTGCGTCCTCATGCGCTCAGGTCTGTGAGAGGAATAACTTTGGGTGTTATGGTGTCTTGAGGGGGGGGGGGGGTTCTGGGCACGGAGACTCGGGCCAGTCCCCACCCTTTGATTGATCAGCGACATCCCGCACAACTCCTGCTGGGATTATTTCAGGGATGCTTCATAGTGTTCAAAACTTATGGTTTGCCCTTGCCTTCAGCTTTGCTGCCATATTGGCTCGTCACCACCCCCCCCCCCCTTCGAGCAGTTCCAGTGGTTGTGTACTGGCAGTTTGGTTGGTGCCGGAGTAATACCGGTTGGGCAGCAATTTTGCGCTACGCCCGTACTTCCCAGTAAGTGGATTGGCGGGGAGGTTTGCTCCCCACCATGAATGGAAGGCAACGCATTCGCTTAGCCTGGTACACTTCACAGCCACATGGTAGGAGACGGGGCGGGCCATAGAGTGGTGTCGCCGCACTGGGCGCGGACTTCAGGCAGGGGTGTCCTGTGACCAACTTATTATGGGGTTAGGAGCCATTGCTGCCTCGAAGGACCAGAGGTTTTGCCCAGTGGATACTTTGACTCAAGGAGGATATCGCAGTCGATCCTCACACCTGCTAAATAAGTGTACAATGCAGATCGCAGGTCTTTGGGTCACCCTGCTGGTCCGAGTGGTCCTTTATGGCAGCGTAGATGTTATTATCTATAAGTCTAACATAGAACAACGATTTAATGTTTGTCATCATGAGCCACTGGGAAACTACTAAGGATGGATTAGATGGTGCTAAAATTTCCCCTGGTCTTTCAGAGGGTGCTTTAATAGGGTAGGATGACCCAGCGGCAAGGGGCAGCACACAGCTCAGCTCATCAGGCAATACCCCCTGCACTTCCGTCTCAGCTTTCCAGTGCAGATAATTATTAATCGGTAGTAATGGAGCGCTGCACGCGTGGTCACTCCCTGCTTTAGGGATACAAAAGCATCAGTTCCCTGTATAGAATGCAGACACAGGTCTAGTGGCCACGGACTAAGGCACCCAATGTAGGGGTGGATGTATGACCTCATGGTCACGGGTTCAGATCCCGGCAGGCCCATTCAGCCTTTCATCCTTCGGAGGTCGAACAAATGATTTATCATTACACTTATTGATTTTAATAAAAAGTATCACGGATAGGGAGCATATTAGTTTCACAGCGGATGTGTAGCACAGGAGGAACGGGTACACATGAATGTGAGGTCCCATTGCCGCTTTGTCTTAGCAGTCCAGATCACACCACAGAGGGCAAAGACAAGGCCATGGCCCCTGATGGAATATGTTTAATTTTAGTGTAGTGGGATCGGGGCTTGCAATCTCATTCCATTTGCAGTCAGAATTGGAAATTATAAAGGAATTTTGTGAATGCACTGGGCTCACTCAGCAGTGAAGAAAGCTAGAGAGTTAGCACAATTTCCATAAACCAGAAGTGTGGCGCAAGCAACAAGTTTAACACAGCCAAAACAAATCAAGTTACTCGGTGGTAGATGCACAATAGACATACATTCACAGTAACCAGAGTGACACCATTCATTTGTTCGCCATAGTTTATCAACAAATCTGCCTGCACAAATGTCTGGTTGATGCAGCAAAGGATGTGCACTCTGTAAACAATTGTATGTTACAGGTTGCTTCAGTTAAGCTAAAATCACCCGCCCTATAGCCATGGCAGCCGGGCGGGTTGTGGAAGTTGTCATCTAACAAGTGTGCTGCGGTTCACAAGTTGGGGAAACACTGGGTGAGAACAAATAGGCTTCAATGTAGTAAAGAACATTTGGCATTCCCAGTATTCAAGAAAGGACTGGTATTTGTACATATTGTTCCCCTCCTGTTCCCACCGACTTGTCTGCTCCCTGGTACACATTAGCAGAAGTTTAGGAGTGCAAGACTTCACCTAGGGTGGTGACTGGCTTAATTTTGATGGACAAGTCCAAAATGTTTCACATTTACTGTACGTGGGAAATTTTCAAGTACCTGTGCATAGTTTGATTCATATACACAGTATCATATTAATTTAAATAATCACTGTATTGACTAGTGCGACCAGCGGACGCTCACGCACCAAGGCATCTTCAGCGGTGAGTGTTGCTATGCTGTAAGGATATAAAGGTTAAATACGACTGCCAGGTCCCGCTGGGGTGTCAGCCAATTGGCCACTTACAGGTTAAAAGGTGAGTTCAAAGGGCACAGGAGGGGTCATGGCAAAGAAAACCTGGACCAATTTATCTTTTGGGTCTGGTGGGGGTTTTGACCTCCTGGTCATAGGATCTAACCCCCGTTGGGTTCAATCAACCTTACATCCTCCTGTGGTTGTTAAATAAATATCAGTCAGCGGGGTAACAAATATCTCTTATTCAGCGGCAACATGCCTACGGGAGCACTTGCACTTCACAAATACACAAGCGTCATGTTATGCTCCAACAAGCGGTATACACAGATATCTGGGTGAGAGGAAAGTAAGGCGGACTGGATATAACTCTTACTGCTACCTGCGTTGGCACATCTTGTCAGGAGTTGTTTGTCAAAGGTATTGCATTTCAGCCAGGCGACGTTACCAACCCATCTTCACCAGGCCGATTGTTTAAATTCATCCTGGGCCGCTGTTAGAAATGGGATTTTTGGTAGGCTAGGGCATGTGCCAAAGCCAGGCAGAAACCACCACTCTAGTCAGGATAAGGGAGTTACACTCCTAAAAAAAAAACAGCTCACCCCCTTGGTAGCTTGGCACGAGCAGTCAGGCTTATCTTAGAGGCAGTGTGTAAAGCATTTGCACATAACCAACAGTAATACAGTGTAAGCACTACAAAAGGACACCACACCAGTTTAGAAAAATATCCAATATTTTTATATACTTAAGACAAGACCAAAAACAATAAAAATCCACAATACAGTACTTAAAAATCTTCAGTTATCAAAATATGCTTGAAAAACAGTTCCTTGATGTCGATAGCTCCGTCCGGGGCTATCACGGCGTCGTGAACAAACAAATCCAAACAGTTCTGGCTGACCGCTGCGTCGCAGGCCAGCTACGGTGTCGGGAAGACCCGCAAACAGTACCTTTTAGAAATGCAGGACTTCGGCGGCCTCTCGTTGAGCTTCCGAAAGCACGGCGTCTTCAGGCGTCGGTTCCGGAGGTCGATGCAGGAGTCGTCAGGGCCCTCGAAGTCACACGCGTTGCAGATCGAACTCCTCTCTGTTGAAGTCAGGAGCGCTGGCGTCGGTAGGCGTCGGGTGCTGCGGTGCGAAGTGCAGCAGTGCGGCGTGCGGTGCCCTCAGGTCGCGGTGCGAGCAGCGGCTCGTTGGCGGCGTCAGATGGCAGCGTCGGTGCGACCAGGGTCGCGGTGTGAAGTGAATGCGGTGCTCGTCGCGGTGCTGGCAGGTCGCGGTGCAAGCAGCGGCGTCGTTGTTGCTGAAGCGCTGTCGTCGGCTGACGAACTGGAGTCGATGGCGCCGGCGCCGGTAGGCCAAGGCTGCGGTGTGGGATGAGGGTGGTGCGTCGTGTAACTTTACGAGCGGTGCCCTCGAACCACGGTGCAAGCAGCTACGTAGATTTCGGCGTGGAGCGGCGTCGTCGGGGATGCCAAGGCGTCATCGTGAAGCGAGGCGGTGCGGAGTGCAGTGCCCACAGGTCACGGTGCGAGCAGAGGCTCGGTGGCGGCGTCTGCAGGCGGCGGCGGTGAGACCAGGGTCGCAGTGCGGTGTGGCGGCGGTGCCATCTGCGGTGCCTTCAGGACACGGAGTCGGCAGCGGCGTCGTAGACGGCGTCGGGTTGCTTTTTCTTCTGTTGCAGCACAAAACACACAGTCCCCAGTGCTGAGGGCAGAAGAACTTGAAGTCTTTGCTGTTCCTGAGACTTCTTGAACAGGGGGCAAGCTCTACCTCAGGCCCTTGGAGAAACTAGGCGCGCCTAAGGCAAGCCCGTCTGCGCCCGTCCGCGTCCATCCGGGACCAGGGGCCAGATACCCTGTCCAAACCACCGTTCTTCCTGGAAAACCTGTCACATACACAAATAAAGAGCTTCTGGCTATGAACATAGTAGCTCTTCCACCCTGTTTGCACTCCCTGAGAGCAGAGCTGCCCTTGAGCTGTTCGGTCTGTGGGTTCACAGGAAAGACCAGGGTGCCTATTGTACAGGGATTAGATAATAGGACGGACCACCGTAAATTCTGGAAGATGGGATTAATTAACTGTAGATCCCTTCCAAAGCACGCGGTGGAGATCAGACTTTTAATAGAAGAAGAAGAATTGGAGGTCTTGTTTCTAACTGAAACCTGGCTTCGAGAAAGTTCAACCCCAGAGATTGTAGAGGCCCTTCCCCAGGGCTTTGAAATTTTCCGCCTGGATAGAGTCGGAACTGTAGGAGGGGGTATTGCAATCATTTGTAAAACACAGCTAGGGTGTACCTTCACCCTCTTTACATCGCTAAATGTGAGGCCTTTGCCTTCAGATTATCCCTTACTCCGTCGTGTTCCTTCTCAGGCGGACTTATCTACAGACCTCCAGGCGCCTGTACACAGTTCTTAGAAGCCGCCCCTGACACACTGGCGAGCATGGTAATAGGAAAAAGCGCCTTTACAGTGTTAGGCGACTTTAATATCCATCTGGACGATCCCAACGACCCGTCAGCTAGGAGATGCCTAGCTGATCTGGAAGCCCTACAGCTCTCACAACTGGTGACGTCCGCCACTCACGAAAAAGGCCATCTTCTAGACCCCATTTTTTCAAACGACCCCAGACTGGAGGTGCTAGCACCCAAGCGGATGCCTTGGACAGGTCATTCCATGATCCCGTTGCGCCTCCTTAAACCTCATCTAGGTGACCAAAAAAAAGAACGTATAGCAGTGGGACGCAAATGGCCTAGAAAAGTGCCTGAGGCCTGGATCACTGATCTCGAGTCCTCCACCCCACCAGATACTAAAGACCTGGAAGAGGCCCATGGCAACTGGCTAACTTGGATAAATAGTTCCATTGATCGGAACTTCAGGAAGCCAGGCCCACTGATGCAAAAAACCTCTAATAGATCATCCTGGTTCTGCCCTACGCTGGTCGCTCAAAAGAAGAGCTGTAAGAAACTAGAACGTGACTGGAGGAAATCCTATGACCCAGAGCTCAAAATAGCTTACAAACTAGCTATACAGCTCTACCATAAGAGCATCAGGAAAGCACAAGCAGCCTTCTTTGAAGAAAAATAGCAAAGTCTTCCAACTCGTCTAAGGAGCTCTTTAAAATTGTCAAATCTCTTACCACAATTGACCATGGAACAAACAGCTCCCAATATTCCAAAGAAAGATGCAATGGGTTAGCCTCGATTTTTAAGAGCAAAGTGGAAAATATTTACAATTTTCTCCACCTTAATTCCACCAAGACATTAGGGAGCCCAGAGGACCACCATAGCACTTTAAATACCACTAGGAAGAGTGAACGAGCAGGACCTCCCCACCCCGCCGGCCCTGCCCTCCTGTCCTTTCCGAAAATGAGTGAAGATCTGGGGTGCTCCATATTACAGAATATTAAATCAGGTTCCCCGTTAGACCCGGCTCCACCCCATATTCTTGCCCAGGGTGGGAAAGCTGTTCTTAGCCAACTCTCCAATCTAATCAATCTCTCCTTTGACAACGGCAAAGTACCCAAAGAGTGGAAACACGCCATTATCAAACCCCTATTAAAAAAAACACAACTAGACCCCGCAGTTCTGGCCAATTATCGTCCAATATCCCTGTTGCCTATTACAGGCAAGATAGCAGAGAAGCACGCGAACAGCACGATCTCCAGTTTTCTAGAAGACAACAGCATCATACATCAGACCCAGATGGGATTCCGACCAAAACACAGTACGGAATCAGCATTGCTTGTGGTCACTGAAAAACTTAAATATATCCTAGACCAAGGGAGATCTGCAGCCCTAGTACTTTTGGATTTAAGCGAGGCGTTCGATACGGTAGACCACACAGTGCTTATCCAAAGGCTTGAGGATGTTGGAATTAGAGGAATGGCCAACCAATGGGTTGCGTCATTCCTGAGTGAGAGATCCTTCCAATGCAAGGAGGCCGGATTCACGTCAGACTCCCTCTCAGCTCCCTGGGGAGTCCCTCAGGGATCCTCCCTAAGTCCTACACTCTTTAACATATACCTTAGCCCCTTGGCCCACATTATACAGGAATTTGGCCTCTCCACCGTGTCATATGCGGATGACACGCAACTAGTGGTCTCAATCTCAGACTCCCTTGATTCGGACCACAGACAACTTGTCCCTTGCCTGGAAAAAATAGAATCTTGGATGGCTGATTGCAGCCTTAAATTGAATGGGGACAAAACCGAGCTAATGATCCTGGGCAGCAACTTTAGCCCTCGCTCGGAGATTCCCTGGCCAGCCAATTGGGGGCCGCCACCCCTTCCTAAAACAGCCATAAAAAACTTAGGCATGTGGCTGGACCAGAACTTGACGATGGAGGTTCAGGCCAGAAAACTTTCAAACACCTGCTATGGGATACTCCGTATGATTAGAAAAATAATTGCCCTGCTCCCAGAGAAGTCGAGGAAGACTGTAGTGCAAGCCTTGGTGGTTTCGAGGCTGGACTACGGCAACTCTCTCTTTCTGGGCTCTCCTAAATATGTTACAAATAGACTGCAAGTCGTACAGAATGCAGCTGCCCGATTGCTGTTGAATATACCCAGACACTATTCAGCCAGACCCTCATTGAGGGAGCTTCATTGGCTTCCAGTCCAAGCCAGGATCAAATTTAAGTCCTTAAACCTGGCTCATCGGGCCATGTATGGGAGAGGCCCCTCCCTGATCCAAAAGTTGGTCTCACATTACTCACCCTGTCGCCATCTTAGGTCAAGCTCTAACTTTCTGATGAACCCTACCAGATTCAAGAGAGCCAGATGGGGCGGAAGGTCATTCACTCATCTGGTACCCAAACTATGGAACAGTATGGATCCAGAACTCCGATTAATTGAAAACGAAGTGTCCTTCAAAAAAAGACTTAAAACATGGCTTTTCCCCTAATCCCTTGTGCTAACATCTGCCTTTCCTGTATCACTTTAGCGCTGAGATGCCCAAGGGTAGTCACGCGCTTTATAAATCCCCTAAACCTAAACCTAAACTCACAAAAGTGGATTGCAGATAGTTCAGTCCAGTCCTTTCACTGCCCAAGACAGAAGCAGCCACTGCAGGCCAACACAGCAAAGCACACAGCAAAGTGGTAGTTCCTCCTCACAGCTTCTCCAACTCTTCTTCTTGGCAGTCTTCTTGGTCCAAAAGAGTTCTGAAAGTCAGGGGTCTGGGCCCCAATATTTATATCCCAAAATCCTTTGATCTCTTAGGCAGAGAGTGTCTGTGCCCAGCCAGAACCAGTTCTGCCTTCTCTGGTGTGACTTCCTGGCAGGAGGTGGAGACGGCATGGTCAGAGGCAGACCAGGCCCTTTGAGGTGCAAAGAAATCTCCTCCCCCTTCCCCAATTGCAGCCCAGGTCTATTCAGCCCTTTCCTGACCCACCTAGACTATCTGGAGCCACTCCTGCTCCCCAGCCTTCTGTCATCCAAAACCCAGACAGGCAATCCACATTCCAGCAGAGGCACACGGGTTGACTGAGCAAGAAAATACCTACTTTCTAAAAGTGGTATTTTCAAACACAGAATATAAAAATCACCTTCACTAAAAGATGCATCTTTAGATTCTGAGTTCAGGCATACGAAACTTTATTTTCCTACCTAATTCCCCGGGCCAGTTATGTTTATAAGATGTTATAAACAAACTCCCCATTCTGTCCTATGGGGAACAGGTAACATTGCAATAGCGAAAAACGAAATTGTCCGTAATTCACTATCAGGACATGCCACACACACCAGGGCATGTCCTACATTTCACATACACTGCACCCGGCCCACAGGGGTACCTTGGGCCTACCTTAGGGGTGGCTGACATGTAAGAAAAGGGAAGGTGAGGGACTGGCAAGTGTGTGCACTGGCCAAGTCGACATGGCAGTTACAAACTGCGCGCAGACTCCGCAATGGCGGGTCTGAGTTACCTTTTCAGGGCTACTCACGTGTGTGGCACACCAGTGCTGCAGGCCCGCTAGTAGCATTTGATTCACAGGCCCTGGCACACTCAGTGCACTTTACTAGGGACTAACAAGTAAATCAAATATCCAATCATGGAAACACCAATCCATTACACAATTTACCACAGGAGCACTTGCACTTTACCACTGATCAGCAGTGAGAAAAGTGCGCAGAAACACTATGCCAGCAAAAACAGAGTCAAAACCAGGAGGTCAGAAAGCAAAAATCTCAGGGGAAACACGCCAAAAGATGCCAAGTCTAACACATGTCCCCTCCAGCTGAAAGTAGGGAGAACTACCCACCCTCCTGGGAGTTCTCTTCACTAAGGCGGAAGAACCTGGACAGACCATCTGCATTGGCGTGTTCTGTGCCAGGACGGTGTTCCACCATAAAGTCCATTCCCTGTAGGGAGATGGACCACCTCAGCAGTTTTGGATTCTCACCCCTCATTTGCATCAACCATCTGAGGGGCCTGTGGTCTGTCTGAACCCGGAAGTGAGTCCCAAACAGGTATGGTCTCAGCTTCTTCAGTGCCCAGACCACAGCGAAAGCTGCCCTTTCTATGGCACTCCACCTCTGTTCCCTGGGGAGTAGTCTCCGGCTAAGGAAGACTACAGGCTGGTCTAGGCCCTCTTCGTTCAGTTGTGAGAGCACCGCTCCCACTCCATGCTCTGAAGAGTCAGTCTGCACGACAAATTCCTTGGAGAAGTCGGGGGCCTTGAGCACGGGTGCCGTGCACATGGCGGCCTTCAGGGCATCAAAAGCCTTCTGGCAGGACTCAGTCCAGATCACCTTCTTGGGCTGCTTCCTGGAAGTCAGCTCTGTTAAGGGGGCAACAATGGTGCCATACCCCTTAACAAACCTCCTGTAGTACCCGGTTACTGTTAATGTTAATGTTACTGGAATATATAAAGCGCACGTATACCCGGAGGTGTCTTGGCGCTGAGGACATTAGTAGACCTGCTCGGGCGTCTAGTTCTGGAACAACCAGGTTTTCAGTCCTTTCCTAAAGGAGGAGAGGGAGCTCGCACATCTGAGCTCACTCGGAAGAGTGTTCCAGAGTTTAGAGGTGCCATAGCAAAAGCTGCGGCCGCCCCAATGCGATGTTCGAATTCTGGGCACTGTCAGGAATTTGGCTCCTGTAGAGCGAAGATGTCTGGTCGGTTCGTACCAGGCGAGAAGATTTTGCAAAAAGACAGGACCCGTGTGGTTCAATGCTTTGTACGCCAGACACAGAGCCTTGAATTTTATCCGTTGTGCTACAGGAAGCCAATGCAGGCTGCGAATCTCTTTGGATACGGATTTGCACCTGGGGGTGTTGGACAGTAACTGTGCAGCTGTATTTTGAACACTCTGAAGCTTTTTTAGGCACTGCTTCTGAATGTTTAGGTACAGCCCATTACAGTAATCAAGTTTAGACTAAATCAACGATGTGACTACCGTTTTTCTGGTGTCCACAGGAATATAAGGGAGAATCTTCCTTACTTTCTTGATAAGGAAGTGGGAGGAGGAGACGGTTGCATTTGTGTGCTGGGTAAGTGAAAGTTTGTTGTCAAGCCACACTCCCAGGTTCTTAGCCTTAACCGCAGGTTTTGGTGGATCTCCCATCTCTGCCGGCCACCACAGATTGCCCCAGTTTGGTTGCATGTTACCAAAGATCAGGATCTCTGTTTTATCAGAATTAAGTTTAAGACAGTGTGTACTCATCCATCGGTTAATGGCACACATACAATTCTGAAATTGCTGAGTGGGGGGAACCTGATTTTTATATGCCGCCAGCACAATCTGGGTGTCATCGGCGTAAGATGTAAGACTGAACCCAAAGTCCCGGATCAAAGGGGCCAGTTCGGATACATATACGTTAAATAGCGACGGGCTCAGGGAGGAGCCCTGTGGCACTCCGCACGGGAGGGTATAAGGCTTAGAGTGATACCCATCAACCGAAACTGTTAACCTCCTATCCTTGAGAAAGGAGGACAGTAGGGCCAGAGCTGTGCCCGGTGAGTCCTAAGAAGGCCCTCACCTCTGTCTGGGTCTTGGAGGGCTCCCAAGCCAGAATGGTGTCAATCTTGGGTTGTAGGGGCGCCACCTGGCCGCTTCCTACCTGGTGTCCCAAGTACACCACCGAACCCTGCCCGATCTGGCACTTACTGGCCTTGATCGTGAGGCCTGCGCTCTGCAGCGCCTTCAACACTTCACCGAGGTGCTGCAAGTGTTCTTCCCAGCTGGAACTGAACACTGCGATGTCATCCAGGTAGGCGGCACTGAAATCCTCCAGCCCAGCCAACACCTGGTTGACCAACCTCTGAAAGGTGGCAGGGGCATTCTTCAACCCAAAGGGCATCACCCGGAACTGGTAATGTCCTTCTGGGGTTGAAAATGCTGACCTCTCCTTGGCCCCATCGGTTAAGGCAATCTGCCAGTACCCAGACGTTAAATCAAACGTGCTGAGGAACTTGGCAGCTCCCAACCGATCAATGAGCTCATCAGCTCTGGGTATGGGGTGTGCATCAGTCCTGGTGACGGCATTGAGCCCACGGTAGTCCACACAAAACCGCAGTTCTGGAGTGGCACCGGGTGCAGCAGCCTTTGGGACCAAGGCCACTGGGCTGGCCCAAGGACTGTTGGAAGGCTCGATCACCCCTAACTCCAACATCTTAGAGACCTCCCCTTTAATGCTGGCCTTGACCCGGTCAGTCAACCTTTAAATCTTGTGCTTCACAGGAGGGCTGTCACCGGTGTCCACGTCATAGGTACACCAGTGAGTAACACCTGGGGTCAGGGAGAACAGTGGGGCAAACTGTCCCAACAACTGGTGACAGTCGCTCTGCTGCTCTGGAGTCAGTGTAGGGGAGAGGATCACACCTTCCACTGATCCATCGCGCTCCTTGGTAGACAGGAGGTCAGGGAGAGGTTCACTCTCCTCTTCCACCCCATCATCTGTCGCCAAGAGCATGCTCACTTCGGACCTCTCAAAGTGGGGCTTGAGGCAGTTCACGTGGAGGACCCTCAAAGGGTGGCATTCTGGTCATACCACTTCCTCATTTCTTCCTGGCTGGCTTCTAGGTTCGCCTGCGTGAGTTTCCTGAAGCGGGCAGTTTGGTTTCTGAAGGCCAGCATGTAACTAAACACATCCTGGGGAGCTTTCCTGGGAGCTGCCTCCCAGCCTTCCTTTACCAAACTCAGAGGTCCTCTCACAGGGTGACCATACAGAAGCTCAAAGGGACTAAACCCAAGAGACTTCTGTGGTACCTCCCTGTATGCAAAGAGAAGGCACGGCAAGAGGATGTCCCACTTACGCCTCATGGGTTCTGTTAGACCCTTAATCATGCCCTTCAAGGTCTGGTTGAATCTCTCCACCAGACCGTTACCTTGTGGGGGTAAGGGGTGGTGAACTTGTAGGTTACACCACACTCCTTCCACAGGGATGTCATATACTTGGATATGAAATTGGTCCGCCTGTCAGAAACCACCTCTCTCGGGAACCCCACTCGGGAAAAGATCCCCATTTACGCCCGGCCCACCACTGGCGCCATCGTTGTCCTGAGAGGGATTGCCTCCGGGTATCGGGTGGCATGGTCCACCAAGACCAGGATGTACCTGTTGCCCATGGCTGTCTTGGGATCCAGTAGCCCCACAATGTCCATCCCTACCCTTTCGAAGGGCGTTCCAACCACTGGAAAAGGTTGGAGAGGAGCTCTGACCTTCCTCCCACTCTTACCACTTGCCTGGCAAGTTTGGCAAGACCTGCAATGTCCATCTGACTGCCTTCGCATTCGGGGCCAGAAGAAGTGGGTGACAAGCCTGTCAAAGGTCTTGTCCTGCCCCAAATGTCCTGCCAAAGGCACGTCATGAACCAGACCCAGTAGGAAGGTCCTGAATCGCTGGGGTACCACCAGCACACGGGCTGACCCAGGCTCAGCGACCTTAGGCTCACTGTACAGGAGATCATTCTCCCAGTAGATCCAATGTGATCCGGACTGATCACCAGCTGCCTGGTCTGCAGCCTGTCGCCGCAGACCCTTCAGAGAAGGGCACTCCTTCTGCTCCTTGCAGAATTCCTCCCTGGTGGGACCCCCTTCTTGCTGCCAATGGGTCAGCTCAGATATGTCCCCCAGTTCAGCTACCTGCTCCCCTGTAGGCACCGGGGCGTCCCCCTCAAAGTCCGCCTCCTCCCGGTCAGTGGGAACTTCAGGGGCCGGTTTCCCGCGCCCCTTGCCCTTTCTCTTGGCAGGGACTTGGGCCACTGTTTCAGGCTCCAAGTCCTCTTGATCACCCTCTCTGGCCGCCATTGACTGAGTGGACACGCATGCCCACTCTGGCAACCCAAGCATCTCCAAGTGAGACCTTAGCTCAAAATCCTTCCATAAGGACTGCTCCAGGTCGTTACCTAGCAGACAATCTACAGGCATGGAAGGGCTCACAACCACCCTCAAGGGACCTGAGACCCCCCCCACTCGAAGGGAACCTGCGCCACCAGACACTGGCACTCTGAATTGTCCACTGCAATGACCTGGTGGAATGCCCCTGGGACTACCTGCTTCTCAGAGACCAGGTGACACCGGACTGAGGTCACACTGGCTCCAGTATCTCTGAGAGCCTCTACCCTTTTCCCATTGATGATCACCCAGGTGCTGTATTTCTTTGTGTTAGGGGGCACCGGGTTTCCTGGGACCATCTCACTGTCCCCTATTGAGACGAGGGTCAATTCTGCGGGGTCCCCACCCTCCTGTGGGTACTCCTCCTCCCCAAGCGCTACACTAGCCAACACCTTGGACTGCCCACCGGTGGGTGGCTGTGCCCCCTTAGGGCACTTGGGGTCCCTCTTCATGTGACCCACCTGGTCACATGCAAAACACTTGCGGGCCGGTCTCAGCAGGCTTTCCTGACGAGACCCCTTGTTTCTTATCTCCTGGGGGATGGGAACCTTTACCCTGGGTGTTAGTTTGGGGCCCTTTAGAGAACTCCTGTGTTTTACCCTTGTCCCCCCCACTTTTCTGCTGGGGACCCTGCCCACCTTTGGCTGAGTCTCCCCATACGCTTTCCTGTGGACCCTGGTACTCACCCAGCGGTCCGCCTCCATAGCAAGCTTCCTGGGGTCAGTCAGCTTACTATCAACTAGGTGCTGGCGCAGATCTGCAAAACATAGACTAGACAAGTGCTCCCATGCAATCAAATTGTAGAGCCCCTGAAAATCTGTCACATTACTGCCCTTCACCCAGCCATCCAGTGACCTGCAAAACATATCTACACATTCCAACCAAGTGTTGGCATCAGACTTCTTACTGGACCTGAACTGATCCCTGTACTTTTCAGGAGTGAGACCATACTTAGTGAGAAGGGCGTCCTTCATGTCTGGATAGGTGAGGTGATACCCTTACCCAAAGCTATTAAGGTATCCCTAGCTTCTTCTGGGAAGAGAGGCCACAATCCTGCTCCCCAATTCTCCTCAGGGACCCCATTCATGTGTATCGCTGCCTCGTAACCCTGAAACCACCTTTGTATGTCATCCCCCTTCTTGAATTCTTTGCCTACATTCTTAGGGATGTGCACAATCCTGTCTGCCTGTCTTGACGGGTTGCTGCCACCATCTGAGCTGGCTCTACTCCTCTGATCCAGCTCCTTTATCCTGAACTCATGCTCTAACATCATCCTTTTCTCCTCCATGGCTAACTTAAGCTTCTCCAGTTCTACTGCAACTCTCCTTGCTTACCGCCTGTCCTCCAGCTCTCCTGGGGACAGGCCACTGCTGCCTGGCCTGGAGGGTTCCCCCCTCTCAAAAGCACATCCACCCTAGGAATAGGCTCCTCCGCCTCTCCACTGAGATCACCAGACTGCTCGCTGGCATGTCTGGCTGCTACCCAGGCCCTCAGCGCCTTTTGTAGCTCCTCCTTCCACGTGAGGCCTCTGACTTGGACTTTTAGGGTTTTGCAAATTGATTTCAATTCCCTTACATTGTAGGATTCCAACCTATCCTCCTCAAAAGCAATTTCCAGGGATGCAACAGATGATGCTCTTGATTCAGGCATGATGAAGTAGCAAGTTCAAACTGGCAAGATCAAAAATAGGCCAAAAAGAAAAAATACCAGTATGTGGCACGTAATGGTCTGCGATATGGTAGTAGTGCACACCAATCACTGTAAGTCAAGTGCAAACGCAAGTCATATCCTCACCGCTGACAACCAATGTTAGAAATGGGATTTTTGGTAGGCTAGGGCATGTGCCAAAGCCAGGCAGAAACCACCACTCTAGTCAGGATAAGGGAGTTACACTCCTAAAATAACCCCTGCTCACCCCCTTGGTAGCTTGGTACGAGCAGTCAGGCTTATCTTAGAGGCAGTGTATAAAGCATTTACACATAACCAACAGTAATACAGTGTAAGCACTACAAAAGGACACCACACCAGTTTAGAAAAATATCCAATATTTTTATATACTTAAGACAAGACCAAAAATGATACAAACAATAAACAGTAAAGGGACCCTGGAAAAGTTTGATAGGTGAGGAAGGAACCAGGGAAATGGAAACGGCAAAAACACAAAAACCTTCCCTCACATATATACCTCTAACATTGGCCATAAGTCCATAATTCCAGAAAACCCACAGACCAAAAATATTTTTATAAGAATTTTTTTTTCTTTAATTCATGTATTAATCAAAATATATTTTTTTCATAGTATTTTATACATTTTTCTTCATTATCATATGTGATGCAGGCGACATCACACAAGATTCAATAAAAACAAGACAGAAGCCCAACATCATGATATAATGGGGTACCTATGAGTAAATATACATGTAACCACCCCAACCACCACATACAGAAAAACCAACAATCAATAGCAATAAGTCATACAAAACAGATAATAACAAAAAACAGTACATACAACAAAATTGACAAGGCAAACAGAAAAAGAAGCGCCGACGCGCGTTTCGGAGATCCCAAATATATGTCAAACTCCTTCTTCAGGGCGCACTTTATTTAATCATTTTGAAGTTGACCATCATCTTGACTGTAAACACGTATTCTCATCAAATTGTTGTAGATTTGTATAAGGAAAATTAAAGGGCTTCAATCACAATAAAATATTGGTCTGTGGGAAGGAAACATACAATAAATATTTCTTGTAACAGTAATTTACAATTAAAAAAGGAGCAATATAAACCCATTCCAAATGGTGCAGATGCAGAGCAAAGATGTGATAAAGAGTATTTACTGCCACCAAAAAAATATATATATCATAACAATAACCAAGAAAGATACAGTGATGAACAGACCCCTCATATCCCAATTACATATAAAAGAAAAGAAAGAAAGTAATTTGATACACCCCTTGAAGAACTCAGAAAATCAAAACTAAGTATGAAAAGTGTGGTCCACATACTTCGAGTGGATTCCAATACACACAACGGTCAGATGGACACAAGCGGTACACGCCTCCACCGGTCAATGTTCATAAACTGAAGAAATCAAAAGGACAAGATATACAGTCCAGAAAAATACTAAAGGTAAATACTCATAAGGTTACTACTGATTCCAAAATGGAGGCTAAAGCTTCAAAATAGCTAAACACACAGCGGACGTCCATAGGGTACAGCATGCATACCCAAACTGGAATGCGTATAGTAGAATAGATTAAAACCAGACTAGTGACTGGCTAACTCACAAATTGCTAGCCATCTAATGTAATATATTTGGGTAAAAACCTCACTATAGAGGACTGATGGAATATGTCTGGGTAAAAACCTCACTCTAGAGGACTGATGGAAGCACAGACTGGCAGCATAGTGAACCGACACACTCAAACTATACCCTATAGGGCGTGAGATGACAATGACGCTATGGCAAGCTTAACATACAGAAAATGAACAGAATAACTAAAATTAAGTGAACTACACTCTATCAGATACCCTAACTAAGTGTCTTTTGGATAATCTATGCTAATCTAAGAAGCAGTACTCACATAGATAAAAAGTAGAATTCCCATAAGAAGTAGTACTTTAAAAATTGAAGCATGGACAGTTCAGGTATCGCAGAGCCACAATGGACATAACGACCTAAACACAAAAATAATATAAGAAAAGAGTTTTAATAAACAGACCAGTCAAGAAATAGACAATACGGGGCAGTGACTAAATGAAAAGAAAAAAAGTCACTTACAATCTTAATGGACAAGATGTCTCTAAGTTGCCGGGTACCGCGTTCGGTACTTAGTTAATAGGGCCCGGTGCTGCCGAAAGAAACTGCCTCCTCGTGCACGGTCTGATAAAAGGATCACGAGGAAGCCAAAAAAGTCAGCGTGTGAAAATTGGTAAATGAAAACTACACAAATGACAAAAAATGTTAGTATAAAGGCGACCAGCCGTACTACTCACCATAGGTCTACCGTCCTCAATCCTACACCGCGGGGGTCCCAGGTTGTAAACGCAGCTACAAACGGGAAAGAAAGGGACCTGCGTCTTATAAAGGGAGAAGATTCTAACCGATAGTCACATGGGCGGACGGGATGAAAACCCAACACAAAGGAAGGACTATGGGTGAATGACTTCCTATTAGTTCACAGGCTACCTCTCTACGTCCTAAACATAGAGAACGGACTCATGCGGTCCACGCAGAAGGCAGCCATGATGGAATGGACCATAAAGAAAGGAAAGACTGCTAGATGGCCTACTGGAGGAATACACCCGTGAACCTGAATAATAATAAAGAAATCAGCTGGTACATTATAATACACCAACCAAAATACATGGCAGTTACAAACTGCGCGCAGACTCCGCAATGGTGGATCTGAGTTACCTTTTCAGGGCTACTCACGTGGGTGGCACAATCAGTGCTGCAGGCGCACTAGTAGCATTTGATTCACAGGCCCTGGCACACTCAGAGCACTTTACTAGGGACTAACAAGTAAATCAAATATCCAATCATGGAAACACCAATCCATAACACAATTTACCACAGGAGCACTTGCACTTTACCACTGATCAGCAGTGAGAAAAGTGCGCAGAAACACTACGCCAGCAAAAACAGAGTCAAAACCGGGAGGTGAGAAAGCAAAAAACTCAAGGGAAAAACGCCAAAAGATGCCAAGTCTAACAGCCGCATATACACAGCCCAGTATTAGGCTCCTGCAGTTGTCAGCGCCATGAATTACTAAATTACAACTGAACAGGGGTCGTGACTTGCTGACCGTGCAGTATTGCCAAGGCCGTCATGGCCGATTAGTCAGACACCAGTAGCAGTGAGTGTGGCTTGCCCTCAGTGCAGTTGTTAGGAGAATTACAATACCATTTACAGGTTACACTGGGCTTGCTACCAGCGGGTCACTTGTGTGAGCGAGTTAACTGCCATTGTAAAAAGGCATAAAAGGAGTGTGGCATTACACACGAGATTACTAGGAATTAAATCAGGGACCAGCAACCCATACACATGGATTTTGGTGGAGGGCAATCATTTCCGGGGTAAACCATGTGAACCAGGTCTAGTGCTTTAAGCATAATGGGTCACGGCTGGTTAGCACGCTCAATAGATCTGGGAACGGACTAGGCATACTCTGCAGTGAAGAAGGCGAAAGAGCTGCACGTTGCTACAATCCGGAGTGTGGCGGAAGCAATAATTCTATCCCAACCAAAGCGAATCAATGTACTTACTGTCAGATGCACAACATACAAACGTTCACTCCAGCCTCACTGAACCAGTCTTGACACGAACAAGTGTTCGACATAGTTTGTCATTATCCCTGACTGGGCAAAGGTCTGGTCTCTTAGCAGAAATTGTGACCCCGTAGACCAGCGCGTGTTAGTGGTGCTTCAGTTAAGCTATTTTCGCTCGCATTATCGCCCTTGCAGTCAGACGGGTTGCATAAGTTTGTTACTTAACATGTATGTGGTTCTATAGCTGGGAAACACTGGTTTAAAGCACATAGGGTCACAGCTATCTAAACACATTGAGCATTCCCATTTCCGAGAAAGGGCGGGTATCTTTACATAGTGTTCTCCGCCAGCTACCAGCCCACAAGCTTTTCCTGCAGGTCTGCATTATGGTAGTCCTTTTGCAGAAGTATGGAACGGGACGTCTTGCACCAGGGTGCGGACATTTAGCGGGTGACACAGCAAATAGGCTGCTGTCAGATGAGGGTGCTTGCAGGCTAGGAGGCCATGTAATGTAGCAGAACCTAACGGTAAAAACCCCTCTCCCCCACCGGATTGCCTGATGAGGTGAGGGCAGTGGGATTTGCAAAGTACAGGTGTTTTATTCGCCCATACAGGGGCAGAAGGGTACATTGCAGGAATCGGTATAAATAGAGTGGGGGCAAGACCAAGATGTGCACCGGGAACCATGAGAGCATGGGGATAAGATCAAAATCTCGCAGCTGCAAGTTAGCCAGGTGGGTTGCGTCAGTTGGTTATGCCAGAAAGTGTGCTGTGGCTCCAATAGCGTTAAGAAATATGGGTTTGGCACTCTAGTGCTGACAATCCTAGAGCACACACTGTACCTCAATCTCAGTAGGTGAAGGTAGTGTGCTCATATATTTTCCATGTCTTCGCAATCCAAAGGCATTGGCATCTTTTGCGGCACCTTGGATACCTGCAACTAAAGCAGGCGATGGGCTATATATGCTGGTTGGGGTCACCAGCATGGCAACACAGCATCTGTAGATCGCAGCCAGACGAATGGGTGGTGCAGGCAAGTAGGACAGGAGATGTAGCAGAATCTTCGGAGTCCCCTTAGGGTACCTCAGGACCCACTCCTCTGGGATTAGATCCACCTTTGCCTCGTTATGTGGGGAGGTCCCCCTGGCGTCCTAGGAAGGCATGACAACCCTTGTTGGGGCAGTAGTTGGTTATCAGTTTGAACCCTCTAGTTGGGACTCGTCAAGTAGGGGGTGGGGTGAATTATGGCTTAATCACTCCCCCCAAAGGTAAATGTATATCCTGGCACACTGGGCTCATCTGATTATATCACACAGAACTGTGGTTTCATAGTGAGCAGTAGTTTGTTATGCTCTTGGGTCCCATCTCCTGTTGGCACTGCGCTCCCGTACAATGGGAGGTAAGTGGGTTGAGATAAGGGTATTGGTTGGCCCGCACAATAACTTGCAGGTAAACAAGGTTGTGGTTAAAGAGGAGAACAGTAGTTCCCAACCTCCGGGGAAGCCATCGTACAGTCATACAGAAGGGCTAATATAGCCATGTGCAAGCCCACCAAGCAGGAGGGCCTGGTTCAACTCATTTTGAATATAATAGAAGGGCTTGGTAAATTAGGCTTGGCCTCTTTTGTGCAAACACCACTCTGTTCCCGATTGGGACGGGGCACACCTTTCAGAGTTAGATAGGGAGGTGGTCCAACTAGAAGGATGGTAACGGCAGGTAGCAGGAGGTTATAGAGCCTGCAATAACGTGAAGGGTATTAAAAAGCTGTGGTTAAGAAAAGAACAGTAGATTCCCCCCCCCACTGTGGAGGCCATCTCATTTCGACAGAAAGGTAATTAACGCCATGGACAAGCTTACCAAGCTGGAGGGCATGGTTCAACGCAAACTCAATATAAATATTAAGGGCTAGGTAAATTGGCATGGCCTTTTTCGCATAACACACCTGTCAGAGGTAGCTAAGGAGATGGTCTGCCTAGAAGGACTAAAGGTCAACAAAGAGGAGGACGGGGTGCACCTGTAAAAGGTGGGCATGGATCTGTTCCTACTGGACATTAGCGAGGCCCTGGAAATAGTGGGTTGCAGGTGAGAAAATTGGTAATTTTGGTGGGGGGCTCTGTAGGCGACGGGGGCCACCTCCAGAGCTTTGGTGGAGTTACAGGGCGATCCGGAAGCAGAAGGGTACAGAAGGGTACCTCTTCAGGAGCACAATAGGGGTGCCAGTGCCAAATCCCAGGAGTCCTCATGGCAGGTCCCTGGAAGAAATTCATCGGCGCCCCGCTAGTCCTTAGGGCGGTTGTAAGCCTGAACAACCGGGGGCTGGCCTTGCAACGCTCTGCTCGGAAAGGGGCGTGAGTAAGACGGTGGTCCAGTGGTCCACGTGATCCTAGGGAGGGGGACCACACCGTAATTGGTAGCACTGATTGGGTTGGCCACAGTGCAATTTGGCTCATCAGGCGGGCAGGGCAGCGTAGGTAAGTCACCACTGCCTGCCCTTGGATCGCCCGTAAGATAACCCACCATGTTGCATACTTTTGTATGGAATAAACCTGCAGCAATATTTTCCCAAACAAAAATTGTGTTGTGTATTCACTTATTCCATCATGCATGCTATTTGGCATTGGGTGTGGAGTGTTGCCTATATATGCACTATGGGTCTGGTCTTTGTGTAGTCTGTGTACTGTAATAACTTGCCCTAACAGTAGTAATAGAAAATGGATTTTGATGAATTCTAAACTTTAGCAAAGACAGTCCCAGGTAACTTACAAAATCAAAATGTAGCCCAATTCGCTGTAGCAACAAATATATTGAGGATGGTGTGTCAAAGTGGTGTTTATAATGTTTATTTTCAGAAAACACATGTATCTTTCTGTTTCTCACCACATTTCGCGTCCAAAGTTTATTCTGAAGGCTGTTTTTTCAAGGAACTGTGAAGGTTGGTTTATCCCTTTTTATGACGACTGGGAAAAATGATGTTCCTAATGCGCATGCGCGGAGTACATCTATTTCTATTTGACGATCCTGTGCAGACGCAATATTTTCAGGACTTGCAGTACAGCTGACCCCAATAAGTAGGCGAATGCGCATTTGACAAGATGGTCAGTAATTCTGCTAGGAGGAATTACGAAAAATGATGGGAACAGTTTCATAGATGGAATTGGTAGCACGCAAGTGGTAACATAAATGAACCATTACAAAGGAAGCAAAATAAAGAGCCATTCACCTAATATGTTGTGGTGGTGCAAATATATCTAGAGAATGCGTACCACTGGCGGAGAGCATCTAAACATGCGCCAATGAGGGTAACGTCCACGAGGTGATTTCAGGTTGCTGACATCAGAACAAGGTTTCAGTCCCCTGACATAAGAGCAGCACCTTTGAGGTGATTTGCTGGATCTAATGTGTCAAAGGGAGACTCGAACATGGATCCCCGGAGGGAGAGGGTGTGGCGCAGCGGTCAGAGCTGCTGACTCAGGAGGTAGGGATCCGTGTTCGAGCTTTGGCTCAACATTCTGTGAAAATCACTTAATCTCCCCCGTGCCTGCGCTATATAAATCTACTAATTTAAATTTAAATTAAACAAAAAAAAGCAAGCACCGATCTCAGAGGGGTGGGTGGGCAAGGAGTGTTGTGGGAGGGGTGAGGGGATGGGCAGAGACATCACAGGGAGATTAAGTGTGAAGCGGTAATTTAAATTAAACTAAAGAAACAACCAGTGTTGTGGTAGGGGTGAGGGCGTGGGGAGATACGGCACAGGGAGAGTAAGTGTGAAGTGGTAATTTAAATAAAAGAAAAAACAAGCAGCGACTTCGGAGGGGTGGTGGGGGCGGGCTAGCATTGTTGTGGGAGGGGTGAGAGGTTGGGGGGACGGGCACAGGGAGATTAAGTGACGGCAGAGCAAATGAATCTGCAGAAGCGAAGTAAGCAGAACACTTAACGACCAACAAAACAAGCATTGGCATAGCCAATAGGTCTCGCCTTTGGGACATTATAAGTGTTTAGCCATGCAACAGTTGATGTTGAACCAAGGATATTGTGCTGCATAATTAAATACTTATAAGGTCCCAAAGGCGAGACCTATTGGCTATGCCAATGCTTGTTGTACATGCTTTTGATCAGGACCAGCGCTTCGGATGGAGAGCGGAGGTGACAGAACAGGGGTCAAACTTGTTTGAGAACCAGTTCTAATTAATTGTATGCACCTTACTGTTTGTTTATACAAAAGCTTTCAGTCATCGCTTATAGTTTTAGATACTTGCTGTGAACTCAGATTCTAAGTCATTTATTCACATGTATTATGTAAAATCTATTATGGAGTGCAGTCAGCAGCTAGGTGCCATATCACCTTTACCAGTATAAAAACTTTTATAGCAGCGGGGGGGAGTTGTATATTGACTCAGTAGAAAGTGTCCTCGGGGTTCCTTAGCCTATACCAGTAAATTGAGATAAACACGCAAATTCCGGTATTGTTTGCTCTACTGTATATTAAGTAATTCTGACCTAGAATCTCCCCGCTCACTTTGCAAAGCACTTTCACACTTTTTTCTCAGTAGAATATATCCATACATAATTGCACTTTGGTAAGCACTGGCGCATTTTTCTCGTTGAATGTATGTATATAAGGAACGAAATGGTATAGTATTCTCTATAGCATTGTTTACAGTTGAACAGCATTACAGCCCATGCTTTCGATCAGGATCTCCACCTCGGATGGAGAGAAGAGACGTTAGGGCAGAGGTTACATTTTGGGGTCAATCTCACTCCAGGTAAACATAGGATATGCCTATGCAGCACCTGATTGGAGGCTAGGTTTCGGTCGATTCTGACTAAGCCAATCCAGGCACCGCCCAAATCCCAGCCAAACCCAACCGGAAGCCTAAAAAACATACAGTACAGACGTGCTGCAGTCAACGATGGCTTTGGTCGTCACACTCGTAGCAACATTCCATAGGATCCACAGATCCAAACTTCTCTGTAAGCAAACAAGTTCAGAGTACCTTCATTTCTTTAACTTGAAAGGACGAGTAACTGCACTTTTCAGCACAGGAGCAATACTTGTAATGGAACCTGCACATCTGATCTGATACTCTGGGATATTGATTGCCTGCATTTCTATATTCCCATTTAAACCACTGAACATGATCATACTTTTCTCCTCAAAAGTAGTAACAGTATTACTATTAAGTCGATTGCTTGCCTCGTTTGTCTAAGGCTGACATTAAATCTCCCCACATGAACCCACAGCATTTGTTTCACAGAGTCCTACACTTGGATGAAGAGCTACTTGAGTAAACAGAGTTTTGCCCTGTCGCAACGCAAGCTGCTAGAGATGATCAGTGCTAGAGATGCTCAGGGCAGTATTTTTGTAACCCCCAACCCAAAAAAATAAATAAATAATTACATCTCGGTAATCTGCAAGCTTTTTTTTAGAAAGGAGTTTAAGGGGAGTATTATGTTTATTAGCCAGAAGGGGGGAAAGGCAGCCAAAAAGTGCCCCTTCGCTTGTCCCAAATGCAGGGGCAGCCATTGTACACAGAGAAAGGTTGAGCGCAGTGCTCCCCTTTGTATCTGCTGCTATCGCAACTTGCTTTTTACCGTCAACAAACGCGCGACTGGTATCATTTTAAAAACCAGCACAAGCGCGCGCCTCGCGAGGCAGCAGGGGGAGGGGGCCTGCGCGATTCCCTTGCGGGAGCGTGCAGCAAGGCGCGATGATTGCGACCATATGGCGCCACCATATGGCGCCGCGCGCTCCCGCAAGGGAATCGCCAGACGTGCACGCGTTGCCATTGCAAGCAATGCAACGCGTGCACGTTTTTGCCCCCAAAGCTGTGCCGATCGCTAAAGGTCTCTCCTATGCAGCGCATGCGCGCTGCGTAGGCGAGACCTAAAAAAGAGTGCTCTCAAAGCTTATCCACCAAACAAAAGGCAGCATTTCCAAAGGACAGAAAGACAAACCAATTAAAAAGATGGGCGGTGCTCCAAGCCCATATTCTAGATAAAGCATAAAGATAAAGATAGGTGGGACCTAGAGAAAAATCAATGTGACCCTGTGTAATATAACTGGTGCTCATGTGAAGCACTCCAATACCCAGGGCCACAAGAATTATGCGTCAGGGGAGAGCCAAATTATTCAGCAAGGGTGACTATATTGTGTGGCAAGAAAAGCCAAATTATGCGGTGTAGTGCGGAACATTTTCTGATAGTATTTCTCCATTATTTTGTCATTTTTACACTGTTTGGGCATAGGTTGCACCTAATTAGTACCAGTTTAACACCCAAACATAGCACTAACCTCCAGAAAGGTGGCCAGTAAACATTTGCAAAGGGCCTTCCACTGCGCAACAGCATGTTTCCCTGCGTTTTAGTAACGTTTGAACCCTTTCAGCAAGAATTTTTTTTTGTGTTAAAATCGGAAGATTATACAGCACATGATTGATTACGTGGCAAATGTGTCAGATCCATAATTCTGCACAAAATGCCATGGCCACACAATCGCATAATTCCAGTGGCACTCTCAATACCGTTGGGTCAAGTTCACACTATATAAAACTGCAAAAAAATAAGAAATAAACACATTTAAGCATTTTGTAGCAGGTGTGTGAGGCCCGCTCTGAAGCGTACTTGAAAAGCTAGTTCTTCAGCTTCTTGTGAAAGTCAAGAAGCGAGGAGGAGCATCTAATGTGTTGTGGGAGATTGTTCCAAGCTTTAGGAGCCAGGTACGAGAAAGTACAGCCCCCTGCACTGCTTTTGTGTATGCATGGGGTGTGCGCTAGTGAGAGACCGGCAGAGCAGAGGTGTATGGAAGGTTGGTGGAAGTGAATTCGGCTGTTCGGGTAGGCAGGGCCAGTGTTATGGAGAGCTTTATAGATGTTGGTGAGGAGTTTAATGGGTGCACGCTTGTGTATCGGGACTCTGAGCCACTGGAGTTCCCTAAGGTGTGATGTGTGCTAGGCATGGTAGGTTGAGGACTAGTCTAGTTGCTGTGTTTTGGATGGTCTGCAGTTTTCTTGTGAGCTGGTTGTTAATCCCTGCATACAGGGTGTTTGCATAGTCTAAGTCTGCTGGTGATGAGGGCTTGGTTGGTCATTTTTCTGCTGTTGTCTGTTCGCCCCCTAAAGATTTTCTTCAGCATCCTTAGTGTGTTGAAGTAGGTCAAGGCCACTGCGTTGACTTAATAAGTCATACCCAGTTTGTTGTCTATGATGATTCCGAAGTTTCTCGCTTGCGAGCAGGGCGTGGGAGTGGGTCTAAGGTCTGTGGGACACCAGGTGGAGTCCCATGGTGAATCGTTCTTCCTGAAGACTACCACCTCGGACTTGTCCGAGTTCAATTTGAGGCAATTGGATTTCATTCAGGTGGCTTCTTCTGTCATGCTTGTGGTGAACTTGTTCCTGGTGTTGGGTGTTTTGTCCGAGAAGGAAAGTATCAGTTGAATGTCGTCTGCGTCAGTGAGGATGTTTATATTGTGACCTAGTATGATGTCAGCCAGTGTGCTTATGTAGATGTTGAAGAGCTTTGGGCTGACTGAGGGGCCCTGCAAGACTCTGCAAATAAGATCTCATGCTTCAGAGGCATAGGGGGTATGTTGACAGTTTGGGTTCTTCCGGTTAGGAAAGGAGGTTAGGAAAGGAGCAGATCCATTTGAGAATGAGTCCCTGGATGCCTGCTTCGTAGAGTCACTGGATTAGGATGGGGGGGGACATGGTGCTGATGAGTCTAAAAGGACGAGGGCTGAGGTTTCCCTCCTGTCAAATGGTGGTTTCCGTGCTGTGGTTGGGTCTGAATACTGATTGGGTGGTGTCGAGAAGTTGGTGTTTGGCGAGATGGTTGGGAGGCACTTGTTGACTGCTTTTTTCAGGACTTTTGCTTGGTAGGGAAGGAGGGCTATTGGTCGATAATTGAGGATTTGGTCATGTAAAGCCAAGAGTTTCTTTAGGATGGCATTGATGGCTACATGTTTCCATGATTCTGGGAAGGTGGCTGTACTGATGGAGGTGTTGCAAATGGGGGTGAGGGCCTTGCTGATGGGGACTGCTCCTTTGTCGAAGATGTGGTGGGGCCAGAGTTCCTCCAGAGCCCCAGAGTGAATGGTCTTCATGATTGTTGTGATTTCCTTTTGTGCTAATGTGTCCCATCTGGTGATTGTATTGACTTCCTTCATCACTTGGAGACTTCTGGAGGAGTGGGGAGAAGTGGTTGTTGTGGGGGGTTTTGTTGTATAGAGTTGTGATTTTTGTGCGGAAGAAATTTGAGAGGTCGTTATACAAATCTTGTTTTCAGTGGCAGCTGTTGGTGTGGCAAAGTCTTTGACGACTGTGAAAATTTCTTTGCTGCTGTTGTAACTGGCATTTATTCATTCATCCAGGGCCTTCCTCTTGGCTTCTCGGGTAAGCAGCTGGTACCTCTTTGTGTGGCTTAGAAGGCGCCTTTTTCCACTTCCCCTTTGCTGGTTCTCCATTTCTGTTCCAGTTGTTTGCAGTGTGGCTTGGTCATTTTGTCGTCTTCTTTGTATAAGCTGGCTTGTGTTCTGTTTTCTTTGCTGTGTTGCTTTGTTTTATGGGGGCCAGAGTGTTGGCGAAGTTGGTGATCCACCTGTTGAAGTTCACAATGTAGCGTGCCAGGATGCATGTGGGTTCCGGTTTGTTCTGGTGTAGTGTGGTCGTCCAGTCCACCTCTGTTAGGTTGTTCCAGTGTCGGCGTGGTGGGCCTGCTGTCGGGGCTCTTCCTGGTTGATGGATTTCGACTGTAAAACTGACTATGGCGTCGTCTGTCCAGGTGATTCTTGGGGTTTTGATTGTAATGTTAACAGATGTTAACATGGGCTCTAGGAGGTGTCCGGCGGCGTGGGTGGACTCCGTTTCGCATTGGGTTAGTCCCAGGTTCCTGAGGTAGTCAATAAAGGCAGCTGAGTTGGAGTCAGTCCGGGTGGAGCTATACCTTTCAACTCATCCTCATTAAGCACTTTTCATCCACTTCTTAGGTCTGGACAAAATGTAAATCATGCTGGAGTAATTTGAGTAATTTTGGGAATTTCAGGTCACGCTTGTTACACAGCCATGCCAAGTACAGCTCCGCGCATCAGGGGTTAGACTAACACATTTTAGTGCAGGTGTCTCATCACCGCACTAAAATACATTAGACATGCTCTAGTGTAAAAGGGAGATGAACAAGAGAAAAAGTGCATGAACAAGTAGACTTTATTCTTCGTATGAGGTCAGCATCACCAGTATCCTACAATAATGGTCACAACATTCCAGGTCAAACCAACATAACAAGAAAACTAGGTTAAATGCTAAGGAAAAAATACCTGGAAGGGGAAAAGAGAGAGGGAGGAAGGATTGAGTGGATACACCAATAATAATCATATGCAACTGGTATGGTAAAACATATACACAGTGAAACATAAGATGTGTGGAATACAACACATTCCCTTTCATAAAAGAACAAACTATCAGTAATTAAGGGAAACCTTCCAAGATGGAAGTCTGACACGTGGCTCATGTTTGACATGATCAGCTATAGGACCTGACTTATTATTAGAGGACCCAGTGATCATGTTTTTAGGACGTTCATTTGTCAGAACAATTAGAGGGGGTGTCCGAGGCTGTAAAGTGTCAGATTTAGTCAGAAGATATAGAATCTGAATCATCTGGGTTCATGGATTCAGATTGTGTGTCATATTTTTCACACAGGATTGCTTGTACACTAATCTAGGTGACATGATGTCACAGTCTTCTCCAGAAACTTCCCCCCAGCATCAAAATGTAACTATGGGGTCATGCTGTAGGCACATTTGGACACTCTCTTAAGACTCCAACATTTGCCATCTTGAGTAATGATACTCTTTGTTGTCTTTAACTGCATTGATTGGCCTATAAAATCTGCTGCCTCTTTCCTTATCCTTCCGGGAATGCAGATTCTGACCAAATCCCCAACCTTAACTCTGGCTTCCCTCACCTAGTGTTGCATATCATAGGGTGTACTGGACTTTTCCTGGTGTTGTTGGACTCTTTCTTAAGCCACAACAGGGTTCCCTTCAGGCTCATCAATACTGTAAGATGGATACCTGGATCTGAGCAACATTTGGATGAGGCAGGTTCCCTGCCTTTCAAAAGGAAGAAAGGAGATTTGCCTGTGACAGAATTTGTTGAAATCATGGTATGCCCAAAGTCAATTTCTGATGGCCACAATAAAAGGAACCCTTTTGATTGAAGCCACGTATACACTTTCTTTGAGAAATCTATTGAATCTCTCTACCAACCTATTACATATAGAGCAGTACGCAGGTGCTTGATTTTATGTGTTTTGAGGAATTCTGTCCTTTCTGCAGATGTTAATTGTATCCCATTATAGGTGACAATATACTCAGGATGACCCTTCCGGCTGAAAATGTCTATCAAGAGGTCTAGAACTATTGTTGAAGAAACCTTTCTGTGAACATCAGTTCTGGCTATTTAGAAAGATAATCTATCAACAGAACAGAAAATTGCATGGTTCAAGGCAAACTTTTGAACTGACAAATATGTCTAACCCGGTTTTCTTCCAAGGAGCAGTGGGCTATTGGACATTCTCCGTAGGGGATACACTTGTTTTGCAGGACTTAACGGATGATGAGCATATGGAATAATCTCTCACAAAATGCTCTGTTTAGGGATCTATTCTTGGCCACCAAAAACTCCATAACAAATTCTTTAAATTGGACATTCCCGTGTGCACTTGCTGACTCTCATTAATGAGAAACTGTGTCTTACCTCTTGGGGCCACACATCTGCCCTTGCATAATATAAAGACACCCACCGCACTCAATTCATGAGCTATTTGATCAAAGGAATGGACTGAGCCTTTCAAATTCCTCAAACTAGGCCACCCTTCACACACATATTTCTTAACTTGTGATAGTTTATCATCTTTCTCATTTTCTAATCGCCACATGTCCTCACCTCCACTCTCACCATTAATGGCACAGATGTCACTTACACAGTCAACCACTTCTAGATCATCATCTATCTTCAAAATTCTCAGATTGTGAATTAGCACAAGGTAACCTGGACAGAAAATTAGCAGGTTGGTTAACACAAACAGGAACATGCAGGGCATCAAAATTATATTCCTGGATCTTTGGTGCAAAGTCTAGCAACGCGAGCTGTATTTCCTGCTCCATCCCCTAGCGACAATATGTTTGTGAGATGTTTGTTGTGAGTGTGTAGAGAAAATTTGTTTCCCCAAACAAAATGCCCAAAAATGGTTAATTGCCCACACACATGCAAGTATCTCATGTTCAGTGACGGAGTATCATCTTTTGGTGTCATTCAAAGATTTTAAGGCATACACCACTGTTCATTGCCTCCATCCAGACCTTTGTGTCTGGATGGCTTCTAACCCATAGGCCCTTTTGTCAACTCTGATGATACACTGTTCACCACTAACAAAAGGCTGAGTGTAGGAGCATCAATTATTTGATCCTTGATACTCTTGTAGGCCTAATTCTATTCTTTTTCCCACCAGAAGTCAGTGTCTTTACACAGAAGCTTCCACGGTGGTTCCATTAGTGTGGCAAAGTTCCTGAGGAATTTCTCATAATATTCACATAGGCCATTGAAAGATCTCAATTTCTCTTTATCATCAGTAGCAGGTGCTTTTTTATGGCATTAACCAAGAACTCCTTTGCAGTGACACCTCTTTCAGAGATGGTATGACCCAGATAGTCCACTTGACCTTTGAATAATTAGCATTTCTGAGGAAATAGCATGTAACCATTTTTGGATAGTCTCCTGCAAACTTCTTGGAGAATGGTGAAATGGGTTTCTGTATTGTTGAAGACTAAACATCGTCTTGGAAAGAACGAACGTTGGCATCCATGCCCCTGAAGGTGTGATACATCACACGTTGGAAAACAGATGCTACAGAGGCCCAGCCAAATGACATCCTCTTGTACTGGAACACCACAAAAGACATAACAAATACAGTGAGTAGTCTACATTTAGTCTATATTCTTCAACTAGATCAACCCTACTGATATGCACTGCGTAGATCTAGTGTGGAGATGCCTGTCTATGGTGATGTTAGCATTTAAGGCCCATAAGTCCTTGCAGGGTCTCAAATGTCCATTGCTTTTCTGAGTCAGAAGAATGGGAGAAATCCAGTAGGAGGACTCAGTTTCCTCAATGATATCTCTCAGGAGACTTGCCAGGAGCTTTTCACATTTCTTAATATTTGTTTCACAAGGGTAGCATTTCCCTTCAACTTTATCTGATGAGAAAATCCCTTCAGTTTGCCAACCCCATCGTTAAATATTTCAGGGAACATATTTTTGATCTTCTGATCCAGATTTTCTTCAGAGTTCACCATCACAGGGTCTGACACATGGATTGAGTGTTATTTCGAGTGATCTCTGGTCATTCCAACCTAAAGTGCAGGCTCCTATTTTAGCTATGTAAATCTTGATCTTAGGAGACCAACCCTAGAAAACCATGATGGCAATTAAGTATCCATAGAAATGTATCCCATTGCCATCATAGGTTCCAGCTCTTACATTAGGATTTGTCAAACTTCCAGCTTTTCTTCATAAACAGGTTTCAAAAACATCCTTTTAAACGATGGTGAATGGCGATCTAGAATCCACTAGAAACATAACATTGATGCCATTCACAGTTTGGGCGCATGTTGGAGGTTTAGGTGGCTCATTGTGTGATGTCTTATTCTCCTCCCTCTCGATCAGCACCATGGTTTTACTCAGTACTTAATTTGTAAAAGAAAGAGTGCCGGTGCCCAAAGCTCTGCTCAGAGGCCAGTAGCCAGTGCAATTAAACTTCGGCCCACCTAATACCAAGGCTGGTAGTCTTTAATCTGCTACCAGAAACCCTGTGCCCCTTTTTCTCGGTCATGCAGGTTCCTGATTTCTCTCTTTGAGACCGTTTTGCCTTCTTTCTCTTCCTCCATCTTTCCTACCCATGTGGTTTTCCCCCTCTTGCACTCTGTAAATATCTGATGCAAAACAATAAGTGCTAGCCCCCAAAAATAAATATCGGTGGCTCCCACCAGCTACCGCTGGCTCAAATTAAGCACTGGTTTTACCATCTGATGCTCATAGATCACCCGTACTTGTGTCATGAATGTTGACTCCTGAAATTTGAGCCACTTGTTCTCTTCCAGCTCTGTTCCTTTCCGTGCACATCCTGGCGAAATGTTCCCTATGCTTGCAAACATTGCAATCCTTCTTAACAACTGGACAACCCTTGTAGTTAGCAATATGTAAATTGCTTTTACACCTGTAACAAACATACTTGGAATCGGTTTCCCTTTTCTTGTCTACACTTCCCTTGAATTACTTGAAACCTTGAACGACTTGCCACTTGTGAAATACCCTTCACCAGATTTCCTGTTCTCTCTGTCCTGATTGACCTCTTTGGCACATGACAAGGATTGTTCTATAGCCCTAGCTGACTTGATCACCTCATCTTGTGTAGGGTCACCCATCACGCAGAGATGTTCCTGAATGTGCTTGTAGTTTGTATTGACCATCCGCTGGTTTCTGATCATTTCGTCTGCAGCGGCCCCAAAATTGCAAGAACAAGACAGGGTTCTAAGTGCAGGCAAGAAATCATCAAACCTTGAATTGTTCCTTTGACACCTATTATAAAAATGAAATCTTTTGAGTGTCTTACTAACTGTGGGTTTAAACCATTCTTTTAGTCTCTGCATAGCCTCCTCAAATTCATCATAATCATGTTCTCCTTCTAGAGTTTCAGTTTTAGGAAGTGATCTAAATATTTCCTGCCCTTTAGATCCAAGTATGTGTAATAGCATGCATTTTTCCTTTCAACAGCCATTTTATTTGCATCTCTAGCTGTGAAATAAATGAGAAACTCATCTTTCCATTTTTTCCATTCTAAAGGTGGCTTCCCTTTACTTTGTTCGGCGGGTCAAATTGCATGATGAAGTGGAACAGTGGCATGAATGTGTGGTGGCAATACTGAAACAGTCTCTTAAGCAGAATTCGGGAACGTGCAATACAATATGAAATCCACGATGGCTATATCCAAATATAGAAATATATGCATGTCTTTAAATGTTCAACTGGAGTGTAGAAATCTGAAATAATTTCTGTTAGCATAGGCTGAAGCCATCTTGTTTGTGGCATCCATTTTGTTAGCTATGTAATTCTTCCGTCTTCACTGTTGCTTGCCCTTCTATTCTGCTTGTGTCATCAACTCTAGTTAACTCCTTCTGTACTGAGCTAAAAGCAATGTGCTGAGCAAAGGCCTGTAGCTGCTAGAATGCACCTGGCTAAAGATATAACTGTCAACTGTTTTTTGCTGATGTAAACAGTTCTGTTCCCCCTCCCACTCTGCTGACTAAGTGATCACCCATCTGCCCATGTTTGTAGGTAGTTATTCCTGTGTATGCTTGTACCTTCTATTTGTAACTACATGCTTACTCTGCAACAAACTCTGTATATAAGAACCATGGTCTGTGACTTCAGTGTACTACCTCAGGCAGCACTTGAGAGTGCTGGGTGGACGTAGTCCCACTCATGAGTGATTAATAAACTTGTTATTTGAATTCCAGCTTCAGTGCCAATCTCTATTTTGTTGGTCTATGGACCCGTGGACAAGAGAAGGGTGACCCCTGCACCGGTGTGCTCATTAAAAAGCACATTTCCGAGAAATGCACAAGTTGTGAGGTGGAAGCCGGAGGCAAGATGGCCGCTGACTGACCTTTGTGAGAGTCGCTGTTTGTGCTCTCTCCCCCGAGCAGCCTGATGGATTAATTTAAACTGGGGGATCTCGAGGATATGCCGCTGAGCACTTACCTGATAGAGCAGCTGCTTACCTGGTTGCTGAGACGCAGCTCTCGCCGGAGGCCGAGGGTACTTTCGGCAATTTTGGAAACGCTGCGGGAGTTTGGAACTGCCAGCGACTCCGGGTGTTCTACCTGCGGGGGACTGATGGCGCCCAAAACAACTAGGTTCACGAAAGACGGAGCCGCGAAAGACCCGCCAAAGGAGATCGGCTTGACGGCGAAGGGGCCGGGGCAAAATCGCCGAGGTGCACCATCGAAGAAAACTGAAACTAAGGAAAACACGGGGAAGCCCCGGGAGGGCGGCGTGGACGGCCAGACCGGGCGGCGTGCAGTGGGTGGTGAGAACTCGATGCGCCAGCCTACAGTCGCAGAGGCTTTTGCGGCTACTGCAGCGACTGGAAATAATAACTTGATGCACGCTACACGACCAGAAGAGTCTAGTATGAGCAAAGCAGCTCCCCCAGGCTCAGATCCATCTGAAGAGGCAGCGCAGCGACCCGGACTGGAGCGGGAGATGCCGGAGGAGGAGGAGGAGCGATCCGGGTCTGTTCTGGGATCGTGTGAGCAACCGGGACAGTTATTGCAGGTATCACCTGTACCACAGAGCATCACACAAGGTAACAAATGCAACTCTGTGGGAAATGTATGGGTACCTCTTGACAGAGAAACAGTAGTAATTACACCAACGATTAGTTCTGAAGGTGCGGGCTCTGATGGGAGCGGGACTGGCTTGGCGGCTCAGGCTTGTGCTAAAAATAACTTAAAAACTGATCTGGTGGAACTCTGTGAACATGCAGTCAAGGAGATTGGAGGGGGAAGGGGGACTGCTGGTTTAAATTCAATAGCCTTGCGTTCTCCAGAGGGGGATACGTTTTTTTCCTTAAATGATGATACGGACATCTCATCTACAAGCGATGTGAATACATCTCAAGGGTCCGATTCAGGTGACTCCTGTGGTGACTCCTCTACTACTCAAAAGATTCAACGCTTGAGGACCTTATCCCAGAAGCGGAGGTCTAAATCTAGAACCAGCCCTTCTAAAAGCCCTTCTAAGAGTGATACTGCAATAGCTACAGCTAGGAAACTTAAATGGGATTACTCTGCAACAAACCAAACGTATGCAGAAGAAGGGGAAATGGTAGTACATGAGAATTCGGGTAGCCCAGATGACTCTTCTGCCCCGCCTGCTTCTCCGTCACTAGAATTAGTGTATTCCACCCTAAAGCAGATGCAGGGGGAGGCAAGATCAGAGAGTCGGAGGGCACATCAAACTACCAAGAAACTGCAGGGATCACTTCAAAAAGTCAATAAACTGTGCTCTGATATGGCTGAAAGGGTCACTCATGTCGAAGAAAGAACCGTCGCTCTGGAAGAGGAAATGGGGAAGCTGCAAGGCTTTAAGGAGACACAAGAGTAACAGTCCGAAGATGTGATGTGGAAACTCGAAGATTTCGAGAATCGTCAGCGCAGGAATAATGTGAGACTGCTGGGCATCGCCGAAAAAACAGAAGGAGAGAACATTATGTCCTTTGTAGTTAAACTTTTAAAGGGAGCATTTCCGGATCTGGCCCAATGGAACTGGGACACTGAGGTCCAGCGAGCGCACCGTTTTCCTTTTAGCCAAAGGAAAGCTAATGCTGCCGGAGAGGGGGAGCGCCCTGGAGTCATTCTTGTTTATGTCTGTAATTTTCTCCTTAGACAGGCAATTCTGGACAGAGCACGACCGGAAGCAAAACGAACATATGAGGGCCATACTTTTTTTGCTTGCCCTGACTTTTGTCACATAACGGTCGAAAGGAGATGGAGACTCCGACAGTTGATAACCCCCTTTCAGGGGATAGGGTGCGAAGCCTATTTGTTATTCCCCGCTCGGCTCAAGGTTATTGTAAAGGGGAAGGTGCGCATGTTCTTTTCTGAGGTAAAAGCACAGGAATATTTGTCCGAGCTGAAGGGGACAAAGGGGGTAGCGGGGGGCTTTAGTTGTAGCTAGGAGGATTCAAAAAGGCTTCTATCTTTATTACAGGGGGCATTTAGCTATCCTCCTTTCATGTGCTACCTGTGGCTGAGCTTTCACTCTCCCTTAATCTTGTTTTTTGTTTTCCCCTTCTTCTTTCTTTAGCTAGGATTAAAAGGCACAAATCAATCAATCAATCAATCACGGCATTTATAGAGCGCGCTACTCACCCGGGAGGGTCTCAAGGCGCTGGGGGAGGGGGTAAGTTACTGCTCGAACAGCCAGGTCTTGAGCTGCTTCCTGAAGGAGAGATGGTCCTGGGTTCGCCGAAGGTGAGTGGGGAGGGAGTTCCAGGTCTTGGCTGCCAGGTAGGAGAAGGATCTTCCTCCGGCGGTGGTTCTGCGGATGCGTGGTACGGTGGCGAGGGCGTGGCTGGTTGATCGTAGCTGGCGTGTGGGCGTGTAGAAGGTCATGCGGTCGTTGAGGTACTTTGGGCCCAGGTCGTGGAGGGCCTTGTGTGCGTGGGTGAGGAGTCTGAACGTGATTCTCTTGCTGACGGGGAGCCAGTGCAGGTCTTTCAGGTGTCCGGTGATGTGGCTGTGTCGGGGGATGTCCAGGATGAGTCGTGCGGAGGCGTTCTGGATGCGCTGGAGTCTCTTTTGAAGTTTGGCTGTGGTTCCGGCGTAGAGGGTGTTCCCATAGTCCAGTCGGCTGGTGACGAGTGCCTGGGTGACGGTCTTCCTGGTTTCAGTGGGGATCCATCTGAAGATCTTGCGGAGCATGCGCAGGGTGTTGAAGCATGAAGATGAGACGGCGTTGACTTGTCTGGTCATCGACAGGGAGGAGTCCAGGATGAAGCCCAGGTTGCGTGCGTGGTCCGTTGGCTTGGGCGCGGTGCCCAGGGCCGGGGGCCACCAGGAGTCGTCCCAGGCGGAGGGTGATGAGCCCAGGATGAGGACTTCCGTCTTGTCTGAGTTCAGTTTAAGGCGGCTGTTCCTCATCCAGTCGGCGACGTCTCTCATCCCGTCGTGTAGGTTGGCTCTGGCGGTGGTGGGGTCGTTGGTGAGGGAGAGGATCAGCTGGGTGTCGTCGGCGTAGGAGATGATGTTGAGGTTGTGTCGGCGTGCGATGGCTGCGAGGGGGCTCATGTAGACGTTGAAGAGGGTTGGGCTGAGTGAGGATCCTTGTGGAACGCCGCAGATGACTTCGGTGGCTTCGGATCTGAACGGGGGAGGCGGACTCTCTGGGTTCTTCCGGCGAGGAATGAGATGATCCATTCCAGTGCTTTCTCTCGGATTCCGATGTTGCTGAGGCGCTTCACTAGGGTGCGGTGGCAGACGGTGTCGAACGCCGCGGAGAGGTCCAAGAGGATGAGGGCAGCTGTTTCCCCGTTGTCGGTTAGGGTTCTGATGTCGTCGGTGGCTGCGATAAGGGCGGTCTCGGTGCTGTGGTTGGCCCGAAACCCGGACTGCGAGGGGTCGAGGGATCCATTCGTCTCGAGGAAGGCGGCAAGCTGTCTGTTGACGGTCTTCTCGATGACTTTGGCCGGAAACGGAAGGAGCGAGATGGGACGGTAGTTCTTGAGGTCGGTGGGGTCCGCCGTTGGTTTCTTCAGGAGGGCGGTTAGCTCGGCGTGCTTCCAGCTCTCCGGGAAGGTGGCGGTGTGGAAGGAGGAGTTGATGATGTCCCGGAGATGGGGTGCGATGGTGGCGTCGGCTTTGTTGAAGACGTGGTGTGGGCAGGGGTCGGTTGGTGATCCGGAGTGGATGGAGTTCATCGTGCGGGTGGTGTCTTCGGTGCTGATCGGGGTCCAGTTGCAGAGGGTGGTGGTGGCGGGCGTTGGTTCGGCGGTAGGGTGCGTTGTTTGTGCGTCGAAGCTGTTGTGTATGTCGGTGATCTTGCGGTGGAAGAACGCGGAGAGTGAGTTGCAGAGGTCTTGCGAGGGGGTGATGTCGTTGTTTCCGGCGCTGGGGTTGGAGAACTCTTTGACGATGCTGAAAAGTTCCTTGCTGTCATGGGCGTTGTTGTCCAGTCGTTCTTTGAGTGCCGACTTCTTGGTGGCACGGATCAGCTGGTGGTGTTTGCGGGTGGCGTGCTTGAGGGCGGTCCTGTTGTCTGTGGTCTGGTCGAGTCGCCAGGTTTTCTCGAGAGTGCGGCAGTTCTTCTTGGATTCCTTGAGTTCGTTGGTGAACCAAGGGGTTTTCTTGCTTCCGGGTCTGCTGGGAGGGTTTTTAGTGGTGCGAGGTCGTCGGCGCAGGCGGTCAGCCACTTGGCGAGGTTGCTGGCTGCTTCGTTTGGGTCCGTTGTGTTGGTGGGTGTGTTCTGGCTGAGGGAGGCGGTGAGCTGCTCGGCGGTGATCTTGCTCCAGCTCCGGCGGGGAGCCTGTTGCGGGTGGTGGTGGGTTGCAGTCTTTCTGAAGCTGAAGTGGACGCAGCTGTGGTCGGTCCAGTGGAGTCCGGTGGCGTGGCTGAAGGAGATGTGCTTGCTGGACGAGAAGACGGGGTCAAGCGTGTGGCCGGCGTAGTGGGTGGGCGTGTTCACCAGTTGCTTGAGTCCGAGGTTGGCGAGGTTGTCCAGCAGGGCGGTGGTGTTTCTGTCGTTGCTGTTCTCCAGGTGGAAGTTGAGGTCCCCTAGGAGGATGTAGTCGGCGGAGGGCATGGCGTGCGGGCTGATGAAGTCTGCGATGTCTTCGCTGAATAGTGTGCGTGGTCCCGGGGGTCTGTAGATGAGGGTGCCTCGGAGGGTGGTCTTGGGGTCAGTGTGTATCTGGAAGTGTAGGTGTTCGGCGGCGGAGAAGGTCTCGTCGGAGTTAGTCGAGATGCGGATGGTGTTCTTGTGTACGATGGCGATGCCTCCTCCCGTCTGGTTGACGCGGTCCCTCCGGGTGATCTTGTATCCGTCCGGGATGGCTATGGCGATGTCGGGCGCTGAGGAGGCGTTCATCCAGGTTTCGGTGAGGAAGGCGATGTCCGGTGCTGTTGCGTCGAGCAGGTCCCAGAGTTCCACGGCGTGCCTGTGGACGGAGCGGGTGTTCAGCAGGATGCATTTCAGGTGGTTGCTGCTGTTGCTCGACTTGGCGGAGGTGGTGCACGTCCGGGGGCAGGTGAATCGGCAGGTTTGGCAGGTGAAGGGTCCGTGGGTGCGTCTCGGTGAGGCTCGGTAGCAGGCAGGGTTCTGGCCGGCATTGAGTGCGGTGAGTGTGGCGGCGTCGTAGGTCCGTCGAGTAGTGTTGCGTTGGTGGGATCCAGGGGTTCTGGCGCTGGGCGCGGTCCAGTCGCGGACGGGCGCAGACGGGCTTGCCTTAGGCGCGCCTTTGGCGCGCCAGCCGGCGCGGCCGCGCAGCGGCCGCCATTTATGGGGAGGTGGGAGGGAGGAGCAGCTGGGAGGCGGGAGGCAGGGGCAGCGAATGGGCAGTCAGGGGGCGGGGCCGCAGGGACGCAGCGGCGGGAATGGCGAGAGGCAGCGGGGGCACAGAAGGAAAACAAGGGGAGAGCAGACAGAATCACGGGCACAGCGTCAATGGGGCAGCGAGGGGCACAGAAAGGAAAACAAGGGGAGAGCAGACAAAATCACGGGCACAGCGTCAATGGGGCAGCGAGGGGCACAGAAAGGAAAACAAGGGTGGAGCAGACAAAATCACGGGCACAGCGTCAATGGGGCAGCGAGGGGCACAGAAAGGAAAACAAGGGGAGAGCAGACAAAATCACGGGCACAGCGTCAATGGGGCAGCGAGGGGCACAGAAAGGAAAACAAGGGGAGAGCAGACAAAATCACGGGCACAGCGTCAATGGGGCAGCGAGGGGCACAGAAAGGAAAACAAGGGAGAGCAGACAAAATCACGGGCACAGCGTCAATGGGGCAGCGAGGGGCACAGAAAGGAAAACAAGGGGAGAGCAGACAAAATCACGGGCACAGCGTCAATGGGGCAGCGAGGGGCACAGAAAGGAAAACAAGGGGAGAGCAGACAAAATCACGGGCACAACGACAGTGGGGCAGCGAGGGGCACAGAAAGGAAAACAAGGGGAGAGCAGACAAAATCACGGGCACAACGACAATGGGGCGGCGAGGGGCACAGAAAGGAAAACAAGGGGAGAGCAGACAAAATCACGGGCACAGCGTCAATGGGGCAGCGAGGGGCACAGAAAGGAAAACAAGGGGAGAGCAGACAAAATCACGGGCACAACGACAGTGGGGCAGCGAGGGGCACAGAAAGGAAAACAAGGGGAGAGCAGACAAAATCACGGGCACAACGACAGTGGGGCAGCGAGGGGCACAGAAAGGAAAACAAGGGGAGAGCAGACAAAATCACGGGCCCAACGACAATGGGGCGGCGAGGGCACAGAGAGGAAAAGGGGAGACAAGCAGACAAAGCGGGCACCGGGGCCACAAGCGGAGGGCGATCTTACCTGCAGAAGCAGCGGGCAGACAACACAGGCGGAGCTGTGTGGTGGGGGAGCGACCTACCTGGCAAGGTCAAGGGTCGCTCTCCTCACCGCGCAGCGGCCGCCATTTATGGGGAGGTGGGAGGGAGGAGCAGCTGGGAGGCGGGAGGCAGGGGCAGCGAATGGGCAGTCAGGGGGCGGGGCCGCAGGGACGCAGCGGCGGGAATGGCGAGAGGCAGCGGGGGGCACAGAAGGAAAACAAGGGGAGAGCAGACAGAATCACGGGCACAGCGTCAATGGGGCAGCGAGGGGCACAGAAAGGAAAACAAGGGGAGAGCAGACAAAATCACGGGCACAGCGTCAATGGGGCAGCGAGGGGCACAGAAAGGAAAACAAGGGGAGAGCAGACAAAATCACGGGCACAGCGTCAATGGGGCAGCGAGGGGCACAGAAAGGAAAACAAGGGGAGAGCAGACAAAATCACGGGCACAGCGTCAATGGGGCAGCGAGGGGCACAGAAAGGAAAACAAGGGGAGAGCAGACAAAATCACGGGCACAGCGTCAATGGGGCAGCGAGGGGCACAGAAAGGAAAACAAGGGGAGAGCAGACAAAATCACGGGCACAGCGTCAATGGGGCAGCGAGGGGCACAGAAAGGAAAACAAGGGGAGAGCAGACAAAATCACGGGCACAGCGTCAATGGGGCAGCGAGGGGCACAGAAAGGAAAACAAGGGGAGAGCAGACAAAATCACGGGCACAACGACAGTGGGGCAGCGAGGGGCACAGAAAGGAAAACAAGGGGAGAGCAGACAAAATCACGGGCACAACGACAATGGGGCGGCGAGGGGCACAGAAAGGAAAACAAGGGGAGAGCAGACAAAATCACGGGCACAGCGTCAATGGGGCAGCGAGGGGCACAGAAAGGAAAACAAGGGGAGAGCAGACAAAATCACGGGCACAACGACAGTGGGGCAGCGAGGGGCACAGAAAGGAAAACAAGGGGAGAGCAGACAAAATCACGGGCACAACGACAGTGGGGCAGCGAGGGGCACAGAAAGGAAAACAAGGGGAGAGCAGACAAAATCACGGGCACAACGACAATGGGGCGGCGAGGGGCACAGAGAGGAAAAGGGGAGACAAGCAGACAAAGCGGGCACCGGGGCCACAAGCGGAGGGCGATCTTACCTGCAGAAGCAGCGGGCAGACAACACAGGCGGAGCTGTGTGGTGGGGGAGCGACCTACCTGGCAAGGTCAAGGGTCGCTCTCCTCACCGCGCAGCGGCCGCCATTTATGGGGAGGTGGGAGGGAGGAGCAGCTGGGAGGCGGGAGGCAGGGGCAGCGAATGGGCAGTCAGGGGGCGGGGCCGCAGGGACGCAGCGGCGGGAATGGCGAGAGGCAGCGAGGGGCACAGAAAGGAAAACAAGGGAGAGCAGACAAAATCACGGGCACAGCGTCAATGGGGCAGCGAGGGGCACAGAAAGGAAAACAAGGGGAGAGCAGACAAAATCACGGGCACAGCGTCAATGGGGCAGCGAGGGGCACAGAAAGGAAAACAAGGGGAGAGCAGACAAAATCACGGGCACAGCGTCAATGGGGCAGCGAGGGGCACAGAAAGGAAAACAAGGGGAGAGCAGACAAAATCACGGGCACAGCGTCAATGGGGCAGCGAGGGGCACAGAAAGGAAAACAAGGGGAGAGCAGACAAAATCACGGGCACAGCGTCAATGGGGCAGCGAGGGGCACAGAAAGGAAAACAAGGGGAGAGCAGACAAAATCACGGGCACAGCGTCAATGGGGCAGCGAGGGGCACAGAAAGGAAAACAAGGGGAGAGCAGACAAAATCACGGGCACAGCGTCAATGGGGCAGCGAGGGGCACAGAAAGGAAAACAAGGGGAGAGCAGACAAAATCACGGGCACAGCGCCAATGGGGCAGCGAGGGGCACAGAAAGGAAAACAAGGGGAGAGCAGACAAAATCACGGGCACAGCGTCAATGGGGCAGCGAGGGGCACAGAAAGGAAAACAAGGGGAGAGCAGACAAAATCACGGGCACAGCGTCAATGGGGCAGCGAGGGGCACAGAAAGGAAAACAAGGGAGAGCAGACAAAATCACGGGCACAGCGTCAATGGGGCAGCGAGGGGCACAGAAAGGAAAACAAGGGGAGAGCAGACAAAATCACGGGCACAACGACAGTGGGGCAGCGAGGGGCACAGAAAGGAAAACAAGGGGAGAGCAGACAAAATCACGGGCACAACGACAATGGGGCGGCGAGGGGCACAGAAAGGAAAACAAGGGGAGAGCAGACAAAATCACGGGCACAGCGTCAATGGGGCAGCGAGGGGCACAGAAAGGAAAACAAGGGGAGAGCAGACAAAATCACGGGCACAACGACAGTGGGGCAGCGAGGGGCACAGAAAGGAAAACAAGGGGAGAGCAGACAAAATCACGGGCACAACGACAGTGGGGCAGCGAGGGGCACAGAAAGGAAAACAAGGGAGAGCAGACAAAATCACGGGCACAACGACAATGGGGCGGCGAGGGGCACAGAGAGGAAAAGGGAGACAAGCAGACAAAGCGGGCACCGGGGCCACAAGCGGAGGGCGATCTTACCTGCAGAAGCAGCGGGCAGACAACACAGGCGGAGCTGTGTGGTGGGGAGCGACCTACCTGGCAAGGTCAAGGGTCGCTCTCCTCACCGCGCAGCGGCCGCCATTTATGGGGAGGTGGGAGGGAGGAGCAGCTGGGAGGCGGGAGGCAGGGGCAGCGAATGGGCAGTCAGGGGGCGGGGCCGCAGGGACGCAGCGGCGGGAATGGCGAGAGGCAGCGGGGGCACAGAAGGAAAACAAGGGGAGAGCAGACAGAATCACGGGCACAGCGTCAATGGGGCAGCGAGGGGCACAGAAAGGAAAAAAAGGGAGAGCAGACAAAATCACGGGCACAGCGTCAATGGGGCAGCGAGGGGCACAGAAAGGAAAACAAGGGGAGAGCAGACAAAATCACGGGCACAGCGTCAATGGGGCAGCGAGGGGCACAGAAAGGAAAACAAGGGGAGAGCAGACAAAATCACGGGCACAACGTCAATGGGGCAGCGAGGGCACAGAAAGGAAAACAAGGGGAGAGCAGACAAAATCACGGGCACAGCGTCAATGGGGCAGCGAGGGGCACAGAAAGGAAAACAAGGGGAGAGCAGACAAAATCACGGGCACAGCGTCAATGGGGCAGCGAGGGGCACAGAAAGGAAAACAAGGGGAGAGCAGACAAAATCACGGGCACAGCGTCAATGGGGCAGCGAGGGGCACAGAAAGGAAAACAAGGGGAGAGCAGACAAAATCACGGGCACAGCGTCAATGGGGCAGCGAGGGGCACAGAAAGGAAAACAAGGGGAGAGCAGACAAAATCACGGGCACAGCGTCAATGGGGCAGCGAGGGGCACAGAAAGGAAAACAAGGGGAGAGCAGACAAAATCACGGGCACAGCGTCAATGGGGCAGCGAGGGGCACAGAAAGGAAAACAAGGGGAGAGCAGACAAAATCACGGACACAGCGTCAATGGGGCAGCGAGGGGCACAGAAAGGAAAACAAGGGGAGAGCAGACAAAATCACGGGCACAGCGTCAATGGGGCAGCGAGGGGCACAGAAAGGAAAACAAGGGGAGAGCAGACAAAATCACGGGCACAGCGTCAATGGGGCAGCGAGGGGCACAGAAAGGAAAACAAGGGGAGAGCAGACAAAATCACGGGCACAGCGTCAATGGGGCAGCGAGGGGCACAGAAAGGAAAACAAGGGGAGAGCAGACAAAATCACGGGCACAGCGTCAATGGGGCAGCGAGGGGCACAGAAAGGAAAACAAGGGGAGAGCAGACAAAATCACGGGCACAACGACAGTGGGGCAGCGAGGGGCACAGAAAGGAAAACAAGGGGAGAGCAGACAAAATCACGGGCACAACGACAATGGGGCGGCGAGGGGCACAGAAAGGAAAACAAGGGGAGAGCAGACAAAATCACGGGCACAGCGTCAATGGGGCAGCGAGGGGCACAGAAAGGAAAACAAGGGAGAGCAGACAAAATCACGGGCACAACGACAGTGGGGCAGCGAGGGGCACAGAAAGGAAAACAAGGGGAGAGCAGACAAAATCACGAGCACAACGACAGTGGGGCAGCGAGGGGCACAGAAAGGAAAACAAGGGGAGAGCAGACAAAATCACGGGCACAACGACAATGGGGCGGCGAGGGGCACAGAGAGGAAAAGGGAGACAAGCAGACAAAGCGGGCACCGGGGCCACAAGCGGAGGGCGATCTTACCTGCAGAAGCAGCGGGCAGACAACACAGGCGGAGCTGTGTGGTGGGGGAGCGACCTACCTGGCAAGGTCAAGGGTCGCTCTCCTCACCGCGCAGCGGCCGCCATTTATGGGGAGGTGGGAGGGAGGAGCAGCTGGGAGGCGGGAGGCAGGGGCAGCGAATGGGCAGTCAGGGGGCGGGGCCGCAGGGACGCAGCGGCGGGAATGGCGAGAGGCAGCGGGGGCACAGAAGGAAAACAAGGGGAGAGCAGACAAAATCACGGGCACAGCGTCAATGGGGCAGCGAGGGGCACAGAAAGGAAAACAAGGGGAGAGCAGACAAAATCACGGGCACAGCGTCAATGGGTCAGCGAGGGGCACAGAAAGGAAAACAAGGGGAGAGCAGACAAAATCACGGGCACAGCGTCAATGGGGCAGCGAGGGGCACAGAAAGGAAAACAAGGGGAGAGCAGACAAAATCACGGGCACAGCGTCAATGGGGCAGCGAGGGGCACAGAAAGGAAAACAAGGGGAGAGCAGACAAAATCACGGGCACAGCGTCAATGGGGCAGCGAGGGGCACAGAAAGGAAAACAAGGGGAGAGCAGACAAAATCACGGGCACAGCGTCAATGGGGCAGCGAGGGGCACAGAAAGGAAAACAAGGGAGAGCAGACAAAATCACGGGCACAGCGTCAATGGGGCAGCGAGGGGCACAGAAAGGAAAACAAGGGGAGAGCAGACAAAATCACGGGCACAGCGTCAATGGGGCAGCGAGGGGCACAGAAAGGAAAACAAGGGGAGAGCAGACAAAATCACGGGCACAGGGGGGGTATATGGCGTTTGCGTGCTCGGGGGAGTCGGCAGTGGCTCGAGTTGAGAGTTACAGCGGCCACGCATAGGTCATGCTTGACCTATTTGCCTGTGTGGGGTTTGGGGGGTGGGGGTGGGCCTGGGTGTGGGGCCCCGATGGGCAGCTTGCGAGGGAGGTCAGGGTACAGCACAGCACTACACATTACTTGAGGATGAATACAGTGAATACAAGGAATCAATACAGGGTGTATTTGAAAATAAGGGATCAAAGAGCTGAAACAAAAGAGCAAAGATACAATAATTTAGGGATCGCGAAGGGCAAGGTGGCTAATATTAAGCGATGAGCCTGCGTATTGCCTCAATTAATATTTGTGGCCTTAATGATCTGACCAAACGACAAAGGGCTGCAGTGATTTTGAAAACAATGCGTGTAGATATTCTGTGTGTTCAAGAGACCCATATGGAAGATAGCAGGGCTAATCTCATGGAACAGTTGGGCTTTAAACTAATTATTAACACCAAACAGGGCACTAGGACGAGAGGGGTTGCCATCCTCTCTCGCCGAAATGATGTTACCTTTAAGAAGAAAATAGCCGATAAATGGGGCCGCTGGGTCTTGGTAGAATGTAAGTGGCACGAGGAAACACTCACGCTATGCTCCATCTATGGCTCTACTGGGGATGATCCCGAAGTCTTAGAATTCCTGGATGTTGAATTAGCCTCTTGGCCCTCCCCAGTTATTATGTGCGGGGATTTTAATATTAATGGCTTGGGGGGCCTTTGGGGGGGAGTGGGAAGTAGTTATTTGGGGCCCCTCCCCACCAGCGCGACCGGCCAATCCAGCTCCCCTCCCCGCTCCCGCCTCCCAGCTGTCCAGCCCTCCCCGACCCCTACTTAATGGCGGCCACTGCGCGGCCGTGCCGCTGGCGCGCCGAAGGCGCATCAAAGGCAAGACCGTCTGCGCCCGTCCGCGACCCGACCGCGACCAGCGCCAGGAACACTGGACCTCCGCCCCGCCAACGCTACGACCCAGCAGCACTCCACGCACTCAACCCAGGCCGCAACAACAACTGAAAGCTAGCATCACCAGCCGACTCCCACGGACCCTTCAGCTGTCACCGCTGCCGGCACACCTGCAGCACCGCCAAGAACACGGATCCAGCACAACCCGCCCACAAGAACAGAACCGAACCGAAGACCCTGCAATGCATCCTCCTCAACGTCCGATCCCTCCACAAACACGCCACAGAAATCTGGGACCTCCTCGACAGCACCACCCCGGACGTAGCGTTCTTCACCGAAACCTGTACCAACACCACCTCGGGACCGGACATCGCCATCGCCATCCCCCAAGGATACAAGATCTCCAGGAAGGACCGCCCCACCCGCCCAGGAGGAGGAATCGCCATCGTCCACAAATCCAGCCTCCGCCTGAGCACACTCCCTGACGAGCCCACAGAACTGATGGAACACCTTCACTTCAAGATACTGGCCAGCCCCACCGCCACCCTCCGAGGAACCCTCATCTACCGACCCCCTGGACCCCGCGGACCCTTCACCAACTCCATCACGGACATTATCTCCCCGCAGGCCATCGCATCCACCAACTACACCCTGCTGGGAGACCTCAACTTCCACCTCGACAACCAACTGGACCCCAACACCACATCCCTCCTGGACAACCTCCACAACATTGCACTGCGCCAGATCGTGACCGAGCCCACGCACTCAGCAGGACACACCCTCGACCCCCTCTTCACTACAGGAAACTCCATTACCTTCAGCCACACCACCGAACTCCCATGGACCGACCATCATTGCGTCCACTTCACCTTCAGAACACCCAACATCCACAGACACCAGCACCTGCTCCCACGAAGAAACTGGACCAAAATCACCGACGACCAGCTCACCTCCTCACTCAATAACTCCACCCCAACCATCGCGGAAAATGACGACCCCAACACCGCAGCCCGAACCCTGCATAGATGGATCACGGACAGCACCAACACCATAGCCCCCCTCAAGAAAAACAACAATACCCGCGCCAAGAAAGCCAGATGGTTTACCACCGAACTTCGAGAGTCCAGAAGCACATGCCGCCGCCTCGAAAAGGCCTGGAGGAACACCAAATCCACAGAAGCCCACGACAACTTCAGAGCCGCCACCAACGCCCACCATCAACTCATCAGAGAAACGAGGAAAAAGCGATTGAAGACAGAATCTCCACCCACGCGCACAACAGCAAGGAACTCTTCAGCATCATCAAGGAGTTCGCCCAACCCACTAGCGAGTCTACCGAAATCCCTCCCTCACAAGACCTCTGCGACAAACTCAGCACCTTTTTCCACCACAAAATCAAGAGCATCTACGACAACTTCGACGAAGACAACCAACACACTGAACCCTCACCAACCACCCCCGACACCCGGAAACCAGCGATTGACGACTGGACAGCCCTCACCACGGAAGACACACTGAAGACAATGAAGTCAATCCACTCAGGGGCCCCCACGGACCCCTGCCCCCACCACATCTTCAACAGAGCTGCCGACACCATCGCACCCATGCTCCGCCACACCATCAACCGCTCCCTGGCGACCGCCTCGTTCCCCGACGACTGGAAACACGCCGAGGTCAACGCCCTCCTAAAGAAACCCTCAGCGGACCCCACCGACCTCAAAAACTACAGACCCATCTCCCTGCTCCCGTTCCCAGCGAAAGTCATCGAGAAAGCCATCAACAGCCAACTCGCCACATTCATTGAAGAACACAACATCCTCGACTCCTCCCAATCCGGCTTCAGAAAAAACCACAGTACGGAAACCGCCCTCCTCGCCGCAACAGACGACATCCGCACCCTACTGGACAAAGGAGAAACAGTAGCCCTCATCCTCCTCGACCTATCAGCGGCGTTCGACACAGTCTCCCACCGCACCCTAATACGCAGACTCTACGACGCAGGAATCCAGGACAAGGCCCTCGACTGGATCCGCTCCTTCCTCTCCGGCAGGACGCAGCGGGTCAGACTCCCCCTTTCCTCTCGGACCCCAGACCTACCACCTGCGGAGTCCCCCAGGGCTCCTCCCTCAGCCCGACGCTCTTCAACGTCTACATGGCTCCACTCGCCCCCATCGTCAGAACCTACGGACTCAACATCGTGTCATACGCAGACGACACCCAGCTCATCCTCTCCCTATCCAACGAGCCCAACACCGCCAGACGCAACTTTCGAGAAGGCATGGAAGCCGTCGCCAAATGGATGAAAAACAGCTGCCTACAACTAAACACCAACAAAACAGAAGTATTCATCATGGGTCCAAACCCCGATGCCTGGAGCGACACCTGGTGGCCCCCTGCCCTCGGAAACCCGCCAACCCCCACGGACCACGCACGCAACCTGGGAATCATCCTGGACTCCGAGCTCAAAATGGACCGCCAGATCAACTCTGTCTCGTCTTCCTGCTTCCACACCCTCCGCCTCCTTCGTAAGACCTTCAAATGGATCCCCCTCGAACACCGAAAGACCGTCACTCACGCCCTGGTCACCAGCAGACTCGACTACGGCAACGCACTCTACGCCGGAATAAACAAAAACCTCACCCGCAAGCTACAGAACATCCAGAACGCCGCCGCAAGACTGGTCCTCAACCTGCCAAAACACTGCCACATCTCCCAGCACCTGCGCACACTCCACTGGCTCCCTGTCGAGGCAAGAATCACCTTCAAGATGCTCACCCACGCACACAAGGCCCTTCACGGCACCGGACCAGCATACCTGAACAGCCGACTCAAATTCCACGCACCCCAAAGGACCCTACGATCAGCCCAGCTCTCCTACGCCGTGGTCCCCCGCACCAGAAAGACCAGATCGGGAGGCCGCTCCTTCTCCTTCCTCGCGGCCAAAGCATGGAACGCCCTTCCGCTCCACCTCAGACAGACAACATCGCTCCCCATCTTCGCAAGAAACCTCAAAACCTGGCTCTTCGACAGACCCCTCCTTGATGGATGGATCCTGCACCCCCCAGCGCCTTGAGACCCTTACGGGTGAGTAGTCGCGCTTTAACAAACCCCTGATTGATTGATTGATTGATTGATTGATTGATTGAAATAAAAGAGTCTATGGGGCACTTACCAATCTGGTTCAAAATAACGCGCTTATAGATGTGTGGGCTCAGCTAAATCCCACTGACCCTGGTAGTACATTTTTTCGGCACCCCATAAGATTGTTACTAGATTAGATTACTTCTTCGTGTCTTACTCATTAAAATCAAGATGTAGGATAGAAAAACACCCCCGGATATTCTCAGATCATAATCCCCTAGTTCTAACAATTACCTGTGGAGGGGGGGAAAGACAAGAGAAGGGCTGGACCTTTGAGCGTGGTCTTTTAAAAGATCCAGAATACTTGACTCATATGAATGAATGGATCAAGTGGTTCTGGGAGATCAATAGAGAGAGTGCCAGTCCAGGGATTGTCTGGGATGCGTTCAAAGCCGGGGTTAGGGGAGAGACACTGAGTTATAGTTTGGGCCGGCAGAAGAGGGAGGGTCAATGGATGAATGCACTATGTAAGGTATTGGTGAATGTGGAGGAGGAGCTTGCAAGCGCGATACGAATGAGCAAATCACTGGAGGATATAATGTTTAAGTTGGCAATAGCAAAGGCGGAAATTGGGGATATCGCGGCAAGCAAGGCTGCCGAAAATGTTTTGGTGAGAAGGGAACTTTGCTACGAGTTTAGTGAAAGGGTGGCTCATGCCCTGGCAGTACGACTTAGGCAAAAAAATATGTCTGGGGAGATCAGGGATATTATGGACAGAAGTGGAACGCTAATAGAGGGCTCACTAGGCATCCGGGAAGTTTTCCGCCAATTCTATGAGGATCTGTACAGGGAAGAACAACGAGGGGAACAGAGATTAAATCAAGAATATCTACAGGAAATTTCGAAGCGCAGTATTGACTCCGAAGATAGGGAGGCACTTGATATAGCGCTGACCCAGGATGAGATATATGGAGCATTAGGCAGTCTCCCGTCCGGGAAAGCTGCCGGACCGGATCTAATTCCCTTAGAGTTTTATAAAACATTTCTTGAGGTTATCGGACCGGATCTAGTGGCTATAATTGGACAAGCTCAGCAAGGCTGCTCAATCCCCGAGTCATGGGCTGGGGCAGATATGGTTGTGTTTTTAAAGAAGGGCAAGCCACCTAGAGAACCGGGCTCATACAGGCCAATAACACTGATGAACAGCGACGTTAAAATTTACTCAAAGGCCTTGGCAACCCGTTTGAATCAAATAATTGGGAAAATTGTTCATCCCAGCCAGCATGGCTTTATCCCCGGAAGGGGTACTACAGAACATGCCCGAAGAGTTATAACCCTATTCGGTGTAGCGGAGGTCTCAGGGGATCCTATGGCTTTAATACTCATGGACGCTGAAAAAGCGTTCGATAGGGTCTCCTGGGACTACCTCTGGGATGTTATGAAATGGTTTGGGATCGGGAGCAACTATATCCAGGCAATTCAGGCTTTATATAAAGCACCGGCGGCTCGGATTAGAGTGAATGGGGGATACACGGTGCCGGTGATAATTAAACGAGGCACAAGACAGGGGTGCCCCTGCTCGCCCCTCCTTTTCGCTTTATACATTGATCCCCTGTTAAGGAAGCTGGTTGCCACCATTAGTATAAGACCTATATGTTATCATGGGTGGGAGACCAAAATATTGGCCTATGCGGACGACGTCGCTGTGGTCACCCCTAACCCCCAAGACACAATGGTCGCAATAGAAGAAGAGGCTCAAGCTTTTGGAGTGATATCTGGGTATGCACTAAATAGCCAGAAGACGCTGATAGTTAAAAATAAATGGACTAAATTAGAAGATTTTCGGGTGGTGGATTCAGCTGTCTATCTGGGTATTGAAATAACTCCAGATCTGGGGAAATTAGTGGAAAAAAATATGGAACCAATTATAGGGAAAGCCAAAAAAGATTTTGATAGATTGAATAATCTCCATATGTCATTGGTCGGCCGCAGCAATGTGGTAAAGATGGTTTTCCTCCCCAAGATACTCTATCTCTTCAGGGCCATTCCATTAGAGTTTAAGAGGCATTGGCTTATGATACTTGAGCATATCGTGAATAGGTTTATATGGGCTCATGGAAAAACCAGGCGGGCTATAAGATATATGTCATTGTCTAGGGAGAGAGGTGGGTGGGCAGTCCCAGATTTTAAGATGTATTATTGGGCTTCGGCTCTACAATATATGTCTGGCCTATTTGGTAGGGCTGTGGGTGACTCGTGGGATAATCCAGGCTCTCCCAATGTATATGAACTACTATTAGGTGAGGAAGCGATCAATTGTTTTATGAAATTTACCGAACCAAGTTATTATAAAAAACGAGATTTAAGAACTTGGTGGCTGCACATAAGATCTGGGCCGCATTCAAAAAGAAAATTGGCCTTGGCAGATTTAATTTTTACACACAGTTATATAGAAATCCAATGCTCCCGGATATTTTTTCTGATACAACTATGTTAGAATGGGAGGGGAAGGGGCTACAGGTTTTGGGGGATTTAATGGGACCTGATGGGATTCGGATGTTTAGTGATATCCAGCAGGAGCATGGTGTTAATATAAGAATTTTTTTTAAATACCTGCAGTTGCGGAGCTTTTTTAAAGGGAAAACGGGTGGGCCGTGTGGATTTCAGAGAGCGGTAATTATAGATGTTATAAGAGCGGGAGAGAACTGCACTATTAAGAAAATGTATGTTGAACTGCAACTACTTAAGCCGGATGACCTGGATAAATACGGGAAAAAGTGGGCTGACAAACTGGGCATAGATCAGGACTGCTTTTCTGAGTCTTTAGAACTGGGTCAAAGTATCTTATGTTCAGCGGGACTGCAGGCCCAGCATTTTAAAACGATCTATTTTCTGTACCATACGCCCGCAAGGATAGCGCAGTGGGGTGGACAGGAGGGAATCAGGTGTCCCCGGTGCGATGGTTCAGAAGCTGAGCTAATCCACATGTTCTCGACTTGCCCCCAGTTGGTAAATTTAATAAAAGCAATAGAAAAATTTATGGATCAAACTTTGAATATACAAACACTTCTAGATCCAGCTCTAATACTCCTGGGGATCCAATTGAGGGGAAGGCAAAATTCTGCTGATTATTTTTTGTTTCTTGCTATGCTGCCCTACGTATTATCATCGCCTCTGCCTGGCTGGATCAATCAGCCCCAACCTTTCAGCAATGGCTTGCTAAATTGTTAGCTATATATAATTTGGAGAAAGGGATCTATGAAAGAAAGGGCAAGAGAGGGAAAAAACTCGGTAGGCGCATATGGGAACCTATTTATAGATGGAAGGAAGCTGTGAATGATAGCAGATTCTGACTTAAATTCATTTTATACTGATGTGTAAATTCTAAAAAGGATTTTTGACTCTTTTGGCATAAGTCCGAATCGTTGCTCTACTGGTTTTTAAAGTGTATAGGATCTCATTAATTTGTATTGCATGTTGATTGATAACTTTGAAAAGGGTCCTTGATTTACTGTTCATAAGGATGAACTGTTGCTCTACTGGCCTCAAAAAAGTATTGGATATTATGAATTTGTATTGTATTTTGATGGAAAATTTGAACCTCGAGTAACAATTGTACGTTTATTATTGTACTGTACCTTTTGGGAAAGAAATAATAAAAAATAAAAAAAGCACATTTCCACAGTTGGCGCCCGATACGTGGGGCCTCATCGAGGACGCGGCCATCTGAAGGAGTGGTCTTGACGGAAGAGTGGAATATTACTGAGGAGACGTCCTGCATGAGGAGACCCTTGTCTTTGCAGCCAAAGTGACTTTTCCGGTTTTTCGATTTGACCCTACAGGTGGCGGCCGGTCCTGACTGAGGTATCCTTTGGCGTTATTTTTGCAGTGACCATTAGGTCGATCAAGAGATTGGCAGTTGGAGGATGGAGACTTTTGTTTGGTAAGGTCGCTGGAGCGGCACTCTTGTTTGCTTGGCCTAGATTCTGGTTTTGTTTGTTTGATTTATTTTTTGCAGAAAATAAAGGCAGGTAATGTGGAGATTTTTCTCTACTTTTGAACAATTTGGAAACGTAATATTTTACAAAATCTTGGTAGCATGCCTGTTTTCAGCACACTCCGTAGGTTGTGTTGCTGTCTTGGTGGTACCAAAATGGATTTAGAAAGAAGTCAGCGGGCTCCCTTAGAGGGAACACCTAATAGACATATGTATATTAAATACGGTATTTCTTCCATAATGTATAGTACACTGTGGAACAAATATACAAAGAAGGATCCTGATCTTCAATGGCCTGTGAATGGGTCATTTGACTTTAAAAAGATTCAATATGTAGAACAGTGTTTGTTTAACAAACAAAGTCGACAAGATATGTTTGATTGTGTATGAATGTGGGAGAAAGAAGGGAATGAAAAAGCAAAGAGAGAAGCAGCTATAGCAGAGAAAGAACAACGAAAAACGATATATCAAAAAGCGTTAGAATTAAAAAATAAGGAGATGACGGAAATAAAAGAAAAAGAAGAGAGGAAGCGTTGTTTAGAGGTAACTGGCCAGTACTCTATTAGGCGCCCCCTTTATCCCATGCTTAATAAACCTCAAGATGATTCTATCTTATTAGATCGACCTCCGCCCCCGTATAAATTTCCCTCTGCCCCTGAGGAGGATCCGTCCGATAAAGACCATCAATCTTCCGACGATAAAGATATAGATAAGCAAGATGGGCGACAGACTCGCTCTACTGTAACTACTGATGAAAAAGCCACCATTAGATCCACTGTTCGTTCAGAAGCCCGTAAGAAAACTCTTCCTTCAGATCTTGTAGCAATGGTTCAGCAGTGGAAAGATTTAGAGCAGTTATATTTTGCAGAGAAGTTTGCTTGGGAAGTTATACTTAATTTTAGAGACCTTTCTAAAAACTTAGAGCCCACTGATATAAATTCTGATTATAAACAATTGAGTGATGGAACTTTCCTTTGTTCAAACATACCTGATTTAATTAGGCGAGTGGTTAAATTACGAGATGAAACATTTCGCTTAAAAGCGGAGAAAAAAGAAGCTAGTAAAACTAAAACTGTACAAGTAGCCCAAACCCCAGCGCAGATAGTAGAAACTTCAGAGACAAATAATGGATCTAGTAGTGCTGAAGTTGGTATACGACCAATGCGCGAAGCTGCGCCTTTGTATGTTCCTCCAAAGGGTACGGGAACAAATGAAGATAAGACTTCAGATGATGCGAAAGGGTATTTTATTTATAATTGGGTTTATACCCCTTGGAGTAGAGCAGATGTTATCGCTCTTAAAGCCGCTTTGCCCGATCCGCGGAAAAATCCTGCCGCTTTCTATGAGGAAGTAGAAGGAGCCATTAGCTCCTGTACTATGACTCTGCCAGATATTGATATGTTTTTTGGACTTATTTTGCCCCCTGATTTGTGGAGAACAATTCGGAAAATAGATGATAATGTAGCATATGGTGATACTTGGGTGCATTTAGAAGAAATAGATGCGGCTAGAGAGCCTGCGCAGAAACCACAACAGGAGATATTAGATCTTCCCAAAGCTATTGTAATTAAGTTGAAAACTCTTATACCCCCTAAGAAAATAAATTGGACTACGTTAGCATCTTGTAAACAGAAAGCGGATGAGTCAGTTTCTGATTTCTTTACACGATTTGAAGAGACATTCCATGACTTTAGTGGGCAGTCCTTGACAGATGACACGGGTAAGCATCTGTTCGTCGACAAATTTGTCGCTAACATGTTGCCAGAAATAGCTAGTCGCCTAAAGGCCAGCGAGAGTTCATGGACTACGTCTTCCCCAGTCTCCCTTTTGACTATGGCCCAGTATTATGAGCGTCAGGAATTGGAAGCAAAGGGCAAAGAGGATAAGAAGGTTAAGGATTTAAAAACAAAAGTTATGTTGGCTCAAGTATATGGTCCACCATTCAGAGGTGGTGGTAGAGGTGGACGTGCAGTATATACACCTGGTGTACCCCCTTTCTCTCGATCAACTTTGTCTTCTGATCAGTGTGCTTATTGTAAAGAGATTGGACATTGGCGTTCTGAGTGCCCCCTTTTGCGAGGTCAGCAGTATCAACGGGGTAGAGGAAGTATGAGAGGACGCCCAGGGAAGTCAGGAAATAGGGGAGGAATAGGAACCCGTCCCAGGTTTGAGGCAGTTGAACACGGACCAAATTATTCTAATACCTTTGATAGACGAAATCAATATCAAATGTCTGATTATTCGGCTGATGGTCTTGAAGAAAATAAGTTTCTTGGTTCTACAGTCTTGCGGATTCTGATTATGCATAGGAATGCCTAGGATGGAGTAAGGAACCGGTTGAGGTCCCAGTAGATCAGAAGGGTACTTATGTTGATGCAAATGTCTTGGGTTCTACTGATCGGTTTCTGGTTGATACAGGAGCTACTCGTAGTGCTCTGTCTAAAAAATTGGTTCCTAGGGCTCCCCTGTCTGGCGCAATGATAACATCGATAGGATTCGATGGGACACCTACACCTAGCCCACTGTCACAGCCATTTGCATATAGTCTTGATAAATTTACTGCAGCATGTCCATTTCTGCTTTCCCCTAACACGCCGGATAATATTGTGGGCATTGATATGCTTAAACATTTTCGTGCTACAATACGTTGTTCCCCAGAAAGTGTGCGCGTTATCTTAAATGATAACTATCCAATGCTTGAGAGGTCTTTTCTCATCAAAGAAGATATCGCTTTGGCATCTTTACCTAGTACTTTGTGGGCTACATCAGATACCGATGTGGGACATATGGTTATTCCACCAGTGCATATTCAAGTGAAGGAAGGTGCTTCATTGCCTCGATTGCCCCAATATAAAATATCTTGGGAAGGCGAAGAAGCATTAACACTCATTGTTCAGGATTTGATCAAGGTGGGGGTTGTGGAAGAAGTCCCTTATAACATTTGTAATAGTCCTATCCTTCCTATTTTGAAAAAAGACACTGATACTAAAATTTACAGATTTATTATAGATTTACGAGAGGTTAATAAAATCGTGGTGCCCCAATACCCGGTAGTCTCTGATATCATGACACTTCTCACCATGGTTCCTCCTACTGCCACTACATGTAGTGTAATTGATTTAAAGAATGCATTTTTCTCAATACATATTCACCCTGACAGCCGTTATTTGTTTGGCTTCACTCTGAATAATAGATCATTCAGGTTCTGTAGAGCTCCACAAGGGTATACAGAGAGTCCTAGCATTTATAGTCAGGCGTTGAAAAGGCAGCTTGATTCTTTTCCTGTACCGAAAGGGGTGGCTCTTATTCAATATGTCGACGACATCTTGTTGGCTGCTGATACCCTTGAACAGTGTAAAGAAGGAACACTGTCATTATTGTTATTTCTTGCCTCTCATCATCACAAAGTCTCTAGGAAGAAACTGCAATTTTGTAGACAGCAGGTTACCTATTTAGGTCACCTCCTGTCTAAGGAGGGACGTGCACTCACACCAGATCGCATTCAAACTATTTTAGACACTCCTGTGCCCCGTACTCAGAAGGATGTCCGTGCACTGATTGGCCTTACTTCTTTTTGTAGGCAGTGGATCCCTAGCTTTTCTCACATTATTAAACCCTTGTTGGCCCCTTTGACTAAAGACACTCCGATGCCTCTCCCATGGACTACTGAGTGCCAGGATGCCTTCCAACAGTTATGTCAAACTCTTTGTTCTGCACCAGTATTAGGAACTCCAGACTACACTAAGACCTTCACACTCTATGTACACGAGAAGGAAGGTTGCGCTCTCTCAGTTTTAACACAAACACACAGTGATAAACAACGTCCTTGTGCATATTTCTCAGCTGTCCTTGATCCAGTTGCCCGCGCGCTGCCTGGTTGTTTTCGAGCGGTGGCGGCAACGGCTGTGTCCATACGTCAGAGCGAGGGAATAGTCTTGTCACATAGATTGCTTGTGTTAGTACCCCATACAGTTGATGCCTTGTTAAATCAAACAAAAACACAGCATCTGACTAGTGCTCGCTTGACAGGATATGAATTGACACTTTTGGCCCCTCATATCACATTAAAAAGATGTTTGACTTTGAACCCTGCTACATTATTGCCATTTCCAGCTACTCAGTCTCAGTCACAAGAGTTACATGACTGTATATCCCTTACTGAAGAACGAACAAAGGGTCGTGTTGACCTACAAGATACAACTCTTTCTAGTGTTGATGGGGAATTGTGGGTTGATGGATCCTGCGTGAAATTGCCTGATGGCACTACATCTGCTGCTTATGCAATTACAACACTTCAGACAGTAGTTGAGACAGCTCGTATCCCACAGAAGTCAGCTCAAGCAGCCGAGTTGATAGCACTGACCAGAGCATGTGAGCTTAGTACAGAGTTGCTTGTTAACATTTACACTGATAGCCAGTTCGCCTTCGGTGTGGCTCATAACTTCGGGCAACTTTGGAAAGAAAGAGGCTTTCTCACTTCACATGGGACACAAATAGTGCATGGGGAATTAGTACATAATCTCCTTACTGCCTTGACCTATCCTAAGAAAGTGGCAATTGTTAAATGCAGTGCACACAAGAAAGTGACTGATAAAATAGGAGCAGGCAATGCCTTTGCGGATTGCACAGCTCGTGAGACTGCAATGCAGCGAAGTACCACATCTATGTATGTAGTTAAGTCACAGGCTGAACGTTGGCATGATGCCAGGCAAGAGGTGCTGGACATGCAGCAATCTGCTTCTGTTGATGAATTAGACCAATGGTCCAAGGAGGGAACATTGGATGACGAGGGCTGTTGGAGGAATAAACAAATGACAAAATGGAAGTTACCTGCAGCCTATTTACATCCTATGATTCACATGGCACATGGGCCGGCACATGTTGGAGCATCCTCAATAGCAAAGCAACTTATGCAAGTTTGGGATCATCCAGAGATTGTCGGTACGGCTAAGAAAATAGTCCAGTCCTGTCTGATCTGTCTCCAGTATAATCCTGGAAAGGGAATACGAACTCCAACAGGAGGTTTTGCAATACCAACTGCACCTTTTGAGGTCCTGCAAATGGATTACATCCAGCTTGAGCGCTGTAACAACCTAAAGTATGTCTTAGTAGTGGTTTGCGCCTTCAGTAAATGGGTGGAAGCATACGCTACGAAGGATAATACAGCTCTTACGACAGCAAAGGTGCTCCTAAAGGAGTTCTTTCCCCGATTCGCCATTTGCCGAGTTTTGTGGAGTGACAACGGACCCCATTTTATTGGGCAAGTTGTTGAGTATCTCATGAAAGGGTTGGGAATTAAGCAGAAGTTTCATGCTGCTTTTCACCCACAATCAGCAGGACTAGTGGAACGTTACAATTCTACCCTGAAACTGAAATTGGCTAAAATACAGGCTTCCACATCTTTGAAATGGCCTGATGCATTGCCCTTAGCATTGCTATCCATTAGATCGATACCACATACACGATCTGGCCTCACACCGTATGAGGTGGTTTTTGGAAGGCCAATGAATATTTGGGGGATTCCTAAGCCACGCCCTATACATGATGTACCCTATGTATTGATGAATGACTATTTGTCTCAGTTGACTGACAGTTTGTCTTCTATTTATCAACAGGTTCGGGAGACTCTTCCAGACAGGTCGCAAGGTGAGGGCCATTGTTTACGGCCTGGTGACTTTGTGGTCGTAAAGTCATTCCAGAGGACCAGCTCCCTAGCACCGAGGACCGGAGCAGGTACTACTGGCTACCAGGACTGCAGTTCGAGTGACGAACCGGAAAAACTGGGTCCATCGATACACTGCCGAAAAGTGTTGCAAGACCTAATGAGCCCAGCTGTGTTGGCAGATCACAGCGATATTTTGGTCACCGAGAAAGGACAAGCTGTGTCACCTGAAGGACATGAGGAAGTCTTCCCGGACCACACGATTCCTGGTACAACCCGATATCAGCTTCGACCCAGGAAGAAAGATATTTCATTGAAAGAGACTGTTTGAGCCACTGTCCTGAGTAGTTAAAGCCTAACTATAAAGGGGAGTAGTCTTTTAGTGACTACTCGTCTCAACATTAGTGAAGAAATCAACGCCTGCCCAGGACCTTAGGGCACCATCTGCTTTGTTGTTTGTTGACGAAATGAATATGTCTAAGGAGAAGAAACCAACTGCTGCAAGAGTTTGTAGCAAAAGAACAATAATTGCTACTGGACTTACTTTGACTATTGTTATTGTTGCTATAATAACATGGATTGTAGAGGAAGTAGCTCCTGTCCGAAATCTACTGACTACTACTACTCCTGTCCCAATTGAACATCATTATTTTACTCTTCTGTATCATGAGAAAAAGCATAGAATGTCCTACCTCAATAACACTTTCATTCAAATGTTGCATCATACCCACAATGCCACGAACGTTACCAATTGCTGGGTATGTGGAATGATGCCAGCTCATCAGAAAAAGGGAGGAACGTCTTTTATTCCCTTGCCGTTTTCACATAATGGCTCCTGCAGAGCCTGGTTTGCATTGTTGTGGGCTTCTGAAGTTGCTAATATTACTTATGCTGATGTAGGTGGACTAAACGCTCAGTTGAATAAAGTTTGTTACCCCGATGAGGAAGGAGATCCACAAGCTAAAGGAACTGTGTGGGAAATGGAGGAGTATCGCCGAGGAAATTCCTCCATACACTATGTTTTCCCTAACACTCGAACAACTAAGGGGAATGGGCCTCCTGTAATTGCTGTTACTAGAGCTCGAGCGGATCTCTGTGTGAGCAGTATTGGCAGTATTCCTGTGGGAAATAGTGACTGTACTTTAGTGTTGAACATTACTGGAATGAACAATAGCAGCTTTGTGTCCTCACACAACAACTATTTTATTTGCGGAAGTAAAGGTTATTACCATCTACCTATTGGTTGGTCGGGAAGCTGCTACATGTCCTTTTTGCTTCCACCTGTGTTTTTGGCACCTGCATCCTACCATAAAGACTATAAACTGTATAATGACATTTCCAAGAACAGATTCAAAAGGACAATAAACAATGATGAGGTGGATCAAACTGATACTGCACTACAGCAGTATATTGACTTTAATTTGGGACTATTCTTCTTTGTTGGTGCGGCCTTAAACAGTAGATGATAAGGCGCTTGACACGTGTTGTAGAGGCTGTAACCAATCAGACAGCAATGGCGCTTGGAAACATCACAGAAGAACTACAAATTGCGAGAATTGTGGCGCTCCAAAATAGGATGGTCCTTGATGTCATCCTGGCCGACCATGGTGGAGCATGTCACATCATCGGGAGTAGCTGCTGTGTCTATATCCCTGACCACGCTCCTTCTGTTTTTGACGCAATTTCCAAGTTGCACAAAATAGCCACTGAAATCCATCAGGATTCAGGATCTTGGACTTTGACTGGATGGCTATGGAACATGTTTACTGTATGGGGCTGGAAGCTATTGTCCGCCTTATGTATATTTCTTGCTATTCTTTTCACTTGTTGCCTATGTATTCAATGCGGCCCAATGATTTGTTCCCTTTGTGTTTCTACTTGCACCTCGTGTATACCGACTAAACAAAATTTTAAGAATGGAAATGCCCGATTAGCAAGTGATCAAGAAATTAATGAATTAATGCAGTTAGATGTACATGATATTTTCCGTACTCCTTATAAAGCCTAGAAGATGTCTTTAGCATATGCTAAAAGGGTCATCTGTGGAAATCTGAAATAATTTCTGTTAGCATAGGCTGAAGCCATCTTGTTTGTGGCATCCATTTTGTTAGCTATGTAATTCTTCCTTCTTCACTGTTGCTTGCCATTCTATTCTGCTTGTGTCATCAACTCTAGTTAACTCCTTCTGTACTGAGCTAAAAGCAATGTGCTGAGCAAAGGCCTGTAGCTGCTAGAATGCACCTGGCTAAAGATATAACTGTCAACTGTTTTTTGCTGATGTAAACAGTTCTGTTCCCCCTCCCAGTCTGCTGACTAAGTGATCACCCATCTGCCCATGTTTGTAGGTAGTTATTCCTGTGTATGCTTGTACCTTCTATTTGTAACTACATGCTTACTCTGCAACAAACTCTGTATATAAGCACCATGGTCTGTGACTTCAGTGTACTACCTCAGGCAGCACTTGAGAGTGCTGTGTGGACGTAGTCCCACTCATGAGTGATTAATAAACTTGTTATTTGAATTCCAGCTTCAGTGCCAATCTCTATTTTGTTGGTCTATGGACCCGTGATAAGAGAAGGCTGACCCCTGCACCGGTGTGCTCATTAAAAAGCACATTTCCACAGGAGTATGCGGCAAATGTAAAATAAAGTTTATACTGAGAGTTAATGGATATGCTCGAAGAGAAAAGATGCAGCATAAAGATGACTTCTGTTCAATAACAAAGTCTGGAATGCTTAATGGATTGGCAGCGTCATAATGAGGAGGAGAATGAACCCCAATGAGATGCAGCGGAATGGATGCAGGCGCAGGGCGGATTTAATACTTCCAGTCTTCTGCATGCCTCAATGGGTGTGGACAACAGATAGACTCGCCCGGGGAGGAGGCCTTGCAAGTGTAGCAGGTTGGGGTGGCACTTCAGGGTCCTGCACCGAGATTTTGCTGTAACCGTCTGACCTCTGAGAATGATGACAAACAGGGCGGAAATCCCATCCTCGTCCCCAACTTTCTAGAGTAGAAAGAAGATGAACAAAAGGATAGGTGCATGAACATTTAGGCTTTATTTTTTTGAGGTCCGCATCGCCAGTATCCCACAATAATGGTCACAATGGTGCACGAAATTCGTCCAACACTTCAGGCCAAACCAGCATACTCAGAAAAGTGGGGGAACAGGAAGAAGAAACAGACTGGAAGGGGAAAGGGTAAAGAAAAGATGGAGGTAGAAAGGATTGGCGGTACAGCAATAATAATCATATGCAACTGGTATGGTAAAATATATGCATAGTGAAAAATAAGATGTGAGGAATACAACACATGCATAATTAGAGCCCCTCATTCTCAGTGGCGTAGCAAGGTCAGGTGGTACCAGGTGCGGAAAATTTCTTGTCACCCCCAGCTTGACAAAATGGCAAAAATATGTGTTTAAAACACATATTTTTGCCATTTTGTCACCCCCCTCAGAGATGACACCTGGGGCGGCCCGCACCCACCGCACCCCCTTCCTATGCCACTGCTCATTCTGACTTGCAGTGATGAGGTGCTTCGTTTAACCCACCACGCTTGGTTGCTACTGCTAAGGTACTAGCCGGGACTCCGGCGCGCCTCACTTAAGGCGGTCGTGCCGGTCCCCGATGCCATGGGCGGGGCGGGTGAGGTGCGCGCAGTGATTCGGCCACCACCCGCCCCGACCATCATCCTATAGGCTGGTTATAGGCTGGCCCGGAAGCACTCAAGTGCTTCTGGGGCATAGGGGGTGTGTTCGTTAAGCCAGATATTGCCAGTTAAGAATGGGGGCCATAAAAGCGGGCTGTGGAGCTGTGGGACGGTCTCCTTTCTTCGCCCTCCACAGCTGATTCAACATGAAGATGAAGTCGTCTACGCAATGGAGGGATACTGTTTTTCTTGACCACTCCGCTTTTTCCTTCTTGCCGGTCCCCCCCACAGGGGACCAGTTTCAGGTTAAATTTGTTTTCTCTCTTTTTCCAGGTTACGTCGGCGAGTGGGCAAAGCGGGACAGTGGAGGATAGCAGCAGTGGGGAAGACTGTGGCACCAGAGCCAGGAGCTGCAGGAAGAAATGCTGGTGCTGTAAAGTTTGGTTAAAGGATCGCGTGGCTCCAGATCATGTGGGCGTAGGCAATTCTACATAGCAGCAACGGGCCATGAGGCTGGGAGCCGAGCGGGTTCGAGTTATACTCACCTGACCCGCAGTGTATCGCACGTGGGAGCGGCTCCAGTCCGGTGAGCCTAGGTGAGAAATTCACGCTTTTTTAGGAGTTGGTGGCCACCCTGCACTGCGTCCCTAATGAGAATAGATTAAGGGCCTATAAGTGAAGCAGGCGGGAGCAGTATGAATGGGGGGCAAAGCCCGTGTGCGTCTGGGCGGGAAGGGCGTTTTCGAGGCTCGGATCATTGAGACTGGATGGTTAGCAAGGAGTTGCCCACAGGCAATGTGGCATGATACCACATCATCCCCAGGTCCATTGGCGGGGGAGTGAGTGGTATGGGCACTGAACCACTCGGTGAAGAGATTGGCAAATGGCTTGAATCCCCAAGAAAAAGTCCGGCCTATTTCCAAGAGGTGCACCAGGGGGAGAGGTTTTTTCCACAAGATGGTGTTCATTCTACAAATTGCCAAGAAATGTTTTCTGTAAAAACTTGCTAGCCCGGTTGTAGGGGGCAAGAAGCGGGTCATGACCTTTTGAAAGGTGAGAGGGGGGCCAGATAGTCGGTCAACTATGCTGGCCTGTGGCAGTAAGGTCATGATTGGTGGGCATTTTTTACGGTCCTTAGTAGGCATCCATGGTCAATGGGATGCCTGGGGGGGGGGGAGGGGACAGTGGTCTCCCATGGAACCTCAGGGGGCGGTTACAGCCGGTTGGCTGGAGGGTGCGGGGGTGGGGAAGTTCCACTTCAGGTAGGCTTCTTGGGCAAACCCCTGCACAGGCGCATGGGCGCAAAAGTTGGCATAACAGCACAGCCCCTGGGAGATATTATTGAGGGTGTAGGGGGTGCCCGGGGGAATATAACCTTATGGGAAACTGGGCTTCCTGCGCAAGGTCACTCCGGTAGGAGGGGTTGGACCTAGCACGTAGTTGGACCAGTCATGACCTTGCCCGTAGGCTCAACGCGGGATACGCAGAAAAGCAAAAATGTATACAAGTTAGTTTTATGTCAGGAATGGCTATGTATTAGATAACATTGTTAAGGTTAGCCATCTGAAATAATGTAAATACATTGTATACGAATTTTGGTGTACTAATATGATTGATTGATGGACAGGTTTTCTGGTTATTGTAAATATGAAACCTTTAATTTGTTTGTATGTTTGAATAAAATACGGCCGGGGTTTACGACCCTTAATCCAAGACATTGTGTTTGATGTTCATCTATGGCGCGGGGAAGAGCGAAAGGGTTGGGATACCCGGGGGTCATGGTTGTAAAGCAATGTCAGGACAGGGGAGGGGACTCAGCAGTATCTGGCCATATGCTGGATGTCTGCTTGCCACCGGTACTTCCATGCAACTGTCTGGCATAATATGAGGCCTGCATGCCTTGGCTATGTGGATCCAGCTGCGCCCTGGTGTCACTAAAATAAACAGCGAGTGTGTCAAGCCAGCTTCACTTGGAGGCTCCTTCTGTTGTTTTTACGGGCACATGCACAGTATACTTAATTTGGCCCAACCAAGCTGTGGCTTGTTTTCCTGTGCTTCTCGTGCCTTCTGAGACGTGGTGCTGTGGCCCTCCACCTGGAGTGGGTACCGCAGTGCACTGCAGGATAGGGTGACCAACCGTCCGTAAATTTCACGGACTGTCTATTTTTTGGGCATCTTGGCCTTGATAATCCCTTTTACGGACGCTTTTTGTCCGTAATTGTAGACATTGGTGCAAGCTGTGCTGTCCCCTTACAAGAAGCCTCAGAGTTTTGTAACTATCAATATAGGGGCCAGCTTGCACTTCTGCTGTGAACTCAAGGGCCTGCAGCTGCCCCTCCCCAACCTGGCACAGACTGCTATTGGCCCATTCATCATCAATCACTTTATTTCGGTTCAAAGAACCATAAAAGTACAATATAAATACAACAAAATCACATAAAGCATACAAAGGTACGAACATAGTTCAAAGCAGTGCGTACCATAACAAACTGAAACCAAAATGCATTCATTTGAAAGCAGATACAATTTGGTATGTCTCCAGGCTTCCTCTGATACCAGATAGCAAAACCTCAGTAAGACACCAAGAATAGGGTCAAAGATGGGTCCGCTATGCCCTCCAGATAGCTATTATAAGACTTCAAGTGAGAAAGTAATATCCATAGAACATTAATAAAATTGACAAGATTATTGAACTACAATAATTAAAAATCTAGTTGTTTATCATACAATCATTACATCATCCTAATAAAATCAGTTTGGTACAGTTCCTCTGTACACAGTGATCCATATTTTGAGTTTCTGGAAGGGGCATTTCTTGTGATATTTCATAAAGATTATAAAAATATTGAATAAGCAGCACCTTTCAACTTGTTATTGCACTTCATGGGACCATAAAATAGGGGAAAATAATATCAAGTTAGCAGCAACCTTTCAAGATTATAGTTACAAAATCAATTTTAGTGCAGTCTCACTGTAAGCAATAGTTCATATTTAGATTTTCTAGGGAGGGCATCTCTTGCTGTATTTCATAAAATGTATAGAAGTGTCAATTTAGCATCAGCCTTTCAGACTTATTATTACACTTCGTTGGACTATACACAAGAAAAAATTATATCAGACTAGCAGAAGCCTTTATAGTTACACTTCCTAAGCTAAAACCCAAGAACGGAACTTTTTGTTGTACTCAGATCACTGTTTTACATACACTGTTCTGGGTTAGTTCTACAAGAATGCCAAGTATTAGTAAATTAGCTAAGATTAGTTGCCCAAGTGGCGTTCCTTCTTCAGACTGCGGATTATCAATGCAGCATGTAAAAATGTGGCTAGACTGACAGCGATCACCTCGCGCATATCAGTTTTCATTATTCTCAAAGCTGGATGGAAGGACCTTATACCTAGTAAGTTACATAATGGGATAATCCACTTCCTTCTTGGGAATTTATAGGCCTCACAAGCAGGGCAGATGGTATTGGAATTCTTAGTTTTTGCCCATCTAGCTGTAACCTCAAGTGTGGGCAAGGCCCCATATCTAAACTTCAAGTATAACTGTCTGGGCAGGGAACCCCGGATGACATCTAATGTAGGTTCATAAAATGGTACAATCTTGTGGTCAAGGAATTGATCTGTTAGGCTCCCAGATTTACAGTCTTTAACTGTTACACCCCAGAAATATTCTCTGCACCGCTCTTTTATCAATTGCCTTGGTGTTGTATGTGAGTCATCTGGACAATCCGAGTGGTTCTCAAGGTTTAAAAGCCGGAATGTTTTTATCATATACAACAACCAAGAAAATCTTAGATGTCCAGATGTTTTTCAAATCTCTCTAAGTGGTGCTCTATATTGTTCAAGCTCTGGTGTTGACCATATCCTGTGCGAGAATACTAATGGTCTTGACTGGGTAGTAAATACAATGGGGTATAAGACCATGTCCTGCATTAGTGGAAGAGTTGGAGAACTGTGTGGGAGGTTCGTTAGACACTTGAGGAATTTGTTCTCTACGACTGATGTTAGTAACAGTGTGGCCCCAAATTTCGGCCCCGTATAATAGTTTTTTGGGGTAGACTGCTCAATGGGTTACTGTTTTTGCCACAGGGACCCATTTGTTAATTGCAGTTCATAAGATACCATCTTAATATAGATCAATGAGCAATGAACCAAAATCAGATAGCTGCATAAAAACTGAAAGGCATGGGTTTACAGCCATCTTGTTTTTTTCTAATCTGTCATTATTCTAAAGTTGATAAATAGGGTTCCTTTGGATAATAATAATTACTTATTAGTAAACACTACCTCAACCACTATGTATGTTTTAAATCCAGAGTTTGTATCAGACAGGCAGGCTAATTTACCGACAGCCTAGGAGGTGCCACATCACCCCCTAATGAGGAAACTACATTGGCTGCAGGAGAAATAGTGCTCAGCTTTTAAGACTAGATGCATCATCTTTAAATCCCTTCACGGCAACAGTCCTGAGTTTATCTCCTCCTGAATTCAAAAGTACATGCCCTCTCGCAACTTGAGGTCATCCCATCCTAACCTTCTGGTTATTCCCCCTTTTAAGAAAAAGAGACTAGGAGGCTCTAGATTTTCTCTATTATCCCCCGGCTCTGGAATTCTCTCCCACCTAACATCAGAATCCCTGACTGTTATTTCAGATTTAGACAACTTCTGAAAAGATGGCTTTTTACATAAGCATACAAATGAGATACTGAGCTGCAGGTTATGTTCCTATACTCAGCATCAAGAAACCTGCTGGTGAACATTCGCTATATAAATATCTTTAACATAACATAACACATATTTCTCCAGACTAAGCAGTCTTAACATAAAATGCCGACCAGTATGGATGACATGTGGCTCCTACACATTGTAGTCCTCATTGTCTTAAGCAGGGCCAACTGAATTATGGATCTGGGGAGGGCCAAATTATGTGGCAGTGTTGAGTAAATTATGCAGCAAGAAAAGGCAATTTATGTGGCGTAATCCAGCACATTTTGTAATAGTATTACTTAATTATTTTGTCATTTTTAAACTTGTTAACACTGTCTGGGCATAGGGTGCAGCTCATTAGTACCAGTTTAACATCCAAATATAGCAACAAGCAACAGAAAGGTAACCAGCCACCCTTTGTAAAGGGCTTTCCACTGTGCAGAAATATGTGTTGCTGCATTTTTAGTAACTTTTGAATCATTTGAGTTAAAATCTGCAGAATATGCGGCAGATGATGGATTATGTGACAAATGCAGCAAATCTATAATTATGCGAAAATCGCAGCAGCCGTACAATTGAATAATTTCAGTTGCCCTGGTCTCAAGTTGCATTTCATATACATTGGCTTACACACTTAAACAAGCCATTGTGTCTGTGTAATATGTGTGTGATATAATGCACTCTAAAACCCAAGTCTACCCTACATGTTTGGAATGAGTAGCTGTGTAAAAGAAATTAACTACACATTAGAGCGGGTCTATGTAGAGATGAGGGGCCCCATGCAGGGTGTTACTGACTGAATCCTTGGAGAAGGAGGTCTGGGGGGGGGGGCAATAAATATTCTCACACCATCTGGTACCAGCACTATAGCCAGCCCTGTCAGGAATGTAGCTATCATTCCTGCAGCCTGTGCAGTGCCCCAGGCCCTGAGGTAAAAGCACTTCAGCAGGTGATTGTGGGACCGACTGGTAGGAAGGTATAGTCTATGAACCGAAGTTTTATTGTAATCCGTGTTTCTGTAAAGTATTTATTTCAACATTTCCAGATAATGGAGAATGAATAGCACAAGTAGAAGTGCCTAACATAACATGACCGGTGTGCTCTAATCCCAGAATCTTCTAGTACGACACTGACAAATGCTCCGGGCTGGAACCTTGGATGGATTTCTCTCTCATTCTTTGAAAAATTTCCTTTTTTTAACAAACAGTGATTTTTTGCCTGTATTTATGAATATGTCATTTCAGTAGCACAACCCTAGCCAAAAAGCAGCGGAGCACTGTACAAGGTACAAGACAAAATTCAAGTCTGGACACCTGTGCCAAATCTTTGAGGGATATATTTAGTAACATTTCACACAACACAGCACAGTAAGTGAAGCTACTGTGCTGCGTGGCATGAAAGAGTAGAGTATCACCATATTTTCAAAGATATGGTGCACTGGAATTAGGATTGAAAGGTCTGGCATGCAAGTTACAAAGTGAACCCTTCCATAATATCTCTGTTCACTCTCTATTCAACCTCTTCATCTTGGTGCCCTTTTCTCAATCTGTTCCCTCTTCTCCCCTACCTACCCATTCGTCTCTGCATCTCTCTCCCCACATGCTTTCTCTCGGTTCCCCCTACCTCACTTTTATATTCCCCTTCTACCTTTTTTCTCTTTTCAACCTTCTCTGTTTCAACCTTACTGTCTTTCTGTATCTGTTCTTTGCTCTTTTCTTTACTCCATCTTCTGTTGTCTTCTTTTATCTCAGCTGGCAGGCCCTTGCTTGCTTTCCTCTGCTCTCACTGTTCACGCTCACTGTGCCCACCTTCTGTCTCTTCCTCTCCGCATATAGCCCTCTCTCCTTTCTCACCATCATTTGCCTCTCTTTTTCATACTCTCTGCTACTGCTACTGCCTGTGAACTCTAAGTCTATGTTCAGCAACAGAGCAATGGTTCTGGCTCTATTATTCATGGTACGGGGGCAGAATTGTGAAGTCTGCCTTTTATGTCGGCTGTCAAATTCTGCTTGGAGTGTATATGTTTACTAATATTTTTCATCTTTAAATCTGTCCAGCTATTTGTGAATGTTTGCTCAACACTCCAATGTGTAATACAAACTAAAGAACAGAAACCTATTTTGGGGGAGGGCGGAGCTTGCCGGCGCTCGAGATGGCCGCGTCCTAAGCGAGCTCCGCAAGCCATCGTGACTATCCGGAACGTATCCTGACATCCAAGCGGAAAAATTGCTGCTCGTGCCTCGCATATTAAAGAGCTAGCGGAGCATATTCGGGCGATGTCGCTATTGCCTCTAGCGGAGCTGCCAGAGAGCATGGAGGCGCTGTGAACGAGCGAAGCCCGCTGCTGCTCGATAGTGCGGCCTACACCAGTGACGGAGAGACAGCTGGGCTTGCAGAGTCCTCAACGCTGCCGACCGGACCTATTCGTCCCCGCAGGCGGAGGTAGGAGCCAGGCTTCAGGCTCGACTGCTGATATTGGCGGCGCCCGTCCCCTCGAGGGCGTGTGGAGGCAGCGGCGCGGGTCCTATGTGGTTCGCCTTGTCTGCGCCTGCCACGTGAGACCAGACCCAGAGGCCGGTGGCTGAGACCCGGAGCCGCTTGGCGCCGGAGGACGCGGTGTATTGTGCATGACAGGCTGGAAGTGCCCCTTCATCTCCAGTTTTTTTAGCAGGAGTGTGACCTGAGCCTGGTAAGGTGTTCTGAAAGCTGCTGCCTGGGGGACTGCCGGAGAGGCGGTGGGCTGTCGGGATTCTGCGGCCCACATACCATGCGCCTCCAGAGAGTGCGCCTCGCGCCCTGATGCACCGGACACCTGGGCGGCGGGTTGATTCACACGCAGATACCTGGTGCGACTGAAATTAGTTAGTGAGTGCGACCACTGATTGCTACCCAGCCGCGAGAGGCAAGTTTCATGCATCCTTTGCAACGTAAAGAACCCCCAACAGAGGCCCGTATTCCAGGAGGTGCCCCACAACTCACGCATGCCTGCACGCTTGCTAACCAGGGCCTGGTTCTTAGGAGGGCCTCTGCAGCGAGCGTATATTTGACCACCTGCGAAAGCCGGCCACCGCACTCTGATTGAGACCGGGTGGCGGTCCTCCCACCCCCTCTCCCTGCCCACAGTTCTCCCCTTCTGCCGATCCTGGGCCCACTGCTCACGGCCTGCCAACCATCTCTTGACCTGGCCTAGAACCTTTTCTGAAACCCAGGGGAAAGTGCGCAGTGGCTTTCGTCTTAAGTGGGCGGCAGAGTGAGAGACGCAGGGCCCATCAGAATGGGCAAGGTGGACAAATCCCAGCCTAAGCTGCAGTTTGAGCAGCGAAAGTCGAGGAACAGGGAGGTGGGTGAGGCCCGGTCTGCCGAAAGACAGGGGGACACGGCCGAGGTGTCGGCTGATGACATCCGACAAATTCTGTCTGCTATGCAAAAAAGCCTGTCCACTATCGATGGGAAAATTGACTCCCTAGCCTACCGCATGGATCGAATGTCAGAGCGGCTTGACAATCACGCCGAGCGCCTGGACATAGCTGAGCGACGCGTGACGGAAATAGAAGAGGCTCAGACGGAGATGGACACTGCCCAGAAGCAATTTGGGAAAATCCTCACTGTACTGCAAGATAAGGCGAAGGACTTGGAGGCCAGATCAAGGAGAAGCAACATCCGCATTACCGGCCTTCCGGAATCCACGGCCATGGGTAACATGGAGGTATTTATCGAGAAGCTTCTGGTTACGCTATTGGGCCGCAAATTTTTTTTCCCCATGTTTGTGGTTGAGAGCGCCCATTGATCCCTCAGCCCCAGGCCTCCTCCTGGAGCACCGCCGCGCCCAGTCATTGCCAAACTCCTGAACTATAGAGACAGGGATGCTGTGCTGAAGCAGGACAGAGAGAAAAGAGATCTTCATTTTGAGGGCTCCTCGATTTCGCTTTTCCCGGATTTCACCATGAAGGTGCAGGAGGCCAGGCGACAGTTCGCACCTCTGAAGCATGGACTGCGAGACCATAACCTCTATTATGCAATGCTATACCCAGCCAGGCTTAGGGTCACCATGAACGGCAAATCAAAGATTTTCCTAGACCCCAAGTCCCTACAGAAAGCCCTCAAGGAAACTCTAAATCGGAGGAGCGGAGCAGAGACTTGGAGAAGCTGGCCGAGGAGGCTGGCGGCGACCTGGAAGAACAGGAGTAGAATGGTGGTTCGATGATACATATACGTAGCTGCAGAAGGGTAGGTTGCAATTGGGACCGCTTTCTGATTTGCCCTGCTGGGGCGGTGGGGGGCGGCCGCTGACCTCTGGAAGACCATGGGGACCTTGTTGATCGAACATTGGAGACCGCAACCGGCGTATACTGGTGCAGTCACTGTGACATTGGACCAATTGAGGGCTATTACTGATATACCACGAACTAGTGGGTTGACCCTTGGGGAGGCGGTGGAACCTAGCCCCAGCTATTTCGAGGCACCACATACTGATATTTGCTGGATGTATATTATATGTTTAGATGGCATTGCCATATCTCTATCTTAGTGGGGTACTGTGCAGCGGAGAGGCAACATTCGCCCTTGTGTGTGTCCCACCATATGGCGTTATGCCAAATACCTTTTAATTTGGGGGGGGGGGACTTCGACCATGACAAGTTGGGGATGGCATGGCGTAGGTGGGGGGGGGGGGGAGTTTCAATTGATTGTTGTTATGATCACAGTGTGCTCAATACATTTATATACTACACTAGTGGGGCATTTCTACAGTTAAGTACATTCAGAAACATGGCAGACAGAAATAATGCATGTACTTTTACGATGATCAGCGATAGCGCAGAGCAAGGGTAGCCTAGTGTGGTTCCTAACATGGAACATCAGGGGTCTCAATGACTTCTGAAAGGTACGAAAGGTGTTAGCCTACCTCACAAGACACGGAATAGATGTTGCTCTTTTACAGGAGACCCACCTGCCCACAGACAGCAAAATGCTAACGCGCAGACAACTACATGGCCCTTTTCATGCGGCTGGCTTTTCCACACACCCAAGGGGTGGTACTCACTTGGGTTAACCCTAGATCAGGGATTACTTTGGAGGCTATTGAGACAGATACGGGGGCAGGTATGCCATCTTCAGGTGTAGGGGGCGGGGAATGTACCTTCTTGTGGTTAATATATATGGTCCAAACTTTGATAACCCACAATTCTATTGTGATCTACTGGAGCGTTTGAGATTCGATACCTCCCTGCCACAACTCTGGGGCGGGGATTTTACTTGTGTTCTTAACCCGGCATTGGATCGCACTGGGGGCCCGGCCCGGCGCCCGTCGGCCGCTGCCAAAACTATTATTGATGCTATTACCCAATTAAACATGGCAGATGTCTGGCACGCACGCTCTCCAGGGAGGGGAGGATTCACCCACTATTCGGCTCCTCATGCCCTTCACACTAGAATCGACTACTGGTTCACCTCCAGAGTCTTACTCCCTCAAATTCAAGATTGTGTGACCCACCCTCGCTCTTACTCAGACCAATCACCTATACTACTGGACATTGAGAGCCCGCAGAAGAGACCCGCCCCTTTCACGTGGCGCTTTCCGCCATACTCGCTACTAGATAGCGTTTTTAAATCCGAAATGTCGGAAGCCGTAGAGTCTTTCTTTGATACTAATATTGGTTCGATAACCCGGTTTGGCACAGTCTGGGAAACCTTCAAAGTTTACATATGAGGGTTTGCCATATCAAAACACCCGGGATCCTCTGATCTCTGAGAGGACGACTAGACCTGCTCGAGAAACGGCTGGCCGACCTGGAGCTGGTGGCTTTGGCAGGGGTGATGATTAGACCGCGGAAGAGTTAAAAAAGACACTGGAGGAATACCATGAAACTGCCGACAACGAGGTTTAGCATATGGGGAAATATGCAATTGCCAAAACATATGGGGAAGGTGAACGGCCTGGGGCAACCTTAGCGGCATTACTACGCAATAGAAGGGAGACGACTGGAATCACGGAATTACGTGCAGCGACCGGGCAGATATTAAGGGACCCGACTGAAATTGCAGACAGATTTAGTCACTACTATTCAGATCTGTATCGCTCCAAAGCGTCCGTAGATGGAGCAGCTATACTAGACTACCTAGAACACATTAAATTGCCATGGTTGACTGACGAACACAGGGAATATCTTATGAGACCTCTGGACACTTGGGAAGTCCTAACCGCTATAAAGACCATGCGCTCGGGTAGCGCTCCGGGGCAGGACGGCCTCGCTGTTGCATTTTACAAGGAATTTAAAGAACTCCTGGTTCCCCACTTAATTACGTTGTTTGAGGAGATGAGTGAGAATATGGAGATGCCCCCCTCCATGCGGAAGCCCTGATAGTCAAGCTCTTGAAGCCAGGCAAACCCCCCAATGAATGCTCCTCATTCAGGCCCCTATCACTACTTAATGTAGACACCAAACTATTTGCTAAAATTCTGGCTAACCGTTTGGCCCCGCTGCTGCACAGCTTGTCGGACCTGAACAAGCGGGGTTTGTCCCGGGGCGCAACTTGACGTACAACCTGCGCACTGTGTTTGGTGCGATACAGCACACTAAGTCAGAGATTAAAGCTGCTGCGGTCTTCCTCGACGCCGTAAAAGCTTTTGATTCAGTGGAATGGGCCTTCATGACATCAGTATTGAGGAGGATGGGCATGGATGAGGTCTTCATACAGCTGGTGGCGGTCCTATACAATTCCCCCTCCGCCAGGATAAGGGTAGAGAATTCGGTGACTGCCCCAATCAAGATATCTAAAGGGACTCGTCAGGGGTGCCCGTTATCGCCCCTGCTATATGCTATAGTCGCGGAGCCTCTGGCGTGTGCCCTCAGGGAATATCACGGACAGAGAGGGATTCGCTTCCCGGGATATAACTTAATAGTATCCACTTATGCAGATGACACACTTCTGTATATTAGAGATCTCGAGTCCAATTTGTCTCTGGTGCTGAGAGTAGTGGTGCGATATGGGGAATTTTCCGGCCTTAAAATAAATTGGACTAAGTCTATAATTTTCCCATTGACTCCAGCTACTGTACCTATCGAATTTGACTTCACACTTACCTGGTCCGCCGAACCGGTGTGCTATCTAGGAATCCAAGTCCACACGGACACTGGAATGGTGTGCAGTGAAAATTATGGTAAAGGAGTCGCAAAATTGGAGGAGGATGTGGAGCGCTGGATCCGCTTACCATTGTCACTCTTGGGCCACATCTCTCTGATGAAAATGGTAGTGTTACCTAGGTTCCTATTCTTGTTCCTAAACCTGCCGATGGTTCTCCCTGCACACTTCTTCAAAGTTACTAAATTGTTACTGATGAAATTGGCTTGGGCTGGCAAGCAAACCCGCGCCCAGTGGAAGATTCTCACTCTCCCTTATTCTATTGGTGGGCTGGGGGCTCCAGATTTAGAGCTCTACTATAGGGTGGCGCAATGCTTGCATGCTTATCATTGGGTTCACCAACAAACAGCCCTACGCCATCTGCAGATAGAAAAGGTGGCGGCAGCGCCCTCCCCCCTTACAACGCTGCTATTTCAGGCCCCATGCAGGCGAGCCGGTATTCTAGATACAATTAAGCCCACGGTGCATGCTTGGCACAACCTGTTGAAGAGACAGGCGGGCACTATCCTATATTCCCCCTTGACACGGATAGAGTGATGCCAATGGTTGCCGATCAGCAGGGAGAGGGAGGTAGTCAATGCACTGGAGGCACTTAATGTCACCAAAATTGGAGACTTGTTCTTGGAAGGCAGCGCACGTGACTGGGCTGAATTCGAAGCTGCGGGCCATAATGGTTCTCCTCTGGTGCAGTTTCACTCTCACAGGGTGAGACATGCTCTCCGAGAGTTACTCGGCGATGACATGATGGAGCTGCCTGAGGTAACATCTTTCTCTTTCCTACTGCGCATAGATTCCCCCAACAAGATAGTCTCCAGCATTTATAGCATAGTGCAGGACTACCGTAAGAATTTTTTTACTAAAGCTAGGCTGGAGTGGCAAAATGATCTTGGGGTGGCTCTTGATGACACCACTTGGAGTTATTGCTGTGAATCTACGCAACACATCTCCTTGAATGGACGACATCAACTCATACAGTTTAAATTTCTAAATAGAATCTATTACACACCGGCTCGGCTGCATAGATATGGCCTTCGCGACACGGCAGAGTGTGAGAGATGTCGAGCCAACCCAGCGGGATTTATGCATGTTGCCTGGTTGTGCCCAGAAATAGCTAATTTCTGGAGATTAATATTTCAAAAGCTGAGTGACATTATAGGGCTGCCACTACCTTTGGACACCCTGTTGGCACTCCTAGGATACTCAAAACAGATACGGAAGGATACACGCCGTTTAGTTGACATGGGCATGCTGGTAGCGAAGCACAGAATAGCAATGCCATGGGCCCGGGGGCCAGCGCCTACTATAACAGAGTGGTCCAAAGACATGATATATTGCAACACGCAATCCGAACTATATAGTGAGCTACTCCCCCCTCAGAACCGCCCCAAATGTTTCTGGGGCTTATATCAGAGCTACCTAGCCAGAAGGGAGTCGAATGTGTCTGAGTGAAGGGGACTCCCCTAAGGTGATTGCAAGTACATAGATATGTTCACTGGGCCCTTTTTTGAAAATCCGTCTGCTATTTGCAATGCATGCTATCGCTTTGGGGACTCCCCTAAGGTGATTGCAAGAACATAGATATGTTCACTGGGCCCTTTTTTGAAAAGCTGTCTGCTATTTGCAATGTATGCTATCGCTTTGTGAGCGTCCTACCTTACCTATTGATGTTCAGGAATCCATTGACGCCTGTGCTTGGGTGTATAATGCTCCGTATAAATTACATGCTACCTCACAGTCTGTGTAATCCTAATGTACTAAGAACCATTGTCTGACCATCACTGTTGTACACTGTGGCTGCTTTTGTTTTATACCTTTCTTTTTATTGATAGCAGCAAAATTCAATAAATAAAATTAAAAAAAGAAAAAAAAAGAAACCTATTTTGGCTTGTACTTCTGTCAGTTGTCTATTTTATAATTGCGTCCTCAGATGTCTCCCTAAAAATGTCCTTTTGTCCTGAATTTTTGTCTTGAATTTTGACCCTTTTGTCCTGAATTTTTACTGTCTCTGTCCTGAATTTGCTTTCTTGCCAGGTTGGTCATCCGACTGCAGGATATGTTAATGCTGGATGCCACTGGAGGAGAGCAATCCTGCATAGCTCTTCCCTCGCTCCTAGCTCCACCCCAACACAACAGGAGATGAGTGATGGTGATCATGTCACACATCTGTTTCGCTGCCAGTTAATATTGTGTTGTTGACACCTCAGTGTCGACCACTTTTAACTTTTGGTAGCCTGGGCCTGTGGGTGGGAGACTGTGTCGTATCATGTGGGCGTACACATAAAAGTGCCAGGCTACCCACACAGGGTTACCACCCAGCCACTATTATACCCACCCCACCAGTTAATTCAGGTCAGAGGCTGGTTTTTGTAATTATTAAATACAATGCATTGCCAGTAAATCGTTGTCTTTTCCCGTGTGTGTTCAAGCATCCTGCTGCTGAGCCCTATGAGGTAGGAGGCAGGCCTGCTGCTATGGCGGCTGCAGCCCATCACAGTACTTGCTGCCAGGGGCGGCTCCTCTGCTATGGCGGAGGAGCATCGCCCCCCCCACCCCTGGAAGCAGCAGCAGCAGCTGCAAAACTTGAAAAATAAAAGGATAATAAAGCAGGTTTATTATTGTTTTATTTTTTTGTCCTGGCCGAGTCTTGGGGGCGGGGCCTAATCCATGATCATCATGGAGGAGGAGTGCTAGGTGCACTGCTATCAATGCGCATGTCGGTTTGGCCGGCCGTCTTAGGACAGCCAAACTGACATACTGAGCTGTCCCCAACCCAAGCTGCGTTGCCGGGTTGGAGACAGCAGGCACAGGCTCCCAGTCCCTCTGGGAACACAAATCGAGGGTGCTCAGACTAATCCTGACGCTGCTCTCATGCTGCCAGCAGCATGAGTGCAGCATTAGGATTGGCCGCAGGGGGCTCTGGGAGCCTGTGCTGCAGTGCAGCCAGAAGACCGGCGATGCGGCTGGCATTCAGGTGAGTTCTTTTTTGGGGGGGTGTGGGGGTTTGTTGTTTTTGTTGTCCCCCCCACCTCCCTCCTCCCCGCCACTTTTCCCCAACACCAGCCGCGACTACATGCTGCCCTTGATATAATTACCTGGTGGGGCAGTTACTACCTGTTGGGCACACTGTGCTCTCTGCTGAAAGGTGGGGCTTGTAATCCTCACAGAGTACAAGTCAGGTGTTCATTGCCTAACATGGATAGTGCTCTTCTCATGGCAGATGGTTACCAGGAGAACTAGTCTGAGGGAAGGAGTGCAATACTATTACAAAACCACTGTGGTATTTCAAACCCATCAGTAGCATTTATGAATGACAAAGGACACCCGTTTTGAACAAATTAACGTGCTTACAATTTGTTTTGTTCATGGCATTTTATGTTCAGAGCTGCCTGAAGGACATCATTTTAAAAGCAAACATCTGAGCTGGAGGCAAATATTACCAAGAACCAGATCTAGGTCCACATATGTATGGAACTGCATCAATGTGCTCTCTATTTAGGACAACATGGGAAATTGCACACTCAAGATAAACTAATTTGCCAAGGATCACACCGTGCAGCAAAAGCTCTCTCTGCAGCCAACAATTTCCACAAACTATTCTTTTTATCACTTCAACCTAGTTTGAAGCTCTTCTCTCCATGTTTGTCATTTCTGATGACGGTGCCACTGCTCAGGTGATGGCTAGTTATTTGGAGGTATGTAAATAACTGATTGGTGCACCGCCCGCTTATATGCAGCTGGGGAAGTGTCAGTCTCTCATGGTGTAGGCTAGTAGGTGTTGCAACTTGTATCACTGGGATGGCTGGTATTCTTTTTAGCAAACGTGGTAACCCTACTCACACACCAGTCAGTCAGTCACACCAGTCAGTCACAGAGCTCCTGGGTAAGAACCCGGCAGAAACGGTGAGACTGACTGTGACAGACCAGAGAGGGCAGCCTAGCTCGGGCCCCGTGAGTGGCTATGCAGCGATGAGGCAAGCCAGCCAGGCCTCTCAGCACAAACAGACAGCATCTATCTACATCACTGCCTGCAGCTCCCTGAATGCCTCCCTGGCTGACCATGAATCTAGCCAAAGACACTGTATGGCTCAGCCTGGCACTTGTGTGAGGACAAAAGATGGCAGCAAATCCAGCAGAGCACTCAAGAAATGCGATGGGGTTGTAGGACACTGGCTCTCTATATAGTGCACTAAAATGAAGTACACTGTGCAGAGAGTCCAGTGAGACCCAGAGTGGTATAGAGAGGCAAAAGTAGATGATACTAACGTTTATTTGTGGTAGTGGGGGAGAGCAGTTAGGCTTATCAGAGGGTAGTGCCAAGCTTTTGTTTTACTCACAGAGGCAATAAAAGAGACACACTCAAGAACAAATCCTTCGGGATTTAGGTAAGTAGCAAGGGCAGGCCCAATGTTCCAGTAGCAGATTCTCTGGAGCAACCCGGATTCGGCCAGGAGCAGGGTGCTGAGGTCGTTGGTTGCTGGTGTGCTAAGAAGAAGGGGGCCACTTGAAAACACACTTTGCAAGGGGACTTAAATGTATCTCGAGGGGTCCCATTCAAGGGAGCAGATTGCAAGGGCTTCAGGACCATGGGAGCACAGCTGGTTCGTCGGTACCCAGGTCGGGCGGGCTGGGTGCAGAGAAGATAGGTCAGCCAGGCGGCGCACTCCAAGATGTCCTCCCGGTCAGGAGCAGGTAGATTGGAGAGGCAATTCCAGGACAGCTAGGCCACTCACAAAGTGGGTCTCAGGGGTCTCAACATCCCTCGATAGGTGCTTGCTTCCTGGGCACTTCGGATTGGACTCTTCATCTCAGTGAATGCTGCAGAGGGTCCGGAACCCCGGGTATTAGTGTGGCACGTCTCCGGTAGATCCTAGTGTTTCCACACTTGGAGGGGAGACAGATTTGATCCTTTGGGGCTGGTGTACCACTTGTGGTTTGAGTGCTGCATCTGAGTCGCCGGGAAGCAGCAAGTCAGTGAAACCAGATTTTGCGATTCAGTGCCTGTAGCTACAGGGGAGCAGTACCTCCACTCCAAGAGAGTTATTTTACAATTTGTAGAAGGCTGTAGGAGTTCTGGGGTTCTTGGAGACCTCCCAGTTGCAGGAAGAGACAACGTACCACGATTGTTGAGTCCTTAAGGCGGGCAGGGTTTGGTGCCAATTTTCTGCAGCAGTCCTCGGGTCAGCAGCTCTCCTTTGTCCTTTTCTTCTCTGTGACCATTGAATCTAAGTTGCAAGGTCCAGGGATGGCACCTAAATACTAAATTTAGGGGCATTAAAGGGGGCGACAGGTAGTAGCCAAAGGGCTACCTACCTTTAGGGTGTCTACCCCCTCTAAGTGACCACTTCCTGTGGGAATGGGCACTACCCTAACCTTAATTAGCTAAGTCCCTCTCAAACGAAGATAGAGGGAAATGAAAAGTGGGCTCCACCTTAAGGGTGGTGCTGGCTGAATGGGGATCAACCTCCTAATTTACCAAATTTTCCGCCTGACCTTCCAGCAGGAAAGGGGGGTTGGCATCCTCCACTATCTGGAGATGCCTGGGTCGCAATTTCAAAGGCGGCACCACCTTTGAAGCTTCCTGCTCTGGAAGGCCATCCTGGCCTGGGTGAGGTGTGAAGCACCCCCGCCCAGAGCAGGCTTTGTTCCTGGCCTCTGAGAGCACTAGCTCTCACCCCATGAGGTCAGAAACATGTCTGGTAGTGGCAGGCTGGCTAAGACTAGTCAGAGACCACACCAGTGCTTGGAAGATTTTCAGGGGACCCTCTAATGTCCCTTGTGAGTATTTTTAAATAAATCCACCCCTGGCATCAGTGAAGATTTATTAAGACAAGATGTTTACTACCAAACATTTTAGGGTACAGTGAAGCCATCATGGAGCTAGAAAACCCCTGAAGACAAGTATCCATCCCATGTACTCTCAATGGCTTCCCTGTGCACTTATCCAAGAATGGACTGAGATATTATAGGGTCATATCTGCTCATGCAGATATGACCACACATGGGATTCAGTGCACCCTACCTTAGGGCTCTAAGGCCTGCAGTAGGGGTGACTTACCTATACCTCATGCAGTGTTTGTGGACATGGCACACAGGAATGTGTGGTGTATAATCAAAAGGGGGAGGAAGAAGCTCTGATCCATTCGGCTTCCTGTCAAAGGTCAAAAATCAAAGGGGGAATGGATCACTTGTACCTGTAATACCAGGGTCAGGTGTGGTAACCAACATAAAAACCCTCATTCACGTACAGGAGCGTAATAGCGGTGTATCTTGATTCTCCGCTTTTAGAGACGTGAAAGCATCATCATTGTTTTTTTTGATAAAATGCTTTCCTCCACATGGAGGTTGATCCACTGGTTTGTACAGTAGTGACCAGAAATAAGGTAGAAAAAGTGTAGTGAAAAAAGGCAAAAGTGAGCTGAAATTTTGCTTCGCTCTCCCTCCTAAACAAACTTTATTCAGAAAGAGAGGTGGCAAGATTAAAAAAGTGGTGGTGCTTCTATAGAAATGTTACTGTTCTATAGCACCGTGCAGTTCTCGTGAAGGTCAAAAGGTCGACATGTTTCAGCCCCATATTGTTGCCCAGGAGGGGTCGGAGGGCTTTCTTCAGGACCTACGTGAAAGTACTGGGTTGCTACTATTGTAAGCACCCTAAATGGGTGGGTTTTTTGACTCACCCTTCTTCTCCGTCACAGGTCAGTGGTACCTATAACTGGAGTAAACAAACATTACACAGACTTTCAGAAGCATATTGCGCAAGTAGACAGTAGTGAGGAAAGTAGTGTAGAACCAGGTGAAGACTCAAAGTAATTATCCTTGACACAATTATGAAGTGACAAAAATGACTAAAGAGAAGATGTATTAACAGTACAATCTCAGAAATGACGAATGAGTGAGCACAAATTCAGCGTAATAGATAGTGAGCAATGCTGGCATACTAGTAAACAGAGCCGGTGAAATACCTATCTGTTTAACAATGCGTGCAAAACTTTTACTCGAGTGCATGGTGGAAATTGCCACAGTGCTGTAATTAAATCAGAATGGCACTGGCCCGTATGAGGCAGTGACATTCGTGCTGGCAAAATGGCTGTTAGTGCAAGAGCTGGCATGGGGCAATGCTGATGTAAGAGAGTTAATTAGCATTGAACTGCCCGTAAACGCGCTCGTGGTGTCAAAGCGCGCGTGGTGTATATAGCCGTGAGAAACAAAGTGTATGTCCTAAGGCCATGAAGGCCCATGGGTGCCCGTTGATGGTATTCCCTACGGGTTTCCTGGCTTATAGAAGGCTTACAAAGGGCTTATGGACAGGCCCGGGAAATGCCGTCGATTGTTATTTAGTGCCACGTTATAGAGAGCGCGGCTTCTGCATACCTTATAAGCGCCGAAGTATGGCCTCCTCGAGGGACCGGCGGGCGCGATATCCTGCAGGCCGGTGCAAAATGACAGATTTAGTGAAGGAATAAAAAATCTCTGTCTTGAGAAGCGGCGCACATTAGGCAGGCTCACCTGAAACTGCAGGCTCTAGCGTCTTCGCCCGCTCCTTGACGGTGCCTCAGTGACGCGGGCCCGTTGCGGTATGAATTTAAAGCCTAATGGCTTGCATGGTAGAGAGACTCAGAGTGGGTCACTCTGGGCTCGCTACCAGAAAAGGTGGTTAAAACTGATAAAAACTATTTACTGCCAAATTCAGGCCAATAATGATAAGCCAAGAATTGTGAGCATTGTGAACTGCAAGTCGTAGATGTTAAAACTAATGCTGTGACAAGAGGACGAGGGCTGGCATGGTAGAGAGACTACATGCCTAGCGTCGTTCATGGGACGAGTATACATTAATCACCATTAAAGGTTGGGCAATATATTCATGGCCAATATAAGGCCAATCTCATTAACAAAGATTTATAAACACTGCAAAGTGCTAGTAGCAGGGGGTGAGCCAAAGGTTGTGAGATAAGGACGACGCTGCCATGGTAGAAAGACTTCATGCCCGTCGTTGTTTATGGACCGGAGAATATTATTCAAAATAACATGTGAACTAGCATTCAGGTCATCGGGTGCATTTAGGATGAAAGTTGGAATTGAACCTGCGAGATAGTAAAGGAATTGATGATTCTCAAGGCAGGTATGAACGCTCGTGAGAAATTCAGAGGTTGTGTAAAAATATTGTTGGTCTCACCAATGTCAAGACTAAACAGAGCCCTAGTGGACTAGTGGGGGTGGTGTTAATGCTCACGAGCGTTCACACCTGCCTTGAGAATCATCAATTCCTTTACTATCTCACAGGTTCAATTCCAACTTTCATCCTAAATGCACCCGATGACCTGAATGCTAGTTCACGTGTTATTTTGAATAATATTCTCCGGTCCATAAACAACGACGGGCATGAAGTCTTTCTACCATGGCAGCGTCGTCCTTATCTCACAACCTTTGGCTCACCCCCTGCTACTAGCACTTTGCAGTGTTTATAAATCTTTGTTAATGAGATTGGCCTTATATTGGCCATGAATATATTGCCCAACCTTTAATGGTGATTAATGTATACCCGTCCCATGAACAATGCTAGGCATGTAGTCTCTCTACCATGCCAGCCCTCGTCCTCTTGTCACAGCATTAGTTTTAACATCTACGACTTGCAGTTCACAATGCTCACAATTCTTGGCTTATCATTATTGGCCTGAATTTGGCAGTAAATAGTTTTTATCAGTTTTAACCACCTTTTCTGGTAGCGAGCCCAGAGTGACCCACTCTGAGTCTCTCTACCATGCAAGCTATTAGGCTTTAAATTCATACCGCGATGGGCCCGCGTCACCGAGGCACCGTCAAGGAGCGGACGAAGACGCTAGAGCCTGCAGTTTCAGGTGAGCCTGCCTAATGCGCGCCACTTCTCGAGACAGAGATTTTTTGTTCCTTCACTAAATCTGTCATTTTGCACCGGCCTGCAGGATATCGCGCCCGCCGGTCCCTCGAGGAGGCCATACTTCCGTGCTTATAAGGTATGCAGAAGCCGCGCTCTCTATAACGTGGCACTAAATAACAATCGGCGGCATTTCACGGGCCTGCCCATAAGCCCTTTGTAAGCCCTCTATAAGCCAGGAAACCCATAGGGAATACCATCAACGGGCACCCATGGGCCTTCATGGCCTTAGGACATACACTTTGTTTCTCACAGCTATATACACCACGCGTGCTTTGACACAACGAGCGCGTTTACGGGCAGTTCAATGCTAATTAACTCTCTTACATCAGCATTGCCCCATGCCAGCTCTTGCACTAACAACCATTTTGCCAGCACGAATGTCACTGCCACATACGGGCCAGTGCCGTTCTGATTTAATTACAGCACTGTGGCGATTTCCACCATGCACTCGAGTAAAAGTTTTGCGCGCATTGTTAAACAGATAGGTATTTCACCGGCTCTGTTTACTAGTATGCCAGCATTGCTCACTATCTATTACGCTGAATTTGTGCTCACTCATTCGTCATTTCTGAGATTGTACTCGTAATACATCTTCTCTTTAGTCATTTTTGTCACTTCATAATTGTGTCAAGGATAATTACTTTGACTCTTCACCTGGTTCTACACTACTTTCCTCTCTACTGTCTAATTGCGCAATATGCTTCTGAAAGTCTGTGTAATGTTTGTTTACTTCAGTTATAGGTACCACTGACCTGTGACGGAGAAGAAGGGTGAGTCAAAAAACCCATCCATTTAGGGTGCTTACAATAGTAGCAACCCAGTACTTTCACGTAGGTCCTGAAGAAAGGCCTCCGACCCCTCCTGGGCAACAATACGGGGCTGAAACATGTCGACCTTTTGACCTTCACGAGAACCGCACGGTGCTATAGAACAGTAACATTTCTATAGAAGCACCTCCACTTTTTTAATCTTGCCACCTCTCTTTCTGAATAAAGTTTGTTTAGGAGGGAGAGCGAAGCAATTTAGCTCACTTTTGCCTTTTTCACTACACTTTTTCTACCTTATTTCTGGTCACTACTGTACAAACCAGTGGATCAACCTCCAGGTGGAGGAAAGCATTTTATCCCAAAAAAAACAATGATGATGCTTTCACGTCTTTAAAAGCGGAGAATCAAGATACACCGCTATTACGCTCCTGTACGTGAATGAGGGTTTTTATGTTGCTTACCACACCTGACCCTGGTATTACAGGTACAAGTGATCCATTCCCCCTTTGATTTTTGACACAGGAATGTGTGCCATGTCGTATCTTCAGTTTTCTCTGCACCAAGGCATGCAGTCTGCAATGGCAGTTTGCATGGTCCTTGTGAGGGATCTCTAGGGTGGCACAATTTGTGCTGCAGCCCTAGTGGACCCTCTTCAGTCCCAATGCCCTAGGTACCAGTAGTACCATTTACTCGAGACCTATAGGGGTTGTTGAAGTTGTGCCAATTGTGGTACAGTTTTAGGGAAAGAACACTGGTACTGGGAACTTGGTTAGCAGGGACCTAGTATACCTCAGTCAAATATACATCAAAATTAGGCAAAAAGTGGGAGGGTACTGCAACAAACACCCAGTTTCTCACACAAGCCACCCGCCCCGCTCACAGGCCAAGAGACTCAGCCAAACCTGGGAGAGTCTTCCTAGTCTGTCAGGCGAGGAAGAGTAGAGAAACTGGCTAGGTTGTTGCAGGGCCTACTCTGCCTTACATCCTCCTGTCCAGGTCACTCCCTCTGGGTAGCTGGCCTACCTCAGCAGTTTCAGGACCCAAATTAACATTCTCTTTGTCTATCCCTTTAGTGTACCCACCCAATCGTTTTTGTTTGGGATCTGAGGTGTCAACCTCTGCTAATTCTAACTTAGCCAGGGCAACCCCTAGCATTACCCAGAGAGGATACCCACAGCTTGAGTAACCCCACCAGGACCAACAGGGTCCGGGGCCTAGCTTACTATTTGACATGGGGTCAGACCACCATGCCAAGGACAGTGCAGCCATGAAGGCTAACACTCAGCAGAGGCCACTGACAGCTGTCAGTGTCCAGAACCACACCCTTAGCTCTTCACTGACAGGTGAAGGAACTAACTTACAGACTTACAGGTTTTCTGGAGTTCAGTTCGCCTATCTGCTGCTTTAGAGTGGGGGCTACTACCTCCTGTAGTAAACACCATTCTTCCACCCTAGGTTCTAACAGCTGAGGAGCCACCAACTCAAGCTGAACAGCTGCATGACTAGTCAGGACTTCTTGTGGGGCAGGTGGGGCTGCACCAGTGCCACTTTTGTAGTTCTCCTCTACTTGGGTAGAACCTCCCTGGCTTACTGGAACTGTGGCTAACAGTGGCCCACCCTTCCTATGCTTTCTCTTGCTCTTTTTCTTGTGGGGCTTACCTGCACTAGCTGCAGGTTCAGCACCCCCCCCCCCCCCGCCCAGAATCCTTGAGTGAGGATGAGGACTGGCGCTGGACCAATACCTCTCCTTGGCTCAGACCAATCTCTTGGATTTCCAAGGAAACAGTCTAGTGGGAGGTCTTTACTGACTACCACCCTTCTCAAACTAAGGGACCCAGTTATTTCTAGGGACACTACAGTCACAGGCCTAATAGTGACCTCCCCTGGGATAACCCTTACTCTTTTTGTCTCACCTGGGATATACTGGTTGGAGAGAACCAGCCTGTCATGCACAACAGTGTGACTGGCACAGGTATCTCAGGGCAGTGTCTGGGATCCCATTCTGCAGTAGGTGGTGGAAGTGTATACTCCCTTCTGGAATCATTAGCTCACCTTTAGGGCCCACTTCCCAGTTAAAGGCTAGGGTGACCTCCTCATCTGAGGAGTTACCCTCAAAAGCTACACTAGCAACCCCTGAAGGTGTACTGGTGAGTTTTGTTTTAGGACAACAAGGGCCCCTGGCTAGGTGCCATGTCTTGTTACAGTTAAGGCACCAAGCCTTCTTGGGGTCCCAGTTCTTACCCTGGTACCCACCTTTGTTTTGTGAGGTATCTTGGGGCCCACCCTCCTGGACAGGTTTTTGGGGGCCTACAGAGGACTCCTTACTTTTATCTTTTTCAGAGTAGTCCACTTTCTTCTCCGGGGGTGTCTTTGTGGCCTCTTTCTTTTGGTCACCCCCACCATGTCTAGTTTTGGACACTGTGGTTCTCACCCAACGATCAGCCTTCTTCCCCAACTCTTGGGGAGAGACTAGCCCCAGGTCCACTAGGTATTGATGCAACCTTTCCTGCGCACAATTACTTATCAGAGGTTCTTTTATGATCAAATTGTAAAGCCAATCATAATCATGCAATTTGCTACCTTTTAACCAACCACTTAGTGTTTTCAATGAAACGTCTACTAATTCAACCCAGGACTAACTCTGGGTTTTCTGAGCCGCCCTGAATGTAATTGTATACTCTTCAGTGGTGAGTTCAAAGCCCTCAATCAGGTTAAGCTTCATGGGGTCATAAGACTTAGCATCTTCTTCATTCAATACCAAGAGTTTATCCCTGCATTTACCTGAGAAACGTTCCCACAAGAGAGACCCCCAGTGCTTTTTGGCAACGGTTCTGCTAATGCAGACTCTCTCAAAAGCAGTAAATCATTTGGTGATGTCATCACCCTCTGCATATTTAGGGACAACTCCTTTGGGAAGTTCAGGGTCAAAGAATCCCTCTCTTTCCCTAGGTATTATGATAATTCTGCCACCACAGATATGTCCTAGGCCCATCTCTTTTCTTTGCTTCTCTGTGTCCAGGATGTGGGCTTCTAAGTTCAACCATCTGGCCAGTCTTTCTAGGACAAGCACTTCCTCTGAGAGAGCTTTCACTTCTGAGGCAGTGGTCCCCACCACCCCCTCAGCATCTTCTGCTGTATGATTCTCTTGGGAATCAATTTCATCAGCTGGATGATCTCTCTCATGTTCTGCCAAAAGCTTCATAAGCTTTTCTTTGGTAGCATGAGCTCAGGTTTTAACACCATAGCCCCTACAGAAGGCACATGGCTGGGAGTATGACAGCTCCTTGTATGGTGTCAGGTCGAGCTCCTGACCTTGTTCCTGTGGGGTAGTAATTTTTCACTAAAGCTGGGACCTTTTTTTTGTCCTAGCTAGAGTAAGATTTTTCAATTCTAACAACTGAGTACAGGGACTTACCCTGGGCCTTAACAGTTAATTTTAAAATTTAGACAAATAGACCAGTCGAAACATACAACTGGCTAAAGACAATTTTTGGATTTAATCATGTGGTCACTTATTGACAGTGTGATATCAGTAAACGCAAAGTCGTAGACCCCACTTTTGATCCACCAGCTGGCTCTCTATATAGTGCACTAAAATGAAGTATACTGTGCAGAGAGTCCCGTGAGACCCAGGTTGGTATACAGAGGCAAAAGTAGATAAAACGAATGTTCTATTTGTAGTAGTGTGGGCGAGCAGTTAGGCTTATCAGAGGGTAGTGCTAAGCATTTATTGTACTCACAAAGGCAATAAATGAGACACATACTCAAGAATAAATCCGAGACCAATTTACAAAAATAACACCGATTTGTATGTCATTTTTAAGACCAAGAACTTCATTCTACATTAAGTACTTTTGAAGATATAAAGTTTTCAAATTCGCAAAATAAATAACTTTTGTGCGCAATGACGCACCATTGAAGTCAATGGGAGAAAATTGAAAAATGCATATAAAATCACACAGTTGGATCTCAAGGTTCACCTTCTGGATTAAGGTAAGTAGCACAGCCAAGCCCAGTGTTCCACCAGCAGATTCTCTGGAACTTCCGAGATTCAGCCGGAAGCAGGGTGCTGAGGTCGTTGGTAGCTGGTGCGCTACGAAGATAGGGGCCACTTGAAAACACACTGCATAAGGGGACTTAAATGTAAGTCCGATGGGTCCCACTCGAGGGAGCAAGTTGCAAGGGTCTCAGGAGCAAAGTTGGTTCATCTGTACCCAGGCCGGGCGGGCTGGGTGCAGAGCAGATAGGTCAGCTGGGAAGTGCACGTCAAGATGTACTTGCGGTCAAGAGCCAGCAGCTTGGAGAGGCAATTGCGGGACAGCTGGGCCACTCACAAAGTGGATCTCAGGGGTCTTCACGTCCCTCAACGCTTGCTTCCTGGGCAGTTGGAGCCCGGATTGGACTCTTTGTGTCAGTGAATGCTGCAGAGGGTCTGGTACACCGGTATTAGTACAGCATGGCTCTGGTAGATCCTGGTGTCTCCATACTTGGAGGGGAGACAGACTTGATCCTCCGGGGCTGGTGTACCACTTGTAGTTTGGGTGCTGCGTCAGAGTGGCCAGGAAGCAGCAAGTCGGTGAAACCGGATTCTACGGTTCGGTACCTGCAGCTGCAGGGGAGCGGTACAGCCACTCCAAGGGAGTTCTTTGGTGATTTGTAGAAGGCTGGAGGAGCTCTGGGGTTCTTAGAGGCCTCACAGTTGCAAGATGAGACAGCACACCACGATTGGCGAGTCCTTAAGGCAGCAGGCAGGGTTTGTTGCCAATTTTCTGCAGCAGGTCTTCAGTCCTCTGGTCAGCAGCTCTTCTTTGTCCTTTTCTTCTCTGTGTCAGTTGAATCTAAGCTGCAAGGTCCAGGGATGCCACCTGAATACTAAATTTAGGGACATTAAAGGGGTGACAGGTAGTAGCCAATGGGCTATCTACCTTTAGGGTTTCTGCACCCTCTAAGTGACCACTACCTGTGGGAAAGGACACCACCCTGACCCTAATTGGCTAATTCCCTCTCAAACCAATATGGAGGGAAATTACAAGTGGGCTCCACATCGCCCGTCCCACCTTAGGGGTGGTGCTGGCTGAATGGGGACCCACCTCCTAATTTTCCTAATTTTCCCACCTGTCCTGCCAAATGTGGATCAGGAAAGGTGGGTTGGCATCCTCCACTATCTGGAGATACCTGGGTTGCATTTCAAAGGCGGCATCGCCTTTGAAGCTTCCTTCTCTAGAAGGCCATCTTGACCTGGGGGAGGTGTGAAGCACCCCTGCCTAGAACAGGCTTTGTTCCTGGCTTCTGAGAGTACTGGCTCTCACCCCATTTTTTTTTTTTTTAAACAAATTTTATTGATTTTCAATAAAACATCATGCAACTAACACTCTATCAAAATAATCTGCTTTCGGTCCTTAACCTCATACATCATTTTATCTCTTGTTTTAATGCCACGCCAGTTCCAAATAATTATTAGAAGCAATACTTTACAATACATTAACTGACTAACTTAAATAATAAATGAAGGCCCACCTAGCCCCCTCCCCACCCCACCCACATCACCGGTGTGCCTTTCCCGTTCGCAGCTCATTATTGTACTAACATCTACCCTGTCCATTATAGTGTCCCGAATACCAGCAACCCAATACAGGTGAACCCGCCCCCAACTGAGTCTAGCTAGTATGGCGCAGAGTAAGTATCTCGTCACTCTATCACTACTGCGCGGTTTGGGGAACCCATTGATGCCCCCGAGATCGAGCCACCCTCTGAGTCTGCCTCAGATATCTGCAATGCAGCTACCAGTGCTTCCCATGCCCTCGCTACCTCCAATGTTTTTTCATTATCTGTGCGCGCAGCCTGTTGAAACCTGAGTGTGCTTTCGCTCTTCGCCCACTTGAGGAACTCCGTCCTCCATCTCCCAAAAGTGGGCCCTCTCGCTGACTTCCACTGCGCTGTAATCTCTCTCTTAGCTAGTACCAGGCCTAAATCCATAAACTTGCTCGTCACTTTCGTTTTTAGAGGTGTGCGGAAACCAGTGCAATAGGCAAGTGCCCTGGTCGGCTTCCATATTACGGGCAGTAGCCCCCCGAAGTTGGGCAACCACTTCCTCCCAATACGTTCCCAGCTGTGGGCACCCCCACATCATATGTTGAAAGTTCGCCCCCTCCAAACTACAGCGTGGGCACCGGGCTGCGTCCGTTTCAAAGTACCGATTAATTCTGGCAGGTGTTAAATATACCCTATGCAAAATGAAAAAATTAACCAATTGAAACCTGGCGTTCCTAGTACTTTTCCAGTTCCACCTGACTAGTTGGGCCCAAGTCTTCTCAGGGATCTCTTTACCTAAGTCTACCTCCCATTTCCCTCGTAGGTCTCGGAGAGGTTCCAGCCTCTCAGTCAGCACGAGCGACTTTAGAGGCACGTGATCGCCTTAAAAGTGCCCGCGGCCATCGCCACATATTGGCAAGCCGCTGATGTCTGTGGCTCCAATAGACCCTCTTTCCAATAACTTTGTATTGCCGATACAAGGGCTGAGTGCAATAGGTAATCTCCCCGAGGGAGGCCGTACCTATCTTGCAAGGTCTGGAACGGCAATAACGTTCCATCTTCATAGAGGTCGCCCACCATCTGCACCCCCAAAACCTCCCATTCAGCCAATGCTGTCCAGTCTCCGCCGTGGGGAGGGCCGTACACATCCCCAGTGGGATTTCTGGAGCATAAGGGCGGGCCACCCCAGCCCTGCGCTGGCTCCGGTTCCAGCAAAGCCTCAACGTCCGCTCTTCGCCAGTGAGCTGCCCAAGGTTCAGCCGCTGCCGTAGTACAATAAAGGACAAAACATGTCGTTGGACCCATCTTCCTTCAGGGCCATCCGGGCCCCGGAACTCCCGAGCCACTGCTTGGGTGAGCCACTGCAACTGGGCCGCTAAATAATATAACTCGAAGTCCGGCACTACCATCCCCCCATCGACTCTCGGGCGCATCATTGTTGTTAGCGCAACCCTCCGTCTGCCAGTTCCCCATAAAAATCCCCCAGCCATAGAGCGGAGTTGCTTAAATACGGAGCCTGGGAACCAAATCGGCAGCGTCCGAAAATAATACAGGAGGCGGGGAAGCGCCACCATTTTCAAAAGTACCACCCGGCCCGCCACCGAGAGTGGCAAAGTGCTCCAGAAGGCAAAACTGCTCTTAAGGCCTCGTATGGCCTTACCTACATTACCCTCCAGCAAATCTTCTGGGGCATGATATATATTAGTGCCAAGATAAGGTAAACATCTAGGTTCCCAGCGAACATCTGCAACCTGGTCAAGGTCTGCCTCGGATGGCAGAACCGTGAACAAGCATGTCTTCTGCCAGTTCACCCCCAGCCCCAATACCCTGCCAAAATCATGGAGCAATCGCTTCGCTCCCACTAAAGCCTCTTCCGTGTTTGCAAGGAAGATTAATAAATCATCAGCATACAGGGAGATGTATTGCATGTCCCCACGGAGATCTAGCCCAGGGTAATATGTCCCCAACCTGGCATGGGCAGCTAACGGTTCGATGGCCAAAGCGAATAACAATGGAGAGAGCGGGCACCCTGCCTCGTTCCCCGGCCCACTGAACAAGAAAGAGAAATCGTTACTCCTGTTCGTACCCGAGCTGTCGCTGATTGATATAAGATTTCCGTCCATCTCACAAAGGATTCCCCTAGGCCCAGCGCCCTCAGTACCCCAGACAGATACGGCCATTCTAGGCTATCAAAAGCCTTTTCAATATCTACTGAGAGGACTGTCGCAGTGGGAGCCATACTATTGCCCTCCCCCATTATGCGTAGGAGGCGCCTTACATTAGTTGCTGTGGTACGTTTCGGAATAAATCCCGCCTGATCGCTATGAACCAGCTGTACCATATATGAAAGGAGCCGCGTCGCGAGGATCTTACTAAGTATTTTGTAATCAGTAGTTAACATGGACAACGGGCGATAAGCCGATCGTATCAGAGGGTCTTTTCCCGGTTTTACAATAGGGACAATAATGGCCTCACGAGCGGAAGCAGGCAACCGTCCCAGGCCCCAAGCTTCCCGGAAGACCGCCAGCAGCCTAGGAGCCAATATATCGACATAAGTCGAATAAAACTCTATCGGCAGCCCATCCGTGCCCGGCGTTTTATTGCGTGCCATGTGTTTAATCGCTTCCCGTAATTCCCCTTCGGTAAGCTCCCGTCCCAGGAGGTCCGCCTGTGTCTTCTCTAATCTTGGCACCCATACTTCTGCTAAGAAATCCCCCAGCGTTTCGCCCGGAGTCTGGAGCCTGCTCTCATACAAATCTGCATAATAGTCTAAATACAATCCATTAATTTCTCGCTGAGTGTAGACTGGTGTTCCCGTGGATGATGTCAAGGCCAATATAGGCGTGCCCCTGGGGGTCGGATTAGCCAACCAAGCCAATAGTGTACTCGTCTTATCCCGTTCCGCGTGCGCCCGCACTAAGTATGCCTTGTGGTCAAAGCAGTGCAATCTCTCCACCTGAGTCGCTACTCCCTCTCTCGCTGCCATGACTTCGCCCTGCGCCTCAGGATTCTCGTATCTGGCTCTCTCGGCTTGCCGCAGCCGCTGCTCTTCTTGTTCTATGTCAAAAAGGAGGGTCTTCTGTACCCCCACCATTTTAGATGTACATAAACCCCGCGTCGCAACCTTAAAAGCATCCCATTCCAATGCCAAGCTCGATGTTGTACCTTCGTTCTCATGAAAATAGTGCTCTATGCCAGTCTGTACTTCTGCGCGGAAGACAGGGTCCTCCAGAGTTTCCGGGCGTAAACGCCAGGTGGGAATTAGAGGCCTCTCTCTAACCCAGTTTATTATCAGCAGCAATGGATTGTGATCCAAGATCGTCCTTGCCAGATACTCGCTAAGTCGGACAGATGTATGAACATCCGGGGAGCACAACACGGCATCCAACCGTACGTGTAAGTCGTGCAATGCAGAGAAGTAGGAATAATCCCTCTCGCCCAAATGCTGTGCCCGCCAGGAATCTATGAGCCCCCATTTATCCTGCCAATCCTGTCTGGTTTTAGAAAGCCTATGAATAGGAGCCTCGGGCAACGGGGGGTGAGACCTGTCCATAGTAGTGTCAGTGACAGAATTGAAGTCCCCACCCATTATTACCGGGCCTGTCAAGAAGGGTGCCAGTTTCCCCGACAGCCGGGCAAAAAAGGAGGCCTGTTCCAGATTGGGGGCATATACGCTGCATAGCGTAACTTCCTTACCATCTAACCTTCCCATGACCGCCACAAACCTCCCCTCTGGGTCCACCAACTGCTGTGTCGGCTGGAAGGGCACTCCAGCTCTGACCCATATCAGTGCACCCCTAGCAAAAGCAGAGTAGGTCGTATAAAAAAGCTGTCCTCTCCACCTGCGCTGCAACGCCAACCCCTCAGCTCGATCAACATGGGTTTCTTGGAGGAAAGCGATCTGCACCCCCTACGCGCCAAAAATGAATGTATCTTGTGGCGTCTCTACATCGTGTGCATTCCCCGTACGTTCCAGGTAATGCATTTTAATTCAGGTGATGTCCCCATAGTGGTTTCCAGCCCACATCCAGAACTGTTCTCCCTCCAATGGCACACCGGTGGTTCTAACTACCCTCAAAAAAAGAAAACCCAAAAATCCCCAACACACCCCCCCCAGAATAGGCTCTAAAAATCCAGCACCCATCCAAACTTCTCACTAACTTTATCCCCGGTAGCTACCAGGGACCCACTTAAAACCTGATCGAAGGGGGGGCTCTAGAGCCGAGAAGAACTGGGTCACAATCCCGGTGTATCCTAGCCCCGTACCCCACTATCAGAGTAGCCTCCATACCGTCGAAAGGATCCCTTATAAAGGAGAACTGCTCTAGTCTGGCGCCCTCTCATCTCAGCCCTCCCCCGCCCGATCTCAGTCACTCCCCAGGGGATGCCAGGGCTAGTGCCACTCCGCCCCCCACTCAAAGTATTAAATTTGGTCACTCAGCATCAGGCATCAACAACCTCATCCGCAGTCCCAGGGGTGACATGTGGCAGCGTAACACTCCCAGTATCAGTGTCATCAGAGTCAGTCCCAGCTGACCCCTTTTCGGAGTCCGTCGCTGCCGTTGACGCTCGCCCTCTTGCTTGGGAAATCTCTGTCACGGCCTGCAATACTGCTAATCTCTCCGTCTCCGTCTGCGTCGTGGTGAGGCGCTGCGCTCCCGGGCGACGTCGTCCGGTGCGTCTTGTACGGCGTGGGCGCGGTGCTTCCGTTTGGTGCACTGTACCACGGCCCGCCTTTCCCAATCCCGCTCTGTAGGATTCCAGCCAACTCCATGCTTCTTCAGGGTCATTGTGGAAATACGTTGTACCGTCCATTATTACCTTCAGGCGTGCTGGGAACAGCAAGGAATATTGAATGCCTTCTTCTCTAAGCTCCTTCTTAATTGCTAAAACGAAGCCCGCTGGCGCTGCACCTCGAATGTGTAATCCGGAAAGAGCGTCACATTGGTATTATCCACCTTAAACGGGCCCGTTGTGCGAGCCTTGTTCAGGAGCAAATCCCTATCTTTGTAATGGAGGAGGCGCGCCACGACCGGTCTGGGAGGTCTTCCAGGCGCCAGCTGCTTGGCCGGGACCCTATGCGCCCTCTCCAGTGTGTAGAAGGGAGTCAGGCCCTCCGTCGCAACCTCAGTCCTCAGCCAGGTTTCCAAATAATCCACCATATTGTCCCCTTCCACACCTTCCGGCAGGCCCACCACTCGTATATTATTCCGTCTATTGCGCCCTTCCGCATCTTCGGCCCTCCGCTCCAGTACCTGTAGACGGCGCTGCACATCTCCCAACTGGGTTTCCAACGTTTTCTGCGCCGGTTCCAGAACCTCCAAGGTGGTCTCTGTCTGCTTCACCCGGTCGGCCAACTTTGCGTGATCCGCTCGGAGGAGGCCCAACCCCAGGGCCACCTGCGCGATGTCTTGCTGCAGCGCATACTTAGTATCCGTGATGGCCTTGAGTATCTGATCCACCTGTTGCTGCATCAGGCCCTCTGGTTGCGGCTCCGCGACGTCCTGCTGTCGGTGCTCCGCCGTTTCTACATCTGGCTCTGGATGGGCCCCCCCCCCTGCTTGCCTCTTGGTTTCCCCATGGAGCTCAGTTCGCCAGGACCCCAACCGTAGTGGGGGATCTCCTCTCGTGGCACCAGGGCAGGCCACCAACCGCACTCCCCGCCTCTCACCAAATCAGGCTCCGGCCACCAGCGGAACCGCTCTCTCGCCCAATGTGCGCTCTCCACTGGTCAGCCACGCGTAGGAAAGGCAGTTGTGGCACCCTCAGACCCCAAGGCACTCACAGGGCCAAGCGCAGCCCCACCAGGGCAAGAATCCGCCTCCTGTGGCCTACTCCGATCTGCTCCAGTCTTCGGGCAGCAGCGCCACACTGAGTCCCCACAGGTCAGGAGCACACTGGACCCAGGATAACCACAAATTTCACCATGTGGGCCCCCCAGTAGCCGAGGCGCTCACCTGCTCCCGTGGCCAGCCTCAGTCCCTTCGCGGTTCTCCTCTGGTTGCTGCTCGATGGTCACTCTCTGCTGGTCCTCCTCGCACTTAGGAGGTCTCTTTGGCGCTCTTGGGCCCCAAGCCATGCGCTGGGTCAAGCGCGGCCCGATGGCTCTCCGCCCTCGGCCAGCCCAGGTCTATTTCTTCTTCGCGGATGTCACACTGCGTCCGCGCCAGTCGACTCCGCACCAGGCCTCGGGCGGTCCCCGCGCTCACTATACAGGGCCCCCGGCTGCAAAGGTGCCCGCCCGCTCACCTCGCGACTCTAGTGGCAGGCCTCAGTCGCGTCGCCGCTCCTCCCTCGGCACCCGCCGTCCACTCAGGCTCCCCCGGGATCAAGCGGTGCCTGCAGTGCGCTTTCCGCCACCTCGTCTGCTCCTCACACAACCGGAGCACCGGGCCTCCGTCGGGGACAGGCAGCAGCCGCCGCGCTCCAGGGGGGCCCCCCCAGGCTGCAGGCCGCACCCCTACGCTCCAGGGAAGCAATCGGCCGCCGCGGCCGCCAGTGTGTGGGCGTGCCGTCCGGGCCCTCTGTGGCCGCAACGCCACCTCGGGGGGACGGTGGGTGTCCAAGCTCGCTCCCAGCAGGCCCCAGCTGCGTGCTATCAGTCTTAGGAGGAGGTCCCATTCAGTAGAGCACAGTTCTGGGCACCATCAACCAGGCCCCGGTCTCCAGCGGGACAGCTCTCCTCCCCAGTGTTCGCCCTCTTTCGGTCTCCTCAAGGTGACAAAGGCTGCAGGGACACTTTCTTAGGCCTCAATTGTCCCTCGCGGCCGAGCGCAACTCCACCAGTCCACTCATCCCACCTCCGGCTCCAATCCAGGCCTCTTCGCGGGCACCAGCGGCACCGGGACGCTCCAGGAGGCGGAGTCGCTCCAGGCCCAGGTCAATCACCAAGTCTGTTCAGGGCCCCCAGGGGCCGAGGCACGCACCCGCTTTCTCCGGTCCTCCAGCGGCCGGCCTCAGGTGCTCCACGGTTCTTCCCCGGCAGCCGCTTCCAGTCCCTCCCCGGTCAGACGCTCCCGGGAGCGATCGGGGCTCTGAGCACCCGCCTCTGCGTCATCGCTATGCCTCTCGCCGCAGGAGCTCTCAGCGGCGTCGGGGGTCGACCGGATCCCGTGGCATTCCGGCGGGGGCCCTCCCCAGTCCGTATCTCCTCGCTCTGGTGCCCCGGGCAGCGCCCTTCAGGAGGAGAGGACGGCCGCCGCAGCCGCCATTTTGTTGGAGCGCGGGCCGGGATCTGTAGGCCCCGAGGTCACCACAGCACAACCGGGAACGGGGGGGGCGCCCTGACTTGCCCCCAGCAGTCTCCAGCCCCTACGGAGCCGGTCGGCTGGGCTCGACGAAGGTATGTGGCTCGTGGCGCAGGATAAGCGGTGGGGTCGGCGCGGAGCTCCCAGCTCACGCGTCCGTCCTCATCGGCTCCGAAGCCACGCCCCCCTGGCTCTCACCCCATGACTAGTCAGAGACCACACCAGTGCTTGGTAGGTTTTCAGGGGACCCTCTAAGGTGTCCCCTGTGGGCATTTCTAAATAAATCCACCACTGACATTAGTGAGGATTTATTAAGACAAGATGTTTGGTACCAAACATCTTAGAGTACAGTGAAGCCATCATGGAGCTAGGAAACACGTGATGACAAGTCTCCAGCCCATGTACTCTCAATGGCTTCCCTGTGCACTTATAATATACAAGAAAGGTCTTAGATATTATATGGTCATATCTGCTCAAAGTGGCCCCTTCGTTTGAATTATGCATGAAAGTTTGGCCGTCTGTCTTCCTACGGCCAGCCTGATATGCGTCATTCAAACCTCTCCAACGCAGCTGTCTTAGACAGCTAGGTTGGAGAGCAGGCAAAGGCCTCAAGTGCCTTTTGGAGTGCTGAGGCAGCCTGCTTCATGCATCCAGACGCTTCTCTCATGCTGCTCCACAGCATGAGAGCAACATCTGGATTCGATAAGATAGTCGGCTGTGTGACATCGCCTCGCCCTCCCAGGAGCCTGGAGTCAGGGACTGAGAGCATCGAGGACTTGCTGTAGGACAAAGTAAGTAACTTTTTTTTTCATAGTTGTTTATTTTAATGTGTTTTATTGTAATTGTTTAATGTATCTAGCACCCCGTCCCACTGTATTTTGATGTCACCATCCGCCACTGCTCTTGACCCACTTCCAATCGCTCTCAGAAGCATTCCTGCAGCCCAGCCAATCACTCTCACTACCCAGAGATGTTTCGGGCAATACTACCTGGTAACACAATGTAGTTGGGGGCTGGGTGAGGAGAGGGCAGTTGGCCCGCTGCACTGAGGGACCCAAAGGAACAATTGATGCAGGGGGAATGAAGCAAAGGGGGGCCTCTCAGGAGACAGAGGCACCCCGTCAGGCACACGCCGATCAGAGACAATTCCGTTCTCACACAACGAACAGTTGCAAATGCCAGACCTCCCTGGAAATTAGGCACAACCCGTGGTGCATGATGATATGATTCGCACCAGACAAATCCGGTCACACACAACGAAATGTTGCAAATTCAGTACCTCTCTGGAAATGAGGCACAACATCTGGTGCGCAATGATACGAGTCGTACCAGACAATTCCGGTCACACAAACAGGCTCAAGTTGAGCGCAAGGTAGAATGAGGCACTAATACGGGTACGCCCTAACCTGTGAGGGTCGCACTCTGTGAATCGGACACGGCATGCAATGAGTATGCAGTCGGCGTGTCGCATGAGAGAGATGCGGCACGATCGACGAAGCGGGCCACACTGCATCCTGCAACTGGTGAATCCACTCACCACCAACAGGACGATTAGGCATGTTGAGCTTCCCACGATGCAGGGGCCCCACTCCTTTGATGCGGGCACTACTTTTGGGGCTCTGCACAAGGCAATTTGGCCTCCAGGCACAGTTCTTAGTTTCAAGCTCACGTCGCTCTACCAGTTGGAATCCAGCAGACGATGTGGGCACTTAAGAGGGCATTACTCTCCAGGTGTCACAGGTAGATGGTGTGAGTACCTCGCGGGAGGTGTTTGATGTCCCTGAGACCTCCACAAGAGAACATGGGGCAAGGCAACAGCCCTTGGAGAGCACACTTCAGGGTGTCACACACCAGCAGTTAGTCAGCCCAGGCCAGCCACTATTCAGGAAGGGCACTCGGACCCTTTCAACGACAGTACTCCTCTTTGTACACAACAGATTCCTCTGGCAGTGTGCACCATGCAGTTCCAGGTTCTCCGGTCCTACGTCCCTACTTGTGTATCTCTCCCCTGCTGAAGTATGGCACTAGTAGTTATACTGTAGTGTGCCTCTGAATTTGGGGGTGGGTTTCCCTTTGAACCACAGATGTCTACCCTAAATTTCAGTCCTGTCTGCCATGAGGCTGTGGAATGCAGATCTTACTCTTTAGTGGGGTCATGATGTGGCTTCCAGAGGCCAAGTGTCAAAACCTCTCCCTCCAATCTATCCAGCTAGGCCCTCAAATGGCAGAGGTCTGTTGTTCCAATTGCATGCTCAAACTTTATAGCTGTCGCTGGGGAATTCACAGATGTGCTTCCCTAACTTCCAGTGTGGACTGGAGTTAAACTAAAAGGCACACAAAGAGTTTTAGAGCAGAGAAATGCCCACTTCCTAGTAGTAAAACCAAAGGGGATGATGGACGGAGTGTTGAACATTGCAAGCACTCAGCCCCAGTCAACTGATCTGGGTTTAATCCATCATCATTCTTTAGCTCACTCCGCCACCCCAATTCAGACATGGCCATATGCAAATCAGTCTGACCCTGTGCCTCATGGGAACAGTCCAGCCCGAACTGCCAAGCCATGTCTTCCCTGGACCGGAAACAAGCATCCTGGGACCGGTTTCTGGCTTACAGCCGTCATCAGCCAGGCTACCTTGAATCCAGTGGCAAAGTGAGCAAGGGACCCACGTCTGGGCATACCCTGCCAAATTAGGGCGAACATAGCAAAACCAAACGGGATGATGGACGGAGTGTTGAACATTGCAAGCACTCACCCCCAGTCAACTGATCTGGGTTTAATCCATCATCATTCTTTACCTCACTCCAGGAGGACCTGGCTTGGCAGTTCGGTCTGGACTGTTCCCATGAGGCACAGGGTCAAGACTGATTTGCATATGGCTGGGTTCAAACTGGAATGGCATGGTGAGCAAAAAAACGATGGATTTAGGCCCAGATCTCTGTACTGGGGTGAATGTATGACATTGTTCTGCATACTGTCCATCAACTGTTGTTTTTGCATTTGTCACCCCGAGTGGGACGGGTATGCCCAGACGTGGGTCCTGTGCTCTCCATGCCACTGGAATCAAGCTATCCTGGCTGAAGAGGGGTGAAACCCCGAAACCGGTCCTAGGGTGCTTGTTTCCAGTCCAGGGAGGACCTGGCTTGGCAGTTCGGTCTGGACTGCTCCCATGAGGCACAGGGTCAAGACTGATTTGCATATGGCTGGGTTCAAACTGGAATGGCATGGTGAGCAAAAAAACGATGGATTTAAGCCCAGATCTCTGTACTGGGATGAATGTATGACATCGTTCTGCATTCTGTCAATCTACTGTTGTTTTTGTATTTGTCACCCCGAGTGGGACGGGTATGCCCAGACGTGGGTCCCGTGCTCTCCATGCCACTGGAATCAAGCTATCCTGGCTGAAGAGGGGTGAAACCCCGAAACCGGTCCTAGGATGCTTGTTTCCAGTCCAGGGAGGACCTGGCTTGGCAGTTCGGTCTGGACTGTTCCCATGAGGCACAGGGTCAAGACTGATTTGCATATGGCTGGGTTCAAACTGGAATGGCATGGTGAGCAAAAAACTATGGATTTAGGCCCAGATCTCTGTACTGGGGTGAATGTATGACATTGTTCTGCATTCTGTCCATCAACTGTTGTTTTTGCATTTGTCACCCCGAGTGGGACGGGTATGCCCAGACATGGGTCCCGCTCTCTCCATGCCACTGGAATCAAGCTATCCTGGCTGAAGAGGGGTGGAACCCCGAAACCGGTCCTAGGATGCTTGTTTCCAGTCCAGGGAGGACCTGGCTTGGCAGTTCGGTCTGGACTGTTCCCATGAGGCACAGGGTCAAGACTGATTTTCATATGGCTGGGTTCAAACTGGAATGGCATGGTGAGCAAAAAAACGATGGATTTAGGCCCAGATCTCTGTAAAGTGGTGAATGTATGACATTGTTCTGCATTCTGTCCATCAACTGTTGTTTTTGCATTTGTCACCCCGAGTGGGACGGGTATGCCCAGACGTGGGTCCCGTGCTCTCCATGCCACTGGAATCAAGCTATCCTGGCTGAAGAGGGGTGAAACCCTGAAACCGGTCCTAGGATGCTTGTTTCCAGTCCAGGGAGGACCTGGCTTGGCAGTTCGGTCTGGACTGTTCCCATGAGGCACAGGGTCAAGACTGATTTGCATATGGCTGGGTTCAAACTGGAATGGCATGGTGAGCAAAAAAACAATGGATTTAGGCCCAGATCTCTGTACTGGGGTGAATGTATGACATTGTTCTGGATTCTGTCCATCAACTGTTGTTTTTGCATTTGTCACCCCGAGTGGGACGGGTATGCCCAGACGTGGGTCCCGTGCTCTCCATGCCACTGGAATCAAGCTTTTCTGGCTGAAGAGGGGTGAAACCCCGAAACCAGTCCTAGGATGCTTGTTTCCAGTCCAGGGAGGACCTGGCTTGGCAGTTCGGTCTGGACTGTTCCCATGATGCACAGGGTCAAGACTGATTTGCATATGGCTGGGTTCAAACTGGAATGGCATGGTGAGCAAAAAAACAATGGATTTAGGCCCAGCTCTCTGTACTGGGGTGAATGTATGACATTGTTCTGCATTCTGTCCATCAACTGTTGTTTTTGCATTTGTCACCCCGAGTGGGACGGGTATGCCCAGACGTGGGTCCCGTGCTCTCCATGCCACTGGAATCAAGCTATCCTGGCTGAAGAAGGGTGAAACCCCGAAACCGGTCCTAGGATGCTTGTTTCCAGTCCAGGGAGGACCTGGCTTGGCAGTTCGGTCTGGACTGTTCGTATGAGGCACAGGGTCAAGACTGATTTGCATATGGCTGGGTTCAAGCTGGAATGGCATGGTGAGCAAAAAAACGATGGATTTAGGCCCAGATCTCTGTACTGGGGTGAAATATGACATTGTTCTGCATTCTGTCCATCAACTGTTGTTTTTGCATTTGTCACCCCGAGTGGGACGGGTATGCCCAGACGTGGGTCCCGTGCTCTCCATGCCACTGGAATCAAGCTATCCTGGCTGAAGAGGGGTGAAACCCCGAAACCGGTCCTAGGATGCTTGTTTCCAGTCCAGGAAGGACCTGGCTTGGCAGTTCGGTCTGGACTGTTCCCATGAGGCACAGGGTCAAGACTGATTTGCATATGGCTGGGTTCAAACTGGAATGGCATGGTGAGCAAAAAAACAATGGATTTAGACCCAGATCTCTGTACTGGGGTGAATGTATGACATTGTTCTGCATTATGTCCATCAACTGTTGTTTTTGCATTTGTCACCCTGAGTGGGACGGGTATGCCCAGACGTGGGTCCCGTGCTCTCCATGCCACTGGAATCAAGCTATCCTGGCTGAAGAGGGGTGAAACCCGAAACCGGTCCAAGGATGCTTGTTTCCAGTCCAGGGAGGACCTGGCTTGGCAGTTCGGTCTGGACTGTTCCCATGAGGCACAGGGTCAAGACTGATTTGCATATGGCTGGGTTCAAACTGGAATGGCATGGTGAGCAAAAAAACAATGGATTTAGGCCCAGATCTCTGTACTGGGGTGAATGTATGACATTGTTCTGCATTCTGTCCATCAACTGTTGTTTTTGCATTTGTCACCCTGAGTGGGACGGGTATGCCCAGACGTGGGTCCCGTGCTCTCCATGCCACTGGAATCAAGCTATCCTGGCTGAAAAGGGGTGAAACCCCGAAACCGGTCCTAGGATGCTTGTTTCCAGTCCAGGGAGGACCTGGCTTGGCAGTTCGGTCTGGACTGTTCCCATGAGGCACAGGGTCAAGACTGATTTGCATATGGCTGGGTTCAAACTGGAATGGCATGGTGAGCAAAAAAACTATGGATTTAGGCCCAGATCTCTGTACTGGGGTGAATGTATGACATTGTTCTGCATTCTGTCCATCAACTGTTGTTTTTGCATTTGTCACCCCGAGTGGGACGGGTATGCCCAGACGTGGGTCCCGTGCTCTCCATGCCACTGGAATCAAGCTATCCTGGCTGAAGAGGGGTGAAACCCCGAAACCGGTCCTAGGATGCTTGTTTCCAGTCCAGGGAGGACCTGGCTTGGCAGTTCGGTCTGGACTGTTCCCATGAGGCACAGGGTCAAGACTGATTTGGATATGGCTGGGTTCCAACTGGAATGGCATGGTGAGCAAAAAAACGATGGATTTAGGCCCAGATCTCTGTACTGGGGTGAATGTATGACATTGTTCTGCATTCTGTCCATCAACTGTTGTTTTTGCATTTGTCACCCCGAGTGGGACGGGTATGCCCAGACGTGGGTCCCGTGCTCTCCATTCCACTGGAATCAAGCTATCCTGGCTGAATAGGGGTGAAACCCCGAAACCGGTCCTAGGATGCTTGTTTCCAGTCCAGGGAGGACCTGGCTTGGCAGTTCGGTCTGGACTGTTCCCATGAGGCACAGGGTCAAGACTGATTTGCATATGTCTGGGTTCAAACTGGAATGGCATGGTGAGCAAAAAAACTATGGATTTAGGCCCAGATCTCTGTACTGGGGTGAATGTATGACATTGTTCTGCATTCTGTCCATCAACTGTTGTTTTTGCACTTCCTAGTAGTGGCATTTCTATGCTCTTAAGGACAAAACCACCTTTACCACAGGAGAGGGTTTGTTTACCACAGGAGAGGATTTTTCATTGTAAATCCAATGATAGGAAACATGATGAGGCTGCTCCACTGCAATCTACTATTGCAGCCTGAAGTAATTTCACTCATTCTCCCATGTTAACCTATGGGAAGAGCCAACCTCATAGGTAGTGAAAACACACATGGGTATTCTTCACTACCTGGGGAGGGAACACACGTGTACCTACCCTGCCTTTCACCTACCACCTACTTCACCCCTTAAGACTTACCCTAGGGGTGCTCTAGTGGTAGTGAAAGGTACACTCAGGATGGGCCAGTAGTTTATAAAGGCCAACCTGAGCATAAGTGCAATTGCACGCACACCAACCTGCAATGGCAGGCTAGACACATGTGTGAATACATCAAGGGTGCAAGCACAGACACACCTGCCTGCAATGGCAGGCTGGGCACATATTTAAAACACCATAGGTACAAGTGTGCACACATCCAGGTCTGCAATGGTAGGCCTGACATACATTTAAGAACATCATGGGTGCAAGTGTGCACAACCTGAACTGCAATGGCAGGCGGTACACATATTTAAAGCACAATCGGTGCAAGTGCGCACACACACAGGTCTGCAATGGCAGACCTGACCTGTGTTTAGAAACACCATGTCAGCACCTCTTCCTAACATGTGCAGAAAGGCCGTGCACACTTTCACACTGCATTTACAGTGGGAAAGTGCCCCGGGCGCAAAGGCCCTCACTACATTCTGTGAGTTTTCCCATTGAGGATGTCCTAATTGCCATATTACGGAGTACAATCACTGCGACTTCCAGCACGAGGATCGTATCAACGCCCGTCGCTGTTCGCATGGTATATTGGAAGACCAACCCGCATCTCGCCACCCGAGAACCCTCTTCAACTACAGATCTCAGCATCATTATTCCCTAAGATATCGAGACCGGTCCCGCGCATCTGTAGGATAGGACCAGCTCAACTCCCTGTTCCAGCCTTTCATCAGGCTTTCACTTTCAGGCATGCTCATGTTTAAGTCCTGATGATGATCCTTGTATTTACTGTATGGATCGAAACGTCGTCGACACCCATCACACCTTATACACAACTTTAATGTGTTATTATTCGTGTAAAAGTGTAAAAATACGATTTGTTGGCTCTATGTTCTAATGCCCTATATGACAAATCGACAGCCGTGCCTGAGCCTTTTCTGTCTTGCTGTCACATCGTATGTGTTCTGTGTAGGTGTAGTGAGGGCACAGGACTGTGTCCCACTTACTCCATTGTGTGTTTAAGAAAAAGTTTTTATTCTGATAATTGTAACATTAAAAGTAGACCTCTGTCCGGCTGGACAAGTCTTTACCAATATAGAACTGATTGAGTCTATATTTATCCTTCCCATATTGTATCGTTCCATGGGACCACTGTTTTCTAGAAATCAACGAGAGAATCAGCAAAACCCAGGAGGCGTCCCAGAGGAAGAGCCGACCCCTCTAGGTAGGAAAAACCCACATGGGGGTTCTTCCCTACCCAGGGAGGGAACACGTATGTGTACCTACCCGGCCACTCACCTATCACGTGCTGTACCCCTTAGGACTTATACTACGAGTGTTCTGATGATAGGGTGAGACCCACTCAGGTTTGGCTATTGAGTGTTTGGTCATCCTAGTACACTGTGTTATAGTTCGTGGGCCAGATGTACAATGGGATTTAGCATGCGCAAACGGGTTTGCGACCCGTTTGCGCATGCTAAATCCTTGCGGGCCATGTACAAACACTATTTTGCGAGTCACAAATAAATTGCGACTCGCAAAATAGTGTTTTGCGACTCGCTATTAGGGAGGGGCATTCCCTTCCTAATAGCGACCCCAAAGCTATGTATGAATGTTTTGCGACCGCAATTGCGGTCGCAAAACACTCGCAAATTACCACCCTCTTCAAGAGGGTGGTAATGCAGTCGCAAAAGGGACCCCTTCTTCTTTGCAAATGCAGGGGAAAATATTTTTTAGGGGCAGGCAGTGGTCCCAAGGACCACTGCCTGCCCTTAAAAAATGAAACGAAAACGTTTAATTTTTCTTTTTTAAGTGCATCCCATTTTCCTTTAAGGAAAACGGGCAGCCTTTTAAAAAAAAAACTGCTTTATTGAAAAGCAGTCCCAGACATGGAGGTCTGCTAAGCCCAGCAGGCCACCATCCCTGGGAGGGCCAGCCATTCCCAATGGGGTCGCAAATTGCGAGTGGCTCATTAATATTCATAAGCCTCGCTTTTTGCGACCCCATTGGGAATCGCAATCAGTGTCTCTGACACTGTTGTACATTCTAAATTGTGACTCACAATTTGAGACTCGCAATTGAGCGCAAATTGCGACTCGCAATTCAGAACGGTTGTACAGCTGGCCCCATGTCTGTTATTGACTTATTGACAACATGACATTACAGCACACAGATTTGGTTCTGTTCGCTGTTTTTGAAATATTTGTTGTAGTCCGTGTTAATACATGACCACTTGGTTTGTGTGCAGCAGGCCTATAATTACTGTTGTGTCAAAGATTGATCACAATGTATCAGAGCAGACTGCTTTAACTCCGTCTTTGATCTCTATCTACGGCCCATGGTATTAGATGCGGTACTGCCAAAATATTCATGCAGTTACGTGTGCAGTCATTTGTATTGTGCTGGATGTGGTTTCAATCGCATGTATATATGGGGCATTAATGCATATTAGGACACGGGGGGGTTCTGTTTGGATTGTAGGTCACCACCATTCAGAGGGGGCAACATTGCCAGCAATTGCTTAAGTACCTATATATTAGTGTATTTATTATGTGGTATATTATCATTGCATGGCTACAAACCTATAAGCTCCAAAAGGCGAGACCTATTGGCTATGCCAATGCATGTTTCCCATTGGAACTAGTATTTTACTGCCCAAGTAGCAGGCCCAAGAGATGTGGGTATATTTGGGGCACCAAAAATGAAGCTATAGAACTTTTGCTCCAAGTTCTGAACACCTGGACATTTGTTTTCATTTGTATTTTAGAACCAGAACATTTCGAAATGCAAGTGAGTGGAACTGTTTTTGAAGGAAGCCGTATTCCTTAAAACTTCTGTTATAAACCAATGCTTTTCTTCCGTTCCCAAAATCAAATGCACTGATGTCTCCTAGTGGCCATTTTTAAAAACTACATGCAATTCATTGGTATGTTTACATTTCTAATTCCAAATGACTACATTTTATTCAGAAAGCATACCATTGTTAATATCACCTTATCCTCTCTCAAATTTGCAATTCCAAAATATTGCTCCATTCAAAAAGCAACCCATGTGCCCCCTTGGTAGTTGGGAAATGTTCAGAAACTTCATAAACTTGAAATGGACCTGGGTGAGGCATGTCCATTCATAGTGAAGTGTAAAGTGAGACCCAGAGAAGAAAGGCCTTTTGATCTTAAGGCACAGTGTAGCTATCCTGGCACCATCCCCATAGGCGATGGTCCCAGAACCAGTTTGATATGGTTGAGAAGGAGGGGATTACATGTATACCTAGACACACCACTGGCTTGTCCACTATCCATATGAAGGGTTCCGCTTAAGAATAGGGCACTGTGGGATAGTTTCCAGTAAGGCAAACAGGATGTGTTGCAAAAGTGGGAAGGTGTGTCCTGGGGAACTTTGTGCCCACTGGTTAGGGAGGCTCCGAGATTTACACCCCACACACTGACTAGTGAATCCTAAAAATGAGGTACCCCATCACTAGCTCATCAGAACAATTTTTGGACCTGTGGAATAAAAGAAGACTGGCCTGCACTGCTGTCTGTGGCTTGTGTGGAGACTTGGGGGCTTGACCTGCTCCTACTTGGACTCAGGACTGAGAGGTGAACTCCAAGGGACAGTTGGCTGACCTCCTGTGTGGCCTCAGGGACACGATTAGCTGCAAGAATCCCTTTTCCTGGAGTGACCAGCGGAGCAGTAGCAACTGGAACTGGACTGGGTCCTGCTCTCCTGTTTACCTCTGCTGAAGTGTGTTCTGCCCCCTAAGTGTTGTTCCTTAGGTCCTGGGAGCCTTAGAAGAGAAATTGCTCGAGATAGTCTGAAGTTGGGGCTCAGACAATTTTTGGACTGCCACAACCTCCAGAGCTTCAGTGGGACCTTGCAGCAAAGGTATCCGATTTTGAGGGGGCTACATTGTTTACAGCTTTAGGCCTGTACTGCTGGAGGATGTTGAGATAAAAAAAGAGACTAAGTCCAAAGGTAGAAATCTTGACCATGCAAAGGTGTGAAAAGCATCTCACTGATGAAAGGACTTCGGCTGGCACGAAATTAGAAGTTTCCCACTCTGAGACTGTCTCACTGAAACCAACGGCTTCACCTGGACCTTGGCCAACAGGTATCTGACTTCGAGTGGGTTTCATCTGATACAGCTTTCAACCATGTCCTGCTGGAGGATTTCAACTTCAATTTCAGAGACTGAGTTAGAAGGTAAAAACTTACAACTGGGTTGACCCACTTGGAATATCTGCTAAATACTTAACACACTTTCCTTAAGTTAAGCCTGTTTGCTCTGTGCCATAGCTACCCGGGGTTGAGTCCATGTTTATTTATTGAACTTGCGAGTTGGGCCAGACAAGATTTTGTACTTATTACTTGGGAAGGACTCACAACCCCACTATCCCATTTTCTTACAGTTTATTAATAAAACATGTATCAATGTATCTTTTCAAAAGTCAAAAAGTTTGAAACTGATTAAATAATTATAACAAATACAACATTAACCAAATGGTGAAAATATTGGCCTCTGGCCAGTTAAGGTTAACTAATTTCACTCCAGCCTTAGCCACTTTGGTGAAAGTGTTATACTCTAAAAGAGTCAGATTTTCCATTCCCATTCCAAACGTGACCACACTGGGGAAAATGTTAGACCTTGAAGGGTTTGGATTAATTATTCCCACTCCAAACTTAGCCACTTTTGGGATCTATTAAACTTCAAGGAGACCAGATTTACTTTGGCGAATTGTTAAGCTTCAAGGAGACCAGATTTAGCCGCTTTGGGTGAAATGTTGGTCTCTAAAGTGGCCAGATTTACTATTTCCACTCCAAACTTAGCCACGCTGGAGAAAGTGTTAGGCACTAAAGAGGTAAAATTGACTATTTCCACTCCAAACTAAACCTCTTTGGAGAAGGTGTTGGGCTCTAAAAGAATCAAATTTACAATCCCACTCCAACTTTAGCCACATTGAGGGAATTGTTGCATCCTATAGGGGACAGAATATCTATCCCCATTGCTGTATTGAGAACGTTTTGAACTCTAAAGGGGTCACATTTACTAAACCTCCTCTCCAAACTTAGCTACATTGGGGAGACAGTTGAACTCTAAAAAGGCCAAATGTACTATTCCCACTCCAAACGTAGCCACATTTTTGGCAAGTGTTTGACTCTAAAGGGGTATTTTTAACTATTCCCAGTCCAAACGTAGCCTCCAGGCTTCAAGCTCTACGAGTGTGGCAACCGCATCTGCTGTTTGATAACTGATCACTACACCTGTGTTACTACCTTAAGTGGCCCTACTCAGGGGCCCAACAGCACTTTTTCTTTACAGGTCAGAAACACTGGCTGAGGACGTCTTGTTACCTGGCGAACTGGTAAAACCTCTACTCTTGAGCATTGGGTAGATCTTAAGCTAACTTGCCTTGTTCATGAGCTACCATAGTTAGAATGCATTCGCGGTTTTTGATCTACATGTCTAGATATATGCACTATACTAAAATGTTTCTATTCTGTTGGGAACCTAGAGTCTCGTTTTTTCTTGTTAGGTTGATTGCCTTGTTTTTTTCCGTGGTACATGAGTGGGTAAATGTAATTGTGTCGTAGGGCAGTCCTATTAGTGCTAGACACCGAAAAGCTTTCGACCGGGTGGATTGGTCATTCCTTTTCCACACCCTACGTCGGTTTGGTTTTTGTGAACGCTTTTTTGACATGGTGCAGATAAACTACACTAAGCCACAATTGCGTGTCTTGATCAATAGGGTGGGATCTGACCTCTTCAGTTTGGAGAGGGGGCAAGGCAGGGGTGTCCTCTCGCTCCACTCTTAGCCCTTAGCTTTGAGCCTATAGCTGCCAAAGTGCACGCAACTCTCTCCATTCGAGGCCTCCCATTCGGTTCAATGCAACACAAAATCTCGCTATTTGCGTATGATGTGTTATTGTCCCTTACCTCCCATAAAACGTCTCCGGGGGCTCTACAATCCAAACTAACTCTCTGCGAGAAGGTAGAAGGTTTGCGCTTCAATGTGCATAAATCCTTTTTGCTTAATCAAACCCTGTCTACCTATGAATTCGACACCCTGGTGGCCTCCGCCCCTTTCCAATGGGCCAAAATAGACATCACTTACTTGGTATCAAAATCACCCTGAGAATTGAGGTCCTGTATCGGGCAAACTAATCCTGCTCCTACATCAATTTAAAGTTGACTTGTGAAGGTTGGCTCCCATGTACATCTCATGGCTAGGTTAGATTCATGTGAACAAAATGACTGTCTTACTGAAGCTGTTGTATCTCTTTTAGGGGATTCCCATTGAATTAGCTTGTGACTTTCTGCCTGCACTGAGATCATTGGTGACCCGCTTCATAAGCTAGTTTCATAGAGTCCGTCTGCCATACAGATTAATAAGACAGAGTTTGGTGGCCTGGGCCTCCCCGATTCCATCTTTACCACAAAGCGCCACAATTGAGAGTGATCTCTGAATGGTCACTTCGAGAATCCAACAAACACTGGCTGCACATGGATATCATGAAATGTCACATATTACTTTTGTAGGGCAGGGGTTTGGTGTTGATTTTGCCTCTGACAACCCTTACGGGTAGAAGATTTGCTCTGTAACATTCTTGCTAACATCTCTTCTTAGCTGTCTGCCAAGATCTTGTAATAAAAAATCATTAAATAATACATACATCCATATATATAAACATATATACATATAGATACCTATAGGGTCTTTGGGTCAGCTCTGTTCTGCCATTGGTCTGTCTGAGTGCCATTTACACTCTGCTTCCATCCATGACAGCACACTTCATGTGGTAGTGGTTCAGTCAACGTCATGACTGCATTTTTTGATCATATGTGTACATCCACCTGAAATTGAGTGTGCTTCAGTGTCAGGGCTGACTGGCTAGACCTATAATTTTCAGTTCCCTCCTTCTGTAGTCCCCCTTTCATTTCATTTCTTTGCTTTCAGTCTTTTTATTTTAATGTTTCTCAAGAGGATACTACAGCTCTCCAAGCAGTGCTAACGGGTCGCTTGTTTGCTGCCCATTTCATCGGGAGTGTGCTGCATCCCACATGGCCTCTTCCTCTAAACCATGAGACCGGTATGGAATGCTGTTGTTCATAGTGTCTCATTGTTTTACCATTTCAAGATGGCCAACACATTTGTTCTAATGTGGCAGCCATGCTGGAACTTTAAAATAAAGATAGACTATTTAAATTACCTCTGCAAGACCGAAACCTGCTGCTATGTTTATTTTCATTATTGCAGGCATATGCCTGCCTTCTTTAGACTGCCACATGTTTTCTTTTTCTACTTGTAGCTTTTAATTTATCTTTCATATACTGTTGAGTTTGCCTGTATTTGATGGCAGTTGTGGCAGAGAGTGAATACAGGAATGAGTCAGTGGATGGATGAATTGATGCATGAGTGTAAAAATAAGTGACAGCATGCATGTATGATCACTTATTGAGGGCCAAATGCATCAATGACACAAAAGGCACTGCCATTCATGAACCAGACCTATAGGCACTGCCAAGGCTTGTTACTGTTGATTTCTGTTACCACAAACATTGCCTGTGGCAAGCACAAATGGAGTCTCCCACACCCTGCAAAACACCTATACAGAAGTCTTTTCAAGTTCAAAACGGCAATTAATTGCAAATTTGGGCCACTTTTTCTTTTAGTTATCTGATTCGCTAATGGGGTGTCACTTTTACTTTGGCGCCCTTCCTGTCCCAGTCTTATCTCACATGTGTTCAAAGCCCTTATGGGTGCCTCCCTCCCTGCGTCTCAGAGCTGCCTGGGCCTGTGTGACGCCCCTGGAGGGAGGGGACAGGCGTGTCTACACACCCATGGTGACAGCAGGTCTGTGTGCGCGGTGGGACGGAGCTGCATAAAGGGTGTGCCTCTGTACAGTAGGATGGTTGGTCCCGTTGGGTCTGTACAGCAGGTGGGCAGGTACGGGTGTGTCCGAACTGTGCCCCGCCCCCATGAAGTAATACAGTAAACTCGAAACTGCAGCGAAACCACAACAAATAAACAAGACACTGCACGAGTGACGCTGCGGTGAGTACTCAGCTGCCTGCCTGAAATAAACAAATGTCTCCAAACGAGAATCGTGCATGAATTCTAATGCCTTTAAAATGTAATTCTAATGCCTTTAAATTCTCTTTAACAGGGCAGCTGTCACGGCAGGGAACGGGTAAAAGGTAATGATTCACCTGCCTCAATGTACTTTATTCGGAGTTTGCTGTCACATGTTTTATTATGTAGCTATTGAAGTTTGTTTACGCGGTCACAATGCTGGTAGTCGTCCTTGCACCGTGAAGGAGGTGGTGCGTTTTATTGATCCAATATTGTGATTATCGGTCGATGTTTATCATACGACTTAAGAAACGCTGATGAAATTTCCAACTGAGCAGCGACCCTAAAATGCTATCTCTTCCAAGACAACAAAAGAACTACAGTGATAGTTTCTAGTCTTGCTTTGGGTTGACTTTGGCTACTGGCAGTTTTATATCTTAAACCCACAACAAAAACGCCCCGAAGGTTTGAACTCTGGTAAAATGGCGCCTTTCCGGGAGGGGGGGTTGTATTGGTGGCGGCGGTGAGCTCACATGTCCTGGATATCCAGCGCGTGCAGCGCTTCCTCGGGCGGGGTCACGAGCTCACGAGCAGGGACCGCCGTCTGCCGGTGGCGCAGTTTGTTCTACGGCGCGGTAAACACAGGGCTGCCTTCTGCCGAGGAACCTCTCTGCAGGCGCGCCCTGGCCTCACAGAAACCCTGTCACGCGTCACTCCGCAGTGTCAACACTGAACCGGCAGACAGATGAGCCCATGGCCCAGCACGAGACCTTCTGTGTAGTTCGTACCTTTATTTGAGGAAATGCCTTTTCTGCTTTCAAATTGGAGTGCATGTTTAGAAAAATATAGAAATCTCTCCTTTCCTAACAGCACAAAGGAACAATGTCCTTGCTACTCGAGGACGTGTTTGCAATCCCATTGCTGTTGAAAGCGTTTAATTTAATACATACGATATTGTACATCTTTGAAGACGTTGTTCCTGACCACCAGTGCTTGAAGGCAATGAAGGAGGAAGACGAATTTGTTGGTCTAGATAAAACCTGGCACCCCTGGCTCCGGAATTTAAATTAGGCCTATTAGAAGTATTGCTTATGAAAATGTGGCCTAACATTAGGAGTTTGCTGGTTTCCACACTAAAATGTACATGTTCAAGTATCTATTGGGCATTTTTTCTATTAGTTATCTTGCCAAAATGTATCGAGAGATGCAGACTTTATCGCACCCGGTAATTGCCAGGTGTGATCAATTATGCATGCCTGCAGTGTGCAGTGCATACAGGAGTTTGCCCAGCAGTTAGAACTTATCGGGTCACATGTAATTAGGTCCACAATGGTATCTCGTTTGAACTTTGGGTGAGCTATCCTCACTGTTGTTCCTAAGAAGCACCTCGCCCTATTGAAAGCAGTACATGCAGCAGCCCTTTTCTTGAACAGCACGTAAAAAATACGAACAAGCCACCCTGGCTCTTGTCTCACACAATTGGCTACCTCCAGAGACACAATTCTTGCACAAAACAGCAAGTGTTACATGTCGAGCACCTGCAGCTAAAACACTCACAAATAACTCAGACAGAAACTGAGAACACACGAGCTCCCATGTAACCCAGAAACGGAAAACTCCTGTTTGACACCCCTCTCTTCGGTAAAAAAAAATAACACACTGACTAGATCTTTCTCAGGAAATGCACATAGGGTCTGTAGTCAGTGCTTGTATTGGAAAAATAGAAGTGCAGGTACCCTGTACCAGAGTATCTGCTTGTTTCTGAGAAGTGCCAGTACTCTCCAATGAAAAGTATTACGTCACTCTTGAAAAGTACAGGTACTCTCCCCCTCAAAATGAAAAAGTGCTTGTACTCAGTAACAGACAGTACCGGCCCATTTATAGCACTGTCTGTAGTACCCTAGGCACCCACCCCTGGAAACACCAACTTCAACGACAGGCCTAAAACACATGCTCATAAACATCTTAATACATTGAATTATGTGTTATCTACTCATGTCCCTCTTTTTCCATTTCTGGACTTTCAACCTACAGCAGTCGCAGACTAAATCCACGGGTCTTTACTCCTGAGATAGGATGAGTCTTTTGCACTCTTCTAACCACAAGCGAGATTCTGTCCTAAAGTACACTACCTCCTATGTGGCAGAATTTAAATTCCTGGGGCTGCTGATGACTTCTTCTTAGCCTGATTTTAGCCCTTCATTGCACCGCTGGTTGGGATGAGCCCTTTGCTGCCTGAGCTTAGATGTGTAGGCGCTGACTTCCTGTACCTGATGATCTTGTTGCTATCTGAGCTGATACATGAGGATTCTTTGTGTAGGCGTTGACCTACTGTACCATACTTCTGATGATCTCGTTGCTGCCTGAGCTTAGACACCATGTGTAGGCGCTGACGTACTGCACCACTGTGTTGATGATCCCGTTGCTATCCGAGACAAGACATTTGTGTAGGCGCTGACTTACTATACCATCGTTTTATGATGCCCCCGCTGCTATTGACCTTAGACACCATGATTATTTGCGTAGGCGCTGACCTACTGTACCATAGTTATCATGATCCCGTTACTATCTGGGCCTAGACACAATGAGTATTTGTGTATTCGCTGACCTACTGTGCCGTTTATTACGATGACCCCTTTTCTTAAACACTGATGAATCTTATAGGCGTTTTTGACTAAATATTTAATTCTATGTTTTCAACCTTTTTGTACACTATAAACACTTCTACTGACGTTTTTTATTAGTTCTACTGTGGTAATCTTTGTAAACGTCTGTATATGTGTGTGGCCAGCCCTTTACCGCCACTGTGTTAATCTTGTTCTCCTTCGTATACCAGTATATGAACCACAGACGTGTGCCAGGCTTCAGCTAGGCTCCAAGCCCTTCTTAGGTTCGGTCTGCACTTCATGAAACACCTGTAAACAATATAGTAAACACGTTGGTGGTGTCATTGTTTTTGTAGACGGCGTATTCGCTGCCTGAATCACTCGCATAGACCCGAAATGACAATGCGTTGAATAATTTATCACACCGATGTGTAATGTGAAGAGGCCCATATGCCGCTCTGAACATTGTGGTATATGTAAAAAAAAACAAAAACAATAATTGTTACTGGTGTTTACATCGCCTGCAGTCCTGGCCTCTAGTGACACGTTACCCTCTGTGAAACTAGGATACGTTCGCTCAAATTCCTACTTCCCATTTGACGCGCACGTGTGATCTTTGGCAAATAATATTAGTCTTTTCTGCATTGGTTTCATTGGCTGCCAAGTGTCATTGCTTCCATCAGCCTGCGCGCCACAGCTACGAACGTATCATTTCGACGTGAAAGTGCCTAAAATCGCACCGCGTTGTATTAGCCATCCCAGCGACGCCCACTTTGGCTTTTCTGCCGTTCTTTCCCACCTTATTGGTGGCCTAAATAATATCATGTTGATTACTGCAATGATTTAAAACGTGCGCAGTCTGGGTGAGGGGTGAAGGGGGAGGCGCGGTTTAACGGAGACGTGCGGACGTGTGGACACGCCGGGGGGACCAAGAGTGAGGATACGTCAGCTTTGTGTTTATTGCAGAACAGAGAGGGCCGTAAGATACGCACTGTTGGACGCGGATGGAGAGTAGCATTAACAAAAGGCCCTTCACAGAAATGATGATGAAAGCGATGAATAGTTGCACAGGAGTAATGACATCAAACAATGAAAAGACATTGGCAATGTAGTCGTTTTGGATCTTTTATCTTATGGGCATTTGCATAGCGCTCTCTGCCGCTAGTATGGCATCGTGGCGCTTGTTTATTCCGAGCAGTTTTTATTTGGTTGTGTGTGTTGTGACTAGTGTTTCATGGTGTGTGATTAGAAGAGGGTTGTTGACGGTTTCATTTAGAAGTGGTTTGTGAATGTTAATTTGAAAGTGAAATGAGTTTGATCTAGATAGAGAGCTTTCTAGCGCCTATCTGTATGGATGGCTGTGCCTAAGCACTTATCGTTCTATGTAGTGAAAAGGTTTCTACCAAGCTTCACTAACACCCAGCACAGCGTGGGCATCGGCAGTGCAAGCTTCCCCGACATTAAGCACAGACCGAGGGTAGATGGCAGCAGCAGTGCGCCTTATTACAGGGTCGGTTCCTCTTCAGGGGCCCTGGGGCACAGCCCTCCCGCCTGTGAGCCCACGGAGCCACTGCTAATTTGAATGATAATTACAGTTGTAATAATTGAATTTAGCTGTGTTCATGGCAACACGACTTTGGTGTTTCCATGAACTCTGCAGTGCGCAGGTCCAGCCCTCGCGGCCTCTCCGCCAGGCTCCTGATGACAGGAGGCGGAGGGGGCTGAGCTGAGTAGTGTTTAAAAACACAACACTCTGTAGATGGTGGATGCCTGGACCTCGCACGTGAGCGGCATAGTTCAACTACAGTCCCCTAACACAGGCACAATCCTTTGTATTTAGCAGACATCCTGCAGACATGCTGTGCATGCCACAGTATATCTGCTAAAATAGAGCTGCCAGGGCGCACATCAGTGCATCCCTGAGGCCACCGAGGAGCCAGACAGAGCAGCAGGGGTAGGATCCCCAGCACTGCCCCAGCTTCTGATAGGGCCAGGGCTTTAAGTGGGATGAAAAAACTGGGGGGTCTCTCAAAGGGGCGTGGCCAATCTAATAAAGGGCGTGGCTTAAAACACGTAAGCTAAAAATCTGTGCTTAGCATAGTGTGCCACCCGACTTGTATTTTGCTGTTTCTGTCGCTGCATCCAGATATATGATACAAGAAACATCATATCTACAACAAGTCAGGACTATTGGCTTTGTCAACGGTTGTTAGTTGCATAAGATAAATAAGCAGCAACTATGCCTTGTAAATAATATGGAAAAAGCTTCCACTTAAAGCCCTGGTGACATCACGACAATGTTGCTGCTCCTGAGTTTCAAAAAGAGAAGGGAAATCCAGAGAGAAAATGACTCTCTTTAAAGGATTTCCCTTCCCCTACAATGCTCGCTTGGCATGACGTCATGCCGTAACTTCTCCACTAGTGAGAAGTGAGCAGTGCACACCAATGTGCCTGCTGTCACTGCAGTCCGGAAAAATACGGACCGCCTGTGACAGGGCACAAAACAGAGCCCGATAGAGACCCGTTTCGAGGCCCCCTTTAAAAAACTGCTGGTGCTCAGCACCGGTGAGACCCGGCCCACTTAAAGCCCTGGATAGGGCTGTGCTTCTGATCCAAACAAGAAGATGGGAGAGGGCTTGAGGTGGGTCTTCCTGCTGCTCTGTCTGGCTCCCCGTTAGGAATCATGACTTTCTGGTTCCAATGTCCAGCTCCGGATTCCTGCTCTGCTGGTGCCATGGAGCGCCTGAGTTCCCAGCAAAGAAAAAAAGGTAAGTAAAAAAAAAAAAAAATCTGCGTGGTTTCCCTGTGCATGTCTGAGTTAAAGTGTGTTTGGGAGTGATTGAGAGAGAATGAGATTGAGTGAGAGCGCGTTAGTTTAATGTGTTTGAGGGAGCATCAATGAGAATGAGAGTGAGAATCAGTGAGTGAGAGTGAGTATGAATAAGGAAAAGCAAAGAAGTGAGTAAAGTAGTGTGAGTTAGAATGAGTGAGTGAGGGGAAGACTGTGAGAGAGAGTGGGAGTGCATCAGTGGTGCCTCTATCAATGGTGCAGCAGATGCAGTTGTTCCTGGGTACAGAAACCCTGGTGCACCTGCACCTGCTGTACTATTAAACAGCACACCTGTCCCCAGGGCAACTGGAATTATGCGGCAGCACAGGACCAAATTATGCAGCAGGGTTGAGTAAATTATAGGCAAGAAAAGGCAAATTATGCAACATTATGGAGCATTTATTTTTATAGTATTACTTCATTATTTTGTCAAATTTAAACTTGTTACCACTGTTTGGGCATTAGTTGCACCTCTTTAGTACCAGTTTAACACCCATACATAGCAATAAGCTACAGAAAGGTGACCAGTCAACCTTTGCAAAGGGCCTTCCACTGTGCGGCAACATGTGTTGTTGCATTTTTAGTAACTTTTGAACTGTTTGAGCTAAAAACACATTTTTGGGGGGTCAAAATCTGCAGATTATGCAGAGGATGATGGATTATGTGGCAAATTTATAATTATGCAAAAATTGCCGCTGCCGCACAATCGCATAATTGTAGTATTCCTGCCTGTACCCCAGGAGTTCAAATCAGAGCCCCTGTACACTAGTAGTTGTGGGTGAGGGTCGGTGATTGTGAATGTATGCAGGTACGTTTGTGTGAGAGAAACAGTGAGTGTGAATGTATGGGTACTTTTGTGTGTGAAGGCACCCCAGGCAAATTTTGAAAACAGTGAGGTGAACCTCAGGCAAGTATTACACCTCACCTCTTTCAGGATCACCAGCCGCCACTGAATCACATCCATGCCCAGTGCCACAGGGAGACAGGTGAGCGCCATGAGCGTATCCCTGCTGCTTGCTGGGCGCTGTAAGGCAGACTGAAGCTACTACTGGGGCGCATTTTGCACCGGCCTCAGTCTGCACCTCTCTCATTAACAGACCCGGGGGTGGAGAGAAATCAAGAGCATGAGAAGGGAGCCGAAAAAGGTACTCTCCCATGAGCTTTCTCAGAGCCCCGAGCTAACCGTTCTGTTGTGTAGTCAGTGTGTCACAGGGCATAGTGCAAGAAAGAAAATGGGCCCCTGGCCGCTGTTTAAACTGTGAAATACAGCAATAGTCAAGGTTTAGTGGACCCCTGGCCCAGGGGCACTGCAACAGCTGCTGCACTAATGAAATCTACGCCTCTGAAACTGTGGTGGGAGTAAGCAGGTCTGGAGCAGGCAAGTGCAGGAGGGGGCTGCCGCTGCAGTCAAATGAGACACAGACCAGGGACGAGGAGGGCGAGGCAGCAGTATGTGATAGGGGAGCCAGTGGGGTGAGGCAGGGGAGAGGGGGAGGGGAGGCAGGGGTCAAGGCAACGGGGCAGAATGGGACGGGGCACTAAACAGGATATATGAAGACGAGAAGGGGAATGTCCTCAAGCGCCATAAAAGAAGAGAGAGGTGCAGGGGCAAACGTGCTCTGTCCATATCTGCACAGTACTGGTGCTATGGCATCTCTCGGTGGTGGTGCTCACAGCTAGAGTATGGGACACTGGTAAGGGACTGCAATAATGACAGAAGCCACGTTTATTTTAGCCAAAGAAGCAGACACTGTTCCAAGAGAGTAGCATGAAAGGTATCATGCACCTTCAGTGTATGGAATGGGCTGTTCACTCACTATAAGTGCATTGCACTATAAGCAGGGGCATAGCCTGGTCAGTAAGACTTGGGGGACGAGGCCCGAGGGTGAACTTCAAATTTCCCAACAATCACGCTGGCACCCTATGTTAAAATACATTACACCACAAACAGTATGGGATGAGATGGGCCTGAGGGGGCAGCAGAAAGAGAGAGGAATGCAGATTGGTAGGGGTACTAATTAAGAGAAAACCCAATATTTTGTGAAATAACCAACATTTTGAAGTCTTTCCAAACAGAGAGAGGGAGAGAGTGTGACTGCGTTATTTTCTTTGTGTGTAAAAGTTCCTGGTGAAATACGACAGACATCTCACCATACCCGACGGAAAGCACTTGTACCCAAATATTTATCACAAAAGAAATTTATTAGGGGGGTGAAACCCCCCCCACCCCTGAAGATCTTGAAATCTTCCACCTCCGGTATAATATCCGGCCTGCTTTCGATCTACACTCCCTCGCGTCATTTGCGCTCTACTGGCAAACATTTTGTTTCTATACCACGGGTTAAGAGGGCCCGTGCTGGTGGTCGCTCGTTCCGCGTTCTGGCTGCCAAGCTCTGGAACGATCTTCCGTCTCATATCCGGAGTATGGACAACTACTTATCCTTTCGCAAAGCGCTAAAGACCCATCTGTTCCCTCATTAGACTTCCCCCTCTTTTGTCTTACTTGTCTTTCCTGGCCCTTCCTATCTCCTCTTAGGCTGTGATACTCGCAGTTTGAGCCTCTCTTTTGCTATAGCGCCGGGACGCCCCGTTGCTGGGGCAGCTGTGCGCTCTACAAGTTATCTTAACATAACATAACATAACAAGCTCAGAAGCTACGATCCTGACTATAAGCGCTCATTTGGCAGCTTAATGATATATGACGGATACTTATAGTTTTTGCTGAGTAGTCCTTTTCTTGAAAGACACCCTCCAGAAATTCATAGTTAGATGCCTGGAAGAAGTCAAGCACGGAAGAGATTTCAGGTTGCCTTGTGTCAGATGTGAATAACTCGTCTAGGCCTGTGTTTTCTTTGCAGTACGTTTTTTTGTTGTATTTCTGTCTTTAACAGGTAGAACATTAGGCGTCCCAGAGTCAGTGATCTGCTCTCTCTTGTCATGAGACTCCCTTTGATGTAGGGATATTGTTAAAACAGCAAGCTGATCACACAGCTTTAAGAAAAACTGTCAGGAGATGGCTCACACCATAGCTTGTTTCTTGTTGCCGGTGATTTGTGCATATTGCACAATCTGCTTCTTGGAATGGGGCAATATGGGGGCTGCAAAGCGGCAGCCTCTCATATCTGGGTTGCTACCAGATGATATTTTTGGAAACGGTGTGGCTCACGTGGGATAGTGCACACACACGAGCAGCTAAATGTGTAATCTAGCACCCCTATTACATCGATTAGTCCTTGGGATATTATCCTCAACCTCCTTCGCTTGTGTGAACCTCATGCTTTTGCACTACCTTACATGTGCCACACTGTTTTCGATTCATCTTTGTAATTGTTGAGACACCAGTGTGACCACGACTGATGAAGTACTTCAACAGTGTATAAAAAGTTTGCTTTTAATTTTTATTTCCATGCTGATTATTGTTGCAGCCTCGAGAAAGCTTTGGTCCTGCCTGCCTACATGGGGCGAAACACGTGTTGACTGTGAAATGTTATCTCCTGCCGTAATATGATTGGAAATGAGAGTCCCCTCTCAACTGCTGATATTGGGAATAACAGCTATTGATACTGAATACAGGAGTTAGCTTGTATCTTTTTCATGTATAACTCCTAATCTTGAAAGGACGTGCAGACTGTACATCTTTGTTTTTAAAGCACAATTTGTAATCAAAATATATACTAGAAAATATATCTATATATACACCCACACACACACACAATGCTGTGTGTTTTGTTTCACCGCAACGATGGAGATTTGAAATATGATGCATTTTGATAATATGTTTTGAAGTTTCAGCACCTCATACTCTCTTGTTAAAAATAATTACCTCTGGGATAGAGGGCATTACCTAGATACTACAGGGTGCAACGAGACACCACAGACACCTAATCACACTAATATGCTATCAAAAGGCATACTAAGATATGGGGCCCTCCCTGTTCCTTCAAATGTCCAGATAATAGTCCTCAACCTGATGTCTCATATGTTTCCATGGATGGGGAATGGATATGTTCTGATAGCGCCCCTTGCCTTGATTACCTTTACTTTGTTTGGTAGTTGTTTAGTCATATTTAGATAGGAGTCCTGACTCCTGGCGTCCCAGGCATTTTCATGGTTGTGGTACAGACATACTCAGATAATTACCATACCGCTGGCGTCTCTCACCTTTCCCTGGATGTGAGATGGACATGTTTGGTAGTTACCTTACTCCTGGCGTCCGGTACCTTTCCTTGGATATGGTATGGACATGTTTGGTAGTTATCACACCCCGGTGCCCTGTATCTTTCCTTGGATGTGGGATAGATATGTTCGATAGTAACCGTACCTTGATGTACTGTACTTTTCCTTGGATGTGGGATGGACTTGCTCGACAGTATCCCTTGCCCTTGTGTCCAGTTTCCATGGACGTTGGATGGACAAAGACACACGATAACCCCACACCGACCTTTATCTATGCACATTGGTCTTTAGGACAATAGCAATACCCTGGCAGCGTAAGGTGAACTTCACCCTATATACCTAGTGACACTCTAAGGTGATAGGGGTGGGGAGAGTTAAGGATGGCGTGATGAAGTGGAATATCTTGAGAGGAAGGAATGGGCAATTAAGAAAAGATAGAGGGCGGAGACTCATAAAAATATTTACAGCGTAATATAGACAGTTTCTCGGTTAATTCATGGTCATCACTGGAGATCACAAGCAATAACACGAGTTATTTACTTAGTAAATTATTTTTGTAACTTTTTTTTATATATAAATGTACTCGATGGTACTTTATGGCTGGCATTTGTTTACGCTGATATTAAACTAATAAAATACAGATTTGGATGAAGAAGGTGCAGAGTGAAGGGAAGAGCAGACTAGTAAGGGGAAGAGTGCTGCAGGCTGAGAAGAAGTGAGCACCCATCCCTTCGAGGACCCTGCGTCCCTGGGCTCTAGGGAGCGAGGTGTGACCTTGGTGAAAGCAGATGCTGTGAAAACAAACTCTGGGTACACCCTGGGGTGACACGAGGATGATGTTGGGCTCCTGTATGTTTACCTCAGGGCGGTACTTAGCATCTAGAATGTACCCGCTTTGCATAGTTGTCTTTACGTTGGAGTGGGTCTATTTGCAGAGATCGAACATGTTTCCAAGTCTACCGACCTGAGCGTAGGACATTTTAGGACACTGGTGGAAGAATGTAACCTTACAAAAATGCAAGCCTAAATAAATCAGTATAATCCCATCTCAAAGTCTGCTGTACTCATTTAACTATTTACAAAGAGTCTCCTGTACATGCACAATATTGGCATGGAATCTATATATTTTTTTTTCATACTTTGTCATGTCTTTATCGTACACCTTGCTTCATGAAGCAACAGAGAGTTGTACACATTTACCGGAAACACGGTCCCGGAGTCAGGAGATACGGGGCGTACTCGCCAGAGCTTTTCTCACGGCGGATGGCGCCGCGTTATTTTGATCTTGCCTATTGAGGCGTACTGGCATATAACTTAGAGGGATATATGTGGCACACACAGCCAGGAATGAGATTCACTGACAGAAGTTGAATATTATTACCTTACTTAAGAGATTTACAGAAGCACTAAAAGAAGAGAACGTACGCATCGAAGTGAATGTTAGGACCCGCTGGGTCGGAATTATCACCAGTTGAAAGATCCAAAGACTTGTTATACTCCAATTGAGCCCTGAAGAAGTCAAGGGTTATACACCCGATGACGAAACACGTGTTGGCTGGCCTGTGAAGCAACACACCATTAAATCTACACTTCAAGAAAGAACATTTTGTCATCATTCTTAAATAACGATTACCTTTATTGTTGTATTCACTCATATGCGTGTGCACAGGACTTGCTGTTATAAAAACCAATATTTGACTAAGGACTGCAACAACTCTAGCTCGAATTCGTTTGGTGGTGTCCAGTTATTTTTCAGTAGCAGGAAAATCTGCTAAATTTATATCCACAACATCTAGTGAGGGTGCAATTGCACTTATAAGAGTAACTAACTTAAACAGAGTCCATAAAACATTAAATTAGAAAACCATACCTCCTTAAGGCCATATCATGAGCTTGTAAATGCTCTGATTGGTTGGTTTGGGAGTCAGTCCGATGGATCTTGATAGACCTGAGATCCATTGTAGGTATAGCTTCTTCACAGGCTCTGCCATTTCTTAGGATGGGAAATAATTAAGGCTTCCGGTTTTCCGTTTTAACGGATTTGTACATATAAATACAGACGGAAAACATTTAGTTTTCTGTCTGTATTTATATATAGAAACGGAAAAATACTAACAAAACAAATGCTCCTGCCGCCTCTGTGCTCCTCTATAAAAAATCTGTGTCAGAGGCGCACAGGGGCTGCGAATGAAATCTGAAACTACTGACGCTCTGGAGAGGGGTGAACAAGTGCACCTGGGGGCGCCGTGTCTGCAGAGACCCTCCAGCACCCCTCGCTGTGGTGCTCATGCAAGGTTAATTCTTTGAGCAGTGCAAGCATCCAAAGTCCTTTAAAAGGTGTGAAAACACCCCAGGACATCGGCTGCAGCCCCAGCAACCTTTTGTTGTATTAGAGGGGGAAGGAGTGTAGAACAGCATGCGCACGGCCACTTTACAGAATTGGCCAGAGGCAGGCTGTGTAGACGTGGGTTGTGGGCTGGTTTGGCTCCTTGTGTTGTTGAGATGCCAGTGAAATGGGACAGCCTTGGCATGGTCTCACTTCCAGCTCTATTTTTTGATGAGCTTGCTGTCTTTTATCTTTGCAGCAAGTAAATGAGGACCATGGTAAAATGTGCCTGATGCCATGAGCAGTTCTGTCGCCCTTGTAGACAAATTAAGCCTTCATACAGTGCTAGATTACCCCGTTGTAGAAAAAGAATAATATTCCACACATAAAAGTAAACAAATTATGATCTCTGTACCCACAAAAAAGCCTGGTGCGACCATGTGTCTTAAATGCTTTATATTTGTTATTGAAGAAACTTTTCCTAAAGACAAAGCACATTATTCTTGCTTTGTCAATATTAGTAAGCAGTAGTTCTGTGTAGGTCCGAAGCTGTGGTATTTGCCATTCCAAACCAGCGTCTCCTGTATCTTATCCTTTACCCTGGTTTTTGACAGAGATATTACTATTAAGTGTCTTGCTTGGGAAGGGAAAACACCTGGTGTTGGTAATTATATTTCAGGGGTCGAACATATCCTTCACAAAACTGACAGATTGCCAGGCTGTATTCTGTATTCAGCATGCATCAGAATTTCAACATTTTATTTTTTACAGGGCCAGATACATAATGTTAGATGGACATATTATAGGTAAGCAGAACTTTAGAAAGTGTATGGGGGGGGCGCAGGTGCCTCTGATGCAGCACCATATGTGGCTAGGCAGACAGCGTGCGTGTGGCAGTCATTTGTGGAGCGAATCCTTATTCTTTCCCAATATGGATTCAGCCGACAAAGTATGCATGTCAATTTAAATAAATGTGGAAAAATAACTAGCTGCAGCGCCTTTTTTTGATTGCGACAAAAATAAATGTGGATAAATACAGATAAAATGACCCAAAAATAAATATGGATAAATACAGACGGAAATGTTAAAAAAATAAATACCATAAAACCGTGAGCCCTAGAAATAATACATTTGAATTAGGTTAGCAGTCTTGTTAGGTCTACGGTAGAAAACGATGAAGGGGACAGGAGGTTGAATTGTGGTGCATTCATTGCTAAAGGATTGTCTGAATAAGGCAGCATTCTGTTCCCTTCTACATACCACACGATCCACTTGTGATTTAAGAGAAGGTTTATATTAAAGACCCCTGTATTCTTTGGGTCCTTTCGCCATGTTTCCCACTTTTGGACACAGTGGTGAAGATCATGGAAGTGTAGTTGGACTTTGTGTTACCCAGTAAAGGGTCAGTTACTGTTGGTAGTTAGGGTCCCTGCAGCATAAAGCCTGTGGGTGGAGGGATTTTAGCACTGGTACAGTGGGCTCCTGTTTTCCCCGGTTGAGGCTTATTCTAGTCACTTGGTTGTGATTCTCACTAGTTTTGGGTGGGTTCAAGAAGATGGATTACATTTCTGAGCATGTTTAAATGGAAGTCATTCCTATTTACCAATTTATTTATTTTGGAATCAAGGGGTAACGTTGAATTGGAGGAAATGCTCAGTTTTTACCCTTACTGAGGGCCATATTTGCTTCGACCAGCAAAGTAGACTTCTGCTGTCTCCACCACCTATAAGGAGTAATTTATATCTATTTAGGCTCCCTACTCCCAAAAGAGAGAGGCTTAAGAAGATTTCTTGAGGAGTATAAGTAGTTGAGGCATCGTGCACTATGGGGCCAGTCCCTAATGGCTGAGTCAATCCAGCGGTGGAGTCACCTGTGTACATATGGAAGTGGTACTTGTGGCTCACAGTGCCCCTGGCTAAGGCGTGTACATACACTAAAACAGAATACAGAGGAAGCATGTGAATCCACAAATGTTATAGTTCTTGCAGAGGATTGGTGCATGTCTAGTTTGACCTTTTGGGTTTATTTTCTAAAAAAGGACTAATTCTCTTCCAGGCCAGTCACTTGCATCCAGTGAATCAAAAGCAGAAAAGGATATTGTGATCCAGGGTACTGTATCTTTCAACTGGTTAAGTTTGTATAGGGCATTCACCTTGTTAACATAATAGCTGGTGAGGGTGGACTTCCATGTAGATGTCTGCCAGAAAAGTCTTGGTTCTTGCTAAGTATCTGGAACCCTAATTGTCAGGTGTGGAACAAGTGTTTAAATTCCATGCAGCCAAGTAGTTGGTTGGTGTTCTCACTTTGCAGGATCCTGCATGAGCCATGCATAGTCACGATAGGTGGGATATTATCGTACCTTTGAGACCTGCAGGGTGTTTTTTCAGAGGGGAGTTACTGATAGCTGTCCTAAGTGGTCAGCATATGTTCTCTGTTGGAGCGAAGTGTTCCTCAAGTTATTGATGCCGGGAGCGAGTATTGAGATGAATTCCTTCAACCACTTCTTCGTTGAACATCTTGATGTTATAGGCCGCGTTTGAAACTTGGCAAGAGGTTGGAAAAGAAAAAGTAGACAACTGTTTGAATTATGGGTTGAAGAGGGACCCGGAAAAGGCTGTAACATTTTGAAAAAGGTGTATGATTTCTGGTCCATCTTACAATTTCTAAGGTCACTCACAGTGTTAAAAAGAGCAGCCGTCCTCCGCCTAAGTTCTTACCTGGTCTTTAAAAAAAGTTAAAGGGACTAATGCTCGTATCATGAAGTTGGTTAAATGAACGTTGATGGAGTAGAAGACTGCATTAAAAAGTGAAAGATTTAAAATTCTAGAAATACAATGTTGGCAGAAGTAGGCAACAAGCCACATATAGAAGTAAGGGAAAGAAAAATAAGGCAAAGAGTAGTTGAGGAGATGTAGACTTGACAGCAGATAAAGAGCGCAAGGCACATGCAGGTGGTCCTTTTCTCTGTCTGCTTAAATCATAGAGACCACTGCTTGCTGTTTATGTATTAAAACGCTGCACTGTGTGCTCACTGCCTTCTTACCATTGCTCCCCGTCTCATATCACCACCTCTAGGTCTAAGAGTACATCCTTCTGAATGATGCGATAGCTTGATTTTTGTTTAGGTGTTCCTGCGATCTGCCTATCGTTCTTTCTGCCAAAATGCACAGGGTTATAGGCTCTAGCTTTCTTTTACAGGGCTTGAGTGTTAAATCCTTCCCAGTGTAACATGTCTCCGATGTGTGCTCATTCTTCTGCTAAGTGACTTCTCGAACTGGATACAATATGTCATATAGAGATGTTTAGTGGTGATAGCCATGCTTTTCTCCAGCTGACACCACTCTCTAAAGTCACATCATGCAGAAGCCGCAGGAAGGTGAACAGAGGATAGAGGCACAGCACACTGAAGCAATGTGAGCACTCTCTGCATACATGATAGGTCTCACCATATAGCAGTTAGGTGTTTTTGGACTCCTGGGCTATATTGGAAATGGAAAAGGGGTTCAGAGGTCTGTTGTCTGTAGTTTGTGTGAGTTCCATCACAAATGGATAATTAACCATTTCTGAAAGAATGGGTTGGAAAAAATTGTGAGAAAATTGCCAAAAACCGAATAAAGTTCAATGCAGTTTGCAATCCACCATTGATCTCGCAACTCACACAGTACTACTGTGTATCGAACAGTATCGGCTGTCTTCACAGGGTCTCCAAGCGAAGGGCCAACATCACGGGGTGCAACACAGGGTGAGCTAGAAACCCCTGCATAGAGTGGGTTTCTATCTTGTGTGTTGTGGTGTTGTGGTTAGAGGTGGGCGAGCCACTTAAAACTCGAGCCAGGCTCGAGCCTGAAGCCTGGCTCAGGATCAACTCGAGGTTCTGTTGGAACCTCGAGCCCATAACGATCCGAGCTTGCATGTGACTTACGGTCAGAGTTTGAGACTGAGGATACGGAGAAACCGGTTCGGGGTTGGCTCAACATTCTGTGATTCTGGGCAAATCACTTAATCTCCCCGTGCCTATAAACAAGGCATGTGACCTCTAACTGGTTTCATGTAGAGCTCTTCCGGTCAAGCCTGCGCTATATTTTAAAAAGTGCAATAAGAGGTAAAAACAAAGCCTTAACGTTAGGAAAGACAAATAGATATATATTTACTAGCTGATTTGTACAAAGTGAAACCAGAAAACCTGGATAAATTGCAGCTTCCCCGCTTAAATTGTGTGATCTTAAGCAAATACTTTATTTCACTAAAACTCTTTTTTCTTCATTATCACGTAAGAAAGCCCTTTCAAATATGTGAATTCAGACTACTAGATGTACAAAACTATCACTTTTAAGAAGCACTTCTCAGTGCAATACTATGATGTACCCTATTATTATCACTATTCCATATAGTAAAGAAATACACTTTAAAAAAGTTTTTGAACAGACTATTATATTTTGTTTGATGTTTGTTGTATGTTTTACATAGCTAATATTTTAAGGGCTCGACTCATGCACGGACTCTAAGATCCTTGGCTCGGCTCTTGATCAGCTCTCCCTGTTAATTTGTTGGCTCACCCACATCTAGTTGCGTTGCAGCACAGCTGACATCCAGCAGGGTTTGTGTCACCACCGCTAGACATCAGCAGCAGCCTCAGATGTTTTTCTTTGAGTTTCAGGGAATAGTATGAGTGGATCTCGGCAGTGGCGGCTCCTCCGATGAGGCGGAGGAGCATCGCCCCACTGCCATGAAGCAGCAAAAGAAAGGAAAAACTAAAATGATAATAACGCAATGGGATTATCATTTTATTTTGTCCTCCTGCTGCGGCAGCTTGCGTGAGGGGGCGGGGCTGCAGAGCAGGGGAGGAGTGGTAGAACACTCCTAAGTGCGCAATGACTATTTGGCAGGCTCTCTCGTGCCGCCCAAAACAGTCATGAGCACTTTCCCTGTTCTCCATGCAGGCTGCATTACAGCCTGCATGGAGAACATGCTCACTTCTCCAGCCCTTGGCTGAATGCTGTGTCACAGCGCTCAGACCAATCACAACGCTGCATTGTAGCATTGTGATTGGCTGCGGGGAGTGTGGGAGCCCTGTTGCTTCCTGCTTCCTGTTTCTCCCAAGAAGCCAGGAAGAGGACACACGCGATCCCCCCCGCCCCTTCCCTCCCACTTGCCCCGCTGCAGCTTCCAGGTAGCAGCCGTGACTGGATCTCGGTGCTCGACATAAAGCCCCACCCCCTCACTATGGCCCCATCGCCATTCTCGCTCACACAGTGAAACAATTTCGAAGTTGGCTGATCTGATGCCATTGTTCGGTGCTCCCTCTCACAGCCTTTATATGATGACAGAAGCAGCTCTCTACACCCAGAATACATAAAGCCCCACCCCTCACTATAGCCCCGCCCCTAACTAGCCCCACCCCTCACTATGGTCCCACCCCTATTCTCACTCACAGAGTGAAACAATTTCAAAGTTGGCAGATCGGACACTATGGTTCAATGCTCCCTCTCAGAATCTTTCAATGATCAATCAATCAATCAATCACGGCATTTATAGAGCGCGCTACTCACCCGGGAGGGTCTCAAGGCGCTGGGGGAGGGGGTAAGTTACTGCTCGAACAGCCAGGTCTTGAGCTGCTTCCTGAAGGCGAGATGGTCCTGGGTTCGCCGAAGGTGAGTGGGGAGGGAGTTCCAGGTCTTGGCCGCCAGGTAGGAGAAGGATCTTCCTCCGGCGGTGGTTCTGCGGATGCGTGGTACGGTGGCGAGGGCGTGGCTGGTTGATCGTAGCTGGCGTGTGGGCGTGTAGAAGGACATGCGGTCGTTGAGGTACTTTGGGCCCAGGTCGTGGAGGGCCTTGTGTGCGTGGGTGAGGAGTCTGAACGTGATTCTCTTGCTGACGGGGAGCCAGTGCAGGTCTTTCAGGTGTACGGTGATGTGGCTGTGTCGGGGGATGTCCAGGATGAGTCGTGCGGAGGCGTTCTGGATGCGCTGGAGTCTCTTTTGAAGTTTGGCTGTGGTTCCGGCGTAGAGGGTGTTCCCATAGTCCAGTCGGCTGGTGACGAGTGCCTGGGTGACGGTCTTCCTGGTTTCAGTGGGGATCCATCTGAAGATCTTGCGGAGCATGCGCAGGGTGTTGAAGCATGAAGATGAGACGGCGTTGACTTGTTTGGTCATTGATAGGGAGGAGTCCAGGATGAAGCCCAGGTTGCGTGCGTGGTCCGTTGGCTTGGGTGCGGTGCCCAGGGCCGGGGGCCACCAGGAGTCGTCCCAGGCGGAGGGTGATGAGCCCAGGATGAGGACTTCCGTCTTGTCTGAGTTCAGTTTAAGGCGGCTGTTCCTCATCCAGTCGGCGACGTCTCTCATCCCGTCGTGCAGGTTGGCTCTGGCGGTAGTGGGGTCGTTGGTGAGGGAGAGGATCAGCTGGGTGTCGTCGGCGTAGGAGATGATGTTGAGGTTGTGTCGGCGTGCGATGGCTGCGAGGGGGCTCATGTAGACGTTGAAGAGGGTCGGGCTGAGTGAGGATCCTTGTGGAACGCCGCAGATGACTTCGGTGGCTTCGGATCTGAACGGGGAGAGGCGGACTCTCTGGGTTCTTCCGGCGAGGAACGAGATGATCCATTCCAGTGCTTTCTCTCGGATTCCGATGTTGCTGAGGCGCTTCACTAGGGTGCGGTGGCAGACGGTGTCGAACGCCGCGGAGAGGTCCAGGAGGATGAGGGCAGCTGTTTCCCCGTTGTCGGTTAGGGTTCTGATGTCGTCGGTGGCTGCGATAAGGGCGGTCTCGGTGCTGTGGTTGGCCCGAAACCCGGACTGCGAGGGGTCGAGGGATCCATTCGTCTCGAGGAAGGCGGCAAGCTGTCTGTTGACGGTCTTCTCGATGACTTTGGCCGGAAACGGAAGGAGCGAGATGGGGCGGTAGTTCTTGAGGTCGGTGGGGTCCGCCGTTGGTTTCTTCAGGAGGGCGGTAAGCTCGGCGTGCTTCCAGCTCTCCGGGAAGGTGGCGGTGCGGAAGGAGGAGTTGATGATGTCCCGGAGATGGGGTGCGATGGTGGCGTCGGCTTTGTTGAAGACGTGGTGTGGGCAGGGGTCGGTTGGTGATCCGGAGTGGATGGAGTTCATCGTGCGGGTGGTGTCTTCGGTGTTGATCGGGGTCCAGTTGCAGAGGGTGGTGGTGGCGGGCATTGGTTCGGCGGTAGGGTGCGTTGTTTGTGCGTTGAAGCTGTTGTGTATGTCGGTGATCTTGCGGTGGAAGAACGCGGAGAGTGAGTTGCAGAGGTCTTGCGAGGGGGTGATGTCGTTGTTTCCGGCGCTGGGGTTGGAGAACTCTTTGACGATGCTGAAAAGTTCCTTGCTGTCATGGGCGTTGTTGTCCAGTCGTTCTTTGAGTGCCGACTTCTTGGTGGCACGGATCAGCTGGTGGTGTTTGCGGGTGGCGTGCTTGAGGGCGGTCCTGTTGTCTGTGGTCTGGTCGAGTCGCCAGGTTTTCTCGAGAGTGCGGCAGTTCTTCTTGGATTCCTTGAGTTCGTTGGTGAACCAAGGGGTTTTCTTGCTTCCGGGGCTATGATGATAGGAGCAGCTCCATACTTCCAGAACGCATAAAGCCCCACCCCCTCACTGTAGCCCCACCCCACACCCATTACATCATAGGCATTTGCGTGAGAGAGATACACAGATACTAACTTTCATCGTGGCTGAATTTCCGGTTCTGCTGACTTAAGGCTACGGGACACGTATTAGGAAGAATATATGTCAGGCAGGTAGAGCAGTTTACTGTCAGAACATTTGCGATTGTCCTTGAAAAATCAGGCAAGATATTTCCCAAGAGGTGCGCGAGGGCTGTGTTTCTGTCCTTCATTTGTATGTGCCTATAAATGATCAGTTTCCATGGCTTCTTTTGTTGCACAAAAAGCAGTGGTTTAAAAACTTGTCACTAGAACCTAGGCAATATAGGACCTTATTACACCTGTATATTTTTTAAATCACATGTTTATTTTGGGGTAGTTAGTTTGAAAAACTATTTTCTCCTAGTGCAGCTAACAATGGTCATTGATAAAAATCACAATGTTTAGTTTTTTTAATCTTTCATGAATAAACTGTTGCAACCACCGTAACCTTTCTCAGCCGTTTTTTTCTTAATTTTTCACTGTTGTGCCACTGTTATTGTGCCCATCTGTGTCTTGCTCTAATTCCACCACTGTTTTTATTTTCTCGTGCCTGCCTGTTCCTTTTGCCGCTGCTGCCCCTGCGGCCCCTCCCCCCCGGAATTCCCCTCCGGAATTCCCCCACTTCCGCCTCCCAGCCTCTCCTCCCTCCCACCTCCCTTACTTAATGGCGGCTGCTGCGCGGTTGCGCCGAAGGTGCGCCAAAGGCAAGCCCGTCTGCGACCCGATCGCGGCCAGCGCCAGGAACTCTGGACCTCCCACTACCCATCGCTACGACACCACCACCCTCCTCGCACTCAACCCTGGAAGACTTAGAGAATGCCAACAGGCCCTGCCGAACACGACCCACGGCCAGTTCTCCTGCCTCCACTGCCGCCAGACCCTCACGGCCACCCCGGCCTCCAACACCGCCGACGCCAGCACCGGGGACACCCTAAAATGCATCCTCCTCAACGTACGCTCCGTACACAAACACGCCATGGAAATCTGGAACCTACTCGACTCTCTCTCGCCCGACATCGCCTTCTTCACAGAGACCTGGACCAACGCATCCTCCGCCCCCGACATCAGCACCGGCATCCCAGACGGATACAAGATCCAGAGGAAAGACCGCCCCAACCACCCAGGAGGGGGCCTCGCCATCGCCCACAAGAGCACCCTCCGCCTCACCACCTCCAGCGAAACCTTCCCTCCGCCGAACACCTGCACTTCCAGATCCCGACCACCCCCAAAGCCACACTCCGAGGAACCCTCATCTACAGACCCCCCGGCCACCGAACACCCTTCGCCACCACCATCACCGACTTCATCGCACCCCACGCCATCGCCTCAGCAAACTACATACTCATTGGAGACCTGAACTTCCACCTCGACAACCCCAGCGACCCCAACTCCACTATCCTTCGTGACAACCTCGCCAGCATCGGACTTAAACAATTCGTCAACACACCGACCCACAGAGCAGGACACACCCTCGACCCCATCTTTGCGGCAGAAAACAGCGTCCAATTCAGCCACACAACGCAGCCACCATGGACCGACCACCACTGCGTACACTTTGCCATCAACAAACCCAAGGCACCCAAACCAGCCCCACGCCCACCTCGAAGGAACTGGAGCAAGGTTACCGACGAGCAACTTAACTCCACCCTCACCCGAGACAACCACACCTGGGCACCCGGCGCAAATGATGCAGCCAGAGAACTCCACACCTGGATCTTCAACTGCGCAGACGAGCTCGCCCCGCTACGCAACCCCGACAGACAACGCCCCAGGAAAGCCGCCTGGTTCACCACCGCTCTCCAAGAAGCCAGACGCACCTGCAGACGCCTGGAGAAGAACTGGAGAAACACCAAGACAACCGAAAACCACACCACCTACAAGGACGCCTTGACGGACTACCATAACCAGATCAGAGCAACCAAGAGGAACTTCATCCACAACAAAATCCTGGCCAACTCCAAGGAACTTTTCAGTGTCATTCAGGAATTCACCAACCCACGCAGCGAAGCCACAGACATCACACCATCCCAAGACCTCTGCGACAAGCTTGAAACCTATTTCCACCTCAAGATCAAAAACCTCTATGACAACTTCATCGACTATCCACCAGGTGCCACAGACGGCCCCCCGCCCCCCAGAAACACCAGCCAGCCCACCATCTCCAACTGGACACCGATCACGGCCGAAGACACCGCCTAGACCATGAAAAGCATCCACTCGGGGGCCCCCACCGACCCCTGCCCCCCTCACATCTACCACAGAGCTGTGGCCACCATTGCACCCGAACTACAACGCACCATCAACACCACCTTCAAAACAGGCACCTTCCCAGACGACTGGAAGCGCGCAAAAGTCAGACCCCTGCTCAAGAAGCCCACAGCTGACCCCACCGACCTCAAGAACTATCGGCCCATCTCGCTCCTCCCCTTTGCAGCCAAAGTTGCAGAGAAAACAGTCAACAGGAAACTGACATAATTCATTGGAGAGAACGCCGTCCTCGACCCGTCCCAATCCGGATTCCGAAGCAACCACAGCACAGAGACCGCCCTACTCGCCGCCACAGACGACATCCGCACCCTCCTGGACCAAGGCCACTCCGCAGCCCTCATCCTACTCGACCTATCAGCGGCCTTCAACACCGTCTCCCACCGCACACTAGTCACCAGACTACACGACGCAGGCATACAAGGAACAGCCCTGGACTGGATCCGATCATTCCTCACCGGAAGAAGCCAAAGGATCAGACTCCCACCCTTCCTCTCCGACCCCACGAAAATCACCTGCGGAGTCCCACAGGGTTCATCACTGAGCCCCACCCTCTTCAACATCTACATGGCCCCCCTCGCAGCCATCGTCCGACAACACGGCCTCAACATCATATCCTACACCGACGACACCCAGCACATCTTCTCCCTCACCAAAGACCCCACCACTGCCAAACTCAACTTCCAGAAAGGAATGCAAGACGTCGCAGTCTGGATGACCAACAGCTGCCTGAAGCTCAATGCCGAGAAGACAGAAGTCCTCGTCCTCGGTACCACCCCTTCTGCATGGGACAGCACCTGGTGGCTGACCGCCCTTGGAAGCCCACCTACCCCCTCAGACCACGGCAAGAACCTCGGCATCGTACTCGACTCATCACTCACCATGAACCGACAGGTCAACGCCGTCACCTCCAGCTGCTTCAACACCCTCTGCATCCTCCGTAAGACCTTCAAGTGGATCCCCCCTGAGTCAAGGAAGACAGTCACCCACGCACTCATCACCAGCAGACTGGACTATGGAAATGCACTCTACGCCGGCATCAACAAGTCCCTTACTCCGCAAACTCCAAACAATACAGAACACCGCTGCCAGACTCGTCCTCGGCATCCCCCGACACGAACACATCAGCCAACACCTACGAAGTCTCTACTGGCTCCCCGTGGAGAAAAGAGTCACTTTCAAAATCCTCACTCACGCATACAAATGCCTACACAACAACGGACCCAAATACCTCAACGACAGAATCAACTTCCACGTACCCAAAAGAAACCTCCGATCTTCCAACCTCGCACTGGCCGAAACCCCGCGCATCCACAAAGCCAGAGCAGGCGGAAGATCCTTCTCTCACATTGCAGCCAAGACCTGGAACGAGCTACCGGCAGACATCAGACGCGCCCCCTCCCTGAACACCTTCAGGAAGACCCTCAAGACCTGGCTCTTCGGCTAAACAGATCTGCGGACCCCCCCTCAGCGCCTTGAGACCCTCACGGGTGAGTAGCGCGCTTACAATTCCCTGATTGATTGATTGATAAAACAATGGACAGTGGTCAGGGCCGGTGAATTTATGTGACTCTTTGGCTGCAGCATTTACTGCATAATTATGGATTTAATTCATTTTACAAAGAATTTGCATATAATTTGCACATTTCACCAAAAATGTTTTTTTAGTTCAAATGGATGAAAATAATACTGCCAGAAAATGTGCTGCATAATTAGTGATTTGCGAATGAGCACTAGGTAATCAGTCGCATTCTGGATTTGGGGTAGACGCTGTAGTGAGTAGTCAGGTGAACCCATGAAAAAGAGAATTAGAATAGGCACGACGATTGAGTATAGTAGCCTGAATAACCACATCGGGATTTGGAAGGAAGATACTGTAGATTTTTCCAGAGAAGTTTCAAAATAAGGAAATAGAATGAGGAGGGTTTGCTAGCTTGAGTAGATAGAGGTCATGATCGAGTGGATATCTCGATTAGAGCTGAGGCGACCAGAACTTGAGCAGAACCCAGCTGAAACGGCTAAAGGTCAGCAGCTAAGGCTTGCAGAATGTTGTGACCTGAGACTAATAAGATCTCGGTCTTATCTGTGTTAGTTATAAGGAAATTACAGCCCATCTATAAAAAAATCTTCACCATACAATGTTAGAAATTGATAATGGCGTCTTGAGAATTATCGCCCAAGGAAATAGGAATCTGTGTGATATCGGCACACACATGAACCTAAGCCCAGCTGAACATATAGGCTCAGCCATGGGATGCATGTACAAAGTCAGGAGAGTAGGACTCAAGAAATTCCTCTGAACACAATGTGAGAGAGTTTCAAACTTTGAATGAAAAGGTGCAAAGCACACAGCTTATGCACAATTGAAAAGATATGACTTAATCCATACCAGTGCGTTTACCTGAATGCCTACCTCAACCAGGCAATTCAGGAGATGATTGTATAAGACTGTTTCGAAAGCAGCAGTTGGGTCCAAAAGGACCAAGGCAGAAGATCGGCTTTGGACTGTCATGAAATTATCAAAGACAGAGATCAAAGCATACTCTGTACTATGCGGTGGCTGGATTGGGTAGCATCCAGAATGTTGTTAGATTTGAGAAACTGAGAAAACAGGAAAAGTAGTAGAGAAATTGGTCATAAAAGCTAAGAATCGAAGACTCAGAAGGGTTTTAAGTCGAGGGCTCATTAGGGCGTGGTTCCAAGAAGAAGGAACAGAAAGAATAAGAACGGTTTTATGGTAGATGGTCAGTATGGCCGGAACCACCAAAGAACAACCCTGGTGCATACGTTTCGAAGAGACCAAAGAATGAACAATATTAAAGACCTCTCCTGTGGCATTGCAAGAATTAGAAATCTTAGCTGCATAATAAATAGTCTTAGTGGTTGGAATCAATTGCAGATTGCCTCTCACAGTTCAACCTTACTAGAGGTAGCATGTCCTTATGTCAGAAACTTTCCAACTTTTTGCCATTAGAATTAACCTCCTTAATAGCAGTAGTACACAAAAGTAGCTGTCGGACAGGAGCACTAGAACCAAGCAGCCATAACGAGAAGCACTACATCAAGAGCCAAATTGATTCCGTGATTAAATTCCTTCAGGTTTTTATCAGTGGTGTGTGTGCAGGGTGAACTCCCTGACTCTTCAACGGCCTTGTTGAAAGCCTCTGATGAGAATTTAGACTAAGCACGTTTAGAGGCACCAGAATTGAAATAACATTTAGAATTACTCAGCATCATAGGATAGTACCAGGAAAAAGTAATGAGCGAATGGTCAGTCCAAGACTGAGGGACAGGACAGCCACATTTCACCAAATCGCTGGGGGTGAAAATAAGATAAAGGCATTGGCCAGCCATGTGCAAGGGCTCGGTGACCCATTGGTGTAGACTTAACGCCGAGAGTGAATCTAGCAGAATCGAGAAAACATGATTATCAGGGGCATCTGCTCTGATAGTAAGGTCTCACAATACGATGAAGAAAGAGTGACTGAGAATAAGTGGAGTGAGAAAGTCTGCGAAAACAGTACCAAGATTGTGACAAGTAGAGGGGGAGCAGTAGCATTATATCCTTGAGGCAATATAAGTGGGCGTAATGGCTACCGAAAAGCCAAGAAGCTCAGTGTACACAAAAGGGGTAAGCCCTGGTATGGCTACTTTTAGATAGTCACTTAAAATGATAGCTAAGCCCTCAAACTCCCTAGTTGGGCGGGAAAGATGAAGTGGAAAGACAAAGTTCTTTAAATCTAGGGGGCAAGCAACTGCCAAATCAGAAGAGGCCAAGATTCTGCAATAAACAGCAAACAAGCATTAAGCACGAGGTCATGAATTTCTAATAAACTTTTCACCAGAGAGTGAGCATTGACAAGTGCACACGCAAGGGTACAGTTATTAGTGAACAACTAGATTGGTTGATCATCAGTTCCAGTGAAGCAGAAGTGGACATAGAAATAATGACTTGTGCCAGACAACCCACATGAGAAGCTGAGAAAAGGCCTGAGAAATTTTATAGGATTGCTTTAAGAAGGATTGAGTGATAAGAGGGGATCCTAACAAGACACCAACACAGTGGACTTACATCGAGGCTAAGGCCCACTCTTGTGGATCATCAGATGGCATGACTGGCACTGTGCGTGGACGGGCACAGACAGGCTTGCCTTAGGATCACCTGCGGCTTTAAATGACCACACAACATGAAGCAAAAAAAGGCATGGCCATGACCGTCACCAGGCAACGCAACAAGTGTTTGACTAAAACAGTCACCAAGAAGGGCAACCGAAAGCTAACGGGGTCCTTCTGCAAAGGTGATGTTTTGTGACTCCATATACAGCATGCTTGTTAACATTACTGCACATATTATAATGTGAATCTGAACACTGCGATGTATCATATTATTAAAGAACTCTAGGAGATGTTGATGCTTATGGGTACCGGGCTTGGGCATACTCTTATTTAAGATGCCATGTGCCCTTAGTATGAATAGTACCCCCCATAATCCTGACTAGCATCATACACCAGAATAGCAGTTCTGCAACATACACAGGGGTCTGACAATGCACCAAAAGCCTGGTTTGCATCATGCACACTAGTATGCAAGTACTGATATTTATTACTTTTCTTCATATACACCCTGGCAGAGGGTGGCAGGCGGATGTATAGAGAATGGCATAGCAATAAGAGTGAAGCAAGCAAATGGCTAGGTTTCAAAAAGAGAATTAGAAGTCTTTGTGAAGACATTCTGAATCTGGGAGTGTCCAGCTTGAGCAGAGCTTCTCTTCTTAAACGTCGGTTTTTGCCAGAAAGATGACATTTTGGGCTTATGTAATAAAGGTTTGTTCATGTTTCCAGTCTGTATATGAGGTGACTAGGGAGATGTTTGCTGGGATGTCACAGAGTGCGTTTATCCTGATTTGCAGTGCACCCAGGCCTTGTAATACTGAGCCACCTGGAAGGCTCTTAGAAATGCCTCTATCCTTCCTCCAGGAACTAATGTGGCAATATTGACACATGCACAGCAGTCTCCACGGTACCTCTGTTTTGACTTGCAGTATTGTGCTCAGATTCCAGTATGGAGACTCTCGGAGTGCTAATAAGCTCACTGCCTTCGAGGAGGGAGTTGAAGGAAGATGTTCTTTCCTCCCAGGTATTTCTGGAGTTGAACACATCTACTGCAGAGGTGTTTTTGTCTGTAGGTTGACGGTGTCAGATCAAGGAGATTTTTTTCCGCTATCCATCATCCCATGTTTGATAAAAATGAGCAGATGGATTTAAAATGTGCTTTGCAAATGCTGTCTGTTTCCTCTGTCCAAACCACCAGACACTTATCACTGCAGGCGATGGGGCGCAGAGAAGCCCATTAGACCTGTGTAGGAATGAAGGTCTCTGTATGTGGCATAAAAGGAGCTTGAAACAAGCTAGTGATAGACAAGTGAATTGAGCACATGCCACAAACTGTGCACCCTGCCGGCTACCAGCCTAATTTCAATGAGAGCAACTAGAGAGAGCATCTATCTGTGTAACCTGGAGTCACATGCTCCATTAGTGATAAATATATTGTCCAGAACAATATTAATGCCCCTAATGCAGAGGTGTACGTGTGCGTATGTGTAGATTACAGGTTCAGTTCCTGGCAAGGCAGCATGCCCGGTTAATTCTCCTGCTGCAAGATATAGGATATATGTGTATCCTGTAGATCGCTCCTTTCTATGCCAGTAAGATAGCAAGGGTGTCTATGTGCCTGTTGTAACAGATCACGCATGTAAAGCCCCCATTTGCAGTATTGTACACAACAGTTATGGAGGTGTTTTAGTCCTGCTTAGAATAACTGGCAACTTGTGCAACTGTACTTCATTTTGTTAGTGACATGGGACTGGCTGTTTGCCTGGCTAGTCAGACTGGGTACTTTGTGGGTCAGATGGGCAACCCATTCAGCTCTGAATGCAGTCTTTCCTCTGGAAGAATGCCAGAATACATAGTTGGCCAGTCCGGCCCTAAGGGAGTTTCTAGGATACAGTGAGGCTTTGTGAGACACACAAGAAGTAACTCTTTTCACCTGTGATGAGGTGCACACAAAATGGTGGGCAAGTAATTTTAATGATAAGAACTTACACGCTAAGACTTATATTGGCTGATATGCCCCATGCCTGAATAGATATCCAGGACAATCATAGGACTTGCTAATAGACACCTTCAGGACCCCCATAATCTGCAGGTAGATCCAGCTTCAATGAAACAAAAAACAAGAATGTTTCAATGGTTGGCGTCAAGAAGTTGTCCTAATCTAGTCCTTCCCCTGCTTCCATGTACTGTATACTAGGGAGGAAAACTATGTTAGGACTCTTTATACTATAGGTTAGTTGCAGCAGTCTTCAGCACATGCACCTTCGTATGACCTGCTTCACCGTTGAATCTGAATATATATTTCAGTTTTTGATGGTACTCAGATGTTCTACAAATGGACGTGTCAGGGATAGCCGAATTGGCAATACACACCGTATGACCCTAATGACATCACAGGAAGTGGCATCAGATGACCTATGATCCCTACTCTTCCCAGGAAGTGATGTCATATGACCTTAACCCTAATGACATCACAATCATTGACATTGCTGAAGGATCATATTAACTGCATATTTACTATAACAATACTAAACAGACAAATGTTTATTCTAGATACCACATATTTAGGGTGCTACCATGATTATTGCAAATGATGGGGTGTAATACTGAATTGCCTTGAATTGTAGTGAATGAGGAAAGCGAGCGGGACAGACCTCTTTTAGGGCATTTCGGGTGGGTTCTCCACCCTAGTCCATTTAAACAAAATGTGATTATAGTGCATTTTAAAACACAATTTTCGCATAAATTTGCTAAACAGCATAGGTTCTGAAAGGGCATCCATTAAATATTTAAGTCCTTTTGTGGTATGCCAAGTCAATGAAACCTGAATCTTCTCAGGAGTTGAATCAATGTTTTTCAAAATGGGCTATAGGTGCCCCCATACGTCATACCTCCATTGTGCCAGGATAAGTATTTTGTGATGGATGCCCCTTATATGCCATGGGTACCCCTTATGCTAATAAGTATAAACAATATACTAGTGCCAGAATTTCGCCATTAGTGCCGTTCATATACTATGGATGACCCTTATGCCAAAAATCACCTCTAGCATGTCAAGGCCAGCATTTTGTCATGGTTGCCCTTCCCATATACCACGGTTATCCTCCTTTATGACAAGAATTATCTCCAATGCACTACCAACATTTAGCCATGGGTCTCCTCTATGGCATATGTTGCCTCAATTGTGCCAGCACCAAAAATGGGCAGAGAGCAAGGAACGCAGAGAACTGCCGACCATAATAGTGAGCTGTCCAAGTGTTTGTGGCACTGGTTTTGCCACCTGTGAGATCAGGGGGCACAAAGGCAGTGCCAGGGTTCGAAAGGGACAAGCCAGGGGTCGCAGCTGTGACCCCTGATACAGTGATACTTGAAAGTACAGTTAAGAGATTGTTTGGGCACTAAGCTGTCTCATCCCATTCAACTCATTTGAATGGCGCAAAATATATAATACGTTTTTGCAGCTCAGATATTCGTGGATAATTAAATACATTTTTTTACAGGTCCTCCAAAAAGCATCCTGCAGATTTGTGTAAGAAGCCTAAAACAAAATTGATTTTAGAACATTTTATGTGCTTACAACGTGTACAAGCGAAAGTTAGACTATACTTATCACATGAAAATATATTTTTTAATTCTTTCACACATAATATTGTTAGCCATTTCATGTTTTACAGTACTGTTTCTTTATACTTTTACTTATGTCTTGACTTAAAAATGTACATTTTGCTCCATTATTTTTTTACCATAAATTGTTGTCAAAGTGGGCTGATGTTTGTAATGAAAACCTGTTCTTGCAGATTGTGCATTCAGTAAGAATGTATGTTTACAATAAACAGGAACTTGTGTCAATAAACAATGTTCAAGGTCAATGACAAGGAAGTAGCAATATTACCCCAGGCCTTATTACACAAGGTCCTCGGTTCCTCTTTTCAGCCTCACTTCAAGCTCTCTCATTGCACATATTTCCAATATATATTTCCTTTTTTCAAACCCTTTGATTTTGTAGGGAACTGTCTACCCAGTTGCTGCTGTTTGAGATGCATAAATAGGGTCAGCGCAGTATCGTCAGACCTCCTGCCAGGATGCGGATGGCAAAAAATGGAGGCCTTTGGTCTAAATGTGCTTGCACTGTGCAAAAATATTTTGTCACCATCTCCCTGCAAAAGCATATTTTGTGACGTCATTGAAAGAGACCCTCTTTCCATTGCAGGAAGTGACCTGTTATTTAAACAGAGGACAATATCCTTAAACAACCCATAATATTAATACAATTTCTTATATTTACTCTGAAACATTACAAAATGCTCACAAGAAAATATGTACTCCTTGCATCCCTTTATCAAGGGGCGTCACTTTAGAATCAAGGCACAAAGAGACGCTGTGCATGTAGCTTTCACTGTGGAATCCCCACATGGAATAAATCATTCATTAAAGATCATGGTGCAGACGGGGGTCAACATCATGTGGAATATGTTTTCTAGATTGCGTATTGCTGTAGATGTTAATTCACTTGTACAAGCAATCTTGGAATTGATACACATAAATGGATTGGAAGACATTATGCTCAGTATGCAGGCGATCTGTAGCTTTTTATAAAACTCCTAAATAAATGATGGAGGCATAATGCATGAACTTTCGATGTAACATGGACATCCTTAGATAACTGTTGTGTACTGGGGACTCTCTATAGACAGTTGTCCTAAAAGCATTCATTTGTGGCATATTCTTGCGGGATAACCATTGCATGTAGCAGAGGGATACAACCATACTATATATACACAAATGAACGGTTCAATATGTTGATCCATCATCAAGAGCATTTGCTAAAAATCTCGTTGGCTGAGAGTGGCAAATTCCAATGGCAAACATGTTGGTGTTAAAGTTACAACCCACTATTGAACTGAATGTGTGTATAACAGAAAATGAAAGTGATCTGCACTACATTCTAAAACAAAATCAAAATTTGGAAATCACACAGTAGGATAACATACAGTGATGGCTAGTCCTGCTACAAAATGTTAATTGAAAAGATTGTCATGAAAACAAGAAAAAATTCGAGGATATACAACAATTGCCGAGCACATCTTAGCAAATGTCTGTAGTGAAGAGGTGAGTGCTTAAAACAAAAGAGTTGTGAGTAAATTTCATAAGTTCTAGTCCAATTTATCATTTTCCCCAGGAACAACGTTCTAGAACTTCTAAGCGACTCTTATGTTAATTGTGATAAGATTTATTTTCAAATCTGTGTGAGTTGTCAGCGAGTAAGTTGTCTTTTGGATTTTTGTTGCATATTTGAAAGTGTACCTGTATGTGGTACAATGTATATGTTCGAAAACATTGTTGATGCACCAACTCCCACTATGGGGACTTTATTGGCACACTTCTGGCATAGGTAACTCGGCTACATACAGGGAGCTTTCCTGTCTAAGGAAGTGATCTTCGAGTGTGCAAAGATATGGCTGATGTCATGTTTTGAAACGATCGAATGTCTCCCAAAGCCCCTTATGCAAATAGGCATGTCTGCATTTGTTTATATTTAAATTGAAGTTTGCATAAGCAGCTGGCAAAACATGATAGTGTGAGATGCCCCTATATTCATTCAGTACATGCAGACATGTAGTGACATGCTTACTAGGCAACGAATGGTCTCATTTATGTGAATTCGTTTCCTATAAGACTGAATCTGTGTTCATAGGAAGCTACCTATACCACAAATAGCTGGAGCAGTGGTCAGTATTCACCTTGAGCGAGGACACAACAGGTGGTAAACGTCAAGAATACATTAATTTTTCAAGCAGCAGAAGCTAGAACCTCACATACTGACACATTAGTAATTTACTTGGGACAGCACATTCTTTGTTCAAACATTAACAACAATGCCATTAGTGCAAGGAAAAGAAAACAATTCATGACAAAGGGTTTAGTCCCTTAATTTTAGACAAGCCATTCAATAAAATAGCATGGCAACTGGAGAGCTACTGAAATACGCCTATTAGCAATAAATTGATCAATTGAAATGATCATACGGAGATCACAGAGTGGGAACACAATTGTAATCAGTGTGGAGGAAGAGGAGACATAGAGGGTCCAGCCCCAAGTAGCTCTATCCCTGCCGCTCTGTGACAAGCCGAATACAGGGAGCGCTTCCAACACTTGGCTTCTTCCTGCCTCCCAGAGCCCACCCAACATGGCTCAAATTCGTTGGCGATGAAACTCCCAAAGGTAATGACTAGCCAGTTCACTCCTCTAATACCGGCTGCCTCCATATCTATGGTGGTGCGAGCACAGAGCTGGGGCATCAGGAAATAGTGACCTCAGTGAGGACAGTACACAACAGGTGTGGCGTAAAGTCTGCATCTGTATTGATTTACAAGGAGCTAATAACACAAAATGGTACAGTGGGTTCTCGTGTAAAGATAAGTTTTGTGTCATATAAATATTTCTTGCCAAAAATCCAAAACCATATACGACATAAACATGCAGGGGGGAGGGGGACATCCGTGATCATGAGCAGAACTATCATAGGCCCAGGGAAAAACCTGGTGACAGAACCTAGATGCAAAGAGTACCAACAACCATGCCTCATACTTCCCACCATACATAGCCCTGGTCAAAATTTCAATGATTACAATGCAGATAAAGGCATACAATAATTGCAGTGCAGAAAAAGGCAAACAATTCACCATTTTCCCCCCAAATCTTACTGTTGTTGTCCCCAGTTAGTCATTCACATTCTGCTTTAACGAAAATACATACTACACATTATCCAAAACAATATTGCTCACTTATTTTTTCCCTCAGTATAATAGTTCGATATGTATTTCTCGTTTTGCAGCTGTAAATAACTTGGCTTTATATTTGATCCTGTAAACGAATATAATATTCTGAAACTGTAACTATGTACAAACTCTCAACTTTTAACTAACAAGGATCTAATATCAGGTGGCAAATTTGAATATTATAAATATAGTATTTACGCTCAGGTGTCAGTGTGGAAAGAGATCATCCCAACAGAATGTGGAAAGAGAACATCCCTACAGAATGCCTCAGTTATATTTTGTCATTGGGTTCATTTTCCTACAGACCATAAAAAAGAGTGTTCCGATATATGTCTTCAGCTATGTCCAATCATTTCCTCAAGGGTGTCGCTTAGTCAGTGAGATTCGGCGGGGGTGTGAATCTCAAATTTCCCAACTCAAAAAGCAATGGGCTGCAGGGTGGAGATGTGAGATGACCAAGGGTATCTTTCTCTCCAGTTCACATAAAAGGTCACTGTTTTGTTGTTCATTCGTTTCTCACGACGAGAGAAATGGACACAGGTGTAGCAGACCTGACTCAGGGTCCCCGGACCCAACTACCAAACCAAGAATACATTTGTTTGGGAGGTGTCACACCCCAAACACCACCCCTGAAGCTACACCCCTTCATTCCCTATCTTATTATTTCCTCTCTATAGCCGTTAATGAGTGCCCCCTTGTGTGGTAGGGGAAATTGTCAAAAACAAAAGGTTCATAGTAAATGCTTCAGTTCCTTATTTCCTGCAGAGGGTGTGTAAGCGATTGATGTGTATGATTCCGGGGTAATGGCACAAGGAGGGCAGATCATGGGCCACAGGCAGTTGAGTAGGCCTAAACCCACCCCAGTCACCAAGTCGAAGAATGTGTCTTGAGCTGGAGTCTTGTCCATGCTGCCAAATCGTGCAAAAACTGCACAGTACTTCACTTAGAGGGTAGGGCATTTTGCTGTTCTAATGGCTGCTTCTACTGCCATATTCTAGGCGGTACATGATCTATCTGGTGAAAAGGCTGTATTGTCATGCCTAGAGTTGCCAAATCTTAAATGTTGGTTGCTGTGGGTTCAAATGCAATACATGCATATATAGATATATATGTTATGCACCATGCAAACTGTCTTAACAAGATCTGTTTATTTATTGGAAGAGGAAGTCCAACTGGGATTTAACAAAAGTGCACTGAGGTGAATTAAGCAACAAATATGGCAGCTGCATTTTGCACTATCTGAAAGTGAACAATAAGATGGTTAGGTAAGCCCAGCAAGACTGCATTCCTATAAATCCAAACTGGAAGACATATCTGCCTGGATCACCAACCTCCTTCCTTTAAGAGGCAAATAAGAATTTTCTTTAAACTTTTCAAAGGGGTGTAATATGTAACAGAGATCTTATAGATATGCGGGTAAATGGTAACATCAGCATTGATAGTAACACCAGCATTTTTGGTCATAGTAGCAGGGTCTGAGATGGGACCAAGAGCCTGTGACAACCAAGCAGAGATCCAGGGCTGATTCCCTAGAACCAGCAACTCCTTTTTATGTGCATTCAACTTCAAAAGGTTATTGGTCAGCAAACATCCGATTGTACCAAGACATTCCCAAAAGTTAAGGGAAAATTCAGTGTTAGTACCACTTGTTGTATTAGGCGTTGACTATCAATAGCGTAACTGAAAAATTTGCAGTTTGCTCAATTTGTAATGCCATCTGAAATCTAGCAAATATTTTTTTATTTTGATTTCATTTAGTATATAGTTGTGTGTGCACTAAAGAACTTTTCAGTTTTAAAGAAAAAGCATTGGCTGGACATTGATTATTGAGTATCAATGTTGTGTGCTGCTGTGTTCTGATTTCCTAGTCTTGCAGAGTCAGTCTTGGACTCCTCTATCTCTTTACTCTTAGAGACAAGTGCTATAAGGGGCACTTGGTCCTCAGTTTAAGGGTTTGGGGTAGAGAGGCACCAGGACACCAGAGGTGAAAGACCCCCATTTGTCACAGTTGAGGCTAGTAATTTCTGACTGCTCTGAAACATCTTGCCCCTGATTTCTCAAATAAAATAGAAAGCGGTTTTACATTGTGAGTTGTACTCAACATTGCAGCTACAGTGTCCCACATGCTGGTGAACGCTCTGCAGCTGAGATAAAGTGCCCTTAATGTGAAAAGTTAGTCACTTTAGGAACTTGTGCAAAGATGGCAGATGGGACAACCTCATCTTTCTCCCCAATGAGCATCATATGCTAAAAAGGCAGCAAAGCAATGTGCCGAGGGTCATAAGCAGTCCTACAATCAATGAGTGAAAGGAGAGGTCATTGATTATTAAAAAGCATTTATATGATATCTGTATAGCTCAAACCTAGCATATTACAAACATGACAAGTTGAACCAGAAATCCAGTTCCAGTCGTGACACAGCCATGGAAGTGACGTCCAGAGGCAGCTTCTTCAGATATCCTTTATCCTGAGAGGACGTCAAGTCAATTACTGATAAAGCATTGTCAGTGAGGGCAATTTTCTGTTGGATGACGATTATAATCTCACTGAGCTGATGTTAGAAATTGATGTTCTTCGACACATAAAGGCCCTTATGCATCATTTGCCGCCTGTGTACATGAAGCCATTGTGGACATTGGCTGCCTCGGGAGCTTCAGATCTGCCGTAACATTGGATCTACTTTCAGATGTTTTGTTGTTTGATCAACCAAGTAACTTCTTCGGAAGAAAAAGATTTTGGGAAAGCTGTTCCTATGACTTTATAAGTGCTTTGCTGAAGTAAACGATTGATTGATGATGCCTTCAAAGGGATGAGTCTGTGAAGCTGGTGGCACAGTATTCCAGGGGCGCTATGCTCACGGTCTGGATTGAAGAACAATCAGTAACCCCCAACTCCTCTGCTTGTTTACACTGAACGGAGATCCCTTCAAACCTCTCAACTGGTGAGTTGTCAGTAATGGAGGAGGGCCGTGGAGAAGCCACTCCCTTTGATAACGCCTTGGTACGTGATCCTCTTCCTTTCCTGGACCTGAACCTGAGCCTGCACCGGAACACTCTAGTCCTGGCCAACACATTGCACCCCCAGGGAGAGTATATACCCACTTGACTAGTTGGTGGGAGAGTGTGGGGCTTGATGCTGTCCTGAACGCGTTTCTAGTGTGCGCATCCTCGGTACTCCCGAACAGCGAGCTCGGGCATGGGGAAGGCAGAGAAGTCCCCATGCAGGAAAATGAGCTGACGCTGTAGGCAGTGATCCCTGTTTACGATACCTGTTTGTTTGCCATGCGTCCCAGCCTGTTATTGCCATTTCTTGCTGCTCCTCAGTCTACAGCTGGTGGTTATTGTTTATGATCTGGTGTAACCAGACGTTCCTGGGAGCTCAGTCCTTTCCCACATACTCCTTTCATTTATTCTGAGATAACCTGATTGGTGTAACGGCTACTCTCAGCCCCAGTCCTGAGGTGGTAGTGCCCAGCAAGGTTTTGTCCCCGCAATCTAATGACAATGAGGCAGATAAATGGTACCTGACAAACAGAACTTGAGCAGAAGTAGTTAACCTTTGCAGTGGAATAACATGCCATTAAGGATAAAAGTCGCTCACAGATACAAACATATTTCTGTGCCATCCTAGGAGTGAACTTTCAAGTCAGGAGTATCCAGAGAAGAGGAAGAACAACCCTGCATGGGTCACCCTAGAGATCAATGACGTAATAGGAGCGACATGTCTCAAGCACATTATAATATGTCGTGTTACTAAGTATTCACACCCATTTGGGGAACTGCGAAAGCATGGTCCTACATAACTAGGGTTTATATAAGGTGTCTCCCTACAAGAAAGCTGCATATAACCTTAGAGTAGACTTCTTGTAGCAAGAGGTAGAACTTTATCCCTCTGTTAGATGCAATGGGTGCCTGCACTTTCTCCACATCTCTTATTTCTCTAGTAAGTAGCAGCTCTGAGAATCTTCTTGGTAATTTGAACATCTTTCGACTACAGATCCTCTCCATGATTAGGGAGAGGCTGGAACAGTTGGACCGGCCAGTGGCTGCCGATGCTTGCTCCCGGTGCGCTAGGATCTGGAGTCAGTTTGCACTGGGCACTAAGGCTTTCTATCCGATATCGCCAGGTTCAGGATGGGTTGCAGTGAGGCTGCACTTGTTGATGCTGCGGGCCTCCATCAAAGTCAAAACTACCAGTCCCTGCCATTTCCTGCTTCAGCACCTGTGCTGTAAGTAGGCCCATGCATGGAGTGATGGAGGTAACCCTGCCACAAGAAATCCACTGTCCACGTCACGGGGGTCTGAGGTTCACCCCAAATACCGCTGTACTTTTCATCATCACTAGGCATGATGAGGTTCTCCACCACAGCTCTGTTGGAGCTCCTCTCACCTTGGGTGACCCAGCAGCCTGCCAAAGCAGCCTCCCAGGTGCATTACTCCTCTGATTAGACTGTGGTACGGGATAAGTCCAGATGTAGGTAGACATAATCCGAATATAGGTGTTTACAACGAATGCGTTGTTCACGCATTCCTTTACAATGCGGTCGTTACAACGACCGCGTTGTTACTACGCGAACCATTACATCGCAAGTCGTTTCAACGACTTGCTGTAGGGGGTGCGCTGGACTTAGGAATAGTATTATTTACTATTCCTACTCCAGTTTGTGCCACAGCAGGGAAAGTGTTGGATTCTAAATCCAACACCAGCGCGCCCCCCTACAGCAAGTCGTTGAAACGACTTGCGATGTAATGGCACGCGTGGTAACAACGCAGTTGTTGTAACGACCGCGTTGTAATGGTACCACGTTGTGGAGACAGCGTTGTAAACGCTATATCCCCATAATCCTGTCATAGGTGGGATGGATAAAGTACAAGTGTGCAAGGCCTTCCTTGGTTCCCCTTGTCAGGCAACTATATAACTTTCTGCAGATACCCCAGCCAGGCGGCTGATACTTCGTTAGGCAGATTTGGATCTCATACAACCAGGGTGCCCGTATTCCTTAGCAAATGACTGTCCCCATGACAGCCTTTCTGGGGGCACAACGGAATAAAGATGCTGTGACAGGAGCTCAAAATCAGTCTACTGTTACTTCCAAATGGAAAATCTATGCTGCTGAGCAAATATTTTGTAAGCTTGATGCCTAGAGACAAGCCTATGGGGAATTCAACTTCTGTGACCTGCCTGGCCCTGCACTCCCTTTAGGTTGAAGGCTGGAGCCTGCATCCCTCAAACGCAGACCCAAGTACTTCCTGCCCTGTGTCTTCAGCCTGCTTAATGCTGCTTCTACCAAATAAACATTAGCCTTCCATTCCCCCACATCCTCATCTCTGAAGATGGGGCGAGAGACTGGAGGAAAACCTTTTACTTGTCTAAAGGAAGGTCCTTTGCCCATGGGAGGGACTGCACTCCTTTCACTAAAGCAGGCTCAGCCAGTGGGGGGAACCTCTGATCCTAGAGACCTCACAGCGCTGTTGCTTCGGTACATTCACTTTTGTATGCATTACCTCACCATAGTCTGATATTTCTGCCCTCAACGCCTTCTGCTCTGGTACCAACACAAGCCCTGTAGATAGCCCCACTGCAGAGATACTGTGTCGTTGTCAGTCTGTCCAAGTCTCCATTCCTGGTTCTGACCCTCTTCCCACCACTGCAGTGTGAGTTGAACTCTAGCTGCTGCTCCATCGATTCTTCAGCAACCATAGTACCTTACCATTTAATCTACCTTCCTGTTAGACCAGCAGTACTATTAACACCTGCCACCTACGATTCACTCACCCTTTCTGTGCCAACAGGTCTGAACTATCGTTGTGCAAGAGCTGATGGTGGCTCATCAAATAGGCGCTTGTGCCATTTCTCCCAGATGATGGAGAAAACCAGTGCTATATAGCACTTCTTTGTTTCTTGTTACTGCGTTTGGTTAATGCCACTAGCAATGGTCAGAGCCCAGGTTGTCTTTTACCACATTATTGAAAGTATTGTGCCTGTTTCAGCAATACTTGACTACCAGCCCAGTCCAGTATATAAAAATAATCAGGCGAAGCACACTCTTGTACCTATGTGTGTATAATTTGGAGGACTGCTCTATAAGCTGTCTTGGAGGCACTTATATCTGGCACTTTCTATTCAGTTTGATCTCACTTCGCCTACCCTTGAAAGGCCAGCCACAATGACGTGTCCGCACCTGCTATACATAAAGGAGTGATAGAGAAGTAGGTAATTATCACAGAGATGATCAACATTAGCCAATTTTTATTTCTGACAGACATCTGGGAAAACAATTCATTTTCAAAATCCTCGCACTAAGAGAGTGCAGCCTCTATTAGAAGATTGTTTTTTAATTATACAGTACATAATCCACAGAGCAAACTTGGGAGGGAAAAACTACACAGCAGCTACAATCTTTTTTCACATGTTGAGGCTGCTTTCCAACATCAGGATAGGAAGCTGCTGTACCTTTAATACAAGTACAGACAGACATCGCATATTAATGGGTGTTCAACAAAGACTTTACACCGTTTAAGTTTGTGTTCCAAAGCTGTATTCGTTTGGCAGTTTTGAGAGAACAGCGAGCCCTGTGAATACCCAAATAAGACTGATCGAATAAGGAAGGAACACACGTCCGTAACTACATGGTTGGGCCAATAGTGCAGAAAGGAGGTAATCCACTGGAGCCCTGTCCTAATCAGCAGATTACACCTCAGCTGCAGCAACAGGACCCGTTGATGACCGCTAACAAATCAAATATACCAAGGGCTGAAAGAAAGACCCTGAAATGGGCAAGAGTTAGTCATCTGTTGAATAGACCTGAGAGTCAGCAGTCTCCATATGGTGTCGTGCATGATAGCCAATGTGCGCAAAATTGAAGAAGTCACTACACTTGAATGGTGAATGCTGGCGAGGGAGTAAACTTTAGTAAGATCGTTTAAGTTCTTCTAGCTGTCTGCTGATGGATGAGTTTCATAAACCTCTCAACTACTCTCATTCCGCATAACATGCCACAGCCTCAATGGGATTCCTTTAATAAAGAAATTTTCATTCAATCCACTCCAGTTAGTGTTCTCACCTGGATCCTTTTCAAAGCTCAAGGGGCACTTCCTTCTTAAAGTATGGATTTGAGAATTCAGCAACCTCGCATGCTGGGATCCAAAAGGTTTCATAAGGAGCAGGTAGAGACAAGTCTCAGCTTCAGTCTGATATCGATTGACTAAACTATATGGAAGTGCTGCAGGGCAGGGCTCGCTTTGGGATTGAGACAAGGGAACGGGATAACCCCTTGAGCTTTTGAGGGTCTAAGATGATTGATCGTATCAGTCAAAACATGTGGAATCAAGCATGTTTCCATACACAGGTCCCTTAGGAGATCCCCTAAGGCATGCCGCCTACTGACAGGAACCATTTTGTAGTCTTACACTGTTTTTCAGCAAGACTAAAATGGCATACAGAAAAAGGCTAGGGGAGACGCCGAAGTTATTCTTGAGTGACACTGCCAGGAATTCCTTGCAAACTACTCCAAAGTGACTTCTCAAGGGCGACAAAGACTCATCCCATCACCCTTTGCTCAGATTTTACCATGCCTTGTTGCTGTGCTCTACAGAGCATCTCATCAAAGTTTAGCAAATATTTCACTATTTATGAGAGTCCTATGCAGTCTTAACTGTTCACCTTAGGAAATGCGGTTTACTGTCATTTCAGCTACCATGTACATGTAGATTATGGCCAGTGTTGTCCATTGCTCCAACAACCCATCCTCAGTGGAGGCCAGATGAGTGGGTGCCATTGTGCAATCTCCTCAGGTGACATGTCACGTCCTAGGTCAATTCTTGTCCTTACTTAATTGATGTAGCAATTTATTTCTTCCTTTATTTCTTCAATATGAAGTGCAACACAACCAAACTGGCATCTAACATTCACGTCGCTGGTGTCCTACAGTATCTCATTATTAATTCAAACTGCCCATTCCACTTATCCCACCAGAACGTTTCTATGACTGTGTCATCTATTACACCTCTTAACTATGTTAAAATGAACTTTAAGTAATGGCCAGCCACTTGTACCGCACTTCCAACATGCCTCATAGTCACTGAACTACCCCTTTTTATTAACCAAGCAGACTGGTGATGGATTAGTTGATTAAACTTCCCAACTACCTGTATGTTTCCCAACATGCAACCAGCTCAGTGGCACACACAACATGCACCTTACACTAGTCTCCATGACTCACCCCTCAGCTGTCCCATTCAACATTCTACACATAATCTTAATTCTGTGACAATGACACTTCCAATCGTGCCCTCTACTGTGTAACTAGGTACCGTTGTACCACCCACCCTGAGGCTACTCTCCTGCTTACTGTTGTTTTTCCAAACATCTCTGTCGCTCCCTTTGCTTTCCTCAGCTACATGTCCAGTACACCATAGCACCATCTTTAAATCACTTCTCACAACCAACCATTTGGCAAACAATTCATCTACCACAAGGTGGACATCCTCTTCCTATCAGTCAGTACCAATAGCTCCTCGTGTGTGTCTTATAATGTTTTCTACCAGTTTGTTCATTTAGGAACAACACAAATGTGTATTGTGGATGATCAGCCAATATAGTGCATGGATTTTGCACCATGCTGGCTTTGTGTGTTTAGACATACATTTATATCTATGTGGGTAGTTGTAGGATGCAGACCTAGCCAGGAGAAACAGAGCACAATGTAGCAGCTAATATTATGGTTTAATATTGTTTCTAGAGCTAATTAGCGTAGGGCATAGAGATGTGTTGTTTGAAGAGGTGAGGCATCAACCTTAATAGGTTGTTGGATCGTCTGCTCTAATGCATTGGACTTACACCTTTCAGCCCTTGCGCTGGTTGCTATTCCATCTCGATATGTACCAGTTATGTTCTTATTATTCTGCTGATCCCATGTACGTGTAACCGTTCTTGTCCTGTGAGTTCTATTTTGTTATGCGATTTTGTCTGTATTCCCAGTTGACACATGTACTGCAACTGTTACCTTCCTTTCCCCACAACTGTAAACCGCTCTGATATCCCTCGGGATCATGTTCGCGCTATATAAAACTTTATAAATAAATAAACTCTTTTCTTAATTGGATGGAGGCAGGGCATGTTGTTCAAGATCCTGGATGTGTTGACATAAAAGGCCTGCATCATGTTTTTTTGTTTCTTACTGTTCTTTATCTCAAGTCTAGTGCTGTCTTGGCTTTGGGCATGTCATGATTCTCTGGAGAGGGTTAGTTTGTTGGTCACACAGGCAGGAATCCCTTGGAAGATGATGCAGGCTTATACAGGGAGTAAGTGGAGTTCCATCACAGGGAGTGATGTGGTTACATTTTCTCAGGCTTTTAATGAGTCATGCGTAATCCGTGGAATGCTTTTCAACAGTGGCTGTGTAGTATCTGAAAGGCTGTGGAGCAAAGCCTTGCTTCCTTCCACAGGCAAGAATACTAGAGCTTGGGCAGTAGTTCTGAAGTTTAAAAGGAGGGATCGCTTAACTTTACAAGAGGGAGGCCTGGTACTAGACTGTCTTGGCATTCTTGGTGAAGTGTTCCATGAGAGATAGGCCAGTGTCAAAGGTGAATCTAACTGACTTGGTGTTGGTTAATAGTTTGTAGGTATAGTCATCTAGGTTAGTCGTTGAATCAGGTTTGGACCAGTAGTTCGTAGTTGATCATGAACACAAGGAATTTGATCTTGGTGGGATTGAGTTTTAGGTATGTGCAGGTAGTCATGGTCTGAATGGTGTGAAGGCTCTGCTTGAGTTGCAGATTGCTGAGAACTGAGGAGATTTCCATGGAAAGTTAGTGTCAACAGCATGTTGGTGAATTTTGATGTTGCTACCAGTGGGTAGGGTTCCATGTATATGTTGAGCATGCCGGAGGAATGGATGGAGCCATGGATATGGATTTATAGCAGGAGCACCAATGGAGGACATTGCCAGTGAATCTCATTGATGATGTGAGTGTGTTGTATGAGGATAGGATAGTCAACTGTGTCGAAGTTGGCAGAAAAGTACTAAATGTCTGATGGCTGTTTCCGGAAACATAGCAATCTGAAGCCTTGTTGGTTGTTGTGAAGGAGTGACTTGGCATTGAAGTGTTTAGAGTTTAGCATAGATGCTTTTTTGGTGATATTGGCAATCTTGTATATGGGTGATGAGCCGGTAGTTAGTGAGGTCATCAATTTCTAAAGTGGGTAACTTCAGGAGCAGGGGTTTCTGGACAGTATAGAGGTGTTCCAAAAAATGCTTGAAAGATGCTAGGAGTATGAGGGTGGGTTCTTGTGTTCTTAGGAGAAGGCCATGAGAGAGTCAAGAATGTCGGTCGGGCCTGTGAGCAAGAGAGGTTGACGATGACCATTGAAGGATGTTGCTCAGTGACATAGGTGATGGGAGAGTTGTTGGCTTGGTGCCCTTAATGTGTTGCTGAATTTCCCATATCTTTTCACTGAAGAGGATGATATAGCTTGGCACTTGTCTGTGGAGTGTGGGATTGGTGTATTTAGGAAGGGGTTGATGGAGTGATTGATCATCTTGAAGTATGGTCTGTATCTGTTGAACGCTTCCTTGAGCGTTCTCGTATACTGTTTGGCTTCGGGAGATGCAATAAGTCATCTACCCGGTAAGAAGAAAGATTTTAGTAGTGTGACATTCTCAGGGAATCTGCCATTCTAGCATGTCCTCCTTTTCTACCTCCCAAAGATGTGCCTCTAGCCCGTGAGGTCTTTGGTAAATTAGAAAAATGTTGACTTGCTACCTCTTGGCTTTATAGGACAGTCTAAAGATCCTATTACCTTTCTTCTCTAATTCCAAATCAAATTATTTTTGCTGAATGTGAATTGCGTTTTTCAGTCATGACTCCTTCCGTTCAAGATCGCTAATTTTCTGTTATTTTGAGGCAGATCAGTGATGTGGAGTGGTCCTAACGTAGGGAACATTTAAAGGAGCCTGCTTTGTAAAAATGTGCAAAGGCTCAACAAATGTCACAAAGAGACCACACTGGTCAGATTGTCTGCTCTGTGGAGGTTGTACTGTGGCGGGAATATTTATCAATCTATTTATCAATCCAACAAAACATACAAGCCTGGACTTAATTATGTCTTTCAAACCTGCTCTCAGATGAATCCAGGATTAGAGCAGATGTTGACAAGAGGAGGCCTGAGGCCAAACAGACGCTCTCCAAGACCTGCCTGCCACCTGCAATAACGTAAACAATTAACAGGTCCTGCCTCCTATTCAAGCTATGGCGCGTGCAGTTTCCTGCGGTACCCCTTAAACTATATCAATTCAATACTGTCGAATCTGTGGTGGAGGTTGACTGAAAATAACCACCGCAGGCTTAATACCCGCAGAAATTTTCATTTTACTTCTCAGTATCAAACAAAACAAACGTATACACATAGACCAGTGCATTCTCACTTTCACGCCGTCCTCCCACGCTCAACACATGCACATATCTGCGATCATAACACCAAATAGTGGCAAACACGCTAGGTCTGGGCCTGTGTTCAAGGACTGAAGATTTTGAGCATGAAATGTATCCTTGGGTAGGACTCGAGGCATGCAGGGTTCCATGGAAGCTGGAGCGGGGGCAGAAGGAGAGAGAGGACAGTGCAACAGAAGAAGACAGCAAGAGAGAATGGCCAAACATTTTGTGCTGTGTTTGCGTCACAAAAATGGCGCAAACCTGCAAAAAATGTTTTTAGATTTACTTTCCAGGTCAAAACGTACTGTAAAGTTGATACAGAGTAACGCAAAAAGTTGATACAGAGTAACACAAAGCACTACTTTCCTTTACTCTGCATCCAGGGAGCGTTCCATGGGTGGTACATGGGCATTCCCCTGCAACAGCCCATGGTTTTTGACGCAAAACCCTATCTACTAACAACAGTAAACAGGGTTTTGCACCAAAAATATCACCACTTTGAAATAGGCATTAAAAAGGAGAAATGCTTTTATTTCTCCTAACTTTTCCCATTTCGCATGTGTGTTGCACTACACAGCACACATCCGAAATGGGAAATGTTTTAGAGTTTCTCTAAGCATAGCATTTTGTATTCGAAGGGTTCCCTCCCAGAACAAAACCTATGTTAGACTCATGGAGACACCTTTGCATCAAGGTGCGTGTGTGGTGTTCAGCAGCCTAATTGTTTGCAGGCGCCAGCGGGAGAGCAGCCATATCTTAGTAGATATGGTGCTTTCCTGCTCTCTCCCTCTCACGCAACGTGACACAGCAATTTTAGGTGCTGTGCTGCATTATGTGGTAGATTCGTAAACCTGGGCCAATGTGTCTCTACTGATGATTTTGTCATTATCAAATGACAGTGCTGAGTTTTCATTAGGCTTTGAGCAGTCTGCATCAATAATTTGTGACAATAATAAAGATATGATTCACCAGTCCTGTCCCTGGTGGCGCCTCATTAAAGCAGATAATCCAAAGCATATTATGGGACGGAGCAGCTTTGGCTGGAAGAATAAAGAAATGGAAATGTGTGGAAGGCAAATATTGAGAATTTAGCTAGACAAGTGTTTTTTAGCGTATTCTATTGTTGGTGGTGTAAAGTAATCTAACCCTCTGGGAAACAAATACATAATAGAGATTAAGAGAGAGGCATAGAGAATTCTGACAGAGAAAGACAAGCGTAGAATGAGTGGCTTGCAGTTTTACTCCACTTTCATGCGTATTCTCTGGAGAACTTTCAAAGCTCATCCTTGATGGAGGCTCTTAGTGCATTATGTGGGTCAGGCCTAAGTACAATGACAGTAACGCATAAAATAACATCTAGGCGGGTATTTACAATAAAATGTTGAAGCGTGATGTTATGCCAAAATTGGTAGCGACATGCTCTGACATTTTTTAAATGCAGGGATGTGCCATATTTCCAAAAATACGGCGCACCCCTGCATTTCCCCTAACGCTGGCGCTAAAAAAGCTGCCTAGCGCCAGCTCATACACTCTTGCGCCATGTTGCAAGGGTGCCTGTGCTGCAGGGGCGATTGTTTATGTGGAGGAAGGGACACCTTCCTGCACATGAACAATCTTTAAAGGCGATTTCCTGTTTCTATGTGTGCTGCAGAATGCAGCACACATAGAAAGAGCAAAATACGAGGAGAAATTGATAATTTCTCCTCTTATCACCATCCTAAGACCAGGTTTTACCTGGCCTTATTTTTTTACGCTGCCCCATATGGGGCAGTGTCAAAAAGCAATGGGTGTTGTGGCAGAACGCCCACTGCAGCACCCATTGCACGCCCCTTTCACTCTAAGTGAAGCGTGAAAAGGGGCCTTATTTACAACACAGCGTTAAGCCACTTTTAAGTGGTTTAATGCCGCCATGTAAATAAGGAGAAGGGGTTATCGCCACCAGAAGGTCATTAAAAGTGACGTTCTGGGGGCGATACTCCCTTGTAAATATGCCCCTTAATGTGTGTCCAAATCATGTCTGAAGACTGTACGTTCTTCATGAAACAATTGCAGATGCAGTAAGTATTTGTGGAAAGGTCCAGCTTAGGTGGTACGTAGTCAGAAGAATTAGATGGTGTTTGGTAAGGAGAGAGTGACGTGATGGCATGCTAGAGTGAGTACGATTGTCAGGTATTCAGCAAAGATGAGGAGGATGTAAAGGTAGGAATATAGAGGGGAGGATGTGGTGCAAGAAAATGAGAGGAGCAGGTAGAAAAGGGAGACAGATGATGGTAGCCAGCTTAGCATATTGCGTACAAGAAATATAATATACACCTCTATTCACCTGACACTTCTCACTCTGCTAATACAGATATGACATTTAGATTTGTGCTAAATCAGAGCACACCAGTGGCCGTATTACGTATTACGTATGCGTCACATTTTCGTGGTTAGCGCTGGGTGCACATTTCAAAAGCGCGAACCAGGAAAATGCACCGCATTATAGAGAATGCACTGCCCCCAGGGTAGCCGCGAACTCGCACTGCCCTGGGCACAGTGCATTGAGGTGAAAAAAAGAGCAGCTTTGAAGCAGTTCCGTGTTTCACAGTGCAGGCACAACCCGCCTGCACTCTGAAGGGGGATTAGAGATCCCCTTGCTGGCGGGTGCAGCGAGTGACTGCACCTGCCTGCCCGGGGATGTCTGGTGGTCCATGGGACCGCCTTTCCCCCTTCCAGAGCACTGCCATCAGGGGGAGCACTGACAGTGCGCCTCCTAACAGCTTCTTTGCCTCTGGGCCCGTGTCTGTAATACGGCACAGGCGCAGATGCAAAGGGATTCCCTCATTTGCATGGAGCCACACCCCCATGCAAATAAGGGAATGCTCTCTGATGATAGGGCTGGCGCTTTATGTGCGCCAGCGCTATCTGTATTACAGAAAGACACGTCTGCAGGCCCCTTCCGTAATACCAAAGGTCCTCCAGGGCGTGCAAACACGGCACAAACTCCCTTTGCGCCCCCGGGGCACTCCGGTAATACAGCCCCAGATGGATGAGAATATGTATGTAACAGAATGTTACTTGATAAAGTTATGAAGAGAACCATTTGCTGAATCATGTATATACATAAGTATTTAACAACCGTAGTTTTGATTCAGGACATTATTTGAAACTGAAATAAGTGTCTCTGCTGGTCTAATCCTGGATTCATAGCAGGGGTGCTCGCTTGAAATATTGTCAAAGCTAGTAAAGTCCATAGGGTGATGGCTTGGACATCACAAACGTTCTTGTACTGAAAGAAAGCAGAAGGTAGACCGAGTAAATGAACTCCGAAGGAGGGAGGTAGAGACTCTCAAAGGCCTTGCGTAGCAGAAATAAAAAGAGATCTAATGGGATTTATAGAGCGTGAACTGAGCTACTAAACAATGGAACACTGTGCAAAGAGGGGGTGGCAACTACAGACGACCATAACAAGACAGGAAGGATCCACAGAAGAATGGGATCGTAAAGCCATTGTTCTTTATGAATGCCTGCATGAAGAGATATGACTTATTGGACACCAAATCATACGCCATAGTCTTAACAATGTCGTGCTGTGGGTAAGTCTGAAAAGCAATAAAGATTTGTGAGAAGATCACACGCACACCTCCTGAAGAATGTTCCAACTGAGGTCAATGTTAACCAATTACTACCTTCTGTTTTGTAAGCAAGAAGTTAGCCATCTGAGAGCCTGCTCCTGAATTCGAATCTGGTTTGTAAGCAAGTAGCTGATGCATCTGAGAGACTGTTCCTGAATTCGAATCTGGTTTGTAAGCATGAAGCTGATCCTTCTGAGAGCCTGCTCCTGAATTCGAATCTGGTTTGTAAGCAAGAAGCTGATGCATCTGAGAGTCTGCTCCTGAATTCGAATCTGGTTTGTAAGCAAGAAGTTAGCCATCTGAGAGACTGTTCCTGAATTCGAATCTGGTTTGTAAGCATGAAGCTGGTCCATCTGAGAGACTGTTCCTGAATTCGAAACTGGTTTGTAAGCATGAAGCTAATCCATCTGAGAGCCTGCTCCTGAATTCGAATCTGGTTTGTAAGCAAGAAGCTGATGCATCTGAGAGCCTGCTCCTGAATTCGAATCTGGTTTGGAAGCATGAAGCTAATCCATCTGAGAGCCTGTTCCTTATTCGAAACTGGTTTGTAAGCAAGAAGCTAATCCATCTGAGAGCCTGCTCCTTATTCGAATCTGGTTTGTAAGCATGAAGCTAATCCATCTGAGAGCCTGTTCCTTATTCGAAACTGGTTTGTAAGCAAGAAGCTAATCCATCTGAGAGCCTGCTCCTTATTCGAATCTGGTTTGTAAGCATGAAGCTGATCCATCTGAGAGCCTGCTCCTTATTCGAATCTGGTTTGTAAGCATGAAGCTGATCCATCTGAGAGACTGCTCCTGAATTCGAATCTGGTTTGTAAGCATGAAGCTAATCCATCTGAGAGCCTGCTCCTTATTCGAGTCTGGTTTATAAGCATGAAGCTGATCCATCTGAGAGACTGCTCCTGAATTCGAATCTGGTTTGTAAGCATGAAGCTAATCCATCTGAGAGCCTGCTCCTTATTCGAATCTGGTTTGTAAGCATGAAGCTGATCCATCTGAGAGCCTGCTCCTTATTCGAATCTGGTTTGTAAGCATGAAGCTGATCCATCTGAGAGACTGCTCCTGAATTCGAATCTGGTTTGTAAGCATGAAGCTAATCCATCTGAGAGCCTGCTCCTTATTCGAATCTGGTTTGTAAGCATGAAGCTGATCCATCTGAGAGACTGCTCCTGAATTCGAATCTGGTTTGTAAGCATGAAGCTGATCCATCTGAGAGCCTGCTCCTGAATTCGAAATGTAACATGAAACCCATTGAGCTCTATTTGTTACCATATAAATGGATTCTCTTGCTTTAATATTGAGTAAGGGGTTGTGAAATAGGCAAAAATGGCTTTTGCCTACTTTGTGAATTTGTGTTCTAAATGTTCACCCACAATGCCAAGTTGTCAAAGACTTTAAAAAATAAAAGATGACAATCCTGACAAATATAGGGTTTTGCAGGAACCTGTATTTGTCACATGTATTAAACGTAAAGGGTGAATCATAATTTCACACATCACTAATATTAAGTCATGGTTGCTTTGTTATTTTGTCTACTATATAGACTCCTGTTTCAAGTTGACTTGAAAAAGAAGATTGTAATCCTCCTCTGCACCACCATATACTGTGTAAAGTGTATTTTCTCAACTTCGCTTGGACTTTAGATGTATAAGAAAATGAATAACGAAGCAGAAGACTTGTGCTACAGTAGCGATGAATACTTAAAATTATAATTAATGCAAAACAATTTATAATTAATATGAAACCCAAAGTGGCAAACAACAGTGTCCCATGAATTATGAATGGGTAATGCCTAAACCAACATTACATTGTTCTGTCCTGTCATGCGAGTACTGTTTATGGCGCAGGCGTGGCAGGATGGGCTTGTAGGGAAAACAGATATTACTGTAAAGCAAACATTGATTCTGAAGCTGACATAATATCTGTTCATTTGGGCTTTAATGATTAAACATGTACACGCTTTAGTGGTTCCTCACAATTGACTAATGGTAGATCATACTTTCACTTAGCTGTTGACTAGGCCAGTCGCAGTTTATTGCAGAGAATGAGTTCCCCTAACAATGGCGTATCTTTCATCAGTCTACCTGGATTTAGTGGTAACAGTCTTGTATCACATGTTCAACATGTCTTCTGTTGGGTTGTATTCTGTTAACTAAAGACGGGAAAGGAAAGTCGATTTGGACTTCTGTCTGCTTACAGGCTGAAAAATTTGTAGAAAGACATCAAAGTAAATGAGCAGTTTATGGAAAGATGGCAAAAAGGAAACATTGCTACAGGGGCGGCTCCTCCACAATGGCGGAGGAGCGTTGTCCGACTGGCTCAAATCCAGCAGCTGAAAAATAAAAAGATATTGTATTATCGTTTTATCTTTCACCTGCTGAGTGAGCCAGCGTGTGTATGGAGGGGCCGGTACATGGGAGGGAGGAGTGGAGTACACTTCTAAGTGTGCATGTCTGTTTGCCCGGCCATCTTACGCCGGCCAGATAGATATGCACAGTTAGGTTTCTCCAACTCTGCTGAATTGCACAGCTGCGCTGTCTTCATGACATGAGAGCAGCGCGGGTATTGCACAGGGAGTCTCTGATGCTGTCCCAGTGTCTGTTGGAACCAGGAAGAAGAGGAACACCGAGGCACGAGGTGGCCGGTAGGTTCAGGTAAGTATTTTTTTAAAAACTATTAACCCCCTGGCGCCTCTCCCCCCCCCCTGACCCCCACCAGCCACCCCACTGCATTGCTAATGAGAATTGAACAGGTGTTTTCCAAATGGGGATCTAAGACAACTGATTTTATCTAGAAGGAAAACTGTGGTTTGCATTAAAGTCCAGACCTTAGTTTAAAAGCTTAGGTTAGAACCAGTTTACTTATTGCAAGAACATCAGTAATTAGTTCACTTCAGACCTGATTTGTAGAGTTTTTCTGGAATCCAGGACGATATCTGGTGGATACTGAAATTTGTTTCTGGACGGAACCTGAAGCAGTTCTAGAAGATGCCCTCTCACATGGTGCCGTTTTCTAAGCGATCTTTGGTATGAATTTCTCAAGACGTTTCTTTATCTTGAGTTTATGGCAAAGTAGCTAACCCTACTGACTTTGGAACTCAAGAAGCGGGTTCTGTTCTGTGCGATGGCACATCACCAAAAATCTTTTAATTCTAGACAGACTTTACCTGTTTGTGCCTTAAATGGTAAATATGTGTAATCAAATGTGTAAATATATAATGTTTATGTATATAAATACATTGTATTGTCCTAATTATACACCCCCATGAATTCCTGCTTTCATTGATCTAGTCTTAATTCGACTCACCTGGCCATCACCTCATGTTTGACATGCACCTGCTTTAAATAAATTACAAATCAATACTCTGGAATAGTTTGTATTTTTGTATATAAAAACGAAATGTGTTTGAGCCATGCTCCGTTCAAATACATTCGAGTCTTCGGGGGTTGGGGGGCACTTGGCATCGCTCAGGGTGTTTGACACAAAGGGCCAGATGTATCAGCATTGTATTTTGCGAGTCCTTAATAGCGAATTTTACAGATTCGCTATTATGGACTCGCAAAATGCAATGTATGTAGGTTTCGCAAATAAAATTGCGATTCCTACGCATTTCTTATTTGCGACTCGCAAATTGCGAGTCGCAAATAAGGAATGGCTTCCCATTCATTTCTATGTGCCTAGAGGCCCATAAGAATGAATGGGAATTGCATGCGCAATTTGCGAGTACCCAATAGGTACTCGCAAATTGCGCATGAAATTTCAAGGGTGCAAGGGAGCCAAAAGGACACCCTGTTGCACCCCTGAAATATACATGTGTGCACGCCACATGGCACCTAGAAAAATGCAAAAAAGTGCATTTTTATAGGAATTTGCAAATTACCTCCAACTTGAAGTTGGTGGTCATTTGCGATTCCTTAAAGCCAGGTCGCAATATTTTTTTGCTTCCAGCATTGCATTTAAGGAATCGCAAATTGCGATTCCCTAAATGCATTCGCAAAATAGGGAATCGCAAAAATTGCGATTCCCTATTTTGCGAATGCCATTTGAGATGATACAGCCCAAAAGGCTTTTTACCGTTCGCAAGTTTGCGAACGGTAAAATGCTTGATACATCTGGCCCATAGTTTCATGATGATCCAGCAATTTATATTCATGCAGGGAATTTGCTGTAGGTTACTGTGAATTTCAATGGTAGTGTGGCAAAAGAAATTTATGAGAAATTAGAGCCATTTTTTAACTTATATGTGGACCCTTGCTGAATATTTGTTGGGCTAATATTTGGTATGCTTCTAAAATTCAGCACTCACTTCAAGAACTAGAGTTTGTGTGTTCACAGATTTATCAATGCCAACTTGAGCTGATTCTGTGGCCCTTGTCTTGGTATTGCCTAGTTGTGTTATCTTTTTTCTGATCATCAGCACAGCTGTGCAGTTAGTCTAATGTCTATATTAATGTTCCTTGAAAGTGTCCCACACTCTAGAGAAAGAGCCTCTCAAGTAGAACATGTATTAAGCACAGTGTATAACTTAATAGGGCTTACAGTCCATTTGTTTTTGGTATTTTTATTTCTCAGACTCATTTCTGGGAGATTTCATTAATACTTTCACGAAAAGCTGTGTTGATACCATAGAAAAATTATAGTGAAAATCAAGTCTGACCAATATCAATGAAAAAATGAAGAGAGACTTAAGCATATCTTAATGGAATGTTTTCCATCTCCCCAATGAAAATAACATTAAGGACCATGTATTAATTAGGAGAAATATTTTGTATTTGATCAGGTTGATGTTTAAATTTACAAGCGTAAAACTTTCTTCTCAGAGGATCTATCCAGGAAATTCATTATTGGGTTGCCAGATAATGTCCTAGGGGTTTACTGTATTACAGAGCTGCTAATGGCATAAAGTGTAATTTTAATTTCTTTGGGGTATATTGTAAACTTGGAACTATTTCGAAATTATTTCAAGAAAGGTTGCGCAATACAGTTTGGTGACTGAAGTATTATAAGCAGTACTTAATTTGAGCCCGTGGTTTCCGGTGCTCAGGACTGGCACTTAATCATCAACACCGGCGCTTTAGGCATGGGTAGATTAAGTGATTTGCCCAGAATCACAGGATTTTGAGCCGACGCCGAGACTCAAACCTGGTTCCTCAGCTCCGAAGTTGGCAGCTCTGGCCATTACGCCAGATCCTCTCCCCGCTTTCATGGTTCTGTTGTAGGCAATGCTAACAGGAGAAATGGGCTGGTGCAAGCTGCCTCCCAACGAGAGCCCTGGCACTTATTTGTTTTACAAATTAACCACTTATTATAAGATATTGCTGTATCCGTTAAATGTTCATATGTACTGTCCTTCAATACACCCAGGGGGAGAGGTGGAGGTAAACCATCACACGCCCTCCACAAGATTACAAACCAACACAAACATCTGTGGTCTATAAGTCTGGGTTTGGAGAACGGTCAGGTTTTCCACATGATGTACCTCTTGACGAATATGTGACTACAGAGGGCATTGTCTCCTCCCAGACCAGGAAGCATGGTATACCTTAAACTAGTGAAGCACTATTTATGTTCAAGGCAGGACTCACCTTGACATTACTAATTTTGCATTGCACTTACTAAGGTTAGGTAGGTCAGTTTGTTAGGGACCCTTGGCCCTGAAGAATGCCTATGACCTGAATTGGCTATGAATAGGGCAGAAACATGTTGGCGTAACATGGATGGATTGGGTCATTAAGCCTGCACTCCATCCCATTATTGTTTTTAAACTGTACCAGAGGTCCCCATTAATAAAGGTGATAGCCTGGGTTTACCTCTCAGTATTTTCAGTTTTCTGGATCCCTTTCTGTCCAGTAGAATTTTATTTAAGAACTCTCTCCCTTTTTTGGGTTGACTTTGTCCTGGTGGTATCATCCAACTGTGTTGGGGAGAGGTTGCCTATGATGAAGCATGACACAAAATGTGGGTGAGGCTTCCTCTTCCAGTAAGATCGGTATCTTTTAAGGACATTTCTTTGTACCCAACTAGGGCTATTATATTGGCCTAGACCACAACAGGTCAGCCACGTCAAGCCACCGCACCTGTTTGTGTTGATTTATATGTACTGTCCCCCTGCTGGGTCCCTTCAATAAATTCACTTAGTTGTGTTCCAGGACAAGATGAAAGACAACTGTTAAGAATAATTGCCTGTTGTTGCATTGTAGGAGGAAGTGATGAGATGGAATCTCATGTTTGGGCTAGGATTCTATAAATCAAAAAGGATGTTTTAAACAATTTAACCCATTCTTTTTTAATATTTACATTTAACCCACATGATTTGAAGGGCAACAATAAAAAGTCTCAAGATGCTTTGGCCCTATGCTATCGGTACCATAATCAAATAAGATTAATCTGTAATAAAAATAATTATGATAATATCAATAACACTATTGACATCAATAACAATAATACAAACTATTTATTAGTGCACTCTACAAACCCAATTGTCTGTAGATGCTTACATCACAGGCACTGTCATTACCCAGCTAATTAGTACATTTTATCAACTTTGAAAAAATGAAAGGCTGAATCATTTCTGGGTGCCTTGCATAAAACCATCCAGCCTAGAATGTTAAAAAAAAATGTTTGCAGTTCACTTATATTAAAGCAATAGTTTGGTAATTTATAGAATCCAGGAGATCTTTATCACAATCAGGTTGGTCTCAGCAAAGGAGACATTTTACAATTCCTTTCTTGGAATTTGTTGAATGTCTTGAGAGGGTATAGTGCAAATAACTGTTCAAACTTATGTATTGATTTGGGGAGAAAACTCGCTGGGGCTTAGAAGGTTTCTCTTGTTTTTTAATGTTATTGATTTCATAAAGTAATGTTTACTTCAAGTATTTGTAGAGGTCAGCAATGCCCCGATAATTCCGTTTTTGATGCCAATACCAACACCTCATATAAAGCTTTATGGATTTTAGAAATTCTAAAACTATATCTGCAAGTCTTAAGAATAATTTCCTGTATTTATTTTAGACAGTGATACTGTTGCGCTATGTACTATCAAAAAGAATAGGTTTAGAGGGCTGAAACCTTCATGCTCAAGACACCCCCTTCCTTAGCCTGCAAGGGTCCCATGCATGTTGGATTCCAGTTCAGGGCCTGTTAGAGCACAGATAAAACATTTATAAATGAGATAAATGTATATGTGTCCTCCACTGAGTCTCAGTAGCTGATCAACCCAAAAAGTAACTTTTACATGGGCAGTTAAAAAATCATAGGATATATTTATAACTGGATGACATTTGTTCTAATGATGCATCGAGATTAGGAAGGTGAAAATGAGTTCTCATAACATTGGCATCAGAATGTAAGTAGATCAACGCATGGAACGTAATGCTGTGGCCCTTATCACGAATGCCCCGGTAATTAGTGGGATATTTATCGCACCTAATAAAATCCAACTTCACGGAGTCTGAATTCATTGTGTGCAATAAATACCCCCTTGTTATGTGTTTAGGAGGAATAACGTGCAGATGTTGGGGTTACCACACATTTTTCTCCCCGATCAATGTAGGCAAATTTGACCTGCCAATATTTATCACAAAACTCACAATGGTAATATGTGTGAAAACAGGAGTTACACCACATATCAAAATTAACCGGGCTGCTCATAACGAGATCCTGTATGTCTTCCACATTTTAACGCATTGAATCCTCACCAATTGTATACATAAATTTGAATTTATAAAGAAACTGCGAAACTATTATTACTTGTGTACATGTACCCTCACAATGCAATGTAGCTCCACATCCACAAATCAGATTATTCTCCCTTCATAGTTAAGAGGTAAGTTGTATCTTAGGGAAAGTATGGCCTGGCCCACTGAGAAGAAGGATGCTCAGATGAGTCTCTAACCTTTTAAATATCAACTACATTTGCAAAACATCTAAACTGTGTGGATTGGGAGAGTTGTAGGCAATACGTGTTGTAATCCCATGCACATATATGTGGTATTATTTCATTTGGCTGTTTAAATAATCAAATGAAAAATAGGATATGTCCAATGTAGAAATATTTTTTAGGTCGAGCCTGGGCAGCGCATGCGCTGCTTTGCGAGCCATGCTGTATTGGAGTATGTACTTCAAGCCTCGCCCAGTCTCCGCTCATGTTTGTCATTGGCTTGTGTCATTGTCATTCTTACATGCTGGCTTCTGATTCATTATTAGGTTGTAAGTCCCTCTTAAGTACTTCCTTCTCTTCATTTGTAACCTCCTATGAGGACTGGCCCTTTAACTTCGGTTTTTACACAGAACGTCTTCTTTAGTCTGTAAGCACTATTTTCTTTAATGAGTTTCTCTTACTGCAGGAGGGCAGGAGGTCTCTTGTGCGCAGTTGTGACCACTGGCTTGTTTATTTAACTCGTAGCAAACGGGGAGCTCTTCAGGGGCCACAGGAGACAGAAGAGGGCAACTCAGTGATACCTTCAAGCATTTGGAATGCAATAGGTCTCGTATTGTAGAGTTTAAGCTATTGGCATTGTAAATGACAATGCCTTTTATATATGGGTTAAAAACCAAAACATAAATAAAAAGGCATTGTCATTTACAATGCCAATAGCTCAAACTCTCGTAAATGTGAGAACTATTGCATTGCAGATGCTTGTTTTCTTTATAGATTCGACTGTACCCTGCTGCTTAGCCAACCCAGAGAAAATGCACAATTACCGAGACACGTCAAACCCAAATTAGCTGACAATCACATCACGTGTCATAGTTGTACGTTCGCTAAGATTGTGTTCCAGAGAAAATGACTCACAGCCATACACACATTTTGGCGCCACAGGCTAATCTTTTTATTATTATGTTTATCTATCCAGGCTTGGGCTCGTGATCTTTAGGACCTGGACATGGTTTGTGCACAATGCTGTTATTCATGAAGCTGTCTGCTTCAATGTGTATGTGTCTGGGAGTTAAAAAGATGTCTGTCAGGCTTTTCATGACTTTGACTGTGATTTACAAATGTAACAAGTGGGCTATTGCATTCAGATGCCTGGCTGCTTATTGGACTAGCTTGTTATGGGAGGGCCGGATATGTACAGCGCATGCCGTGAAGCTCAACCCTCCATGATTATCAAAGTATCTGGCGTGCACAGGACTTTTGCCATACAGTGGTCTTCAGTAAGTGTGGATTGAAAAATGAGGGTCAGCTGATATCAGCAGGATCCTAGCCCTCCACCCAAGTGGTGCTGGGAAGCATTTTTAAAGGGCACATCCTGTGGTATGACAGACATCTAATTTCTAACCTTCTATTATGGAGTTTGAAACGAAACCAGATATGCTAGCGCCCTCACAGTGCATGACCGTTTGTACGTAGGGTTCTAGCAATTTACAGGAAGGACAGATTTGCCATATGTGCATTGAACATTCACTTATTCATTAGAGATTTTGTAGAATACTATAAGTTGCCTTCTGGGTACTTTAGAGCGCTCGAGGGAACTCAAAATATAAAGTGTAGGATGGGGGCATTATGGGTCCAATGAGTGACAGGAGGGTCCCATTCCGATATTCTTTAATTGCCGCCTCTGGGTTAGTTGAAAGCAAGCTGGAACAGTTCAGTTTTCAGGCCTTTCTTGAAACAGGTAAGTTGGTAGTAGCAGCTGCTACCGTACGGGTGTGGTGTGGTGGGGTGTGGGAAGGGAGAGGATGAAAAAAAAGTACTTACCTGGAACGGCTGGCTAAAGCCTCTCCTCCGTCCATCTCCATTTCCTTCTTCCTGTCTCCAGTCCCGGCCGGCAGCAGGAAGCAGCCGGGCACACAGGCTCCCCTGAGCCAATCACAATGCTGCAATGCAGCGTTGTGATTGGTCTGAGCGCCGTGGTTTGGCGCACAGACAGGGACAGGGAGCCTGTGCATGTTCCTCACCAGGCTGTGTAATGCAGCCTGGTGGGGCACATGCAAAGTGCGCATGATGTGTGGCCGGCCCAAAAGGGCTGGCCAAACAGTCATGCGCACTTAAGGAGTGCAAACCACTCCTCCCTCTACTCTGGCAAGCCTCGCCAATGACTGCAATAGGAAAAATAAAATGATAATAACAATAAGTTATTATCATTTTATTTTTCCTTTTGAGCAGTGGGGCGACGCTCCTCTGCCTTAGAGGAGGAGCCGCCACTGTAGGTTGGTTCTGCCCTGAAGCATGGAGTCAATTGGTACACTGTCTGAGTCCCTGGACTCCTAGAGATCTAACTCCATCTTTTTAGGTCTCGCCTAGCGATGCAGCGCAAAGCGCTGCTCGCTACGCGAGATCTATTGTTGCCGACTTTTGCTCCGATGCGGGACAGGAGATGTGCACGCGCATGGTGCGAGCAGGAGTTGTAATAGCGCCGCAAGCCGTACGCGTGCACATCAACTGTCTGTGCCGAAGCTTAACAGACAGGAGATGTGCACGCGTACGGCTCGCGGCGTTATCACAACGCCTGCTCGCACCATACGCGTGCACATCTCCTGTCCAGGCAGCCGATGCGCACGCTCAGGGCGTGTCTTCAGCTTTTTAGGTCTCGCCTAGCGAATGCAGCGGTCTTCCTTCGGCGTGCCTGCCCGGACAGGGCATGTGCACGCACCTGGACTCCTCTTTGCCGTGCCTCCACGTGGGCACAACGCTCGGCGCACTTTCACTTTCGCCTTACTCTCGGCGCTGAAGGCTGCTGGACATGGATGCGCCCGGTGATGTCAGCATTTTGCCAAAGCACGAAGGTGAAATCCCAGCAGTGTCCAGCGGAGAGAAAGGACGGGGACCATGAGGGAGCTGACTCCGGCTGACTCTGGAGCAATGAGTACTCCCCTGAGCTCCACAGGTAAGTAGTCCGTAGGAGAAGCCCTCGCGGGCAGCGCGCTCTACCCTACTCCACTGCCTGCCTCTCCAGGTCACCAGCACTTTCCGGGCAGCATGCTCTTGCTACACCGCTGCCCCTCTTCCCCGCAACATGGGTCACAAAAGCTGACTTGAAAGTCCCTCACTCCACTGGCAGAGTGCTCCTGGCCACACCGCTGCCCGACTATGTTCCACACCCAGGCAGCATGGTCCCTGAATGCCGTTGCCCACCAAAGCCGTAATTCCTAGGCAGCACACTCCCGTTGCTGCCTGCGATCCACTGCAGCCCACTGTTTCTTCATGGGTAGCGCTCACTTGACCACGCCGCTGCCCGACTTCTGCTGCACATGGGCAGCGTGCTCCCCGCATGCCGCTGCCCCACAGAGAACCTCAGAATCTTCACAGGCAGCGCAATCCTCACCACACCACTGCCCGACTTACTGCAAAGCCACAATCTGATCAGCCAAAACACAATCGGGCAGCGAGCGCTCTTCACGCCGATGCCAGCACTCCAAGTTGCAGTCCCTTTCAAACCATGACTTGGCGACCCCTTCTCTACAGCGACAACGATCAATGAACAGCGACAGCACATCCATTGGCAAAGGCACATGTTCTGTTAGGGGGCCCCCACACCCTTATAACTCTGTGGTGCACCCCGGGCCCACCGCTGATTGGTCACTTCAAACTAAGCTGACCAATCGGCGCAAAGCATCTTCCCAGGCTCAGCTGCTGTCTGCTCTCTGTTTCGCCCCCCGGTAGGAGTGTGTTGTAGGCCCTTCATCGGTCTGGCTGCGCCTCACCGCCCGCTTATTATCCTCCTCTTATCTCTGCCTAAATGTTGGCCTGTCTGCAGTCCTAATGTTTGGATTAAAAAACAATTGAATTCTGGGAGTGTAATTTGCTTACAAAATTGTAACCCTGGGTTTAAAAATCTCTGCATGACAAATGCTGTTATTTCAAAAGCCAGAACTGGTTGAAGCTCCCATACATGTCACACACGAGATAGAAATATTTGAGTTATTATAAAAACAGAGTTCGCAGGTTCATGCATAAGTGACTCATCCAGTTAAGGGACTTTGTTTGCTCTGCTTTCTGGGACTTTAATCCTGATTTTATAATTGGATAAGTTAAACCGCAAGTACCAGAATGCAAAGCAAACCCTTGAATTGGATGAGCTGCTCATGCATCACCATGGATAAGTTGAGATCACTGCCAGCAGCGTCCTGCTATTCTGACCCTTGCAAGATGGCCTCTAATATTGCTTATTGGATCTACCTGCTCGCAGTGTCCGACCCGACTGCTGTGTTCAGTCCACTGCTCTCGGGCCTTCTTGCAACACCATCACCATCACTATGGCCGTGCGTCACTTCAGTTCATTCGGCTTTGCAAAGCTCACCCATGTCCCGATATAGGGGAGAGAAAGCTGAACTTTCTAGTTTCTCACTTCTCACTTCTCACTTCTCTGACTCCCTGCCTTTTGCCCTTTTTAGGTCGAGGCTGCACATGCGCTGCGCTACTGCGAGGCATGCAGTTTTGGAGTATGGCTTTGAAGCCCTGCACAACTCTCTGCCTATATTTTTATTGGATTGTGTCATTGGCCTTTGTAAACGCTGGCTTCTAAGTGGTTATTAGGCTTGTTAGTCCCTCCTTGGTACCGCCTTGTCTGCATTTGTTACCTCCCATAACGACTGGACCTTTTACTGGTATTGTTACATGGTCTGCTTTAAAGGTCAGTGAGCACTATTTTATTTAATACTGTTCCCCCTATTCCACCCACTACCTTTCAGCAGCCGCACGCTTTTATTTAAATTTTTACTAATGGCGGTCCGCTTTAACTATAGCGGCCACGTTTTTTATTTATTTATTTTAGCAGCGCAGTATGCATTTAGAAGGCCGCACTTATTTATTTATTTTGTTAACTAGCGCCCATGCGGCGCTTTCACATTTATGGAGGCCGCGCCCCATTCTTTACACAAACCGCATCTAAAGAAAGGTACGCGGCTGACAGTAAAGTGAAAGCGCGGCATGGGCGCTTTTACCAAAAAAACCATCTGCTTGTCAACTTGACAAAACAGATGCTTTTTTTGGTCAAAGCCCCCATGCCGCGGTTTCACTTTAATGTAGGACACGCCCCTTTCTTTAGACGCGGCTTGTCTAAAGAAAGGGGCGCGGCCTCCATAAATGTGAAAGCATGGGCGCTTGTAAAACAAATATTTGCAATGCAATAGGACTCACGTTTGAGAGAGTTTTAGGTATTGCATTGCCAATAGCTTAAACTCTTGTTAATGCGAGACCTATTGCATTGCAAATGCTTGTTTACTCTGTGAACACTTACAGTGTGATAAGGTTTGCTGGAGCAGAAATCAAGTTTCTCTTGTAAATGTTGTGGATGACTTTTTCTACACATATCCTGGGAATGTGCCCCAGGATGTCTTTCTTCTGCATAGTGCGAAGGGCTTGGAATATTATCCTTGCATCTACTGAGAGCCAGTGGAGAGCTTTTAAGGCTGGATTATGTGGTTGTGCCATGTTAGGTTCAGACATATTCTGGTCACTTGGTCATTGAGGGGCATCTTTATGGGAGGCTTGCATATCATTTGCACCATGTGGTACATGCGCGACACAAATCCCTAAGTCAGATTTGTGAAGCCACGCAAAGCCACTTTTTGTGTGATTCTGAGTAGCCTCATAAATTTGGAGTAGTGCAACGCAGCACAAATTGCTTCATTGCGCTACTCTACCCTAGGTAGTCGTTCCATGGGCGTTGCGGTGGGTGTTCCCATGCTACTCCCATGGATTTTGACGCATTCCCAGATTAACAAGGACTTGTAAACATGGGAATGCGTCAAAATCATATGCCTTATCCGGAGAGGCGTAACAAAAAGAAATATCTTTATTTTTCCTCGTTTTTTCCTCTTTCTATGTGTGCTGCATTATGCAGCACACATAGAAAGAGGAAAAGTCTCTCAGGATTGTTTTTGTGTATGAAGGTGCCCCTTCCCGCACACAAAAATCCTGCATGCAACGCAGGCACCCTTGCGCTGTGGTGCAAGGTTGTCTGTGTTGTTGCTAGGCTGCCAAAACGGTGCCAGCGCAAGGAAAAAGGACAGAATAAATATGGAGCATTCCTGCCCTTTCCTTATAACGCCACTCAGCAAGGTGACTTGCTACGCTGCCCTGCGCAACAAAAGTCATAAATATGCCCAGGAGTCTTTGAGCATGACCATGAGTTTCTTGGGAAGTCTGGTGTACACAATCTTGCAATAGTGTTGATAGGCAATTCCGAGGGCTGTTGTCAGCTTCAACAAGTGGTCAGTTCAGAGGAATGGAAGGATTCCCGAGCGGGAGGAGAACTACAGGTTAATTCCCTTGACCACTGTATTTATCAGGGGAATGAAGGAAAAAACAGGGTCAAATATAACTGCAAGATTTCTGACTTTCGGTGCGGTAGAAGATGATGCTCATAGATAGACAGGCAGCTAGAAAGGCATTATGTTGGATTTATGAACTTCTATTGTAAGGATTCCTGTCTTGCCTCTGTTCAGAAAAGAAAACTGTCTCTCATTGAGAAGAATACATGGTCCACACAGGAGGAGATGTTCGCCTGATTTTCACACTTTTTTTGTAGCTGAAAGTGGATTTGAGTTTCACCACCTTACATTCAGAGGTTATTCTAGTACTGCTCGGAAAACTGCACCAATGGATGCATGAAAGAAACGACCCCTGGGGTACTCTACACAACGTATTATGAGTTAACAATTTCATTGTTCTTATACAGACTTGTTGACTGATTGGAGAAGATAGATTGGATCTATTCCAAGGCAGAACCAATGATCTCAACCCATTCCATGAATCTGCTCAGAATTATGATGAGGCTCATAGTGTCATAAACTTCTTAGAGGTCAAGAAGTGTTAGTGACGTGTTCTTTGTTTCACCCAAAGACAGCAGTAGTTCCTTTCTGACATTAGCCAGGGTGGTTTTGGCACCCGCTGCTGGCCCGAACCCAGAGTGGTGGTTATGAAAGATAAGGTGTAGTTTGAGGTTTTCCTGAGACTGACTTGTAACCTCCCTTTCCATAATCATGATAGGGTAGGATTGTATAGAGATAAGCTCATAGTTGGGCAGGGCATTCAGGTTGGTGGATGTGGTCGCTAGCAGGGTGTGACAGTGTACTTCAAAGGGCCTTTGCAACTCTGTGTACGAAGGACACATTGAGAAGGGCACTAAGATCAATCATGACGGATGGAAGGAATTGCTTTGTTCTGTGTAGGGTTCTCGTGGTATGTTGGAAGCATCAGTCCCTCAGTCTGTCCTTGCTAGTTTCTCTTTGGTAATTGCTGGAAAGAGGTGAAAGAATACGCCAAGATCTATCTGGTGCATAAGCAAGGCACGCAAGAGTGGGCATGTATTACTGTGTGCTGTTTTGTAAATCAGTGGAATTGGACCTTGGTGGATAAAGTAGAGGGTTGGGTATCTCTAAGGAAGATGTGATATACCATGAGACCCCAGTGCTGAGGTTGGAGGAGAGCCACACTTTGAGATGGAGGTGAGGTCAGATGGAGAGGTATAGGGATGAGTATGCTTGTTTGGAGGGAGTTTAGTTTCATAAGAAGGTACTGCACAGTCTCCACTGTTGACACTGACCCTCCCTCCCTTTCTGGAGTTAGCTTGGATGAAATCCTACAGCCTAGTCAATGGTTATGTAGGACATTTTGCTGAAGAGTGCATGAAAAGGCATGGAGTTCTGTGGGGTACACCACATGGCAGGAGACAGGGCATGGAGGAACGGAACACATTTTCAGCACTCACTGCACATTAATCTCATTCAAAAAGCTTGTTCAAATTATAGTGATCTATTTCATGGGGCAGTAGTAATACTTCATAGATGTCTAAGATGTAGGGTGCTACATGTATTGACTTATGCTTAGGACTTAACACAGAATCAATAGCCAAGTACCGGTGCAGTAATAATCTAATCTCTAGAACATTGGCAGGCGGTGACCCTCAACACTGTCGAGGCGTCGGGCAACTAGGAGACAAACCTAGTGGGGGGCAAAAAGATAATTTAAAATGTTCTTACCCCTGTTTTCTTCTTTCTTCTGGCGTCAGCAAAGGCACCTTATGGAGCCTGAGGCAACCCCCTTCTGCAAATCCCGACGCTGCTCTCATGCTGCAGATGAGCAGCATGAGAGCAGCACCAGGATTGGCTGGAGCGAGCTGCCTCGACGCTCCAGCAGGCACAAGGGCCTGTGCCTGCTCTCCACCCAGCTGTCTGAGAGAGCTAGATGGGGAGGTTTACACTGCGCATGTCAGGCTGGACGTCGCAAGAATACTGTCCAAAGTGACTTGCGTAGTGTACCCTGGTGGAGTGAGCACCACTCCCCTGCTGCCAGTCAGCAGCAATGTCCCGCCCCCAAACATTGCTCGGGCTGGGAGCAGTGAAAAATAAAACAGTAATTCATTTTATTACCTTTTTATTTTTCACTTTTGCTGCACTGGCAGCAGAGGGGCGACGCTCCTCCGCCCAAATGGGGGGCCGCCGCTTCTCTAGAAGCGTTCCTAGTCACGTACTATATGGCAGATTCTTATTTTATTGTATTTAGGGTTTTTATAAAAATGTTGCATGCAGCACTTGGTGTAGGAGTACATGAGTGAGGGGGCACATACTAGTCTTGAGGATGGGGAATACAATCAGTCCGCCTGCTGAAGTGGTAGGGTATGCTGACAAGAACTCACACTCAGGAATGCTGATTTTTTTAATGCTTTCAAAACCGTGGAGGAGAGACAGCAAAAGACTAGTGAGGTAGAAAAGACAATGATCAGTATTTGCCTTTAATCACTTAGGAGTCTAGCAGTTCCCATACAGAGCTGGTGCAGTCTCTTTCAGGGGTTCACCGGAGGGGCAGACAAGCTCCTGAATTCTAAACCTAAAAGAATTCTCCTAAAACAAAAAATAAAAAAGAATCTAAAAAATACCATTCAGTTAGTAACAAGGTGTCTAATTTGTTTAACAGGCAAATTAGTAAGCATCTCGCTTTAATTTCTTCCTCTAACCCCTCTGACATTTTGGAAAAACGCAACACAAAGGCCCAAACTTTTTAAACTTCAAAGCAATGCATAGCAGTCTCCAAATATGCTGCAATACGTTGAAAAACACAGAACTGGAAAAACAGCACAGAGCCATATGTAATAAGATTGGCCTGCTGCTGGTGCCTCCCATGAGCCTGGCATTCAAACAGGCTGCGATGTGCCATTGTGTGTATGCCCTTCCAGTACAAATTCTTGTGTAGAGACAGCAGAAGGGTCATATGCGTTGGATGTGTGCTGTGCACTACAGCACACATGCAATGTGTCGGTTTCTGGGGGGAATCAAAGTATTCCCTGTTGTTTGACCTGATTTTACTTGGCGCTACTTTAGTTTTTGCTACAAAATCCAGAGAGGTTACCTTAGTACATCAGCTTTTGCGTCAAAACATACAGGTGTGTGCAGTGATCCTCCCCAAGAAATACTCCCATGATGCACAGCAGGACAAAGTGGAGTTAACTACATGGAAGGCCATCTTTCCAGTTCAAAACATCATTTGCACTGGAAAGTAAATCCCTGCCGCCGCTTTGCACCACTTTGCATTGCACTAGCACCGGTGCACATCATTTATAGATCTGGGCCAAGGCCTAAGCAACGCTATAGTACTGAAGGACCGACCCCTCAAAACCAAACAAGGTGGGGCATTCCCTCAGAGAGACTCCGTGAAATAGGCAGTGTTCATGTTCGCCTTCTAACAAGCCAGAGGCTGGTAGACATGTAAACTTGTTTTGGTTCCTGAGTCCGTATCCTTTGACTGGTGCTAGGACCTCATGACAACCTCCTCTATTGGAAACCCCCTACAGTTGCACGAGTATTGAGCAACATTCCAATGGAGTCATTCAGATGCAATGAAGGATGCAGCCACAGTGCGTGCCCCTTTTGATACTAGTGTGTATCAGGAACTGAGCGCAATTTGGGCTTTCTCCTGTTTTCACTAACCACTGTACTCGGGGTCATTTGTATTTTTCACCTTGATCTGTACATCAGGTGCAAAAACAGGGAGATTCCAGTGCAAATGCCATTTGTGTTGGGTATTTGTGCACCTTTAGTTACCACTCTGGCGTAAAGGACCTCATAATGGACTATTCAGTGTGAACCTGTAGGACGAGGACTTCACATATCATGCTGCCAACAACCCAGCTAAATTCAGTCAGACCTCAGGAGGGGGCAGGCCTCTCCTTTGGAAATACCCACCCCGATGAATGTTCCCTTTATTAACCGACAAAAAGTAAAAATATGTTAAACATGTTGGGGCAAAGGGAAGGAAGCATGTACCCAAATGCAACGGTTTCTCATCACACTCACTCTCTCACACACTCCTCTGTATTTTGATCAACTTGTCCAGACAGTAAGTGTCAAGAGACAGATAAGAGTAAGCATGTTGCCACTATTGTATATATACATTATTTATAAACGAGAGCCTTTGTTTCCTAGCACTTGTAAAATTCTTTTGTTGTATTGCATCAGCCTCAAAATGTGTTGTTTGGCTGGAAAAAAAGGCCAGCAGACTGCGTAGGCGGGCCTGACCAGCATCATCCCCGACAGTTGCTTGCCTGAGGGCAAGGAGGGTTTAGCTGAGCAGGTGTGGTGCCTTATGTTGTGCTTTAGGCTTTTGTCCTCCTGAAAAGAGGGTTGTTGACATGTCTGGGGTGCTTGCCCTTCATGCAGGTCACTTTAAGGCGCCTGTGCGCATATGCACTAGATTTGTATTGAGAATATCATTACCGCACTCTTTAGAGTGGGATCACTGGTTGCTAGTGAAACACACCTAAACATTAAAGTACCTTAATGATGAAATACAAGCATTTTACCCAAGCACCATACTTTTATGAACGGTACTTGTTTGAGATGCTGCATTCACAGATTTGACGAATGTTTACGTATGGCTCGCTGTAGGAGAGATCACAGGAGTTTTTAAGGGCCAAATAGCGATGCTATATGTGGAAATGCATTAGAATAAGGTGTGCGTAAATCAGTTTGATGGCCACTTTCTGTTGGCAGCCTGCAGACCAGCTCTACTTTCTCATCGTCATTGAAGCACAGAGCGAACAAATGCTACAACTGCTTCCTGTCAGTTGATGCCTTGGAACAGACAAGCAAAATTTACAAGAAAAACATGAATTAACACACAGCCCTTTTACTATATGTTGGCGCGTGGTGGTGCCTCTAGGCCTTTGGCTAAAATATTCCTGTAGTATTGTAAGGGTGAGTAGTAGGCATGGCAAACCTTTCCCTTACCACCTTCTGTCCTCCTGCAAAACATTGTTACATTGCTGTGCCTTTTTGTGACTAGTGTCGTTGTTTGCCATTAATTAAGAAATGCTTGGTCAAGTGGACATTGGTGTAAGCTTGGTGAATGAATTCCATTCTTGAAAGTTGATGTTTGTCATCCCCATCCATCATAAGCCACTGTCTCCTTGGCTTGAATTGTCAGTCATAGCCTCTCAGTTTTAAAGACTACCAAGGTGGTGGTGAAAGTGATGCTACCGACACGCTTTGCTGTTGGAGCGCATACTGGTCCCCTCTAGGGCATCTAGCCGCTTCCTCAACCATGAAACTGGCATGCCCCAGGTACAAAGCCAAACTCACTCTTATCGAACCTGTAGGAAGCTGGCTCTGTATGTAGTATACCAAAGTGCTGTATGGTGTGCACAGAGTCCAATGGATCCCCACAGAGGCTTATAGAGGCTCAATTAGATAATACTAATACTCTCTTTTGTGGTAGTGTGGGCGAGCAGTTAGGCTTATCAGAGGGCAGTGCTAAGCAATTGTTGTACTCACACATCCAATAAATGATACATACACTAAATTGCTAAATCGAAGACCAATGGTATGTAAAAATAATACCATTTAGTATATTTATTTTATAAAACCAAAGATACTTTGTTGCAAGTAAATACGTTTTGCAATATCAATGCTTTTCAATGTAAAAAGAGAACTCTTAGTGCATTTTTCAACAATACAATGTTATCCTATGGGAGGAAACACAAAATCAGCAATAGAGCGTCGGGAAACCATCGGTTGATCTCCCCAGCGCCCAGGGGTTCTGGGTGCAGGGGTGTCCTTTAGGGTCGGGAAACAGCTTACTGGTGCAGGTCGCGGATGGGGGGTCATTGTGCAGAGGCTGCAGGTGTTGACGTGGAGTCTGGCAGGGGGTCATCCAATGGTGGGCTCTTGCTCAGAAACGCCGGGGAACCAATGCTGGACCGGTGGGCCACAGAAACTTGGGCCGTGGGCATTGGGTGCAGAGGTAGTCGGTTTTGCGGTTCCGCAAGCAGAGCTTTGGTCTTTAAAGTTGTTTTTCTTTTGGACAGGTCCACTGTCCACAGGAGATCAGTAGACTGTATGGAAGGCAGGCAGTCCTCCCAGGATTTTGGAGGTCAATGGCCTGTGGGACAAGTCGTGGCAGCTGCAAAGTTCGAAGTTTACAGACAGGCTGGCAGGGCTGGGGCCAAGTCAATGGCTGGAGCTTCTTGTCATGCAGAGATCGGTTCTTCTTTGTCCTCTTCTTTGTAGGTCGTCAGTAATCTGAGGATTAAGGTTCAGGGGCGCCCTTAATACTAGCTTTAGGGCCTTACAGGGATCAGAAGGTAGTAGGAATGGGTTACTTACCTTTAAGGTGCCTACATCCTTTATATATCCACTCCCTCCGGGGAGTGGGCATATCCCTAACCCTATTGGCTAGAGTCCTCCAAAACAATATGGAGGATTCTGGAAGAAGGGGATCAATTCAGCTCAGAGCACCTTAGGGGGCACAACTCTCTTGCTTACTTATTTTCCCGCTGACCGTGCAGCCAAAAATGGGGCTTCGTCAGTGGGCGAGGGCGTCTCCACTAGCTGGAGAGGCCCTGGTCAGCATAACAAAGGACGGGAAGCCTTTGAGGCTCACTGCCTTTCTATGCTGTCCCTGCTTGGGAGTAGGTGTGAAACTCCTCCAACCAGAGCAGGCTTTGTTTCTGACCCACGAGAGCAAAAGGTTCCCACCTCAGGGGTCAGAAACATGTCTAGAGGTAGCAAGCTAGCAAGGACCAGTCAGGCACACACTAGCGAGTCGGTGGGATTTCAGGGGGCACCTCTGAGATGCCCTCTGGATGCATTTCTTAATAAATCCAACACTGGTATTATTATGGGTTTATTAATCCGAGATGTTTGGTACCAAACTTTTTGGAATTCAGTGAAGCCATCATGGAGCTGTGGAACTCGTAGTGACAAGCTCCCAGCCCATGTACTCAGTATGGCTTCACTGTCACTTATAATGTCTAAGAATGGACTTAGACACTATAGGGGCATATCTGCTCATGCAATTATGCCCTCACATGAGGTATAGGGCACCATGCCTTAGGGCAACAATGCCTGCTGTAGGGATGACTTGCCTAAGCCTCTTGTTGTTCTGATATGCCTGGCACACAGGGATGTGCACCAGGTCGACTCTTCACTTTTATCTTCACCAACACATGCAAGCTGCAGTGGCAGTATGCCTGTGTTTGGTGAGGGGTCTCTTAGGGTGGCACAATACATGCTGCAGCCTTTAGAGACCCTCTTTGGTCACAAGGCCCTTCGTACCAGTGGTATCTTTTACAAGGGACTAATATGTGAGCCAGAGATGTGCCAATTGTGGAAACAATGGTTCAGTTTTGGGAAAGAACACAAGCACTGGCAACCTGGTTAGCTGGTATCCAGTGCACACTCAGTCAAAAATGCATCAGAATCAGGCAAAAAGTGAGGGGGTACTGCAACAGAAACCCACTTTTCTACAGAACCTACTTCATTAGCCTCATGATCTTCTACACTGGGTGGGAGGGATACTCTACCAATTGCTGTGGACCTTGGTGCACATGCATGCTCTGTGATTAACTGTATTTTTTATTACTGCAAGTAAATACTGTTCTGTCACCAGCTGCAGTTATTTACAGCTGAACTTGTCGATATTTTGAAAATGTATTCCAAAGAGTCCATAAGTAATTAGGCTGTTTGTGTAGCAAGAGTTTACCTGTCTCCATCCATTACTGTGCAGCCTGTGGGCGATGGTGCTTATTTTGTGAAGCATAAATTGTATTTGCAAATGAGCAAACTTACTTCGCACTGCTTCCTTGCAATATCTTACTAATGCTTAATGTGTCACCTAAATTTTCACTTCCCAAATTTTCTGCTTCTCACAGTCCCTTAAACATGAGCCAAATACGTGCTAATATGGGGAGCTGTTCTGGGAGTGGAGAATTTAGGAATTTTAAACTACTTTTATAGTAATAATTCCTACTGAAGATATGCACTGTATCAGTAATTCCCAGGGAGACGTGTGCTACTAAAGAGGAAGGGTACCCTAGGAGAATTAATCAGTCACAATTAAGTTCTGAACTGTTTCAAACATTTTCTGTAGATTTTGGTAACCTTGCGATATAGCCACTGTATTTTAGAGAAAATGTGTGTACATAGTTGTATTTTTTACCCCATTTAAAAACGCAGTGCAGTTGAAAATTAGCAACATTTATGTATGTTTGAAAATTTCCCAAATTGGAAACAATTGGTAATATTCTTTTTTGGAGGGTAGATATTTGAGGATACTGGCGTAACCAGTTTTCCCTGTAATTCTTCTTCTTTATGTGTGGTTTCTGTGCACACCTTCTTGCTGTGTGTCCAACTGAGTGATGGGATATGTCCTGGTACGAGCACACCTCTATGCGAAATTTGGAGCTGAACACTCTCTGACAGTCTTTTTTATTTAACAATGTCACGATATACTGCAATGTAAGGCATGTTGTACAGTTCAAAAGGGAATCTGATTAAATCACCCAATACCTCAGGGTCTGACACATTATTAAGTTGCATCACTATCCTGCAGCAGAAAAGACAAAGGACACATTCCCTCCACTTGACATCACAGCACAACATAGTTATGGTACACGCAAAACCATGCCTAACTGAACAAATCAAACCACAGCTTAAAAGTTAACAATTGGAAGTTTGTACCAAGAGAAATGTTATCTGGCACACATTCTTGAATGGGTGATGTAATGGTCATCAGATGTACAGCCCCAGGAAATAGGGAAGAAGGAATAGAGCAATTTGTGTGCCGACACCAAACAAGCAAAAACCCCTGGCTACTGCTAAGATACCAGGTGTGTATATCTGTGATGGTCCATCCCTTACTGTGCTACAGAGCACCCGTTCTCTTTGTCTCCTCCTTGCTATATGTCCTTGGGCCTGATTCACAGAACTAACTTACGTCAAAAACGTAAAGTTAGTACTTTTTGGTATTTACAGAATACACTTACTCATTTTGGTATTCACAGAATGCACTTACTCATTTTGGTATTCACAGAATGCACTTACTCATACTAACTTTATGTCCGCACTCGGGCCGGAGAGTCCGGCCCGGAGGTGGAGATTCCGGCCGGTTGTGGAGATTCCGGCCGGTGGCGGACATTCCGCCACCGGCCGGAATCTCCACAACCGGCCGGAATCTCCACCATCGGGCCGGAATCTCCACCTCCGGGCCGGAATCTCCACCTCCGGGCCGGACTCTCCACCACCAGGCCGGAATCTCCGGCCCGAGTGCGGACATAAAGTTAGTATGAGTAAGTGCATTCTGTGAATACCAAAATGAGTAAGTGCATTCTGTGAATACCAAAATGAGTAAGTGCATTCTGTGAATACCAAAATGAGTAAGTGTATTCTGTGAATACCAAAAAGTACTAACTTTACGTATTTGACGTAAGTTAGTTCTGTGAATCTGGCCCCTTGTCTCCAAACTTGTTTTCTTTTCCATTTCTCTTTCTTCCTCTCCTTCCCAGTCATCTTTTCTCTTCTCCATTTTCAAATATCCCCATCCCAACATTCACAGTCATACTCTTTTTCACTCATTCTCACAATTACGTTCTCTTACCCATTCATACACTCTTATTCACGCTGTAACCCACCCTGTCTCTCCGGCTCACATTAACCAAATCACTCTTTTACGCTCACTTTCTTGTTCACTCTTAGATTTGTTCGCTTCTTGTTTCACTGTTTTAGTGTTGTTCTTTTTCAAATGTTTACTTTCTCACTCAATAGCTGTCATACATCAGCTTCTCTCCCTCACAACCACAATCTCACATTCACAGAGTTTCCCTGTCTTTCACTCAGGATCACACAGTCATCTTCACTCGCATTGACTGTCTCACTTAGGATTTGATTCAGATCTTGGCAGATGGGTTTTACATTTCGGTGGATGGGATATCCGTCACCGTTGTGACGGAGTAACCCCTCCGCCAAGATCTAAATCAGGCCCTAAGTCTCTTTTTTTCTCATTTATTCTCACTGTTATAAAACCCCTCTCTCACACCCACAATATTTACTCACTGTCTGGGAAGTGATTAGAAATAAGCACAGAAAGAGGGTAGGCATGAGCACATAAGCACTATAGAGACAGATAGAAATGTACCATTACAGCAGTAAAAGCCTCACAGTATATTCAGAATATAGTGCACGGCTCCACACTTCCGCTATTTTGTGAGCCCTTGCACCTAAAAACATTTGCCTTCTGGCGTCTTAGCCCAGAGGCCAATGGTGAGGACCCTCCCAATTTCCTGCTTCTTTTCTAGTATGGGTATCTAATGTTACTTGATTTGACCTGTTCAAGAATGGGGAATATATGAAGAAATCTGTGAAAATTGTCTCTACCACGGTAACTCCCAGTACAAGCATTATGATGACGTGGTGAGATAATGATTTGTAGTTATAGAAGTAGCCTCTTTAAAGTAGACGTCTACCATCACAGTTTTTAGCTTATGTGTCATTAACACAATCTGCTAGAAAGCTCTGGAAAACTGGTACTAGTAAACCAGAAAGGCATGTAGTGTTACTTCTGTTATTCACAGTAGAGGCTGCACGCAAACTAGTATAATGGTATAAATCCTTATTGGACATGATAGGAGCCGACCTGGGACATATTATGACCAAATAGGAGACAGAACTGGGAAACAAGGCCTGGATATCCATTCTGGGACATATACAAAGGTTACACAGAAACGCCAAGCTGAAATACACGCAATTCAGTTACATCCTTATGACCTCTATGACTAACAGGCGAATTAATTTAATAATTGGTAAGGAGGTTGCAGCTAGTCGTAGGTGTGATTTCTGAAATGTGTGGTTTTACCATACGACAGTGGTTCTCAACATTTTGACTTGTGTGCACCCCCACTTAATCATTACTGGAACCAGGTGACCCCACGAAATCATTACTGGAGTTCGAGTTCCTTCTTATTTACAGACCGTTTTCAAATTTTCAGTTGTATATTTTACTTCTTTATTTATATACTCTTTATCCATCTCTTAATATTTCGTTTTCTAAGTAGTTGCGGATGCTTTGAGTAGGCTTCTCAGTGTTGGTAAAGCGCCTTACAGCAGTGGCATGGAAAAGTGATGCAACTCAACCTATAGACAGATGGGAAGGGGATCTTGCAAAATGGGCTAGGTCTGAGAGCCTGATATTGCACACAAGGAAAGGAGAGGTGTGCAGAGGAAACTGGGGGAACATTTGTGGGATGAATTTTTATTTAATCCCGATGTCATATCGGCTACGTAGGCTGAGCAGACACATAACCCGGTTACAAATTCTGTGAAGGCACTAATTGCGGACTCTCTGCCCCTTACATTATCAGTGGCTGATAAGTTTTTGTTTAGCCCCACATACACTAATCAAGCAGCAGAACCAAGTTGTGGGTGGTTCTTTTGAGGTGTAACCGATTGTAGAGATACTACAGGACATACAGCATGATTGAAGCAATTCAGTCTTTACAATTTACAGTGATACAGTTATGGATGATGTCATTGGAATAGCAGAAGAACAAGCACTTGTATGACACTGTTAATTTCTCAAATGCTTAAAAAAGTAGCCTCTTCACTGTAGGCTATGTGCGTCACTTTCTTTAGCTTTACAACAGAATGGTAAGGGAGGCGAGTATTAAAGATTCCTTATGAAGTAACCATATCAGCAAGTCAAAGTATTGTCTCTTCAACTAGAAAACCAGTTTAAATCAGGTCATATTGGGATAGCGTGTAATATGTTTATCAGTGGCAACATTTCCTAAAAGTAAAAGTGCATTTCATTTTTAAAATAGTCTTGGTCGATTTAAGAAGGAGCATTGGGAAATAGTTTATTAGCTAGTAGAGGGAGGAAGGAAGGGATTCGAAGGGAAGCTGAATGCAGGGCCATCATTGTTCATTGGGTTACAGGCTGTCTATTAAATCTGCCAACAAGGCTGCCATTTTCTGCACATTGCAAGGAAAAGTTTGTATAATTGTACATTGGCCACTGAAACTGATTCATGCAATGTGCCAGATGATAAGAAGTTATGATCACTTCTCACCTGTGGTCTAGAGGTATGTCTACAGCTCTTTCCTAAATTCGAGCAGGTTTGGGGCAGTCCTGGTGTACATAGCAATGTTCTTTCAGATCCTGAGTGTGTAACAATTCAGTCCCTTCATATAATTCACTGTTTAGAAAAAGTTGAGGAAGATTTTTGGTCGAATATAGAGTTTTAAAAATTGACAAGAAAATGTAATTCTGAATTTGCAATGTGATTTGGATTGGATTTAACATCAACATACATTCTTCATTTATTCATGGTTGTGGGACCTTAACCCGCCCGTGAGCCATAATATAGTACAGTTGTTTGCAAAATGTCTTTGTAAAAAGTAGGATTTATCGTGGATTTCTGATTTGATGTGAATAGGAAAATGTTAATCCTTTGCATATAGAGAACACATATTTACCATTTTATTTTTCAGAAACAAAATGTCTCGTCAATCAAGACCAAACTGTTTGCACTTTGTTGTCCCTGACTTCCAAAATGGAGGAGAAGAAGAAGCTGGTCATCAGAACAGGCCTATTACATCCTTTGCTCCTGTGATCACAGAACATCAAAATGACATAAATACCAGGTATTTGGATTTTTATTTATTTTATTAAGCTTTATAATAATAATAGCATATCATGTTGCACGCTTTATTAATTCTTGTAACCCATTCATATCCAAATATAACCTCTACAGAGGGAGGCATTATAATTCTATCACTTTTACTATTTCTTTAGCAGAAGACCTTTTTGCCCGACAAGCCCAGCTTCTGCAGGAGTCAGGCAGTGGGGACTGTTCACTTTTGGTGTGCAGTAGGGAATGCTTATATTCTATACCTTTGCCATAATCCAAATTGAGTATCTATCCTCATGTTAATTACAAGGGGATATGTGTTTCAACCACTCTCTAAGCAAAGTTATGGTGGTCTTCCCTTTTACCATTGCAATGCCAGACCAGCAAATCTCCTTGAAGCCTTAGGGAGCTGTTGTGTCCACCCACCAGCTCAACTAGCAGGTCTCTCCAGATGTGAATGTCCATGACAGCATCTGTACTAGCTCATATATCTTCAGAGGACTACTTTACTGGAGGGGATATCAACGCCAGCTGCAGAAATTCAACATCTACACCCCCAAACATATATACTGCTTATCACCAATTTGCACAGAAATATTTCCATGATCCTCTTATGAGTGCAATAATTTTGATGAACTACAACACAATATAGATGTGTGCAAATCTACATATTTATTTTAATTATTTTTTTGTGAAAATGTTGTGAAATTACTCATATGGCACCAAATGTGGTTTGCTGGTATCTCGCATGACTCGGTTAATTGTAGGTGTACATTCATGAGAGATACCAACAGGAGACTGATTTGAGCAGAAAATATCTTTCAGAAAGACAATTATTGCAAGATGCACTCTCCCACTGGTGAAAATTTCATGAAATCTTGTAATCTGAAATATAGCAAATTTTGCATAACACGAAATTCCCAAACTTAGCAAATTTTGCAGTTTTACTATGTGCAATTAAAGTTTAGCCCAGGTTTAAGCAACTCTTGCCTGTAATTTTGATAAACCTGCTTAGTTTAGTCACATATACATGCTAAATACTAGCTCATTAAGCCTACCTTTATCACTTCTTACCACTTTGAAAATGTTCAACCTACAAATAAGAGTTGAAACTAGCCTTTCCACCACCTGCATATCTAATAGGATACTTTCGGGGTTCGAAAATGATAGTATGAGTCAATAATAAATGAAGGCTTCAAAGGCATTTATATATTCTCAACTTTTCAGCTCTTCTAAATCGATAAGTCTGTTGTGTCCCAGCCCACCTGGGTCTGTTCACCTGCCTGGGTCAGATCAGTTCACAACCTCCTGAGCTACCTGAAGTACAATCACTGCAATCATTGTAATATAAATAGAATATGTAGAGAAGTGAAAAAAAACCTTGGGAGTATTAACCTCCAAAGTAGACATGGCCAGCCCACAGTTTGTACTAAACGAGCTACATATTCCTGCTGACAACCATCACAGCACCAGGCAATTTTCTCAGATTGCCATTTGAACCTCAGCTCTCACCCTGTTTTGTTTGTCTTATCTGTGCAAGGCCTCAGATCAAACTTATTCCAATTCACCTTACACCCATAATTCTATCATTATCATTCATAGATTTATAATTGATGACAGAGATTTACCCTTGATGCAAAGAATATTGTTGGCATTTAAGTTCAGCACTGTTTTACGTGCCTTTTACACCTCAGCTTGTGACATAAACATTCCTCTATCTCAGTTATACTTGGAATTTCCATAAGAAAAAGCAATCCATTTGAATCAAATTCCTGTTTGTAGCATCACCATTACAGCCTCAGCATCCCTGTTTACTTGGGGGACCACTGCAAACACCTGCACAATTTATAGAATGTGAATATGCTTGGAATCAATCCTGTTGGCTGTGACTCTGGCCACTACCTTGAAAACATAGGTCTGAAGTCGATTTTGCAACATGATTAACACCTCCTGGGTGGTGTGGAGCACCACTCCACACCCCAAGGCTTCCTCTTACATTTGCTATTACTATGGTGTTATATGGTCCACTTACCACTTGTAATACTCTGTTGTCAGCCCGTCAGGCACTGAAGCCTTACTCCGTATGCAAGCCTTCTTGATTGCACTAGCCATCATCAATAAGCTAAGACGTCCTCTTGCCTCATCTTCACTCCATGGACTTGATAAAGGCTTTTTTGTTGAATCTATACTTCAACACCTGTAGCATACAGAGATTTTCAGAATTCTGCAAAACCACAATAATATCCTAATCCGTTTTCATGTCATCAAACAGACTCCTATCCCCGCATATTGGGTGTACTTTGCTCCATCTTCACCAGTCACTCTCAGGTCTCGCGGCTCGCCAGAATCTTCAAACTCCCTGTATCATCTGGGTATCACATTTTTATCCTACAGAACAGGTTCTGTGTCTGATAACCTCATCGCACTCATTCAAACTAACTCAAAATTCCCTTGATTTACTTTACTTCCTGAGCTTTCGCAATACCTTTTATGTTCGATTAGAGCCTGCTCAAGGGACTTAAGGCTGCCACAAGGAGAGCAGCACAATGTCCTCCTTGTCTGTACATTGATTTGGTTCCATTTCCGAAATAAATCAATTTTGACTAATTGATTTAATTTGTCTTACAGCACCATGGTCTTTAAGAGAAAACATTCCAATTTTTTTAAACCATTTTCTTTAGATTGTAGGAAGGCAATATAACTATAGGTTTGGGAAGATTTGAAATCCTTGGAGAAATTTGTATCATCTGACTGCTGTCAAAATGACTTGCCTTCTACCTAAACTCCACACTTTAAATTTACATTTTCAAGGATGCATATTGAAAACGTTTTATTTTTAAAATTTTGGTGTCCTGTTATTGTACACGTTTTTAGAGAAAAACTTTGCAAAAGTACGTTTACAGCAGTATATTAATGGTGCTACTTATTAAAAATGATTTGACATAGGGCATTTACTGTGCTTTGTTTTGTTTATTCCAGGTCTGCCATCCAGATTGCTCATCGACTAGCAATCATAGGAGATGAGCTAAATCAAATTTACAGATGGAACTTTCAAAATCGGCTGGTCCGTTTTGCACGCACATCTTTGTGGCGGTACATTTAATTTCTATGTTACAAAAATGGCGCGTTGCTAAATACTGTGCTTTGCAATCTATACAAATGGTGTCAATTAGTCTTCATAGGATACCATGCCCTAACAGCTATGGCTTACTTTGTGATCCAGCTTGCTTAAGACCCATTTGGGTTCATGTAATGTGGAATAATGCTTGCTA